>OY720330.1:21544156-22744156 GCA_963082935.1 Malus x robusta
TGAACTCCCCAAGTCTGCTACAAAGTCCAACCAGGCTGGCTCTGCCCAGAGGACTGGAGTTTGCAAGACAAGTTAGACTCGTCGGAATGGAATTGGATCATTCTGAGAGACGCAGTCGCCCCAAATTGGAGACGGAGACGCCTAAGAATAACATTGCTCAAGAAAGTGGGGGGCCTTGTAAAAAGCAAACCAAGGGGCAGAAAATCAGAAGGCTTTTATTGAGTGCGTTGTTTGGGAAACCAGATGATGAAGACAAAAAGAGGAAGGATCAAACTTCTGAAATATTGAAAAAGCCAACATTTCTAAGGAGACTAAGCCTTAAGTCAGGAAGATCAAGCAGCTGCAAAGCTGAGAAGAGGATATCTAACCAACTCACCAAGACAACGCTAGTACAATTCAGGCCAAGGCTTTTGCTCTGTATGGGTTATAGGGCAAGGTATCCACGGTGAACCAGCCAGTGTCGTGGCAAAAAATATTTTCTACTTCAAGCTCCTGCACTCTATGTCTTCAACTCCCAAAAGGAGAAAAAAGAAGTTGTTATTGTCGTTTATGTAGTGAAGTAAACTGTAGAACCATATTAATGAAACTAATTTTTCAACACATTAAACAGAAAAAAAAAAAAAAAAAAAAAAAAAAAAAAAAAAACTTACTTGTAAATGAAAAGTCATTTGGAAGTGCTTTTAAAATGACTGAAAGTGCTTCTAGTGAAAATGTTTTTGAAACCAATCCTTGGTAAAAATCCAAATGGATCCTGGAAAAGTACTTTTAAGTGCTTCTTCCAAAAAGCATTTTGCTTGTGGAACTCAAAATCAATTTCACCAAAAACGCTTCCAGTCATTTTAAAAGCACTTCCGAACAAGCTCAATCTATTGACCAATCCTTAGAAGGAACTAAAGAAATTTTTGAGGTGAATTTCAGTTTGGCTTCTTTAATAATTATTTGATGTATCTTCACAGTCAATATTTACATTATTTCTTTTATACATACTTCTAAACTTTGCATCATCAAAGTAACTTCTATATATAGCTGAAGCTCTTTCATTTTTCAGATTCTTAATAACCTTATTCCAGGCCAAACCCTAAGCATTCGCAGTTAGTACCTCTCCCATCCCAAGCTTACCTGAAAAACACTACGGTCCATCCTTCATTACTATCACAAACGATACCAGCAGCACTGATATGACCTTCACCTCTTCTGCAGTCACCGACATTGAGTTTATTGTATGAGTCAGAGTGGGACTCCTGCACAAAGAAAATTTGAAATATTGAAGGCTTAGTAGTAAGAGAAGAATTAGTTATAACACCCATTCGATAGAATAAGCATAAAGCAGGTATAACATAACGAGGATCAGCAGGCATACTGAAATTAGGATAAAACATACCATGCTTTTTCATTTCCAACATTATCCGCATGCAAAACTGAGATAAACTCTTCATTATATAACAGTTCCAGACTTCAGAATAGATGTAATGTGTAACTGCAGCAAGTCCAATGTAACTATCCAAGGACACATCCAAAATTTCCAGCTAAATTTAACTTCTGGATTTTTTAGCCTTACAATATCCTAGGTCTTTCCAGTGCATCACCACATACAAGATTCGGGGCATCACATTTCTCCCCTCCTTGTGCAGAGAGGGCAGTGCCCTTTCATTCATTGTCAAGCAATCATCATCATGACCATGGGCAGTGAATCCGTATAGGCAATGGGGTGGGTTGGACTCGGATACCATCAGTAACGGCCCAAAGCCTCATCCAAAAGCATTACCTGAAGTTAACTTTTGGAGTTAAGAGTCCAGAAGTTGACAGTGCATTACTTATCTACCACAGATCTTGGCACTGCATTACTGATGTAAAATTCAGAGTATGACAATTGGAGTTGCACAAAAGCAAATCTTCTTGAGCTCATTATATATAACCAGGTATGATTTTTCTGGAAAACTTTAATATGTACACAATTGAAAAAAAAAAATACTCAGGCTGACACTCCCGATAAAAGGTCGTACCCAGTGCACAAGGCTCCTGCTTTACGCAGGGTCTGGGAGAGGTGAATGTCGGCTAGCCTTACCCCCATTTTATGGAGAGGCTGACACTCCCGATCCTTGAAAATATTTCTCATTCAAAACACTTCTTCCCATATAATTGTGCACATTAAATAAATTTCTTTGTAGAGAAAAGGTATTCAATTCATTACGTTATATGTTATATGGCCAGATTCATTTTATGTGCTCAAGGTAATTTTCCATTTTAGAATTTGGACTTGGGTATTTGAACTCAATCTAAAGAGTCCCAATGATATAATTACTTCGCGTGTTATTCATTCATCTTTCAGTGCAATTACCTCATAGCAGTTACCTTTTGTCCTTCTCTCTTCATGGAAAAACCAGTTTATGCTTCAATTCCCTTTGGTTTGCATTTCCAATGTACCAGCACAGACACTCCTCCAGAAAACCCCACGGAAAACTGTAGGGAAAGAAACCACACTGTCCATTTTGCCACAACGGTGAGTACTTCTCGATCTTCAGGATCAAATGACCATCCACCCTCTAAAAAGAAGCCAATGCAAGGCATGAGCCAACTTACTCTGAGTCAATTTGTTGCAGCATCCAGAAGAACTCAAGTTAATGCAGATTGGTCACAAACTATTCGCCTTCAAAAGATTGAGAATAGCCTTCTTTGGTTTATGCAGCCATCTTTTTCTCCGGGTAATTTCTGTCGAATTGCAATTTTTCAGAGATGTCACTTTTCAACTTCTTTGTCAGTGAGATAATTTATTTATTATTATTATTTTTTGTAGATGAATTAAAAACCAAACAAATTCAGATTAAGTACCAATTTTGTTTTTGAAGTGAATTAAATACCGACTCTAATATAGGTGTTAAGGGGAAATACCGATTTTAAGGAAAACTATCAAGCCCAACCCATTCTACTTGGATTAATCCACAATTTGCTTAATACTCATTACTCACTAGTTTTAAAATATGATGAATGAAAGTAATACTCATTAGTTTCAAAACAAAAAATAGAATCCAAGAAGTACACCAAACAACCCCTTAAAAACTTGGAAACCAATTAACTTTATGTGTATGTATATTTTTTAAAATTTTTTAGAAAGCAAGATCCATGGGACTATGTTTAATAACGTTCAATGGCTTCGTTCATTTTGCAGCTTCTGAGGTTTCTCAGTATTGTTCTTATGGTCCCTCATCTCATAACCAGCTCAGAGATCCTATCAATCTCAATACAATTGAGTTTAGAGGCAATAAGGAATTTGCTCGTACACCAGTAAGCGTATCTTATCCTGACTCAAACTTCTCCTTCTTCACTTGGAATGAACCTCATCTTTATATGGAAAGATCAAACTTGTCTGAACTACAAAGCTACAAAGGGAGCAATCCTAGTGTAAATCTCCTAGCTGCTCAGCAAGATAAAAAAGTGGGTTCCAATCCAAGCCTAACTGACAGAATAGGGACAAAAAGGAATTTGAACAAGAGCAAATACACTCTCTACATATGTCCTAAATGCCCCTGTGAATTTGTATTTTCTGAAAACCTGGATGCTCATATGTCGGAGCACCAGAGGATAGAAGATCAAACTAATAGGATGAGAAGCTTGGACACTGCATCTAGGTTGATCGGCTCTGAATGCCCCTTGGTTCATTCACAATTCATCTGGAATCTAGAACATTTAGCTGGGCAGAAACCAGAAGCATCTTCCCCAAATTCAGATACAATGGCTTCGAGTGAGGATCGAGAAAAAGAAGATATGGCTCGTGAGCAAGAAATGCCGCTTAGTAGCAGTGCTGAAATAAAGGGCAGCCCTTCAACTAAGTTGGATATTAAGGCGGTGGCTATTTCTTCTATCATCAAAAGCATCAAGTAGGCATTTGACTTGGTAGTTGGTAGTTGCCCCTGCAAGTATCTAGAGAGATACCTGCCATTTTCGATGTGTTATTTTTGGAATTCTTAAACCATGTTTTAATTTTCCGTGAAGTTTGATGACTGGATTGTTTCTTTCTATTATGTTTTGAACTTTTTATTCTCATCCATCCTGAATTCGATTTCAGTACAAGATTTTCTCGGAGACATTTCATCAAACACATGGCGTGCCACACCAAAATCTGATTGGAACAACTACAACAAGAATACTGCTAAATTGTGATTACAAATTCAGAAGCTCATACCCACGAATCAATTAGTAATGATAATAGTATTAGTAGTATACCTCAGTGAAGATTACGTCCTACATTGTTGCGTAGAAGAAGCTCCACTCCAAACACCTATTGAGAGCAAAAGTAAAGTTAAAAAGATGAGTACTGAAGAGAAAGAGATGACCATTAAAGGAAGCAACATGTATACCTTTTGATTGTCAAATATGAAATCCAAACACCAGATATCATGAGTTGCGCCAAGCAGTTCGATCAATCACCAAAACATTTCCATGCAGTACAAAATTGAAAATTTCATAAAGAGTTGTTAAAATACTGCAAGTGATACTTGTACATGATGGGGCACATTCGTCGTTTCAAGTGTACCGTGCCTTAACTTGCCAATTTCAGACATGACCGTGAATCTGACATGAATCAACACAGAAATAATGAGTTTCAGGTCAAAGAATAAGTGGTTGGGTTTGTTGTCCGGTCAATGCCTTAAACATTCGTTAAATAACATATTAATTCAGGATTAGCTGTGGGTAACCCGTTAAACTAAAAGTTACTATTCATTTGAACTCCAAATTCCGTTACTCCTTGCTCTAATGCATTCCTATCGACGAGCATTACAAGAATATGTTAAAAGAATAATTCATATGTGTCACAAGAATGAAAGTGAATGCTAATTCAACATTTACCCTTCTATGAGGATTTTGATCATTTTACATTTATGAGGACACAATTAAAGGGAAAATTAGGGACATGGGGCACATTCGTCGTTTCAAGTGTATTGTGCCTTAACTTGCCAATTTCAGACACGACCGTGAATCTGACACGAATCAACATGGAAATAATGAGTTTCAGGTCAAATAATAAGTGGATGGGTGTGCTGTTCGCTTAATGACTCAGTTAAATAATATTTTTGATAGGTTTTGACTTGGGGATAATGTGTTAAATTAATAATTCACTATATTTTATAAAATTCTTATAGATCCCATGTAATATATAAAATAATAATTTTCTAATTTCTTTACACCTTTGAGATCAAATGCCAATGTTGTATGTATGATGTGTTGTGTTACCTCGGCTTTTGATTATTTAAATAGAGTTTTTGCTTGGTTAAATTCTCATAAAATGAAATAATGTAATACATTGAACAATGTACAATCTATTTCTAGAATAATAGGTAGATTCGTGAAGTGTTTTCTTTTTTCCTACGGTAGATTCATGAAATTTACTTGGTTAAACAAACATATAGGATTATTAGTTCGTAAAACGAGAAACTAAATACAATATACAATATTTAAGAAATAAGGAATACTTTGGTAAATTAATAATTTATTAAATGACTGTTAAATTATTACCCTATATTAATAGATTTTCCTTGGTCCCAAGGCTATTAGTTGCTAGAGGTTTGTTTTGAAAGTAACATCTATGCATGTAGATATAAACTTGTAGTGCTTAATGGAGTTATTATAGTCTTATTGTTGAATAAAACTGAACTTACGAATTCAGATGTTAATATTTAGTAATTTCGTATGAAATTTTTTATTTGATAAGAGATTTACTACTTGTTTGGAAGTGTTTTTCAAATTACCGAAATCGCTTTTGGTGAAAGTGAATTTGGATTCCAAAAGCACTTTAAGTGCTCCTTGCATGAAGCATTTTAAGTTATTTTCCAGAATTCACTTGCATTTTTACTAAGGATTGGTTCCAAAACCACTTTCATAAAAAACGCTTTCAGATATTTTAAAATCACTTCCAAACGAGCCCTTATTTAGCAAAATAAGAGAAAACAAAACAAACTAGGGAGAAGGTCTAATAAAGCATATATTGTTCTTAATGAGTGTAAATGGGTTGGGTCGAGTCTGGTAACTTGTTAAGATAATTAGGGTGTGACAACAGATCCATTGATATGAAAATTAACTTGACACACAAATTAAACCCTACTAAACATGTAATTGTAGTATTAAGCAAGTAGGGATCGTTCTAGACCGGGGATTAACTAGGGTTGCTAATCAACACAAATAAGACTCAAAAACACTAAACTAGACTCTATAGACTCAAAACTGACTCAAAACAATAACAAACAATAAAAAAGACTCAATTCTAGACCTAACAAGTGGTTTTGACAAAAATAAGACTTAACTTGACTCAAAAGACTAAAAGAAAACAGATTATGACTCAACTAACAAGACTTAATGAAAGGGGGATTGTTTTTGACGAATTTAAAACTTAAAACAGAAACTTTGCATAAAACACTTTAAGAAAACGAATTTGGTGAATTGAATAGGGTGAAAGGCTAGTTAGAGGGTCCTTCTCCACATGACATATGCATACACAAATCGATTTCCAATTATTATTCCTTTAAACCATGAATGACAACACCCCAAGTTAACAGTGATAGCACAAATTAACCATCAGATTTTCCTTATTTCATTGAATTAGACGGGATATGCATCACAACCAAATTATCCTTCTCAAGTCCCCTAACTATGAAGAGCATGATAGAAAACATATCAAAGGTCATTAAGTTCCTTGAAAATCATAAGCATTGACAAGGCATTTGTAACTATAAAAAGCATGATACTTCTACCAAGGATTCACTTACACACGATTGTGACTAGCAACGTCCACGACTTGTGAATATAAGTTCATAACGATTAGGTGAAACTCCCTTATACTCTAGCATCAAGTTCATGCATGCAAACTAAGTGTTGACCCTCAATTAACACACACAAACAAGTTTTAATAACTCAGATAAGCAAATCACATTCAAAACTCAAGAAACAATAATTGGATGTAATCAATTCATATAAAGCATATAATCATGGCTTCGAATTCACCTCTAACTATAAAGAAATTAGTTCCTTATGTCTTTAAAAACTGAAGATAACATTAAATTAGACATTGAAAATAAAAGATAGAAAACACCTAAGAACGCTCCAGCAATCCAATGTTGAATGGCAAGGCACGGCAAAGGGCTCCAAGAACTCTCTCAATTGTATCTAAATATATGGGTGTGTGGTGTAGGAAAATATGGTAGAGGATGGTGGTTTAAATTGTGGCAGAAAATATGTATTTATAGGCTAGGGTTTTGCGCAAAGTAGTGGAGGAGAAAGATTACACAATCCTAGAGGAATAGGACTAGGAAATTCAGCACAAAGCTTCTAGAAAGGGATTAAATTCGTCAGATTTCTAGGGGAAAAAGGATCAGGTTATTTGCATTGTTTCAGGGCTTCTAGAATCAGATATTAGGTATTCTAATATGATAAGGAGTCCCCTTTGTAGCTGGAATTAAGGTAGGATAGGATTAGGATAGGATAAGATAAGATAAGGTTAGTTTGGATAAGATAAGATTGGATAAGGTTTTGGATAAGATAAGGCACTTTGGATAATATATCCTTCTTTTGAGCTGATTCCTTATCTTCAATGTCTTGAATTAATTTATTCAACTCTTTAGCACATTCCTAGCCTCTCTTGAACTTCAAAATTCTTGTGCTCCATATGTAAGCTATCCATTCCAGCCCAAAACTGCTCTAAAATGCTCCAAAATGCACTTTCTTACCAACTTTGTCATTTGGACCTACAAACACACGAAAATAGCTTAAAACACTATAATAAGTAGAAACTAGCTATGAAAATGCAAGAAAACAAGCTAACTAAGTTGCATAAATATGCTCCTATCATCCATTAAAATAATGGGTTTGACGAGACTACGACAAACATGAGAATATCTTAACATATGTTACCCAACGAGAATATTTATAAAGTGAAATTACTGGCGGCCATAATAATATGGTATCGAATTTGCCATTAACAAGAGTCGAACTTAAGACCTCTTACTTATAAGTAGAGAAATATCTGAAATTGTAGTACTAAATGATATGACTTTTAGTACATGCGCAAATGGGTTAAAATACTTGTAAGAGTACAAGCTAATTGTAGTAAAATCGCTCATGTAAGGTCATTCTCCACAAGGATTGAATAAATAATTGTAATTAAACTAACCCTTAATTAATAATTTAAAAACAGGTTTTAGCAAAGATTTGAGATTTTGAAATTTAAAGACTAAAATTTATAGTAAACTAATCTGAAAGTTGGGGAAAAACAGTAGTAAAGCAAGAAAAAACGTTTTTGGAATAAAACAATTATGGGAAAGACTAGGGTTTAGTCGTCACCATTAACAATTACTTATGAATTTCAACATATATACTATGAAGGTTATTATTTCCTAATACATTTTTTTCTCGTGATGTTCAAGTGAAAACGCATATCTAACATGCAATCCGTCTGTGATGTTCAGGTGAAATATAAACATGCAAGACTCATTAAGCTTTGTGAAAACCCTTTAAAAAACCATGCAACCAAGCGTGATGTTCGTCTTAGGTGAACTTACAATTTCTAATCACAAGAAGGCCTCCTCAATTTCAAGGTGAAGTTCCAATAGAAATTGTATCATATTACTTGTCTAATTAACCTAATGGTAGCTAGCACTAAGACAATTAGATAGTTTAAACTTGGTGATTAATAATTCAAAGCAAGTCTGCATCCATTCATAAACAAATTAATAAAATCACTTATTCATGCTAAGGCTTATTGTCTCGCCCTAGCAAAAGGAATTAATTATGCATATAATTAAAGTCAAAGAAAATATCATTAAGTAGAAAAAAGATTAAACACACCTTGTAGGTAAAAAGTTTGAAGTTTGCCAAAACTTCGCCAAGTTCTCTCAAAGTCACGTAGAGAACCCTAATGGCTGGCTCCTTTCTTTATACTACTAAAAAAATAAAATCTTTCCTAGAAAATGTCTTCTAAAAATTGAGAAACAAAATGATAAAAGGATAACTTAAAATCATAATTCAAATCAAGGTAGGAAATCTATCCAACAGAGAAATCCTCACGTTTCTGGACCTTCAGGTCTCCAAATCAGGCCCAAAAGAACTTATATTAAAGCTTGGGCATTTCTGAGGTGTGGATGATGCATACAAAGATCTAACGGCTGATAAGGGACGAGCTCATGAGTAGAATCGATTTGTTATGACTCGGTGCACTTAGAAAATTCTAAATTTTTTATTCATTTGGTATCTTTTGACTGAGAAAGGGAAATAGGGAGTAAGCGGGAAATAGGGGTTGCCCATTATGCGCATTGAAGAGGGAAAGAGAAAGGAAGAGAAGCACAAAGAGAGAGAGAGAGAGAGAGAGAGAGAGAGAGAGAGAGAGAGAGACAGAGACAGAGAGACAGAGAGAGAGAGCTAGTTTAAAGGAACATATTTGAGGCGGATTAAAGCTGGGTTGTGGCTGCGACCCGGTAACCCCACAACTTTTTTGTTGTTGTTCAATGGATGTGCTTTAGACGACGAAGGATGGGTATATTACGGTTATCTTCACGGGGAAAAGGGGGCAGAAAGGGAGGTGTTGAACAGTGTGTGCGAGCACTCAATTTATTACAAATTGAAGTTGTGCTTGGATTGGAGTTGACACAATTGGTTTATCTATAACCTCAGAAGAAACCTAGATATTGAAGGCGAGTCTTTGAATAATTCCAAAACCTATGTTATAATCCATTTCCACTCCAATTTGGTTTTTAAAATTTGAGATTTGAAGCTATAATGGTGGGTGGTTAGCAGTGGATTTGGTTGAAATCATGAACTTGGATTTTAGATCTATAGTTGTAAAAGTTAGGCTGGGTTATGATAAGTTATGTTGTACTTAAGTAACTTTGTTGCAGGTAGAATTTGAGATTTGAAGCTATAATGGTGGGTGGTTAGCAGTGGATTTGGTTGAAATCATGAACTTGGATTTTAGATCTATAGTTGTAAAAGTTAGGCTGGGTTATGATAAGTTATGTTGTACTTATGTAACTTTGTTGCAAGTAGACATGAATTATAATTTGATGAAGGATGAGTTAGAAGTGGAAGAAATTGTTGTCGAAAGAGAGGATGTGGATGCAGGGGATGAATTAGGTGCAAGGAGGGTTGAATTTGTGGTACCACGGGTAGACGAAAAGTAGAAACCCAAATTGAGAATGGAGTTTGATTCATTAGATGAAGGGTATCCTTTTACAGCTATTATGCACTTGCACCAAGGTTTGAAGTAGAAAGTCCATTGATGGTGAATGTTAATTAGGGAAAGAATTTGTTTGTTGCAAACAAGGGAAGAAGGAGGATGGTAATCCCAATAAGAAAGGGAAAATATGAGATGCTAGAATTGACTACAAGCCGCAACTTGCTTTGAATAGGGGTAGTGATTGTGAAAAGTTTGTTATAACGGTTTTTAATAAAGGAAACAACCACCTATGTCAAGTGCATCACACTTAATTAGATCACATTGTCGAGTTTCAGAGGCAAAGAAGGCGATGATTGAACAATGCGCAGAGGCCAATATTTCCATAAATAAACAAGTGGCTTTGTTGAATGTGCAAAGTGAAGGAATTGAAAATATTGGTTACACCCCCAAGAATATGTATAACACTGAACGGCAATTGCGAGCTCATCTAATCGGCATGATGCGAAAATGTTGAAGGAGCACTTTGAGAATGAGAAAGAAAAATGATTCATTTTATTTGAAGATGGAGATTGACGAAAGCAGAACACTTGGGAATTTCTTTTGGATAGATGCCAAGTCACAACATGGTTACGACCATTTTGGTGATGCTGTTTTTGACATCACTTTCAACACCAATGTGTACGAGATGATGTTTGCTCTTTTGTTAGGAGTTAATAGGCACAACCAAATCGCGATTTTGGGTTGTGCATTCTTGAAAAATGAAAAAACCAAGAGCTTTAACTGGTTGTTTGAAGAAATGCTTAAGGATATGCCAGGTGAGTCGCCGAAAATCATAATTACAGATCAAGATGGAGCCACAGCAAAGGGTATCGGTAGCAAACTATCAACCACCTTTCATCAGTACTGCATATGGCATATTATTAACAAGTTCAATGACAAGGGCTGGGTTGATGGCGCTTTCAAAGATTTGCATAATTGTATATGAGATATTGAAAACAAAGAAGAATTTGAGGCTAAGGTGGAAGGTGTTAGTAGAAGAACATAAGTTGGTTGATAAAAAGTGGCTTCTGTACATTTATGAGTTGTGTGCACAATGAGTTCTAACATTTTGTAAGCACTATTTTTCCGCTTGAATGTCGAATGTGTCGAGAGTTGTCATTCATTTTTCAAGCAATATGTGCACATGAAGCACTGTGTGATTGATCATTCGATTTAGCTCATTTAACTGCATTTTCAACTCACCGACATCATTTGTGTCAGAAATCAGGTTCTTAGGAATCACAACATCCACATTCCAGATTGTCCCCCCACGTCCACTATGCTTTGTTCCTCTCCGCTTCAGTCAGGAAAACTCTTCTAATCCCTACAGCCTGACATTTAAAGCCATGCATCATAAATACATTTCTTACATATACAGTATTCACACATTCACTTTCATTCATAAAATTCAAAAGTTTTACAATACAATTATACTTCTTAGCTTTCAGTCATATACAACTGTAGCTGCTCGTGGATTGGCTACTTCTTCATTGTCTTCCACCGTAAAATTCTCGGTGTAAAAGCCTCTTTTTTTTCCTCCCCTTGGGCCTGCAGTTTGCACTCGAGACACCCCAATCTAATTTTTGGGCCTAGGCTACACAGACTAAAATTGCTCAACCCATCAGTAAGCTTTGGCCTATTTTTGGGCCCCGAGCTTCGATTGTTTAATAACTTTTAAACAATTTTGTTTTTATATTTTTTCACCCACACTTTAAATTTGGCTCGAAGTCTTATGTAAAAATTAACTTGAAACACAAATTAAACCCTATTAATGACAATTGTAGCAAAGATGTAAGTATGGATCGTTCTAGATCGGGGATTAACTAGGGATGCTAATCTACACAAATAAGACTCAAAAACACTAAACTAGACTCTATAGACTCAAAACTGACTTAAACACTCAAAACAGCAACAAATAATAAAAAAGACTCAATTCAGACCTAACAAGTGTTTTGGACGAAAATAAAACTTAACTTGACTCAAAAGACTAAAAGAAAACAGATTATGACTCAACTAACAAGACTTAATGAATGGGGAATTGTTTTTGACGAATTTAAAACTTAAAACAGAAACTTTGCATAAAACACTTTAAGAAAACGAATTTGGTGAATTTAAAAGGGTGAAAGGCTAGTTAGAGGGTCTTTTTCCACATATGACATATGCAAACATAAACCAATTTCTAGTATTGTTCCTTTAAACCATGAATGACAACACCCCAAGTTAACTGTGACAGCACAAATTAACCATCAGATTTTCCTTATTTCATTAAATTGGATGGGATACGCAACACAACCAAATTATCCTTATCAAGTCCCCTTACTATGAAAAGCATGATAGAAAACATATCAAAGGTCATTAAGTTCTTTAAAAATCATAAGTATTGACAAGGCATTTGTAACTATGAAAAGCATGATACTTTTGCCAAGGATTTTACTTAACACGATTGTGACTAGCAACCTTTACTACTTGTGAATATAAGTTCATAACGATTAGATGAAACTCCCTTATACTCTAGCATCAAATTTATGCAGGCAAACTAAGTTTGCATCCTCAATTAACATACATAAACAAGTTTTGATAACGCAGATAAGCAAATCACACTCAAGACTTTAGAAACAATAACTGGATGTAATCAATTCATATAAAGCATATAATCATGGCTTCGAATTCACCTCCAACTAAAAAGAGATTAGTTCCTCATGTCTTTAAGAACATAAAACCAAGTTAAAAAGCAATATTGAAACAAATCTAAGGATAGAAAGAACCAAGAACGTCCCAGTAGCTCGAATGGCAGATTTCGAACTTTCCCTTGGATTGCAAGCCACGGCACAAGCTTCTCCTTCTCCTTCCTCCACGCAAGTGCACCTTTAAAACTCTCTGAAATCTCTCAATTATATCTGAATGTATATGGGTGTGTGGGTGGTTTGATTTATGCAACAGAGATGTGTATTTATAGGCTAAAAGGCACGGCACAATCCCTAAGGATTTGGATTGCACAATCCTTAAGGAAAAGGACTAGGGTTTGGCAGAAACCAAAGATGAAAAGAATTAAGGTTTCCAATAGATTCTAAGGCTTCTAGAAGAGGAAGAAGTGCCAGATATTTAGGGTCTTCTAGAAAGGGTAGTCACGACACCAATTTAGGGTTTTAGAAGGATAAGGGTGCGGCATGAATGTAGGGAAAGGATAGGCCTTCTAGAAATCAGGTTTTTAGGTCCCCTTGCAGCTGGATTTAAGTCACATACTGATTTGGATAAGATAAGATAGGATAAAGCTAGATTAGGCAATGATAAGATAAGATAAGGTTAGTTTGGAAAAGATAAAGTTGGATAAGATTTTGGATAATGTTCCTTCTTTTGAGCTGATTCCTTATCTTCTTTGTCTTGGATTTATTTTCTTTATCATTTCAGCACATTCCCAGCCTCTTGAACTTCAAATTCGTCCATCCATCTTGCTCCATTCATAAGTTATCCATTTGGTGCCCAAAACTGCTTCAAAATGCTTCAAATTGCACTTTCTTGCCAACTTTGTCATTTGGACCTACAAACACACGAAAATAGCTTAAAACACTATAATAAGTAGAAACTAGCTATGAAAATGCAAGAAAACAAGCTAACTAAGTCGCATAAATATGCTCCTATCAAAGTCCAAATAATTAAATTCAATTATAATTGAAGACCTAAAGTTCTATTTGCATATTTTTGTGTATATATTTGTGTTTGCCTGCAAGAACTTATGAACCTGAAGCTCATAAATTATTTTGAAACCTGAAGTTTCTTAAAAAACATGCCTTGTTTGAAAACTTGAAGTTTTCACTTAAAAACATCACCCATGAAAACGCGAAGTTTTTTCACGCAAAATTAAACCAGTACATGTCTATTAGAACCTGTATGTTCTACTCCTATGTGAATGGATTGATTTTTCTCCACTACATTAACCACATCTTGTCCATCTATTTTTTAATAGGAACATGTCAAATTTGGACAAACTCGACTTCATCGCTTTGGAAGTCTTTGAAATGAGCTACCTCAAGTGAGTTCAAGATGTGAAGCTCCACCTTACTGCAAAGAACTTGCTTCCCACCATTGAAGAAGAAACGAACAACCCTGTTGGCAAAGCTGAAAAAGCCAACACTATAATCTTCATCCAAAGACATATCCATGACGCCTTGCAAATTGAATACCTTGTTAAAGAGGATCTACGTGCACTAAGGGTCGTTTTAACTGATCGTTTTGATCACCAAAAGGACATATTCTTGCCTGAAGCAAGACATGACTGGCAGCATTTGCACTTCCAAGACTTTAAGTATGTGAATGAATATAATTATGAAGTTTGTCGAATTCGATCACTTCTTAAGTTTTGTGATGAAACTTTTACCGAAGAGGATCTCCTGGAGAAGGCCTATTCAACCTTCTCTACTTCTAATATTGTCCTGTAGCAACAATATAAAGCTCAGAAGTTCACTAAGTTTTCAGATTTGATCTCTGTTTTACTTCTCGTTGAAAAGCAGAACCAGCTATTGATGAAAAATCATCAAGCTCGACCTACTGGGGCGACTGTTATGCTTGAAGCGTTTTATAGCATAAATAAACGCCAAAATGCCAAAAGTGGCGTGGTAGGGGTGGCCAGAAGCCATCCCACCAAGGTCAACATAGTCAAGGCCCATCCAAGGGAGGAAACAAAGCCCAAAAGCGTTCAAACCTCGCTCCCAAGGCCCCGAACTTCAAGAATAAGGGCAAAGCACCTGAAACCATGGATGCAGACAAATGATATTGTTGTGGTTCAAAGGATCATTGGTCCCGTGTTTGCCAAGCTCCCCAGAAGGTTGTAGCTGAATATCATTCTCATCGTAAGAAGTTTGAATCAAACATCGTGCAAGTGGATGAACTGAAGACTACAAAGATGGAGGTTTCTGACTTTCAAGAGGATACCACCGTTATAGAAGATTAAAATCTTAGACATAAACAATTTTAGTTAGTTAAATTGCACAATGGGGCCAAATTCCACCTAGTGGCCGAAACCCCCTTTGTTTTTTTTTCGGTTGATTTTTGAACAATTTTTCTTTATGTTTGGATTATTTGTTGGTGATTTGTTTTTGGATATTAAGCTTTAATTAATTACCATCCTTGAATAAATGAAATTATTTTGAATTGATATTTGTTTTTAGAACTTTTATGCATGTGACCAATTCAAATTAATTTTTCATTCTAGGTATGACTAGTGGGGAAGTTAGTTGTCTTGCAAATAGTGTAACCACGCACACCGTATTGCAAGAACGCATCTATTTCACTAACTTCATACCTAAGAATGCACCTTTAACAACCCTCTCAGGCCCATCCAACTTGATAGAAGGATATGGTAAGGCACGTATAATGTTATCCAATGGTACAATCTTGACCATTGCTGAGGCACTTTATTCTCTACGTTCTAGAAGAACGTTGTTAAGTTTCAAGGACATTAGTGATGAAAATTACCACGCTAAAATCCATGTAGAAAACGAAGTTGAATTTTTGTGCATAACTTCCTACGAATATGGCCAAAAGCATATTCTAGAAAAGATGAAGCATGTCTCAAGTGGTCTGTATACTACGACCATACACCCCATAGAAAGCCACTATGTGGCCAGCCCTACTACTGGGACCGCGCATGAAATTACACTTTGCCATGATCGTTTGGGACATCCTGGACGAATAGGAATACGCTGAATCCTCAAATCATCACACGGGCATCCACTAACTCGAAGCTTAGGTTCGATCCAAGGAATCCCATGTCAAACATGTTCCATGGGAAAGCTTATTACTAAGCCGTCTTATGACAAGATTCGTTCGAATCCTCCCATTTTTCCTACAACGGATTTAGGGGCACATTTGTTAACCGATTCACCCTTCATGAGGACCATTTAAATACTTTATGGTTTTGGTTGACACTTCCACACGTTGGGCACATGTGTGCTTGTTGTCCACAAGGAACGTTGCATTATCCAAACTGTTGGCTCAGGTTATCAAGCTTACCTCTCTGATTATCCGATCAAATCTATTCGATTGGATAATGCTGGAGAATTCACATCTAAAACTTTTGATGACTATTGCATGTAGGTTGGGGTTGAAGTTGAACATCCCGTACCCTATGTTCACACCTAGAATGGCTTGGCAGAGGCTTTCATTAAACGCTTACAAATGAATGCTCGATTGTTGATCATACATACCAAGTTCCGATTGCTACTTGGGGCCATGCAATATTACACGCAGCAAAGTTCGTTCGCATGAGGCCTGTTGTGACATAACTATTTAGTGCCCTTCAGTTGGTTACTAGATATGAACCCGACATATCGCATCTGCATGTTTTTGGTTATGCGGTATATGTGCCGATCTTGTCGCCCTTAAGTACAAAAATAGGGCCTCAGCGAAGGATGAGAATCTATGTCGGATATGATTCTCCTTCGATTATTTGTTACTTAGAACCTTTGATGGGCGATTTTTTTATCGCTCATTTCGTGGATTGTCAATTCTATGAGACATTCTTCCCTTCGTTAGGGGGAGATAAGAACATCAACGTTCCTAAAGAACAACACGAATTATCATGGATGACTCCTACTTTGTCTCATTTAGATCCCCGCACCGCTCAGTCTAAAACTGAAGTGCAACACATATTAGATCTTCAGAGCATAGCTCAGAGCATGCTAGATGCTTTCACCAAACTAGCGTGCATGACAAGATGACATATTCCAGCTGCGAATACGTCTGCAAAGATGGATGTACCAAATGTATGACGAACTTCCCTCCTGGAAGCCTGGGGCGCTAATCTTAATGATCCACATATGTTAACGGCTAGCCAATCATCTGCTCATACACAAAACCGTGGCAGACCCTTTGGTTCAAGGAATTCACACCCCCGGAAGAAGAAATCCACAACACAAGGTCCTAAAGAGCCTACTGTGAATCCGACTATCGCTCACTCATTCTATCCAACTCATGAGGAAAATCTAAATTTTGGAAACACCCTTGAAGAGACGAATCCTCCTCCTAAGAATCGTGAGATTTCAATCTATTATGCTAGCTTAGATGATGTGTGGCGTAGAAATGAGATGATTGTCGACAATGCATTAGCATTTGCAGTAGCTAATGAGATCATGTTGAGTGATGACATTGAATTGCATTTCGTTGATGGATGTCGACGTAGAACTGATTGGTTAAACTGGAAATAAGCAATCCAAGTCGAACTCGATTCACTTGTGAAACGTAAGGTGTTTGGACCTGTAGCTTCTACTCCTCCACATGTGAAGCCCGTTCGCTACAAGTGGGTTTTCATTTGGAAGCGTAATGAGAAAAACGAAATTGTGCGTTACAAAGCTCATCTTGTTGCACAAGGCTTCTCAGAACACCCTAGGATTAACTATGACTAAACTTATTCACCAGTTATGGATGTGATTACTTTTGGCTACCTTATCAGTTTGATAGTTTCTGAAAAACTGAGTATGCAGCTGATGGACATAGTAACTGCATATTTCTATGGGGATCTTGATACGGAAATTTACATGAAAGTTCCCAAAGGACTTACATTGACTGGTTCAAATGTTTCCAAACCTCAGAACATGCTCTCAATTTAGATGAGACGTTCACTCCATAGTTTGAAACAATCTGGAAGAATGTGGTATAACCGTCTGAGTGAGTATTTGACTAGTCAGGGATATGTAAACAATGAACTACGCCTTTATGTGTTTATTAAGAAGTCACATTTTGGATTTGCAATTGTTGCAGTATATGTCGATGACATGAATCTCATTGGAACTCCTAAAGAGCTTCCAAAAACTGTCGCGCACCTGAAGTCGGAATTTGAGATGAATGATCTATGTAAGACTCGATATTGTCTCAATCTCGAGATAGAGCATTGTTTGGATGGAATCTTAATACATTAATCAAACTACACCCAGAAGGTGTTGTGCCGCTTTAATGAGGATAAAGCGAAGCCTTCGAGTACTCCTATGGTCGTTCGAATGCTAGATGCAAAATGAGATCCCTTTTATCCTAAGGAGGATGATGATGAGATTTTAGAGCCTAAAATTCCTTATCTAAGTGCGATAGGTGCTTTATTGTACTTAGCTCACTAGACCCGACATCTCCTTCGTTGTTAATCTTTTGGCAAGATACAGTAATGCACCTACACTCAAACACTGGACTGGCATGAAAGACATCTTTGTTACCTTAACGGGTACTACGAATTTAGGGCTGTTCTATCCCTACGGATCCTCGAGTAATGTCGTACCCCCTGCTTCTCAAGTCAATTCTCACCTTGTTGGTTATATCGACGCAGGATACTTGTTTGATCCGCACAAGACGCGTTCTCAAACTGGTAATGTCTTTACCGTTGGAGGCACCGCAATCTCTTGGATGTCAACTAAACAGACCTTAGTTGCCACTTCGTCTAACCACGCTTAAATTCTCGCCTTACTGGAAGCTAAAGGAAAATTTTTGTCCTAACTAAGAACATGTGAGAACATTTGAACACATAAGCAAACTAATAACACTTTAAAGTAGGCATGCATTAAAAAACAATTCTAAAAACCCATGACTTTCAAAGGCTAATGAATGGTGAACCACAAGACTCCTTAACAAAATTAAAAAGAAGAAAGGATTTTGAGATTCATTACCCTTGAAGCTCATCCTTGTTTACACAAGGGATTCACCCAAGTGGAGGGTCTTCAAGTCACCTTCTAGCTCCTTATATCTTTCTTGTGTTTTTCTTCCTTTTGATACTCATTTGCTCCTTAAGGATGTGAGGAAAGGATCTCCAAAAACACCAAAGATTTAGTGTCTCTAAGTCTCCATACCAAGGATGAGGTGTGAAGATGAAATGGATGACTTAGGGGAAGAAAGATTGCTAGCTATCCTTCCCCTAAGTGGCCGGCCTCTATGGAGAAAATGAGAGAAAAACTTTCTCTTCTTTGCCTCAAGAAAACCCTAGTAAGTAAAAGCTATAAAGATGACTTTATAGTACCTCGCATGTGAGTGGCAAACTTGCAATTAATCCAATTTTGCATCCACTCACCCTTATGGCCGGCCTTGGCTTTGTTATTGGGCTAATTGCCCATTTTGTTTTAGTTGTCATACAACTTAAACATAATGGGCCTTGTGGACCAAAACACTTTTAGGCCCATGAGACCCGAAACTAAATTGAAAGCCCAATACGAACCTTTCATATAAATAATTAACTAATTAATTAATCTTGACCATTCTTAATTAAACCATTTAATTGCTTACCTATCTCATTTATATTTCTTCACTTTCATCCTTACTCGGTGTACGATCCATTAGGTTCCAATTCGCGAGGCAGTGGGCGATTATTACTCTTAACGATCGATTGTGAATTGAAACCACATTTCAATTCTCTCTTTGATGAAGATTAGTGTTTGCTAATCTTTAGGGCTTCCACAATCCATGAGTGACACCTAGCAGTATGTCATAGCTACCCAAGCTAAGTAGAAGTGGTTGGATAACCTATCTAGTTACAATTACAATGCAATACGGTCATTCTCTAATACAATACTCTTAATCACATTGTTTAAGTAATAGTTTGTTTCATGTCTACTATTCAATGTGATACTTCTCTATACGATTCATTTCAATATGATTTGGAAAAAACTTCCTAAGTCATATTCATATGCTTTGGCCAAAGACTCCCGAATCATATCTCAGAGTATTCTTCCTCCACCATGGAAGGTTAGAGATCCCTTGTTGTGCATTCATATGCCTACATGACTATAGCTTGACCCCAATAATGCCGCAGACACTCTCAATGGAATGCCTTTAACATGATCAAAGATCAAGGACCCAACCATTAGACATCTATGATGTCTCAGGTCAAATGACTACTTTGCATATTGCAACTTACGAGTTCTTACATGACATGTATGTTCGAACTCCTTTTTTATCGTTGTTCAGTGTACTCAATTACCTTTTGAGCACCTATGTGTTTGTCTCAGTGTCCAACACTAAATGACATGAGACTAGTCATACTCATGCTTGAGTTAACATAACACATACTAATCTTAGCGAATTGTCAATGCCCAACTGGCAATCCTATGGCTAGGAACATTTTAGGAATGAACATAAGAGAAAAGTCTCGTTAATCTTACTTAGATCACTTCTCTCTTAGATTAAATACATTCCTTGGATTCCCTTATTACTTAAACACATAATACAATAAATAGTGATTAACAATAAAATTTGCCCTTCATTAAACATATAATAAACACAATAAGCATTCCAAAAGCTATTACATCAAATGAATGGCTTTGTGGGCATACTTCCAACATAAGCAACGGGAATGCTTTTGGTTAAGAGAAGATGTGGGCCATATTCGAAGCTCTTGCGATCTTTACCTCGACGTTGATGTCCCGACGACGATCTTTGAAGACAACACAGCATGCATTGAACAACTTAAGAAGGGTTATATCAAAGGAGATAACAGCAAGCACATTGCGTTGAAGTTCTTCTTTTCACATCAACAACAAGAGCATCAGAAGATTGAAGTCACGCAAATCCGTTCATAAGACAATATGGCCGACCTCTTCACCAAATCACTGCCGAAGACAACGTTTCAGAAGCTTGTTCATGGAATTGGTATGCGTAAACTTTCTGAGTTGTAACATTGCTATTTCTCTTAGGAATTGTGTCAAACTCAGGGGGAGTATCCTGAAGAATACTTGTTTGATCTTAATGAACTTTTTTTCCCTACGATTAGGAGCATTTTTTCCCATTGGGTTTTGCTACCTAACTAGGTTTTATTGAGGCACCCACCTTGGGCTGGTCATATCCCTGATGATGTCCCGTAGACATATCTTTTGACTTTGCATTTCTCACACATTTTTTCTAAGACTATGAATTTTGTCCCTACTCAGGTTTTTGCCATAGCCTTAGGGTTTTTTAGTGAGACTCACTTACTTATGCAAATTCCTACCTATTGAGAATAAGCATTGTTCCTTAGAATCAGTGCCGACGAGTTGACTTCCTCAACTTATGCATGATGCTAAATCTACCTTGCGTATTTACACACTCAAGGGGGAGTGTTGTAAACTTTTCTAGTTTAAGTGTGATTGTGTAAATCCTAGATTATATTTAATTCTAGTTATCATTTCCTATTACAACTTGTATTCCTTGGGGATGGAGGAATTTCTTTTCTCCTTTTACTACTATAAATAAAGGCCCTATGTAGGAGGGATAACTCACACATTCTCCTACAATTCTACAAACACATCTCTCAATCTCTCTACCCTTGCCGCCAGCCCCCTTTAACCTTGTCAGATAAAATAGGCTACAACACAAATAAAATTTTCCTTCTTTTAACCTAAAAATATTTAGATTCCGATAAAAGTTTTTTTATTTTTTATTTTGGTCAAAAGATGGAATTTATTAAATTCTAATAGATAAATTTACATCTTCAACTAGAATATTAGAAAGGAAATTAGGACCTTTATAGTCCCAACTTTTGGGGACATGTTGTAAAAGTTGAAAATTCACTAAAACGACTTCTGAAGCATGTATTTATTGAGTTTTTGAGCGAATTTTAATTTAAATAATTTTTTTAATTGTTTTAACCATTTGATTTAATTTTGTGTTGCTAGATCTATTTTACCGTTAGATTTAATCATATTTGATCTCAGTTGTTGAATTTAATGTATTTAAAAATTAAAAATAGACGAATCATAACATATTAGTATAAAACACGCCATCCACAATAATTGAATTTAAGACCATTCACTTACAAGTGATAAAATACAATTAGACCATATTATCAAATCATAAAGTAAAGGGAGCTTGAATGAAAAGGTAGACATATTGAAAAGCAAAGTGAGAAATTGCAATTGCATTACCAATTTCTATGACTTCCAATTGAAGATTTATCAACTAAACTTTTACAAATCGTGGGATAAGTTATCTTACATTAATTGCATGAATTCTGCCGTGTACAGCGATCAGAATCCCACAAAAAAAAAAAAAAAGGTAAATAAAATGTGATGCAAGTGGCTTATATAATTGGAATTAAAGGTAAGAAATAGTTATTAGCACTCAAAAAATCTCATTTTACATTTTGCACAATTTCTTTTTAAATATAGAAAGTTTGAGGTGCCTAATGCGAATTTTAGAGTGCCAATAACAATCTCTTAACGCTAATGCAAAACCAAATTTGCATATAATAATATTATATTATTCCAAAACTTGCGTAGGCCAAAGAAGCTTCCACATGGAAATTTCTTGTTTGGTTCTGAGCTTCCTGATTCCCCCATAAAACCCATCTGCCTCATTTCCCTCCTCTTGATGATCTCTTCTGCTGATGTTTGTGCATCTCCACCGTGAACCATGTGTGTACTGGTTGAACTCCAGAACCACCGTGTCTGTCCAAAACCATACATCATCAAACAAATATTCACGATTTTCAATGCCCTAATTTAGGATGACAGGAATAGAGATTTAACTTGAATGCAGAGAAACGGGCACGTTACATTGACCAAATCTTTTGGTCATTGTAATTATTCGAATTACACGACTATACTATTGTGGTGAGGAGAGTACACAAATCTTTTGCAAGATTGCTTGGCTGGTGGGTCGGTGGGTGTGATGGAGAGAGATTAAATAACAAATTGGAAAGCCAAGGATGACCATAGCATGCAGCCCCCACAAAGCCTTAAGATTCCAACTTTGCAAAATAAAATAAAAACAAAAAAATGAGACTACTTCAACGTACTATTTAATGTGGTAAGTGATGAGCAAATGTTGAATTTTCATGAATTTATTTCATTGAATCATTAGCTGTATGCAGAATTTACCACATCATATAATACACCAACGAAATACGAATATGCAATCTCCCTAACAGACACTAGTCAAACAACAAAAAGGCAGAGAGTGTAGAGGGAACATTGAGTTCTTTCAATGGGGTTGGCCATAAATATTCTTGCGAGACAAAGCTAGCACAATGTTGGTGGAAATCATGACATCAAATAGCATAAAAGGTGGTCCACCTAGCCCTAGAGCCCTACATTATTCTATTCTATTCTATTATATTATGTGAAAGTGAGGATTGCATTCTTATTATCCACAGATTATTATTACGAGCAGCATATCAATGACTTGTTACTCAAAAGATTATAAATTATCCTAAAATGCTATTTCCAATTAATTGTTGGATTCATCTAACAACAGCAACAACAACAAAATCTTATCTTACTAAATAATTAATCGGCTGTATAAATCTTAAAACGTCACTTCCCTAACAGCAACAGAAAAATCAATTTTAGATCACATGCTTGCCAATCCTTTTGAGGGGAGGGGGTGAGATAGAAGAATGAAATCTACTCACCACTATTATGACAAAGGCAGTAATTTTCATTTCCATCACACGATTCTAGGTGACCTACTACACCATACCACCAACCTGCAATACAACCAAATGAATTATAACAATTTGATGATTCATTTAACATACTATCTTCGGGTTGTCCGCTATCCAAAAACCAACATACTTTACACCACGATGAATGTAAATAAATTACTTAATTGGTTATGACAAAAAAAAAAAAAAAAAAAATTGGTAAAAACAAAAATTAGAAACAAACCATAAGGAAACTCTTTGTTTCTTCTCCACTGAATCTCTATATGGTCACCGGGCCGCAACTCATTCAAACAGTCGGAGAAGTGAAGATCATGAACCGGAGTGTCAACAGGCGGCGCTCTAAGCCTTTCCCATGGCACAGCGTCCTCAATCGCAACTGCTCTCCTTCCATGCGGCGGATACCTGAAGAAATCAACAACCCTCCTCAATTTATTATCTCAGATCACCCTCATCAACTCACCGCAACCAAAACCCTAACAACAAAACAATACATAAGGAATAAGAAAAAGCAATCAAGGGTGTAAATCGAATTACCTGGCTTGGAAGGTGTCAGTGCGGGGATCATAGCTAAGCTCAGCATCGTAGCATGACAACATAAAACCAACATGCCCATTCTGTAACACAAAACAAACATGAAGCCAAATTAATGAACACAACAAATCCCAGCATGTTTTATTTCTTGTTTCTCTTGTAATCGAAACATATTGGCAAATCGTAGTTGATAGACTACTTACCTCGCGGTTATAGACTTGCGCGGGGAACCAGAACCTGCCAGTCTCAAGAGCAAGGTACCAAGACATGATTGAATCAGCTGGCAAACAAGACCTCTGCTTGGTTCCGAGATCATCAACCTTGGATCTGATCCATGAGAAAGGCCAACCAAGAGAGAGAATTCTCATGAGGCCCTTCTGCTTTCCCTGCTTCAAGTCAATCAAATCAGTCTTCGAAGCAATATGCCACCGCCACTCCCTGTAAGCAGCAGGGCCAATCACTCTGCCCCATTTCTGCTTCATGTGCTTCTCCCAAAGGTGATCGCTCCTGCATCTCTCCCTCAAAGAAGAACAAACACCCGCCATTCGAAAAAGCGCGTCGGGAGGAAGCTTCTCGAGAATGCATTCCAACACCAATTCCGGCAAGTCCAACACAGACGTCTCCAGTGAGTCGTCAACATTCTCAACTTTGGAAGAAGAAAGGGATAGAGTTTTCCTGACGAGGGACATTCTGGAAGGAATTCGAGGGCGGAAGAGAATCGAAATGCCTTGCTTGGCGAAGTTGGAGAGGGTAAAGAAGGACAAGTCTTTCCAGAAAAAGAGAAGGGAGAGGCAAGTTATGAACAAGTAAAGTAGCATCACAAATTTATAAGCGGCCTCAAATTCAAGGTCGGCATAAATGGTGATCTTCAATATATGGTTTTTAACTGGTTCCCACGAAGCCCACCAAAACCCAACGGTGGGCCTCCGAAAACAACAAACCAACTAACGTATAACTCGCCTTAAGCCAATCTAATCCAAGAAGAGATTTTTCGTGTATGACATGCAACGAATGAATGAAAAAAACGATGGCAAATGGTTTGCTCAGTGGAAAAGAAAGAAAATGGTAAGGACCCCAGCCGTACAGACAGCTAAAACAGATGGCGTTCGAGGATAGGAGGAAGGAGGAGAGATAGCTAATGGAGATGGGGTCCCCAGATGGCCTTCAGGGATAAGAAAAGTTAAATGTTAAGATAAGTCTAGATGCAGAGACCCATATCCCCAAAATCCTCAGATTCTCTTTTGGAACAAAGAAAAGAAAATAATGCAATAAACAGATCTGGATTGTTGTTGTTGTGGAGATTGTACCGAAAATTAGGTGAAACCCCACCACCCAAAAGAAATGAAAGATAAGGACGGAAGGAGATGAGGAGGCCCAGGAGGGGGTGGAAGTCAAAGATGGAAGATACTAGGGGTTTTCTGATGAAGAACTGAACTTGGTGAGGAGGATCAGCTCAACACATTCTTCATCAGAAACTCTTTAAGAATCTTCCCCCACCCTCTCAAGCACCCTTTCTCTCTCTCGCTCTCGCTCTCTCACAAATTAACGAACAGGTAGTTGACAAGAAGAAAAGAGGAAGAAATGCAATAAAAAGTCTTATATAATTGACTATTGGAGGTTTTCCTTAAATAGCTTCCTGGTGCCTTTTTCATTTGTGTGGATATTGAACAAACTCTCTCTCTCTCTCTCTCTCTCTCTCTCTCTCTCTCTCAAGTTGGGAGATGGAGGAAAATCCGTATAACCAGAAAAGGTGGCCGTTAGGGTGACGTTCATTGGTGGTTAACAGATTGAGGGTTCTGTTATCAAAGCAGCCTCCACCACTCAGCAGCCATTTTTCAAACCAATCGCTCACCAACACGTACAAATTCCATGGTCTACTACTTGACTAGTCTAGTATCCATAATTGGAGGTGTGAGGGTTACTCCTTGTGGTAAAACGAGGCTTATCTTTAGCTTATACATCAGAAACCCGACTTGATCTTATTTTATACCTGTAATTTTAAAGTCATCACTTTAATTCTTAAAACTCAAAATTCGTTTTATGGTGTAATGACAAATTGTCTTCTTTAAGCACTCATGTCAGTTCGACTCGACTTGACCGCTTTTCCATACACACCCCCTTGGATGGTAATGATTGTTGACCGTCCATTAATAAATACGCCAAAGTAGTAGTCGTCAAGTATCCTCTTTCTGACAATCTTTAGTCCAAAGGGTAAACATATTGGATTCGAAAATCTAATGGCTCACACAGTGAAGAACGGATTTATTCATTACTCCTACTATTTTAGTTTCTGACTCTAGTCTCCAACATGTATGATAAGACATATTCTCATACTTCAAATATGAGCATGTCACTTTGTTTGAAACAGACACTAGTACACTATACGAGTCTTAGTCTCATGGCATGCCAACACCTGAACTGCATCTCTAGCATAAATGCCCTCTAGGCACCCACCTGAGACAACTCACATTCGGCTATAATTAGGCTATTTGGAGTCATGGAAACTTAATACACAAATTACTTCAGATTGACCTTGTCCACCATAAGGTCTCATCTTAGTTATCTCTCTAAGGCGACATATCAGATAATATTTGTGCATTATTTGTTGTACCAAGTAATGCACGTGTTCAGATGCATTCCCTGGGCCAAGACATGTTTGTGCACTCTATGCGTTCATAACATGAATGTCACAACTTGCTTGCCATCTCAAAGTGCCAATGGGAATCGTTCATGTGAGTGAACCAATTCAAAGCCCGATGACATATAATAAAGATTTTCCTGCATCATTTCGATTCATGTATGAAATGAGCCACTAAACGTCAATCATAATGTTAGAAGCAACTCTAATTATAGTTTTAACCATGCTAGTTGCTTAAGACGTGTCTCTAGGCTGCACCTTCTTGTGCAATTCTGATTGAAACAATCATTTACGATTGGAGAAACGACATGTTTAGATCTTCCCATATTAA
Source organism: Malus x robusta (assembly GCA_963082935.1). NCBI lineage: Eukaryota > Viridiplantae > Streptophyta > Magnoliopsida > Rosales > Rosaceae > Malus > Malus x robusta. The sequence goes on from OY720330.1 coordinate 21,571,239, forward strand.
ACTCGCATCTCTCTCTAAAAGCCTTCCCTCTTCTCTCTCAAAACAACCTAATTTTTGAAAGCCTTCTGGCCATCGACCCCTTGCTTCAACTTGGGGTTGGCGGCAACCTAGTGTCCCCCCCTCCTCACCCTTTTCCCTCTTCCCCTTTCTTCTTCCCTACCCCCCATATCTCCCTGTTTTTTGGTTCTTACCTTTTCCTCCAACTCCTCCCCCCCCCCCCCCATTTTTTCCGTTCTCCAAATCACCATAGTTGGTGATTTGGTTTTTCTTTTAATGCATTTAGATTTCAGTTGTTTTCATTCTAAGCATTTTGTGTCTCAGGTTGCCCTAAGCTTGGTCTCAGTTTTCCCTGAGTTTATCTCAAATATGCTTTCTATGCTTTCTATGCTTTCTATGCCTTCTTCCTTTCCACACATCGCTTGCTGCTCGTTTCGTCATGTGTCTCCTCCTAGGATCTCCTTGGGAGGCGCACTTTGCTAGTTTGTAGCATTTAAAGTGCATTTTGCACTATTTGGTAGGATTATGGGAGCACTCTCAGCGTGGATAGCTTGCTTGTCCCCGTTTTCGATTCATCTTTTTAGTTATTTGGCCATTCTTTCAGGCGGTGGCAATGCATCTGCGATGCTGGTACATTTGTTTTGGTGGAGGTGGCTGCTTTACATTTTCTTGTCTAGGTTTTTCTATTTGTTATTTGTTATGGGCTGCTCACTTTGGGCCTATTTCATTGTAATTTTTTGTAATGGAATTGCGCTTTTGCTTGGGCTTTTTAGACTCTCTTTTGGAGGTGCTCTTACCTTGTAATAGCTTTCTCTTTCTATGAAATTTACTTTGATTGACCAGAAAAAAAAGACCTTCTTATATTAGGGACCATCAACATAGACTAGGGGCAATATCATTTCTGCACTGGAGTATAGCTCCTCATTTCTTGGGCTATCTAGTATTTGTAAGATCTTCCGAGCTTCGTCTTTGAATTCAAGCTACACCACCTAGCCTCTAAGTCTATGGCTAGCTTGAATTCTACAGTGAGTTAGGCAATATAGGTTTGTTTCTCTTCTAGGAGCATCACCTTATACTATGGTGTCTTTCTCTCTCTTTCCATTGCTTATCCTTAAGGGATTGTTAATGTAGGGTCCCTTTAGACCCTAAAATAATATATAGTTGTAAGTTAGGCCCTTTATCGTGGGCTTAGAAAGGCCTACGAGAGAAGAAGATCAAAGCCTTGGGCCTGTGAACTAGCTGAATGGTACCAGACAACATAGCACCATCGCAAAGATTAGAACAACGAGCGCTTTTAAACGAGCACTTGCAAGTCTAGTCTAACCATCGACAAAGAAGTTGAGCACCTATCCAAAAAATACTTTCCAACCACTTGAAGCAAGTTGGCAAAATTGAGAACTTTACTACACAGCCCTAGAGACAGGCCTACTAGTACATCAGCTTCATTCCACGCGTTGGCCATCAACAAGAATAGAGGCCTACAAAAGGACATAAAGGTTGTCAGATCAAGTGCTTGGGATGATGCTTCCTCAGCCACTCAGGGCGAGCGATGCCTCAGTACATGTTGGCACAGGGAACCTTGCAATCAGTCATGAACAAATGTCACTTCACTTTCACATGTCGATTGTATGGTGGAGGAATAGGCAATAGGTTAGTTTTGTATGTCCAATTCATTTAATGCAAAGGCAGTGGAGCACTTGAGGGCCAATTCTTTTGGTCCCACTGACGGCCTATATAAAGAGGAACAAGCACCTCCTATGGGGGGTGAACACAAAGAAAGAGAAACATTTCTCTGTTCTAAAGAATCTTTGTAATCTGTATCCAACATATATACAAATCATTACATTAGATGTAGCCCAATTTTGAAGATGGACCAGGTAAACCATGTTGTCAATCATCTAAATCTTTAGCTTGAGCCTATCAATGTTAACCATACTGGTCTTTGTTGACCTCCCGGTTTGGAGTGCTAACAGGGATGTCAGTGACTAGTAGAGAAGAGGGGCAATGGTCCAACAATGATATTAAAGAACTCTCTTCATTTAATCACATGAGTATGTTCAGAAGTTTGCTTAATGAACATAATTAACTCTAAGTTATTTTATGATCGCTCATATTAATATCAAGTGCGTTGTAGAATCTTTTTCAACTCACGTAAGACAAAAATTTATGGTGTCATATCATGATATAGTGCTCCACAAAAGTCTTGTTAATTGTAATGAGACGACAATATAGGAAAATTTCTTGTTTCTCTCATCAAATGCCATAGCATCTCATAGTCTTCACAAAAGTCTTGTCAATTAATGAGACGACAATATAGGAAAATTTATTGTTTCTCTCATTATACTTGAAATGTATATCCTAGTCTGAAGTTATTTCTTTCGCTTCCAAGATGTCCTTGAGTTCAGGAGTGGCCCATATGGTGACATCCAAGGACTTCTATATGCAAGTCCCATTAGGATAAACTAAGAAGTTTCTAAGAACACGATCAAACTCCATAGCATCTCATGTGTCATGTATCGATTGATCGACACCTATAGTCGAACAAAATTTTCACGTCTCTTCAATCTACAAAAACATGAATGAGAAGTTTTACTCCAATATGTTTTAATCGAACTTGCTATTAGTAGTACACTTTCTTTAGTCGTACTCCCACTAATAAGGACTTAGCACACATGAGATAGCATGGCTAGACAACACAATTCAATATGTGCATTGAAGAATGCGAATCTTTTGAAAAAAATATTTTTAACCACTTGAGTTACAAACTCATTGCATGCTAACCCTATTAATTTGAAGATTTGCATTTTGAACTTTTTGTGTCACCATATTTTATGTCTTAGTCAAAGGATCAAACCTTCCAAGTAAACTGAAATCAAACTTTCATAAATAGAATATCGTTTCTTGTAACCATCCATTGCCTGTTTCTCTTTAATAGATTTTCTGGTTACCATATTTAGTGGCCTAACATCTCTCTCTCTCTCTCTCTCTCTCTCTCTCTCTTCCTGTCCTTCTTACTAGTTTACCTTTACCATATGTTTCTAACTGAAAAAACAAGGATGGTAAATGGTCAGACTAATAACTTGTTTGTCATCATCCAATCATGCGTCGCCAAGTACTTCAAATAATTATCAACTTGTTAAGTTAGAGAGATATATAATGTAAGAAGTTGTGAAAATTTACCAAGCATTTTTTTTAGCAGAAGTCTCTACCTCTCCTTCAAGGATTACATGGGTCACCGGGAGGAGGTAAGCCAACAACTCCAATTGCTGAAATCATCATATTCCTCTTTGTTTAGGGTTCATACATTGTTTTCTTCCTTTCTTTTCCATTTTTCAATATTTACTTTTTATTTTTATTGAAATTTACGAAGAACATTGATCTATTAATTGCAAGTTCTGTACAAATTCCCCATTGAAGTCAAAGCTGTTTTTTTTTTTTTTAATGTTCATTTGACCCTTTTTCTAAAGAACAAGAGGATGATAATCTAATGTGTAAACGAGAGGATGATATAAGCTCAATCATCTTTCTTTTACTATAGATGCATATGTCGTTACATGTAAACATGGAGAAACGAAAATGGTGGGTTATGAATCCTGCACTATATGCGGTCTATGAGACGCATAACTTAAAAGGAAAAAAAATAAATGTTTTAGTGCTCCAAAACAATCATTTTGTGACAATCCCTCTTACTAACTTTTTCGTTCATCGTGCAATATATTCCAATTGATGTCTTTTGATGAATGAATTCAAGCTTGTTACCCTCGAGCAATATTTTGAAGAAAGCTCAATTGTGTTTTTCTTGTGCAGATGGTATTGTTTCAGTTGTAGCCAGTGACATAGGAGAAGTGTGATTTTTATTTTGTTCCCTTGTGCAGGGGGCTTCCATGTCCTTGAGCTTGTATTGGTAAATGGTTAACGTGTGTTTTTACCAAGGGGATGTTAACTATTTACCAATGCAAGGTCAAGGAGCCATCTTACCTATTTATGTAATTTCGCCTGCATTTACTACTCTGGCTACATTATAAGAATTCCATTTGCTAAAAACATGTATGCATTTGCAGAAAAATGGTCGGAAGTCTGTACCTCAATTCGGAGGATGGGATCAGAACAGCCCAGATACAAACTACACCGTCGTGTTCTCTCAGGCTCGTGCTAACCGGAAGCAAAACAAGACCAACTTGGCCGAGTTCAAGCGTAACAGCCTTGGGAATGAACAGGAATTCATGGCTGCTCACCCTCATCATCCTCATCATCATCACCAAGATGACTCTGTTACGGTAAGATGCTCGTTTTTCAGTACTTGGCTATTTTTTGTTTTAACTGAAGTGAGTGTTCTTCACAATTCCATGCTCACCTTGTTTTGATCCATATCCCCTATAAACGCACATGGATCATCACAAGGTAGAGCATTCCATTGTAGTCCATGATTTACATAACACATTATTCAGTTCAGAAGAAAAAGAAAACAAAAGAGGCGACTTTCACACACCCTGTTTAACTCTTCACGCATCCTTTCTAATTTTTGGCAATTTAATAAAATAAATCAAACGATATACAAAAATAGAAATTAACAGGGATGTGTGAGAAGCTAAAAATAAAATGATAAAAAAATTATATACATTTTTTCTTCTAATTGTATTTATATTTATATTTATATTTTTATGCAGAGGAAAAAGACGATTCTGACTTACATAAATTGCTGCATTAGGCCTTGATTTCCTAAGAAGGCAAGCAAATCATCAATTCCTGCCTGCCATTTGTAATCATTAATTTATTCACATCATCATGATGTAGTCTTATAGACGATAAGCCCGTTCGTCAAATGAAAACCTAATCAACAGCTTTATTCATCTCCCGGTACAGTGTGATATTAATATAAATAATAATATTATACATTCTATTTACTGTTTACCATGTATTGTTTCATCTTGCTACTAGTTATCCATTGTCTGAACCAAGTAAAAAATAAATAAAAGGATGTAATAATCTCCCAAACCTAAAGCATCATCTTTTAGTGGAGTCAAATATAGTCTCTAACTTTATAAAATCATCATATTTCAACATTAAAACAAAAATAATAAAAAACAGAAGAAACACGAAAAACCCAAAAACAACCTAAACCAACAAACACAACATCTCAAGTACAAAGCAAAAGTTGTTCAAATGTTTTGACAACAACTGAAACAAGCATGTAATCTGACTCTACCAGCTTGCGAGCATTGCCTCCTTGTTGGAACCTAAGAAATTGGTTAGGTGATGAAGATAGTACATATTTGTCATCTAGCTCAATTAGAGATATGATTGTGAGTCGGCAATGTACCACAACTCACACAATCGGTCTCATACATAAAATCAATCAAATGGTAAAATACACAAAAATCATAAACATTATCATGGCCTCGTTGCTAAGTTCCTGATCATTATTCTATTTGGGTGTTACTGTGAACATTTAGGAACCTTCTGGCAGAGCTTGAAACCCTTGAAAACACCTCAAATCCAAAAATGAAAGGATCAAATAGCAATGAGCAAAAGCTCCAAAGTTTGATGGGGAAAACCATGATTTTTGGAGGATAAGGATGACCACTATTTTCAACTGCTATGACCTCTGGGATATGGTCTAGTATGGTTATGAGTTACCGGCAGTAGAATTTGATGCCATTGAGAAGGGATCTCACAACAACACAGAAGGCTGCACTGCAAGATGACGAGATGAATGATGCTAGAACTTTGGGAATCATATAAGGGTTGTCTCAGATTTGATGTTTCCATAATAGCCAATGAAAAAACTGCAAAAGATGCTTGGGATGTCTTCAACATGAATATAAAGGTGATAAGAAACTTAGAAAGGAAAAACTTCAATTTCTTAGACGTGACTTTGAATACATACGCATGAGAGAAAATGTACTACTGAAGGGCTACTTTTCTAGACTGTTTGATGTTGTTCATCAAATGAAAACCCATGGAGAAGATTTTCCTAATGAAGAATTGTCTAGAAACTACTAATTAGTTTGACTAAACCATATGCAATAGTGAGTATGATTGAAGAAACCAAAGACACTGATGATCTCAATATATAAGATGTGATGGTATCTTTGAGGGCATTCGATCAAAGGTGTGAAAGGTATGCTGATGCAACCACTGAAATGACATTTAATGACTTAATGTAGGATTTAGGAGTCCCTCTAATATGACAAACATAAGCAACAATGGAAGGGCAAGAAGAAAAAGTGGGAAGGAAAAAGAAATGTAAATGCAAAGCCCAACAATAGTAGTAGTACCAATGGAAATGCAAAGAACAAACATGTGTACAAGTTTTGTGACAAACTCCATTTTGGAGAATGTTGGTTCAAAGGTAAGTCTAAGTGTCGTAAGTGCAACAAATTTGGTCATGTAATGAAGGATTGCAAGTCAAATAACATTCGACAAGTGAACTGCGCAAATTAAGTAGAGGAAAAGGCAAATGTGTTTTATGCCAGAGTAGAGAACAATAGCCACCACAATCTACACAAGTATGAAATGGTTTAAGGGCTATCACAATTGGATGAACTCAGTAAAACTTGTGAAGGGTGTGTTTAGGAAGCATCACATAGATCCATTTGAAGCTGGAAAAGCATGGGCAGCAATAAAACTACTGGAATTGATTCATACTGATGTGTGTGGTCCTATGCATACTACTATCAGTGGAAACAATACTTCTTGATTTTCACTGATGATTACTCAAGAATGTGTTGAGTCTTCATGAGATTCAGATCATAAGTGTTCAAAATTTTCAAAAAGTTCAAAGCCATAGTAGAATTGCAAAGTGGACATCAAATCAAGAAGATAATGAGTGATAAGAGAAGTGAATATACCTCACTGGAATTCAACTCATTCATTTAGATTTGGGCCTAGAAATACAACTCATAATTGCGTATTCACCATAGCAAAATGTCTTACAGAAAGGAAGAACATGACTATAGTTGAAATGGCTAAGTATATGCTACATGAGAAGAAATTGTCTTATTTATTTTGGGAGATGTAGTAAACACTGTTATGTATCTTTTAATTAGGTGCCCTACCAAAACTTTGACAAACAAACTCCATTTGGAATGTTTAGTGGAAGAAAAACAACCATCAACCAGCTAATAGTACTTAACTCAATATGCTTTGCTTATGTACTTTTACAGTGAAGGCACAAATTAGAAAAGTCTAGCAACAAGAGCATTTTGTTGGATTCGGAACAAGTGAGAAAGGTTAGACTTTTCAACCTGATGACAAAAACAAAAAAAAAATCTCTCAAGATATGTGATATTTAATGAAGAATCACTATGGAATTGGGAAACAAGTATAGAGGAGAAAGAAACTGTCTATCTATAATTTGATCTGAATGGGATGGAATCTAACCAAAATGGATAAATTGATCAAGAAGTCTTGGAATATGTTCATCACCAACGACACCTCAACCAGCAAGTGTAAGTCCACAACAAAGTCAACCGCAGAGTGAGAGCCAAGCTTAACTCCAGTAAGAATGAGAAATTTGGAGGAGATATAATCCATTAGTAACTACTATGTAGTTGAACTCAAGACTTATGAGGAAGTTGAGAAAGATAAATATTGGTAAAAGGCAATGAGAGAGGAACTATCAATGATAGAAAAGAATGATACATGGAAATTGGTTAATAGGCCAAGTGACAAGCCAGTGATTGGAGTAAAGTAGGTCTACAAGACCAAGCTAAAGTAATGCAAAAGAACAAGGACAAACTAGTAGTTAAAGGCTGCTCACAGAAGCCTGGTGTGGATTTCAATGAAACCTTTGCTCTGGTAGCAAGGTTGGATACCATAAGGACATTGATTGCCTTGGCAACTCAAAAAGGATGAAAGCTGCATCAACTCAATGTGAAGTCAGCTTTCTTAGATGAAGTGCTAGAAGAGGTGTTTGTTGAACAACCACAATGTCTCACAATTGAAGAGAATCCTAACAAAGTTTACAAATTGAAGAAGGCTCTCTATGACCTAAAACAAACTCCAAGGGCTTGGTACAGTGAAATTGGTTCTTATTCCATTGAGAAAAGATTCCAAAAGAGTCCAAATGAAGCCACTCTCCACACCAAATCTGGAAGTGACTCAAGAACCCTCATTGTGTCAATCTATGTTGATATGTGGATAACGTAGTCTACACTGAAAATGATGTAACGATGAAGCAATGATTGCAGAATTCAAGGTAGAAATGATGAAGAGGCATGAGATGAGATGAATGACCTATGCCTCTTGCATCATTTTCTTGGCATTGGGGTAATACAACAGTCAAATGGCATTTTTATTCATTAGAAAATTATGCGCACACACTACTTAAAAAGTTTGGATTGAAGGAATGTAAACCTATGTCCACTCCTCTATTTGCAAATTAGAAGCTCATGAAGGATGATGGGAGTGAACCTTTTGATTCAAATATATATGGAAGCATTGTTGGCAGTCTTTTGTATTTAACTGCAACAGGAACAAGCCTGATGTTTGCAACTAGCATACTCTCAAGATTTATGCAAAATCTACCAAAATTCACATGGGAACTGCTAAGAGGGTGCTAAGATATGTTCAAGGATCCAGTGAAATCAAACATGAAATGGGAAAGTCAACAATCCTAATTGGATTTTGTGACAGTAATTGGAGAGGTAGTGAAGATGATTGCAAAAGCATATCTGGGTATGTGTGTGTTTTCGTGGACCTTAGCTAAGCAACAAAGTTTTTCACTATCTACTACAGAGGCTGAGTATGTGAGTGCCTCAGAAGCAACATCTCAGGCCATTTGGCGAGATTCATACTCAAGGATTTTGGTGAATTGCATATTGATGCCACACCTCTTCCATGTGATAACACTTCAGCGACTACTATGACCAAAAATCCAGTGTTTCATCAAAAGACAAAGCACATCAAGAGAAGATATTATTTCATCAAGGAAACATTACAAGAAAACATCATTGAGCTTCATTACTGCAAGACAGAAGAACATATTCATCAAGCCACTTCCAAGGGACATATTCACTTACCTCAAGCAATTGCTCGGGTGACAACCATAACCAATTTAGAGGGGAGTGTTGGAACCTAAATTGCTTCTGGTTCCTCGAATTGAAGGTTCGATGATGAAGGAAGCTTCTAGTTTTTGTTTTAAATGTAACAACTAGTTTTTCAGCTTCTAGTTTTAAGCTTTTAATCAAGTGTAAGTGTACAGTCCAGATTAGATTCCTTAAAACCTTAATATAAGGCTAGGATCAAATATGGAAACTGGTTAGGTGATGAAGATAGTACACGTTCGCCGTCTAGCTCAATTAGAGATAAGATTGTGAGTTGGCAATATAACAAAACCCTATAATCTGTCTCATATACAAATGGAATCAAGTTGCTGTATTTTGCACAGCCTTGCAGCCATCACATACCGAAAATTCTTTCATTCCTCATACACAAAATCCATCAAACAGTAAAATACACAAACTGCAAACTGCAGTGAGAATCTTATTGATTGACCTTAAAGCGAATTCATATACATGACATACAACGAAGATACAGAAAACTTTGATCTTATTATTCAAACACAATGCGATATATACAGGAGCATCTTCTCCATTTCTAATAAAGTTTAAGAAAATAATACAAGAAAAGGAAAATAGTCAAAGTAACTGCAATTTTTAAACAGTTGCTCTAGAACGCTTTACAGGGGCTTTCATAGAAGATAGGTACTTAGCGTCTGCCTTGTCAATTCCATTAAAAAGATATCCGAAAGGCGGCATTTCTATGTACTTTCCAGAACTAGGAACAACCTTCAATTCATCATTTTCCCAAACAACCCTTCCACCAGAAATGGTCACTTCAACCTTGCCCTGAGAAAATGGACCATGATCACTTCAAGGATTTGTTCAAGCAAAATTGCCACATCAGCTATCAAAGTACAAATTTGCCTAAAAATTTTGTCTGGCTCTTGCAGATGCTTGAATCGTAAATGCAGGTAGATTATGATGTGTAAGTAAATGGAGAGGCTTGAGAGGAAAATACTATATTGAAAAACTGAACCCACACACAAGGAAACAAGGAGTTGGAAGTGTGATGCAGGGAAACATATAACTACGAAAGAAAAATAACAATCCATAACCTTCCTTGGAACCTCTTCGAGTAGGAAGTTGTAATTTCATAAAGAAAAATAACAGAGCTGCTATTTGAACTCCTAAAACGTCATCATGCATTCCTTAAGAGCAAAAAAATAAAGTGAAGAGGAGTGCAGGATGACATTTTTGGAGCTCTAATAATAATTTAAAGACTCTTCCTATGAAGAAAGAATGCTGCAGTTGAGAAACTAAAGTACTTAACATGCAATATCTTTCACAGAAATGGATGCTGTTTGTAGGGATAGAATAAGTAAAAGATAAACAGGAAAGTAGGATGTCAGGGGCGTACAATCACATCTATGCATTAAAAGGTAAATAAAAATACATATACCATAGGTATGCTTCTATGCCTAAGGACTGAGTAAGCAAAGAACACAGAGCAATTGAAAGCTAAAGTAAACCAACTTTCTTGTCCTTATTTTTTTCCATATGAATCTTATTACTTAAGGAAAATTCTCTCTCCGAACCGTGCGGGAAGGTTTACCATCACACGGCTCACCAACTTGATTTTCAGAATAGGTTAAACGTCAAAATTCTTTGTATCACATATTGGTTTTGGCATCAAACAAATTGGTAAAATTGCATTTGACAGTATCCATTACCTGGACACGCAAATAATGTATATGTATATAGTATATCCACACACATAACATTATGTCAGGTCAGAAACCTCAGAACAATTTTGCTTTTGCTAGTATTAGACACCTGAAATATGTATTCATGCCCGTAGATCATAGAACCAATGTGTCCCATAGAGGGATCACTAGCTTTATAATTCTAAAATAATATTCTAGAAAAAGCATACCCCTCGTGTGAAGTGAAAATGATTACCTTCCCTTTCCATCCCTCGTAGACATTGGTATCTGTTCTAGAGTGGTGGGACTTTGCATTTATCTCAAAGCTTGAGTTTGGATTTAGTATAATTATATCTGCATCAGAACCTGCGCGAATTGCTCCCTTCCTAGGATATATATTGAAAAGCCTAGCACTGAAATACCATTGACACTGAAATCATTTTGACATACTTTAAACAGCATAATGGAAATCATGTAGTAAAATATACTTTATCTCAAAAGTTCACAACTCAAATAATAAACAAGAAAACCACAGAGGGCATACCATTCAGTACTTGTCAACCGGACGTAGTCAGTAACAGAAATTTGACCAGATTCCTGGGATTTAGAAAAATATATATATTATCCAAAAGTTTGATCCTAATTTAAGCTGCTTATTAGAAGGAATGAGATTTTGTGGCAGCTTACCACCATTGTATTCCATACAAGATGCATCCTCTCCTCAATACCTAATTTCCAGTAACCATGTTAAGCATTAGAAAGTACAATTATGGTAGAAAACAAGCATATATCTTAGTTAAATAACATCATCAAAGATCATTTCATGACTACCATTGACACCATTTGGAATTTTCCGGAAATCATCTATTCCAAGAGCTTTCTGTGTTGAATTGAAGGTACAATGATCCGTTCCTACAAGCTGCACGTTGCTAAATCTACTTTTAGAAAACATTCATATTTTCATAAAACAAATTTGTACACTATTAAACTTAGGCAACTGAAAATTATATGTACTCTTAGAGTTAGAAATTAGGTCAAAATCTGGTTCTGAGTACAATGTTAAGGGATAACCACGAACTTGTCTTTTTATTTACGGTAATAAATCACTACAGTACCAAGAGGCCCTGCGGATCAAATCAGACATTTCTCAAATAAGGTTGCAATAAGAAATAAACCTGCAGAACTCCCATTGAAAGAGCAGCTTGAAGGGCTTTGTCATGTCCAACTACCCTTATAGGGGGACTCATGACATACCTGAAACATCAGAAGACTATTGTTCTTAACGTAGAACCTTTGAATACCTGAACATAACATAAATTAAATAGAGAGAACTCTTACTTAGCAGCAGTGATAAAGTCAGGATCCCAAAGCCAAGAATCATTAAGCACTAACCCAGAAAGTACTGTCTCGCCAATCACCTTCTGCCCTGCCATTTAATAATCATTTGGAGCACGCGTTCAGTACTTAACTCAAAACTAACAGTTTGAGGGTGCATAATGACCTATTCAAAATAACCAATGGAATTTTTTTTTTTTTTTTTTTTTTAGAAAATACAATAATCAATTTTAATGAGCTTCTTCTCTATTTATTAGCCATGTGTTTCCGAATTGTCTCTTAGTTTGTTCACTGTACTCTTTCGATTAAGCCATCTTTTTGGCTTTTTGATCTAGGAAACGATGAAGAAGAAGATATCAAAATTGATGAGTATAATGATGGTCACTTGTTGGAATTTTCCAAAAACCACACCAACTTAGATAAGAAATCTTTTCACTTGCTAAATTGCACTCTGGCTTGATACATAAACTCTGCAACATACTATTTATGGAACCCTTTCAACAACTTGGTCCAAATCACATCATGGAACTTTGGTAAAGGATGATCGAACATGATTTAGACTTGAAACAGTCATGTTAGACGATGAACTTGGTTCAGACAAAATTAAAAGAGAGATGAATTTGGTTGAATACCATGAGCCATTATAGAGTTACATAGGCAACCAATGTAAGAATTTTGAGGAAAATAGGAGAGCGTTTATCTTATTTAATTATATAAACCCAACAATTGGTAGAACTTCTAGTTACCAAGAACAAGATATAGTTGCAAAACAAAAGAAAAATGCTAAAGCTAATGAAAGATAAATTTAACGCAACAAAGAAATTTTAGATACTATGAACCTGATTTGCGAGCTTTAGAAATTTCTTCCATAGCATCAATGCTCATCACATGAACTACATAGAGGGGAGTATTCACAAAACCTGCTAGTCGAATTGCTCGAGCAGTTGCCTCTCCTTCCAGCTACATGGGCAATTATATTGAATCAAACACATACCATGTGCTATTAATTTACTTGGAAATAACTATTAGATAACTAAAAGAACCACATAAATAGGAAGAACAAATTTACCAAATGAATTGCAATTAATATGACATCAGCATAAAAGGATACAATTTCATATTCATTATCTAGAAGAACCAGTATTTAGACAATAACTACTACGCGTGCAGCTGAAAAGGGATTATATAGAAGTACATATCTTGTTATAGTCTTTCAAAGATAGAAAGACCCTCAAACAAAATCCTTTTACACAAAAGTTAAACCCGATAGCATGAAAACAGCAGGAATGTATGGCAGGCAGATTGTTGAACTATAAGATTAATAAAATTGTAAGTTTATGTTGCCACAAGGCCATGCAGAAGCGGCACTAACTCTTTAAGCATAACTAATGTTCCATGTGAAAAGAGATGATGAAAAACTAACTAATATTTAAATTTGATAGAGCAATTTTCGTCTTATCCAAATTATGTTTGCATGAATAATTTATTTCTATAATTACCACTGGGGGTCTTGAAAGAGCATGTCCCTCTGGACCAGTAATACCAAGTTCTATCATTCTTCTCTGTCCTTCATATACAGCATCTCCATTTTCTGCATGCACCATGGCTAACGCACCAAGAGACTTACATTTTTTGAATCCTTCTAGCAGAAGCTCATCATTGACCATGAAGGACCCCTTGTAGGCCATGAAAAACTTGAAAGAGTTTATACCTGAGTATAGGATACGAATAATTATGGAAATACAGATAGATGTATTACATAAATAGCACAGTCGATAAATAAGCCCACTTAATAAAACCTGGAACTATAAGAACCTAACCTTTCTTCTTGACCATTATTTCCATTTCTTTTGAAGTATGTTCATCCCATTTTGTAATTGCCATATGGAAACCATAATCCATGCAGGACTCCCTAGATTTTTTTTCATAAGCTTCCAACCCTGACAATAAACTTCCATTCACTGGTAAAACAAAGTCGATGTGCATAGTTGTTCCTCCTGCTAATGCTGCCGCCTGACCACTGAAGAAATCATCAATAGTTTCTGTACCCATGAATTCCATGCCTAGGTGGGTATGAGGATCAATGCCTCCTGTCAATATTAAACAACAAATAATTATATTTAACATTCATGATTGGAGATGCTTTAATCTTATTACATAGGTGTAGTATGAAAACTGACCTGGCATGACAAACTTTCCAGTGGCATCAAGCACAGTAACATCATCACCAACCTGCCAATGGCATTTGAAAAGCGAAAACAGAGCAAAACAATGGCATCAAATCAAGTACAGCATAAAGAAAAGGAAAGAAAAAAATAATCTGAAGAGTAAACAAAAGGACATAAAACACTCGGAGGCTTGGAGCATATGAAAAGTTATATACATACATAAGTTCTCCACGTGAGTCTGAGTACTATGTAGATCACGTAATTACAGGCTGTTCATTTTAATTTGCAATCAATACATACTTCATTTTCTAGAATTGTAAGTGGAACAACTATATCTTGGATAATTTATATAACAACTACTTTCAGGATTTAATCTAAATTCTAGAGTTACTGAGGTTGTTCTAGGAACAATTTCACAATTTATGATTTTTTTTTCTTTCTAGATGTTATCAATTCTTTAGAGTTATGACATTGTATCTGAAAATAAGTTAAAATCAGCATTTATAATGTTCTCTCACACGCTACAGAAGAATGATTTGCACACAGCTCACATTTTTCACAAAAACGTCTATAGTATACATGGGAATGATTTAGTGCTTGCCCCTTATATGCACTCCTACATCCTCTTTCCACATTGATTTAGAGTCAAATATTAGGGCACAAAGAGAAGCAAAATTAGAACATATGGAGGAACCAACCTCGCACCCAAATTTGAATAATCATGTCAACCAACTTCCACAATAAAACCAGATCAAATTTCACTCAAAACTTAAGAAATACATCTTTAAATACAGATGCACATCACAAGTGAATAAAACGGGAGCAAAGGATTCCATTGGTTCAGTAGTCCAGAACTAATAAAGAAACTAGCTGGAAACATGTTCAAAGGAATTGGTAAACCAACAGCCAATACAAATTACAAAGCATCTCCATCAAACCTGAAAAATCCCAATATCCCAACTAAAAACAAAAAGATTTGAAAAAAAAAAGGAAAAGATATTGGTGAAGATTGTTTTAGATTCAAGTTCAACCCTCAAAAAATGAAGTTCACAAAGTCAACGGGCTGCCAGCATAATTAACAACCAATGAAATTCTTTCAATTTTGAAAAAAAAATAACACTACAAATAAAGAAAAAAAAAAGACTGAAATATTATTATACCTTAATATTAGGCCTAACAGAAACAATGATTCCACCCTCCACATAAACATCAGCAGCCTCCATCTCATGAGCGTTCACCACAATCCCGCCTTTGATCAACAGCTTCGTAGAAGACGATGACGACGATGAAGAAACCCCACAGGTCGACGCACCATGTCCAATTTCAGCATCACAGAACTGAAACACGTTAAAATAACAAAGTAATCAAAACGACTGAGATTTTTCTTTTTAATTTTCTCGGGAACCAAACGGAAAGTGAATACCTGGTGGCTCGATTCGGAAATCGGAGAGAAGGAGAAGAGAAGGAGGATCAAAGACAACAGAGGGAAGATGCGTTGAGGACTGGAGCTGGAAGCCATGGATCGAATACTACTCCTTCCTGGGAGAAGTCTGAAAATGCGGGACTGTGATCTCTTAAGTCTCTTTTGGGCTTTTTAGCGCCGTTTATACTTTTCAAAGTGGAAAATGTCAGCTAACTGCCCTTTGAATTATTATTACTCACCTTGAATTATTTCTCAACATGAAATTGACCCCTAAATTAATTAATATTTTTGATAAATTTAACCTCAGAACTATTTGAAATTAGACAATTAACCTCTTATCAACCTCTTATTGTCGACAGAATTTCATCCACTTTTTTACTTGGGTAATAGTGCAGAGGGTCATTTCAAGTGGGGTAATAGTTCCTTCTCAATTCTTTTATGGTTAGGATCCGAACACATCAATTTTATACACATTTTGACATCTATTTTTTAGGGTTCATTTTGTAACGTTTTTCAATGGTATGAACCGTTTATATTTTAGGTATTCCCTAAAAGATTATGTGTACCAAAAATCACATCAATCTGAAACCATATGACCGTTGGATTAAATTATACTCATTTTAGAGTTTCTTTGCAGAACCGTATTTATGAATTTTCTTCCCTACAAATGAATATCATAATGGTTATGGATTCGTCTAATATTTGCTAAGGATGATCTATGAATTATGTGAATTATGAATGGTTTGGATTGTTGAATAAAGTTACAAAGTAGGCCTTACAAGGTGGGTGTCAAAATGTTTATAAAAAAGAGAGTGTTCCCGATCTTTTATCTCTTTATCTTATTAGATGCTGATTATAAACATTATTTAGCTCATCATATGAGACACAAATATAGTAAAATCATGTGATCTTCCTAACATTACTTTCATACATGGCAAGTTCTATAACAACCTGACCCCGCTTATATTTTGAGTAAAAATATCATATATTTCATTGAAAACGTTGATAAATAACTTTAATTAGTACATGTTTACTTATAGGAAAAAGAATTGGAATCGTACTTGAGTTTCATACATTTATTAAAATATAAATACAAAAATCAATTTACATTCTAGCTGTACATACAGTAAAATGTAAGCTTTCCTTTAAAATTCATAATCTAATACCTAAAAATTAGGAATTAAATTAAACTAAAGGCCAGTCCATTTGATTTTCTTTCCTTATTTTTTTTTCTTCCTATGTTCCTCATTTCTATTAGGTAAACATATTGTTTTTGACATTTTTCTACACATATGAATGCAAGGTCATATGTTTAAACTCCCGTAATTGTGAGTTTGGCATGAAGTTATAGCTGACATCTTGTAATCTAGGCAAGATGGTGTCTAAGCTTGAAATGTACGAAGGTGATGCTCGCTAGAGGATGGGTTTTGCAAATCCATGCAAACATAAAGGTCACTATAGTTTTTAGTTTGATTTTAGTGTGGATTTTAGGGTATGTCGTTATGTAGTCGATTGGTTTTGATGACTCAAGTACATATGCATTTAGATCGGGTGATGGTGTGATTAGTCATTTGATTCATGGAATAGATGTATTTTTTTTTAATTAAACACTATAAGATGATGCCAGATAACATACCCTATTTTACTTTTCACACATGTTTCTAATTTTCAATCATTGGATTAGATGAGTTGAAGAAAATTAAATGATAGAAATTAACAAGAGATGTGTAAAAAATAAAAAGGAATATGTAAATAACACAGCCCAATACAAAATCCAAATATGACTATAAAAAACTAAAGTTGCATCTTTAAAATACACGTTGCCTAAATATTATCTCGAAGCATACCCAAAAAAATAAAAGATACACAAACAATCAATCCAATCTGCAAATACATCTTCCAATGCCAAAACAAGAAGCTAGGCATTTACCATGAGCAATGTAGGTCTCAGTAAAAAATCTTTCCGAAGAAAACCACTTAAAACAAATCAATGTGATAGGAAAAAAAAATGAGAGCTGCATTACTATCTACTAAAACTCAGTTCTCGTCCACTGTTCATCATGTGAGAGGGGTTACTGTTCATCAGCCGTGAACTCCCCAAGCTGCCCTCTCATTCCTTCCTTCCTGGTTCTTTTCTCCCTCTTTGCTGCAATAAAATGACCTTCCTACCCTCGAAGCCAGCGTTTTTTTTTTCCAGCCGAATTGTCTCCAATCATCGCTTCGACTTCTCTTTAGGGTAGGTGTTTGGCCTTTTTGTTGCTTTTTCATTTTTGTCTCTCCCATTTCTCTTTGTGGTCATTTTCTACTGTTTCTTTCTTTCATAGACTGCCGTTGCTTTCTTTGGTTTGAGACTACGTTTTCTTTTCATTTCACGCCCTTTTATCTTCGTGCAGTTGGAGATTAAGAGGTTGTGTGTTGCTAAGAAACCATGGTTCGGTCGTGCTAGATCTTTTTGCTCCTGGGACGCATCGCGTTCGGTTTGGGAGGATCTCTTTTGCTGGGGGACATATCGTTGCCTACAAAATTTTGGGTGTTTTTTAACGTAGCTTTTTGTATTTTTCTGTTTTCATTTTAGATGCATGTATAGATTTTGTATTTGAATTTTTTTCCACATTTTAAACATTTTTTTCTGCGGTTAAGTGAAGATCATCTGTTGGGTGAGATCTGGATTTGCATTTTTTTTTAAATTTTTTTATGCAGAAGTTTATCTGCTCAACCATGGAAACCGTTGGCCACAAACTACGTTTTATGTATTTATTCATAACTTATTAGTTAAGGTTTGATTAAGGGGAAAGGGTGTGTGTTGTCTCCTCTGTTTTCAATCTGCTCAAAATAAAGGGTAAAGTGAATAGTATCAGGATTGACTTTTTAGTGTAAAAATGTGGTTTTTCGTTAAAATGAACAGTACCGGGTGCTTTTCGTTAAAGTTCCCTTGATTTTATTCTTAAAATGGAAGTTCTATTTCGTCTGTGTATGTGTTTTTATAGCCAGCTTTTGTTATTATTGTCTGTCGATCTTTAAATTTTGGTTTTCTTTTTTTATTTTTTGATTCCTTTTTTAGAAGATATGTTACGGTTTTGAAAAGAACATGATAAGTGTTTTTAGTTCATGAAAAAAAAGGTGGTATAAATTAGCTGGGTAATTTGTCAGTGTTTAAATTTTGGTTTTGTTTTTTTAATCTTTGGTTTGTTTTTTTTAGAGATTTTGTTATGTGTTTCAAAAGAAGATGAAGGGTGTCTTTGATTCTTCAGAAAAGGGGTAATGCAGTGAAGTCAGTCAATTATTTGGATAAATAAACTTCATGCATTGCAGTGGGATAATTCAATTTTATGTTTATGTGTCTATGTATTTAAACTCAATGTTTATTACAATTATATTAAAATGGTTCAATGTTCTCAAGTTTTCCTAATATTAAAATTGCTTCCTATTTTTTTGTGGCAAGTTTTTCTAAATGATGAACATGAACATGTTGCCTGTGATAATTTCTGTGGTAAAAAAAAAGTATGGTCTTCGTTATATTTTTTATGTTCATTGTTTTGTTCTTTTTAATTGTGAGTGCAATACATTTTCATAATTTAAGACTAAATTAACAAAGTTTATTCGATCAATGTTCATATAGCTTGTGAAGTAATTAAAGGACCTTAGTAGTTTAATTTGCTATTTGAATGTTTTTAATTGCTGAGAAAAAAATATTGCACTACAAATCATGTTATTATGCAATTCATGTGTGAAAATTTGTTCTTTGTTTAACTATTCGTTTTAACATTTTAATAATAATTATTGCTAAATTTGTATTTTATCTCATGAAGTTAAATGGATACCACATTTCTAACTCCCATTCAAGAATTGCAGCGATATAGAAGAGCTGCAAAAGATCAAAGTTCGAATTTGTAGAATATGGAAACCAGACATTCCAAGAATGGATGGAAAAAGTATGGGACTTCATTGTATATTAGTTCACAACAGGGTAAGAAAATTTTTTGCAATGGTTTTTATTATAGATGATAAAAGTAATAAGCAATTGAACAAATTATTGTTTTCTTTGGTATGTTTATTTGGATATTTAGTTTTAATTTTTACTGTGTAATGCTGCGCTTAATGTTTGGTATTTACATGCGCAATCATGTGAGCCAAAATGTAATCTGCACTATCATTCGTTTGTTGATCACATTTGTGACCCATCCTTTTCTTTTTCATTTTTTATATGATGAATTGCAAAGCAAGATGCAATTGAAGCCTGCTCAACAGAAATGGACCATGAAGTCTTAGCGTCAAAAGTCCAGATTGGGAATTGCTATGAGATTACAAATTTTCGCATCAATAGAAGGAAAGGCGAATACATAGTGGTGCCAAATGATAGCCAAACTGTGTTCACGCACAAAACAGTTTTCAAGAGAATTACAAATGAGTTTCCACGCATTCTTCACCACAGATTTTTCTTACAAGACTACAATATGCTTTATCCTCGGTTGGATCGTGTTGATATACTGATAGGTAATACTATATATTGACATATATATATATATATATATATATGTAATTGTAAAAACATTAGTGTTTGTGTCATTCAACAGTTTCTAATCATCTTATCACATTTGTTTGTTAAATTACAAGATGTGGTGGGTCATGTGAAAGGAATGCAACACTTAGAACCAAAATAGGTCAATGAAAGAGTTGTGCACAAATGTGACATCATGCTTGAAAATCTGAGGTATTTTTTTTCATTTAGTTTTCATTCTACCCACTTCGTAAAAAATTAAAATATCATCTAATAATTTTATGTCCTTTGATAATTATATAATTGTTTAACTATGACTGCATATTTTGTCAGTCAATTTTTTTTTTAAATCTTTTAATTGAGTGGTAAAATTCTTTTTCGAATTGGACTTTGATGAAGAAAAGAAAAGGCAAAACTTACACTGTGGGGAGATGTTGCAAAGAAATTTTCTTCTCTGTCGCTAGAAGCTTTGTTCCCGCCAGTTATCGCTGCTTTTACAAGTTTAAAAGTGAAGTTGTACTAGGGTATTTAATTTAACAAAATAATGATCAATTTTACATCCTTCTCTAATAAATTTATTATACAATTTGTCTTAAATGTTGTCATTTTATTTAATTTGAATATTGTTATTCTTTCATTAGAGGTCGCACTTGGTGCGATGGCAAGTGCCTTCGCCCATGAGCGGTAGGTCTCGGGTTCGAGACTTGGGAGCAGCCTCTCCATAAATGGGGGTAAGGCTAGTCGACATTCACCTCTCCTTGACCCTGCGTAAAGCGGGAGCCTTGTGCACTGGGTACGACCGTTTTATTGTTATTCTTTCATTACATGGATACACATGCATTGTTAATTACAACATTTGCTTATACTTGCATCTGTTATCATACGAGTTAATAAATTATCATTCCCTTTTGGTACTACTTTTTGAAAATTTGTAAAAACTAACTCAATTTGTATTACATTGAGGTATTTAAATTATATTGATAGATTTTTTATTTTTGTTAATTGTTTGTTTTCACTCTGATCGTTGTTTTCTTTGTATGCAGGCAGTGTTATCCTAAACAGCACTGGACATTACAGAAATAAACTCATACAAATCAGTGTAAGCATATTTAATGATGTTAAAACATACTGAATACGTGTTAAATATTTTTGGAATGCAAAATTTTTTGTTTCTGCAATATCAACAACAACAACAAAGCCTTTTCCCACTAAGTGGGGTTGGCTATATGAATCCTAGAACGCCATTGCGCTCGATTTTGTGTCATGTCCTCCGTTAGATCCAAGTACTCTAAGTCTTTTCTTAGGGTCTCTTCCAAAGTTTTCCTAGGTCTTCCTCTACCCCTTCGGCCCTGAACCTCTGTCCCGTAGTCACATCTTCGAACCAGAGCGTCAGTAGGCCTTCTTTGCACATGTCCAAACCACCGTAACCGATTTTCTCTCATCTTTCCTTCAGTTTCGGCTACTCCTACTTTACCTCGGATATCCTCATGCCCAATCTTATCATTTCTCGTGTGCCCACACATCCCACGAAGCATCCTCATCTCCGCTACACCCATTTTGTGTACGTGTTGATGCTTCACCGCCCAACATTCTGTGCCATACAACATCGCTGGCCTTATTGCTGTCCTATAAAATTTTCCTTTGAGCTTCAGTGGCCTACGATGGTCACACAACACGCCGGATGCACTCTTACACTTCATCCATCCAGCTTGTATTCTATGGTTGAGATCTCCATCCAATTCTCCATTCTTTTGCAAGATAGATCCTAGGTAACGAAAACTGTCGCTTTTTGTGATCTTCGCTAGATTGCTCCGGTCATTAGTGTGGATAAGTATATAAATGGATAGAGATAGGAAAGCAAACACAAGATGTACGTGGTTCACCCAGATTGGCTACGTCCACAGAATAGAGGAGTTCTCATTAATTGTGAAGGGTTTACACAAGTACATAGGTTCAAGCTCTCCTTTAGTGAGTACAAGTGAATGATTTAGTACAAATGACATTAGGAAATATTGTGGGAGAATGATCTCGTAATCACGAAACTTCTAAGTACCGGAGTGTGGTATCGTCTTGACTTGCCTTATCTATCTCATATGTAGATGTAGCATCTTCTCTGGAAGTACTCTTCCTCCATCCAGGGGTGGTATCTTTAACTGGTGGAGATGCACAAGGTAATGTATCAATTTCACTTGAAGCTTACTTGTAGTTTCAGGCTTGGTCAAGCGCGATACAAACCAAGTAGTAGGAGTCCCCTAAGTCGCCGAGCTAGGGGATCTGCTGAAAGAGGTGACAGACAAGGTAAGCAATCAGAGCTCCAAGCAATCAGTCCCAGATTAGAACTTTGATTTCGAGTTCCGGCTGATTGTTCACATTCTCCCTATCTTGCAGGCAGCATGAAGGATAAAGAGAAGAAAAATGAGAAGAGATGATATGGGATACTTTTGCTTTTGAAGATGTAACTTTCCACAGGCTTATTCTTGAACTGGGCTGGAGGGTTTTCTGGTTTCCTCCAGAGTATAAGGTCGACTGAAGAATTTGAGGGTCAAAACAAGTCCATCAAATCTAGAGTACGTTTGATCCTGCTGATATGAGATACTTTTTCTTTTGACAGAGTAGTGGATGTATCGGCACGTGTGCTGTTACCCTTGTCTCCACATGCTTCCTTGTATCCTTCTCACTTGCCCTATCTGTTCCTCAGGTAGATGCGGTATCTTCTCTGGAAGCATAAGATGTTGAAGATGAGTACTCGAGAGCAATGCCAGGTAAGTAATCAGGTAAGGGGTTTCAGGCAGTCAGTTCCTGACTGGAAGCTTGATTCCAAGTGCTGACTGATTGCTCTCTTTCTCCTTGTCTTGCAGGTAAGAACAAGGCCAAAGGAAAAGACAGGGAAAAAACATGATATGAGATACTCTTGCTTTTAACCCTGATGATATGAGATATTCTTGCTCTAGTATAGCTTGTTTGCAGAGGTATTATCGAGAGAAAGCTGAATATTTCGAAAGGCTTCGTTGGGAGTGCCCTCTCAGATATGAGGAAGGGTTGAACATTTTTGTAGGTCTGCCTGTCCGTTGGGGATGGAGGTCGACATATATAGGAGTCTCCCTAACAACAAGTAGTAATGCTATTCCTTTACCCTACTTGGTCATAGCACGGTAGTGGGAGCTGCCAACTTCACATGTTTTAACTCTGTCAGAGCACTTTGAAAAAGTGGTCTGTGGTATCTGGAAAGCTGATGTTGCGTGTGAAGATTACAGACAAGCTTTATCCAAGGAAATCCGGCTCTTGAAGTTGGGAAAGTGGTGCCTCTTCGATTTTCAAACAAGCAATCATGTCGGGGATCTGGCTCTCGAGATTCGGAAAACGATGCCTCTTCGATTTTTGAGAAAGCAATCCTGCTGGGGGTCTGGCTCTCGAGATTCGGAGAGCGGTGTCTCTTCGATTTTTGAGAAAGTAATCATGTTGGGAGTCTGGCTCTCGAGATTCGGAGGGCGGTGCCTCTTCGATTTTGGAGCAAGCAATCTTGTTGGGAGTGTTTTTTCGAATGTGAGTAAAGCTTGGGCATGTTTGCTAGTCTACCTTGCCACGAAGCACAGAGGTTGACACACAGGGACTTTCCAATTATCCAGCAATGGTACTGTTCCTTTACCCTTGTGGGTAATAATATGGTAGCTAGACCTTCAAAATTTATGTGTCTAAACTTTGTTAGTGCTGTTTCTTTGCTATTATTTTACCTTTCTTGGTCAGAGCGATGTAGTGGGAGCTGCAAGCTTCACGTGTCTCAACTTTGTCAGAGAACTTTGGCAAAGTTATTTGTGGTACCCATGAGATAATGTTGCGTGTGGGAAGTGGGTGATTGAACAGTAAGATTCATGTGCTTTCTACTTCACCAGAAATATTTGACAGAATGCCCATAATTTCCGCAAAGCTGAGTGTGCGTGTGACAGGTGCTGACAAGGCTGGAAAAGTAGGTGCCTCTTCGATTTCTGAGATCGGCCCTCGTGGTCTCTGAGCAGCCCAACTTTTGAGAAAGCAAGCGCCTCTTCGATTTCTGAGATCGGCCTTCGTGGTCTTTGAGCAGCTCAGCTTTTGAGAAAGCAAACGCCTCTTCGATTTCTGAGATCGACCCTCGTGGTCTCTGAGCAGCCCAGCTTTTGAGAAAGCAAACGCCTCTTCGATTTCTGAGCAGGCGCCTCTTCGATATCTGAAGCTCCGTCGAGTGCAGATTTTTATAGAGGCTGGCATTAAGTTCCAAAGCACACTTGAATCTCCACCAGTAGAAGCTTCATTCTTACACTTCTAAGATCTTGATTTGTCCGACCTCTTCTTTCTTCAACACCTTTGAAAACGTCTGGCCCCTCCGACCGTCGTTTTGACTTGAACCTTGTTGAAGAGGCAGCCACACCTTCTCCAGACAACATATGGCGCCCATCTTTCGTCTCCCCTACTGGTCCTCTTACCGTTGGGGATTCCGTGATGAAGAATGATATGACCGCTACGGTGGTGGCCAGGAACCTTCTCACTCCCAAAGATAACATACTACTTTCCAAACGGTCTGATGACTTAGCTGTTAAGGATTCTCTGGCTCTCAGTGTTCAGTGTGCAGGTTTTGTGTCTAATATGGCCCAACGCCTATTTGCTCGAACCCGCTAAGTGAATGATTGGCGGCTGAAGTGATGAGTCTCAAACAGGAGATTAGAGGGCTCAAGCATGAGAATAAACAGTTGCACCGGCTCACACATGACTATGCTACAAACATGAAAAGGAAGCTTGACCAGATGAAGGAATCTGATGGTCATGTTTTACTTGATCATCAGAGAGATTTGTGGGTTTGTTCCAGAGACAGTTATTGCCTTCGTCTTCTGGGGCTGTACCGCGTAATGAAGCTCCAAATGATCAACCTATGATGCCTCCTCCTTCTAGGGTTCTGTCCAGTACTGAGGCTCCGAATGATCCCCCTCCGGTGCCTTCTCTTTCTGGGGCTCTACCGACTGCTGAGACTTCTCCTAAGCAACCTTTGTGAAGGCTCCCTCTTGTTTGTTTATTTTGACTCATGTATATGTACATATTTGTAACTTATCGGGGATATCAATAAATAAGCTTTCCTTCATTTTAACGTATTGTGTTAAATACACCAAAGCCTTCTTCGCTAAGTTCTTTGAATTTTCTTTTGTTGAAGCTTGTATGTTGAAGCTTTGTGAGTGGAGCATGTAGGTTGAGGTAGTGTTCCCTTAATTTCCCGAGTGAGGAAAACTTCTCGGTTAGAGACTTGGAAAATCCAAGTCACTGAGTGGGATCGGCTATATGAATCTTAGAACGCCATTGTGCTCGGTCCTGTATCATGTCCTCCGTTAGATCCAAGTACTTTAAGTCTTTTCTCAAAGTCTCTTCCAAAGTTTTCCTAGGTCTTCCTCTACCCCTTCGGCCCTGAACCTCTGTCCCATAGTCGCATCTTCTAATCGGGGCGTCAGTAGGCATTCTTTGCACATGTCCAAACCACTGTAACCGATTTTCTCTCATCTTTCCTTCAATTTCGGCAACTCCAACTTTACCCCGGATATCCTCATTCCTAATCTTATTATTTCTCGTGTGCCCACACATCCAACGAAGCATCCTCATCTCCGCTACACCTATTTTGTGTATGTGTTGATGCTTCAACGCCCAACATTCTGTGCCATACAGCATCGCCGACCTTATTGCCGTCCTATAAAATTTTCCCTTGAGCTTCAGTGGCATACGGCGGTCACACAACACGCCGGATGCACTTTTCCACTTCATCCATCCAGCTTGTATTCTATGGTTGAGATCTCCATCTAATTCTCCATTCTTTTGCAAGATAGATCCAAGGTAACAAAAACGGTCGCTCTTTGGTATTTCTTGATCTCCGATCCTCACCCCTAACTCTTTTTGGCCTCCATTTGCACTGAACTTGCACTCCATATATTCTGTCTTTGATCGGCTTAGGCGAAGACCTTTAGATTCCAACACTTCTCTCCAAAGGTTAAGCTTTGCATTTACCCCTTCCTGAGTTTCATCTATCAACACTATATCGTCTGCGAAAAGCATACACCAAGGAATATCATCTTGAATATGTCTTGTTAACTCATCCATTACCAATGCAAAAAGGTAAGGACTTAAGGATGAGCCTTGATGTAATCCTACAGTTATAGGAAAGCTTTCGGTTTTTCCTTCATGAGTTCTTACGGCAGTCTTTGCTCCTTCATACATATCCTTTATAGCTTGGATATATGTTACTCTTACTCCTTTCTTCTCTAAAATCCTCCAAAGAATGTCTCTTGGGGCCCTATCATACGCTTTTTCCAAATCTATAAAGACCATGTGTAAATCCTTTTTCCCATCTCTATATCTTTCCATCAATCTTCATAAGAGATAGATTGCCTCCATGGTTGAGCGCCCTGGCATGAACCCGAATTAGTTGTCCGAAACCCGTGTCTCTTGCCTCAATCTATGCTCAATGACTCTCTCCCAGAGCTTCATTGTATGACTCATTAGCTTAATACCCCTATAGTTCATGCAATTTTGTACGTCGCCCTTATTCTTGTAGATAGGCACCAAAGTGCTCGTTCACCACTTATTTGGCATCTTCTTCGTTTTCAAAATCCTATTGAAAATGTCAGTGAGCCATGTTATACCTGTCTCTCCCAAAACTTTCCACACTTCGATTGGTATATCGTCTGGGCCTACTGCTTTTCTATGCTTCATCTTCTTCAAAGATACAATCACTTCTTCTTTTCGGATTCGACGATAAAAAGAGTAGTTTCTACACTCTTCTGAGTTACTCAACTCCCCTAAAGAAGCACTCCTTTCATGTCCTTCATTGAAAAGATTATGAAAATAACCTCTCCATTTGTCTTTGACCGCGTTCTCTGTAGCAAGAACCTTTCCATCCTCATCCTTGATGCACCTCACTTGGTTTAGGTCCATTGTCTTCTTTTCCCTTGCTCTAGCTAGTTTATAGATATCCAACTCTCCTTCTTTGGTATCTAGTCGCTTATACATATCGTCATAAGCCGCTAACTTAGCTTCTCTCACAGCTTTCTTCGCCTCTTGCTTCACTTTTCTATACCTTTCACTATTTTCATCGGTCCTATCCTTGTATAAGGCTTTACAACATTCCTTCTTAGCCTTCACCTTTGTTTGTACGTCCTCATTCCACCACCAAGATTCCTTTTGGTGTGGGGCAAAGCCCTTAGACTCTCCAATACCTCTTTTGCTACTTTTCGAATACAACTAGCCATGGAATCCCACATTTGGCTAGCTTCCCCCTCTCTATCCCACACACACTGGGTGATTACTTTCTCTTTGAAAATGGCTTGTTTTTCTTCTTTTAGATTCCACCATTTAGTCCTTGGGCACTTCCAAGTCTTGTTCTTTTTTCTCTCTTTTGATATGTACATCCATCACCAACAAGCGATGTTGATTAGCCACGCTCTCTCCTGGTATAACTTTGCAATCCTTACAAGTTATACGATCCCCTTTCCTCATTAGAAGAAAGTCTATTTGTGTTTTTGACGACCCACTTTTGTAGGTGATCACATGTTCTTCTCTCTTCTTAAAGAAGGTGTTGGCTAAGAAGAGATCATATGCCATTGCAAAATCCAAGATAACTTCCCCATCCTCGTTTCTCTCCCCAAAACCATGGCCACCATGAAAACCTCCATAGTTGCCTGTCTCCCTGCCCACGTGTCCATTTAAATCTCCTCCTATAAATAACTTCTTCGTCTGAGCAATTCCTTGCACCAAGTCTCCAAGGTCTTCCCAAAATTTCTCCTTCGAACTCGTATCCAACCTTACTTGAGGTGTGTACGCACTAATTACATTGATAAGTTCTTGTCCTATTACAATCTTGATTGCCATGATTCTATCTCCTACCCTCTTGACATCTACAACATCTTGTGTCAAGGTCTTGTCCACGATGATGCCAACACCGTTTCTCGTTCTATTTGTGCCTGAATACCAAAGTTTAAACCTTGAGTTTTCTAGATCTTTTGCCTTACGACCAACCCACTTAGTTTCTTGTAGGCACATAATATTTATCCTTCTCCTCACCATAACTTCCACTACTTCCATAGATTTTCCCGTTAAGGTTCCTATATTCCACGTTCCTAAATGCATTTTGCTCTCTTGAACTCTACCCTTCTGTCCTAGCTTCTTCACCCTCCCCCGTCTAATAGGATCAAAGTACTTTTTTTGTGTGTCCCGTGTAAAGTTGATAGGAGCATATGCTCCCAAACAACTTTGAGTGGAGTCGTTCGAAAAGAAGTTTCTATGGCCCCCTTGCTCATTTAACACTGCATCCGGGTGCCGATGGAGATACAGCGACCCTTGCTCACTTATCACTGTGCTCGGGCCACACAGCGCGCCACTTACGGGTGATGCCCTAGCTTTAGCGCGATTTCATTCTGGATTCATTTTCATAAGGATTCGACGTAACCATGGAGTGCCGGTTGTCGACTACCTGACGCCCTCCCCCTCCTCCTTTATCCGGGCTTGGGACCGGCAATGTAAGATAAACTTACACAGGCGGAGTTTGTTTCTGCAATATCATCAAGATAAAATTACATATTAAATGTTGCAGGTTTTCGAGTTCAGCATATTCTCTCAGAATATTGCCCTCCTCTTCAAACGAAGTAAATGAAGTTGAAATCTTGCAGGCCGCGAAAAAAATGACAATTGATCAGTTGGGTTTTTTGGATCCAGATTTACACAAGGTATACAAATTGATCACATGTTATTTTCTTTGGCTAAAATTTTGTCATTGGATTCTCTTATTTTTAACAAAACATATTTATCATGAACATCACTGATGCAAATGTTGGTTAAAATATTTTCTACGATGATACATTTTTGTGTGAAGCATCTGTCAAATGCTTTGACACACATCACAACTGGTGGTATAGTGCTTGCCCAACCTGTGTCAAGCAAATGCATAAGGATCCAAGTGGATAGTTAACTTGCCACAAACACCCAAATCAAATTCCAATTCCTTGGTATTTTCTTCTTTGTCTTAAAGTAATGAGTTCGGTTATTAATAGTTTCACTAATCCCTCACCTCTAAACTATATGTCCAGCAAATTTAGCACTTCACTTACTATGTAAAAAACATATATTTCCATTTAGCTCTAATTGTAATATCTTTCTAATTAAATAAATCTATTATGAATAACTGTTTTTGTGACAACTTGTCCCAAATTTTACATTTTTATTAATTTTAAAAGCGTGATTTTATGAAAATACCCTTAGAGGCGAGGGTATTGATTTTCGTGGATCAACATACAGTGAGGTGTATGAATTAATCTTTTAGCGTTTTCTTGAAATACTCGACATTACGGACTCATAGGCGCAAGCAGAAAAAGGTTTGGGGTTGTGGTTAAAGTTTTATAGAACTGTAAACTCGAGAAGTATTTTTGTTTTAGTCACTATTTATATATTTTCACATATTTTATAATGTTTATAATTATTTTTCATTTTAGTTATTTGAAAAGAGGAAGAAGAAAAGAAGGAAGAAGTGGGGGAACGGGGAGAAGAGAAGAAAGAGGACCACTGCCCAATCAGAAAGAAGAGAGAGAGGGTGGACAAATGGGGAGAGGAGAAAGGAGAAGATGACCAACGAGAGAAGGGGGAAAGGAGAGAAAGGAGAGAAGAAGAGGAGGAGGAGATCCGCCGGGTTCACCATGACCCGTGCCCAACCCGACGGAAATGCATGATATTCGGTGCTTTCTCCGGTCAAATTCTGATGAATTCCACCGACCTACTACTTGGGAACTCCTCATCAATCATTCCTCTTCGATTTCCTGTACAAATTGGACAAGATTTGGTCTTGATTTTGTGGCAAAAGCACCGGCGGCACCATGGTGTTCTTGGTGGCAATCCGCCATTTCTGCAATGTTTTCTCTCAATTGCCACCACCAATATACTTCCATTCAACCAAGAAACAATGCCCAATCATTGATTGGAGTAGCGGAGTTGATTTGAGAACGAATCAAAGCACCCCCAAATCTAGGGTTCTGGCAGGTTTTCATGAAATTGAGGCTTTTCCAGGCCAAATTGGTCTTGCTCATAGGTATGAAAGTTACTCTACTCATTGAGACCTTCATTGCTGTTAATTTTGGTAATTTTTGAAAATAGTTGAATTTTCCGGCGAGTCGAGGCGGCCAACCGCCACCCGCGGCGGTGCGTGGCCAAGGGACCGTCGATGTTATCCTTAGGCTAAATTAGATATCTTGAGTTCAGTTTTGGCAATTTTATATCGTAGGTTGATTGTTTCAATGATTCGATTGTTAGATCGGCGCCAAATTTTAATATGTTATAGTACATAATATTTGAGGACCATAGAAACTTACGGATAAGAAATCCGACGTACGGATTTTCCCGAATTGGATTTGTAAGTTTATAAATTAAATTGTTGACCGCCATTTGGTTTTGGCAGTTGGCGGAGATCCGACCGTTGGATCGTAATGAAACCTTAGGATGTTGTTCTATAAGCATAATGTGGATCTTTGGAAGCAACGGATCAAAAACCTGTGATGCAGATCTTTCGAATTTAATTACGTAGTGATACGTTTTATGTAAATTATGTATTTTATCGGTCAGAACTCTGAGATGTGATTTGATAATTGGTCATAGGCGAATATGGTTCGTTATATCTTGATATGCATGCTAGGGAATCGTAGCGCGGACCTCAGGTGAGTGGGTTTTTTCCTTTCTATTGTGTGTGTCTATATATATATATATAATTGACAATTCCATAGACGTTTATAAATTGAATTGTTGCATAATTATTGTGAACTACAAATGGCTTGATCCCTGTTTAGGGTACATATGCAGTCTAACGAGACGTTAGACACATCCATACAAGAAGTGAGACTAAACAATTGAGGCAATAGTCTTGTGTAGGGAATTGAGTAATGTGAGGGACATTGGTAGAAAATGTAAGAGTCAACCTTACGACTTGTAGAAAATGTAAGAGTCAACCTTACGACTTGGTGATTAATTGTTGGTCATAAACCAATGTGTGAAGAATCAAAAATTTAAAGCAAGGAAACCTAAGTAATGATAGTTATTTAAACTAGTGTCTAGTTGGGCTTATCACCGGTAATTATTCCTAAAAATAAATAGTTCGAGAATAAGGAGTTACAACTTATGCATTTTTATGCCATATTATATATATATATATATATATATATATATATATATATAAGTATATATGTATATAATTGATGATGCTATGGTTTATCTATATGTATATTACCCGCACATAATTATTGTGAACGCTTGAAGTGCAAAGGTGAACACAGGACATCCAGGTAAGTTTATGGTATTAGTTGAAATGATGGAGTTATGGCATGACTACATGCATGTTTTAAGCAACTCCGATATTGTCATACGGGTTGCCCATGAATCGTACATGTTATGTTGAGATACATTGAGAGCTCATAAATTTGCACCCCAGTGTTAGTGCTTCCGTTCGTGGCCAGGGCACAGTCCTTCATGTGATGTTCACCTCCCGCACCTTACGCTCACCTTGGATCCAAGGTAGGTGCACAGTCCTGTCGTACAAATCACTATAAGTGGTTTCGACTCGTAGGTGACCTGCGATTATTCGCATAGCCTTCACATGATCGTAGCACTTGAGTGTATTTATTTACACCTAGTCTTGTTGTACAGACCACTTTAGGTGGTTCCGACTCGTGTGCAGGCATACTTATTGAGCTATGGATAAGTCGTACAAGTCACTGGAGGTGACTCCGACTTATGAGCTAGCATATGTGATGATATATGTGATGAGCTAGCATATGTGATGACATATGCGATGAGCTAGCTTATGTGATGAGATATGGGATGAGCTAGCATATGTGATGAGATATGTGATGAGTTAGCATATGTGATGAGATATGTGATGAGCTAGCATATGTGATGAAATATGTGATGAGCTAGCATATGTGATGAGATACGTGATGAGCTAGCATATGTGATGATATACATGATAAGCTAGCATATGTGATGAGATACGTGATGAGATAGCATATGTGATGAAATACATGATGAGCTAGCATATGTGTTGAAATACATGATGAGCTAACATATGTGATGAGCTAACATATGTGATGAGATATGGATAAGTCGTATAGGTCACAAAAGGTGACTTTGACTTATATGCCAGCGTTGATTGATGAGATATAGGTGCAGTCGTACAGGTCACCATATGTGACTCCGACTTGCGTGTTAGTGTGCGTTATTAATCACATGATTATTGATATTGATGATGAGATGCTGTGTTGTAACATAATTATGGATTTACAGTTGATACACTCTTGATTTCACATTGATACGTGGTATGATTTTTCTGGAAATTGTACAAGTGTTGTAGCAAGGGGTTATAATGTTTATATGGTTTCTATTAAAATTTTATATCCAAGGCCACTCACTCTTGTTTTGTTTTCATCCTCCAGGTTTTATTAGCTATGCTTTCTTATCGTCGAAGATTCGTGGCGATTCCTAGTTGGAGATTCTTTTGAGGGTATGATTCTTAATCCTCCACTGTACTTATGCTCTAACGTCACATGTGAAGTGGGTTCCTTCCTGCTCACCAGTGTACTCTGGTACTTAGGCACTCTTAGGTTTAAATTTATTCACATTTTTCCACATCATCACACTTTATGGCTTCGTCACCTTCCAGGTGTTGGCCAGCGTAGATCGATTCGGAGTCCTAGTGGACATTCCAATTCGAGGTGTGTTAGTTTGGTATTAGAGCATAAGTTGGGCAGTATTGCGCTCATCACACACGTGATGCGAGCATTCTTGGTTCTCGAGTCTAATGTTTGAATCTTGCAATCTCGTCGAATACGAAAAAATATGTTAGTTGTTCCAAAGTTTTGGGCAAAATTGATGATTTATCGATCTTTAGAAGATTATTTTGGCGAGTGTCTTTATATTATAATCAAAGAACGTTTCTGTCAAGGAAAGGTGTGGAATTGAGACTAGTTGATGGCCCTAACGTGGGGTTAATGTATCATTATTGGTGTATCGCTAAGAACTTACGGGTCAATCTCAGCATTATTGTTAACCATCATTATTAAACCTTTTGAGAGTAGAAATAAAAAATAGTTTGATTCCTTGGTGATATTCGGGAGGATACCAGCATTCCACTTCTTCTTACTACAATAGTTTTCATGCATCTTTTTGCACAAATCCTATTTCAAATTGGTGGTCTATGTAACAAACTTTTGAAAATTAGAGTTTCTCGTGAAACTTGTTGAATTCATAGTAGTCTTACCAAGGTATATAACCAATTGGAATGAACTATTTTATCCATGATTTAAAGTCGACAATTATCATCTTTGTTCGGAAATCAAATGATTTCTCTGAGGAGAACGTGTCTGAAATCTTTATCAACCTTGGAAATTCGTAAATATACTTATTTTTGGAAAGGACTAAGTTTCTGACAGTGGCAGTAAAAGAATTTAATTAGCAGCTATGAGTGTACTATCATGTATCTTTCCAGTTGTACAAGGACATATTTATTCTTGAATACTTTCAATTGTCCTATTCTATTTCAGTTGGAAAATATGGGTGTTGATATGGAGTTACCGTTGACCATCAAGAAATAATCTGAATGATTATAATCATATTGTTATATGAATGGAGTTGGGAAATATCATTATACCCTCTTAGTTCGAGGTATTTTGTATGTGTAGAAAATGTGAAAATCAATAATCGTGATGTTGAACCAATGTTACACTCGTGGTGTTCCAATTGGTGGTAGTTTTACTTAAGTAGAAAGCAGTATTCTTCTAGCCTCAAAACTTAAAGTATTGGCGATGATTTATTTTCTTAAAATGGGTGTTGAAATTTCAACAACAAGACACTTGTGAAGGTAACTACGATAGAAGTGGGATGTTGTTAACGTGTTTGTGCGACGTGATCTAAAAGTCCTCGTTCGTGACATGTTTAAATGTGGGGATAAAACTGAAATTAAAATTGAGACTCCATTTGGTGTATTGGAAGAGAATTTTCAATCTGGGTGTTTTGCCTTTGGTTAGAGTAGGAAAGATGTTTGAAGAAATAAAATTCAAACTTTCTATACAACCATAGTTTCTTCTCTGTTGCTTTCAGAGGATGATGACATTATGAGAAAACTGCTCCTAGGCTTTTATACGAGTTCTGGCAATCAGAACCCAATAAGATTATCATCTTGGTGTATTTATAATTCACCATGTTACATGTTTCACTTCCAAGCCTTTGGAAGTCTTTTTAAAGGCTGTAAGTATTAGATGTTTAGTATCATATTTCCACCCCTAAACTAACGATTAGATTGAAGCGAGTTACTCAGACTTTAGTGGACGTGTTGCATTTTGCTCGCCTCAAGAGTTGTATGGGTGTAACATACCATTATCTCTATTTTAGTTGCTTGTAACTATGGTTGGCTATGATACCATTAGAGTCGATATACAGGGACTTTATGGACAATACATGATTGTTAGACACTTAGCCTTACTAGAGTTATGTGTAACTGAGGTTACATTCCTAGTTATGGGTATGGCACTGTGAACACGGAAAATTCCTGAAACGAAAGAGACAAGAAACAACGTGCACAAACAAATATTTGTATTTGATAGTTTTGGGTTACAATCTCTCTCAAATTTATCCTCTGATTCAATCTCCGTAAGGTGTTGATTGGTGGGTGTTTCGTTGATCCAAGGGCCGTCGAGGCTTGATCTTGGATGAATAGTTGGAAGTTTCTTCAAAGGGGCTTTTGGGCTTGATCTTGAAGGTTGATGGATGAACGGATCTTCAAGGGCTTTTGGGCTTGATCTTGAAGAACTGTTGATGAACGGATCTTCAAGGGCTTTTGGGCTTGATCTTGAAGAACGGTTGGATGTGTGGATTTGTTGATGTTATTGATCCAAAGGGCCGTCGGGGCTTGATCTAGGGGTGAACGGATGAAGAATGATGAAGAAGGCTTTCTTGATTCTTCGAGAACCTGGATGCTTGAGAGCTTCGGCTTTCAGAGCTTCAGAGCTTCAAGGTGTAATATGAATTCCTCCCCTAAATGAATGAAATTGGCTTCTATTTATAGAAATTTCCAAGGCCTAATTTTGAATATAATATTCCAGATGAAATAAGTCGTTTCTGCCAGGTGTTGACACGTGTCCTATTTGATGACTTTTCCAACTCATTTCAATTTTCGTTGAGTCGCACGCTACGTGTAAAATTTATGTAATACATGAGCGTTGACACTTTGATTTATCGGTCAACATTTATTTACCGAAATTTCGATGTCTACAAATGCCCCCACTTCAAGGCACGTCATATATTTGATGACTTTCCCTTACTGTAGATGTCGATCCAAGGGCCGTCGAGGCTTGATCTTGAATTCGGCTGGAGATTTCTTCAAGGGCCGTTGAGGCTTGATCTTAAACTTTTGTTTGAAATTTCTTCAAGGGCCGTCGAGGCTTGATCTTGAAGGTTGAAATTGGACCACAAGGAGCTTCATGTGGTAGATGATCTTTGGCTTTGGTAGTGGGTGAATCGGCACGTATTTTGTTGCGCTTGTTGACTTTCCATAGCTTTGATCTTGAACTGGATTGGAGGATTTTCTGGATTCCTCCAATTGTTGATTTTCCATAGTTTATTCTTGAACTAGGCTTTGATTCAAGGGTGGTAGACACTTAATCTTGAATCGGACTTGTGATTACCTCAAGGGCCGTCGATGCTTGATCTTGAATTTGGCTGGAAACTTCTTCAAAGGCCGTTGAGGCTTGATTCTTGAAGGTTAATTCGAACACATGACAAGCAGGCATGAGGTGAAGGTGACGACTTGTTGCTTTGTTCAATCTTCCTAATTCACACCCGAGCAGTTTGGTCAACGGTATGATCTTCAAGATTGATGGGCTATTCTTCCAGTTGGTGACTTGATCTTTTAAGGATTTGATTCAAGGGTGGTGAATCGGCACGTGCAGCCCGCAATGCCTAGTAAGCCGACCCAAGAATTTGAGGGTCAAAACGAATTCACCGTCAGAGTGATTGCAACTTTGATGATATGAGAGATACTCTTGCTTTTGAAGAAGTAGCGGATGAATCAGCACGTGCTTGGTTGCACTTGTCTCCACATGCTTCAAGGTATCCTTTATATATTCCTCAGGCGGATGTGGCAGCTTCTTTGGAAGTACAGCAGCAGTGGGAGACGAGTACTCGATAGCAGTGCTAGGTAGGCAATCAGGGAAGGGCTCCAAGCAGTCGGTTCCTTACCCGAGTTTGAGTGGAGGTTCCGGCATATTGTTTTCCTTATCCTTGTCTTTGTAGGTAAGAACAAGGACAAAGGAAAGGACAGGGAGAACGCATGATATGAGATACTTTTGCTTTCTACCCTGGTGATATGAGATACTTTTGCTCTGGTGTCATTTGTTTGCTGAGGTACCCCAAGGAATAAGGAACACTGAGTGACTCGAGAGGCTTCGTTGGGAAGGCATTCTCTGAGATGAAGAAAGGTTCCGTATGTCTGCCTTACTATGGAGGGTGAAGGTGGACAATTATAGGGAGTTCCTTAATACCTGTAGAGGTACTATTCTTTCACTCGTGTCAGTAGCCAATGCGTGATTGATCAGTATGGCTTCACGTGCCTTCTTCTTTATCAGAAATCTTCGACAAATTGCCCGTGATTTCCGCAAAGCTGAGTTTGCGTGTGATGGGTGCTGACGTCTTTGGAAAAGACTGGCGTCTCTTCGATATCTGGGATCGGCGCTTCGACAAATCACCCGTGATTTCCGCAAAGCTGAGTTTGCGTGTGATGGGTGCTGACGCGTCTGGAAAAGCAAGATGCCTCTCCGATTTCTGAGCTTGCCTCTTCAATTTTTGAATTGGCGTCTTCGAATTCTGAGCTTGCCCCTTCAATCTCTGAAATCCCGTTGAGTGTTGATTTTTATAGAGGCACGCAGTTCGTTTCAAAGCACACTTGAATCTTCGCTTGCAGAAACTCCCTTCTTGCACTTCTAAGATCTTGATCTGTCTGACCTCTTCTTTCTTCGACACCTTTGAAAATGTCTGGACCCTCCGACCGTCGTTTCGATTTGAACCTTGGTGAAGAGGCAGTCCCGCCCTCTCCCGACAACATATGGCGCCCATCATTCATATCCCCTACTGGTCCTCTTACCGTTGGGGATTCGGTGATGAAGAATGATATGACCGCTGTGGTGGTGGCCCGGAACCTTGTCACTCCCAAAGATAGCAGACTGCTTTCCAAGCGGTCTGATGAGTTGGCTGTTAAGGAGTCTCTGGCCCTTAGTGTGCAGTGTGCGGGTTCTGTGTCCAACATGGCCCAACGCCTATTTGCTCGAACCCGTCAAGTTGAATCGTTGGCGGCTGAAGTGATGAGTCTCAAACAGGAGATTAGAGGGCTCAAGCATGAGAATAAACAGTTGCACAGGCTCGCGCACGACTATGCCACGAACATGAAGAGGAAAATTGACCAGATGCAGGAATCTGATGGTCAGATTTTACTTGATCATCGGAGGTTTGTGGGTTTGTTCCAACAGCATTTGCCTTCGTCTTCTAGGGCTGTACCGCGTAGTGAAGCTCTGAATGACCAACCTCTGATACCTCCTCCTTATGTGGCCCCGCCGACTGCTGAGGCTCCGCCCGAGCAAACTTTGTGAAGGCTCTCTCTCGTTTGTTTATTTTTTTATTTATGTATATGTACATATTTGTAATTTAATGGAGACATTAATAAATGAGCTTTATTTCACTTAGTGTCTATATGCTTCTTTTTTTTTTTTTTTAATTTTATTATTTTATTATTATTTTTTATTATTTTTTTTATTTTTTATTTTTATTATTATTATTATTATTATTATTATTTTTTATCCTATTTTATTATTAGCTAAAGCTGTATGTCCTTTTTCTCTCCCCAAATATGCTGCTTGCAGTGTCAGGCAAACATGGGCGTTAAAGCTTTTCCCAGCTTTAACAAAAGCTTTTTCTTTTGCTGCTGTATGTGTTATAATCATTCACGGTGAACATGGGCGTTAAAGCTTTTCCCGGCTTTAACAAAACACGGCAAACATGGGCGTTAAGGCTTTTCCCAGCTTTAACAAATGCAGTTGTGTATAAGTAAGCCTTCCTGCAAGGCTTTTAGACATGTATCCGATCCTCTCCATCTGCTTGAAAGTTTTAACCTATCGTAGTTCCATTTGCACCAGAGCTTGCTGCTCCATGTTTTGTCAGCTTCTTTGGACACCATAACTGCACAGCCACTTTGCCTTCTTGCTGCTTTGCATAGCCACCCGCACTGCCTTTGTCATCCTTGCTGGTCGCCGCACCTGGGCTCACAGCGATCTCTCTTTCGAGTTACAGGCCGGGGAGGGATAGGTCCAGGCTCTTTTTAAGGTGAGGGTCTTTCTTGGATCGTGCATACATATGTATACGTATGTGGAATGTGATTGTCTACCACTGCGCTGATACATATACATATATACATATTTTATTTGCTTGTTTGTCCCTTCGCCTGCATATATATATATATTTTATCCTAATCTTAGTATATTTTGGTTAATATATTGGAAGAATTTTGATACTTTGAATTGTATTTTCAATATAGGATTTTCGACTTCTTCTGGAGCAAAACAGGACCAAATGGACGAATTTTGGAGTAATTCCAGTTGGAGGACGTTCGTGAGTCACTTAGCTTGATCGTATCAAAATTTGGGAGTTTTCCACCAAGCGGTTATTTTCTGGCGATGAAATAAAGAAGCAGTGCGCAGTGCTGGAAAGTGACGTTTTTGGGCTTAAATTGCGTTTTTGGAGCCCAAGATGACCTCGGATGGGTTCGTGGCCTTCTGGAAAAGTGTTCAGAATATTCCAAACATTAAATCCAGCTATATTGGGCCAGTTTTGGAGCAGCTTATGGGCCAAAACGTGGCTGTTCAGATTTTTGACGAATTTTATTATTGAATTTAGGGTTATGTTTCCTAGGGTTTGGGTGGTGGCTTGGCAAATATATTGCTTAGCCGTCTACAATTTTAGACTACGCTTTATTTTATGCAATTTTGGAGACAGAGAGAAGGGCTAGGGTTTTGGAGATTTTCTACTTGAAGGTGTTTTCAATCCTGTTCTTAATAATATTTTCTATGATTTCAGTTATGACTATGCGGAACTAATTTCTTTTGCTAGGGCGAAGCCTTGAGCCTTAGCATGAATATGTGATTTTTATTTAATTGCTTATGATTGATTGCATGCATACTTTGAATTGTTAATCACCGGGATAAAAACTATCTAATTGTTTTAATGCCTGATCACCATTAGGATTTTTAGAAAAGTAATTTGATGCAATTTTGGTCGGAAGGTTCCCTGAAATTGACGCTGGCTTCTTGTGATTAATAATTGTAATTTCTCTTATGATGAATATCACGTCTTAAGGATTGCATGGTTTTTCAAAGGATTTTCATAAAGCATAATGAGTCTTTCATGTTTAGATTTGATCCGAACGTCCGGACGGATTGCATGTTAGATATACGTTCTATATTGGAGGTTCCAAGTAGAATATGAATTAGGAAAATCTAACCTTCAAATTGGCATGTATAGATCATAAGTAGTGGGTAAAAATTCATAGGATTGCTAGGTGATGGTGGAACCCTAGTGCTTTCTTAATTTGATTTTCTAAAAACTGTTTTCTCTCTAATCCTAATATTGCAGATTATCTATTTTAATTCATTAAATTCGTTTTTATTTTAATTAGGTTATAAAATCAATCACCCAAATTTCTACTTTACAATAACTAAATGAAATCTGATTAGTTTCGAATTATTTAATAATCCCTGTGGATACGACCTTGCGAGATCCTTTTATACTACAACAACCTTGTGATTCTTGCAAGTAAAATAGGAGGTTTTTATTGCATTCACATGAATAGTAAAAATCCTATCATATACGTATGTGGAATGTGATTGTCTACCACTGCGCTGATACATATACATATATACATATTTTATTTGCTTGTTTGTCCCTTCGCCTGCATATATATATATATATATATGTTATTTGCTTGTTTGTTCCGTTAGCTGCATGCATATATATATATACATATATATGCCCAATTTTGTGAATGTCGGCCCTCCGGAAAAGATGATCCAATGCAACCTGAGCATCTTTTGTGATCCCACGCTGTAACCCCGATATGAAAGCTTACTCATATGCTGCAAAGTTCCCTAGGAGGAGATTGCAAAACCTTGATGTTTGTCTAAATCAGCCCGAGTGCCTCAGATCTTGGAGAGACACTGTGTTCGCTGAACTTTTCCAGCCGGGTGCGGGAATAAAGAGTGGCTCTGCTCGCAAACAGGCAGGTCTCAGTGAGCTTGAGAACCAGTTGGCTGAGGAAAGGAAGACCAGACTGAAGCAGGAGACTAGAGCTTTTGTAGCCGTTTCTCGTCAGTCTTTCAGCATCATCATTCCGGGAACCAGGAGCCCAGAAAACTGTTGCAGAGAAGAAACCACCTTTGGCTCCTCCAAGAGCGAGGCTACCTCTGCGAAGACTTTCCAACTTCATGCCCCCTACCATCCTCTGCTTTACCGAGAAGAATCTCTATTGCTGTCAGACCTCCAACAGCAACGACGCAACATGTTCTTCAGCCTAAGAGACGCGTCTCCATTGCCACCTATCGCCCTGAGCCAAGCTCTCACATGACAACACCTCCTCCACACCTCTGCCTCTCTGTCCAACAGTGACAGACTATCGTTCGCAAGGGATCCACGAAAGGCACGGTACGCATGTTTGTTCTCCCCAAAGCCTGAATTGAAGTTGGAAGCAGAGGCAACACCAACCAAAGTGAGGAGAAGCAGCAAGTCGGCGAAGCCCCCGAAGCCGCTTGTAACGACACAGTCGGTGGCGGCGGCTGAGGCACTGCAGTGCGCTTTCAAAAATTTGCGCGGACCTTTGCTGGGTTTACTGTCAATCAGCAGGGTTGCCGCTTCCAAAGCTTCTGACGTATTCTCAAACTTGGAGGAAGCTTTCAGCTTCACAACCTGTCTAGCTTTATCTGCAC
This sequence comes from Malus x robusta, assembly GCA_963082935.1. Taxonomy (NCBI): domain Eukaryota; kingdom Viridiplantae; phylum Streptophyta; class Magnoliopsida; order Rosales; family Rosaceae; genus Malus; species Malus x robusta. The sequence goes on from OY720330.1 coordinate 21,612,421, forward strand.
TTGAAAAAATCCTTCCATAAGTCCTCGACTTTGGAGAGCTTCCCTTTTCCTGTGTTGAGCTGCGTCGGAGAGAGGAAGAAGGGGATGAGAGTGTGGGGACGTCGTACAAGGCGGTGCTGGAAGAAAGGGCGACTGTGGTGGTGAAGCGGCTGACTCGGCATGGCGGTTACGAAGAAAGAGTTCGAGATGACAACGGAAGTTGGGAACAGGAACCCAGCGTGCATGCATATATATATTCTATTTGCCTGTTTGTCCTGCTGCATGCATATATATATTCTATTTGACTGTTTGTCCTTTTGGTGGCGTCCTGCATATATATATATATATATATATATATGTTTGTTTGCTCTGCTGCATGCATATATATATTTTATTTGCCTTTGATCTTTTGGTGGCGTCCTTTGCATGAATATACATATTTTATTTGCCTTTGATCTTTTGGTGGCATCCTTTGCATGTATATATATATATATATATATATATTTGCCTTTGATCTTTTGGTGGCGTCCTTTGCATGTGTATATATATATATATATATGTTTGCTTGTCCCATCACTTGTCATCTTCATGCATATATATATATATATATGCATGTTTTTTCTCTTTTGGTGTGGCGTCTCCTGCATGCATATATATATATATATATATTTTTTTTTTTTTTTGTTTGCTTGTCCCGCCACTTGTCATCTTCATGCATATATATATATATATATATGCATTTTTTTTCTCTTTTGGTGTGGCGTCTCCTGCATGCATATATATATATATATTTTTTGTTTGCTTGTCCCGCCACTGCATGCATATATATATATACACACGTATTTGTTTGCCCCAGTCTACACATATATAAAATTTCTCATAATGTGCGCTCCTTAACTGATGAATTTCTTTGTCGTAATGCTAGGGATCTTTAATTACGAAGCTTTCGGAGGCGTGGTATTTGGAGTGAGCAGGGCGTGAGCATATTTGTGATTTCTGCTACCTAGGGTTTGTGCAAGAGACTGCGACGGGGTTTCGTTGTGCAGTACCCTTTGATCATAACTTTCCTTGGTGACGACGTCGGAGTGCCTTTTGTTGCCGCTTGGAAGGACTGTCTCGTAGCTACCCCCTTTGCCGTGCTGCTGCTGATTCATTTTTTTCAAGGTCATGGTATTTTTTAAGTGTTTTAAGGGCAACACCCTTACCATTCTTGCGCAGGCAGGTGACTCGCAAGACAGAGGAACGACGTTGAAGCTTCACGAGCCACTGACTGGTCCTAAAGCGCTTACTCTTCCTGCGAAAGATAACTCCATGCATATTAAATCGTGGTATTCCGAAGTATCTTGGGATGTGGTAGATTCTGTCCAAACAGATACGAAGAAGAAGGCGCGTATCTCGAAGATTCTTATCTTGAATCCGTCGCACCATGCTGGTGACAATCATTCGGCCTCATTTAAGCTTCTTGGTGATCACATCCGCATTGGAGCTAAGGTTTGGAGGGGTACCCTGTCTACTGTTGGAGAGGCCGTTTTTTATGAGTTTTATTGGGAGTGGCTCGAAGATGTCTTAAGCCGATCTAAGGACGTGCTTACTAAGGTGGACCTTTACCAAGCTGTGTATGCATCTTTGTTTAGTTATGATCGCCATCCTTCCGTTATTCGTGCGTTCTTAGAGTGTTAGTGTTCGGCCACCAACACACTTCACACGGCGCAAAGGGAGATGTCAATTTCACTTTGGGATCTTCACCGGATATGAGGTTTGCCGATCCAAGGCAAGTTTTACGACGAGGTCGTTCCCAGCGCAGAGGACCTTTCTCTTTGCAATAACCGAGGATTGCCTGCAAGTTGCCGCTATTTGTTTTGGGCGTATCACAGGCTTTTCCAGGATGCTCGGGGTAAATCAGGCATGAGGATTTCCTCATGGATCTGATTCTGGTACTGGGAGGCCATGAGATATAAGAAGCCTTCGAAGAAAATTGGTCGTAACAAGACCACTAGGCCAAAGGGCGATTCAGACCCGTCCGGTGTTATTGGCGCAACCAGGCGTCGCTCTTCTGATGAGTTGAGAGCATTTGAGGATCTTGGCATAGCACCAAAGCATGTGGAGGAATCTTACCTGGCTGCTTTCTTAGCTTGTTGGCTTTGTAAATTTGTTTTCCCCGCAGGCGACGTCAACTTAGTTCGCCCTGGAGTTTTCAAAGTTGCTAGCAAGATGGCTGCAGGTGAGTCTTTTAGCCTCGCTATTCCGGTCTTAGCCAGCATTTACAATGGCTTGAGCATGGTTTCTGACTCGGCAAGCACTGAAGATCGTGTTGCGGTACTTCCTTACCACTATGTGTATGGTTGGTTGGGTGAATATTTTGGCACTCATTTTTCTCTATCGACTCTGGATAAGTCAAGACCTTCCTCATCGACCTGAGCCAAGCTAGGGCCTTTGATGACGGAGTATTCTGGTGTGCTCTCCGCGAAGAGCCTTGACGATTTGCAAGCGCGAGCGCTATTTAAGAGTTGTGAAGATTTGAGGATGGACCCCTTAGCGAGAGTTGGCTCGGTGCGGCGAGGCATCGTAGACAATTCGCATCTTCGCTTCTCGGACTTGTCTTATCTTATAAGCCTTCGCTCGGGGTTTGTTTCTTTGCGGCAAGAAGGCCGATGTATCATCCAGTCATATATCCCCCACCGTTTCAGCAGACAATTTGGTTTTGTCCAAAGCGTGCCAGGCAAGTTGAAGGAAAGGAACCCATCAGTATCCCTGCAAGCCGTGTACATGCATTGTGAGTCTTGTACCCGTTGATGCACAAATGCTGTTATTACACTGCCGGCCAAGGATGAGTTCAAGAGTAATCCAGTGACCCGTGTTTACGCACGTTGGTGGTCAAAGACACATTATGAGAACTCGGGGACGGCAAGTGGCGCCAATTCTTCTCACTTAAGTGATGATACGTCGAGAGAGGGTTGTCCTGTGGTTTCTATGCGAATGGTACCCCTTGATTGCGCGAGTGCGGCTCCCTTACAAGATAGACCTGTAGCTTTAACTCTTCAACGTCCATGCTTGTCCCCTCGACATCCGGATGCTTCCGAAGAGGCGGGGGATGAAGGTGACTCGCACGAAGATGGATTTATTTTGCAGCAGTGTCCCCAAGTTTCAAACAAGCGACCACTTGAGGATGTTCAGGCTGACAGTGATGTCGATTTTCGTCATAAGAAGAAAGAAGTGTTTAGAACTCCTCAATTCGATGACCGTGCGCCATTTGAGAGAGATGTATATCCTTTATTTTCTCTCATGATTTCTTCTGCTTTTGTCATTTTGGCTTTTATTTCTAACATCTTTCTTTGTCTTCTTTAGGATGGGCCTTCCCGTCATTTTGATTTGGCAACTGCAGATGTTTATTCCTATACGGGGATGCGATTTGCAGGTAACCTACCTACAGACGGGTATATCGGGGATCCTCCTGGTGCAGAGCTTGTTCCAAATCCGTCGAACTTCCCGAGTTTGCCACGTGTGGGTGGGGGTATGCAAGAACCCGTCATGTGTCCAACGCCTTTGCCAGCTAGCTCTGAGATCTCTTTGAGAGGGCCGAATCTTAGCGGTACTGAGCGACTCATCCATCGCATAAGTCTTGGTGCGGCAATGGAGATCAAGGGCCATATTGAGGCGAGGATTTCTAAGTGTCCACTGGAAGACCTCCCGTTGCTTAATGAGGATTTGTCGAAGTTTGTTTCGGTGATTGACAACCTTAACGTTGATTCCTCCTCCTTGAAGATCAAGATTGCCGAACTCATGGCCGCCTCGACTGAATATTCTTCCTTGCGTGCTATTTCCTTAGAGAAGTTGAGTCCAGATGTCAGAGCTCATCAGCTAACCATGATAGACTCATCACTGGCTCAAGTTCGGTCATTTCAGCAAGCTGTTTCAGGAGATTATCAAGCCACGGAGGCTTCGTTAACTTCTGTCCAAGGGCGTCTAGATGCATTGGCGCGAGAGCGAGAGCAGTTGGTAGTCGAGGCATCACAACTTGAAAGTGTCCTCGCGGAGCAGGGAACTGTACTTTCTCAGTACCAAGAAGAGATTTCACGCCTAGAACGAGAGAAAAACACGACTATAGAGTTACCCATCTTGTCTCCCACCGAGGTAGAGACTTTGAAGACCTTGGAAGGCTCACTTGGAGATCGCCTTCGTAGTTTTAGAGACATAGTTTTCAAGTAATATTTCTTGTAATAAAGCCTTGGAGCCAACTCCTTCTTTCAAAGAAATAAAGCATTTATGTTCTTGAATTTGCTCCTTGATCCTCAAAGTGTTTACTTATTATTATTATTATTTCTTTTAGATGGTGTGACTGTACTTGAAGTTTTGACACTTCGAGTTGCCTACGTACCCTTTGTTGAGGAGGGATCAAGTCATAACGTAGTTCAAAATACATTTTTTTTTCTATATTTTTTTTTGTGCCGTTTGCAGTTTCAGCTCGTGCAGACCAGGAGCGTTGTGCCATGCAGTTTAGGCTCGTGCAGGCGAGGAGCTTTGGTTCGTGCGAACAAGGAGCATGAATTTGTTGCCTTTCAGGGGTAGTAGCGCTTCAAGAATCTGCCGTTGATAGGGCTGATCTTCAAGCCGTCTTCCGCCATGATTAAGTAGGCACCATTGGTGTAGACTTCTTGTACTACGTATGGTCCATCCCATTTTGACGTGAACTTGCTCTTTGTCTTGTGAGTTGTGATGATAGGCCTACGCAATGAAAGGACGAGATCTCCCATTTGAAAAGACCGAGGGAGAACTTTCTTGTTGAAGGATTTAGAAAGTCGAGCTTGATAACACTCCAGGTGTTGCTGGGCTTCGAGTCTTTTCTCATCCAGTGCCTCCAGTTCTTGAAGACGCAACTTTGCATTCTCTTCGTCAGTCAAGCCTTCTTGTATAGCCATCCTTAGCGAGGGGATTTGACTTTCGAGTGGTAGAACAGCTTCTACGCCATATACAAGAGAATAAGGTGTGGCTTGGGTAGGCGTTCTATATGTTGTCCTGTATACCCATAGGGCTTCGCCTATTCTTTCATGCCAGTCTTTCTTTGTTCTACCGATTACCTTCTTCAGGAGGTTGCACAATGTCTTGTTGAATGCTTCTGCAAGACCGTTGGCCAGAGCATGATACATGGAGGATTTGCGCTGCTTGAACTTGTATTTCTCGCAGAGCTCGTCCATGAGTCGGTTTGAGAACTGCTTTCCGTTGTCGGTGACAATGTAGCGAGGCACCCCATATCGATGGATGATATGTCCCTTGATGAAACAGACGACAGTTTCCTTCTTGACTTCCTTCAGGGGTATGGCCTCAGCCCACTTAGAGAAGTAATCTGTTGCAGCCAGGATGTAAGCCTCTCCCGTAGATGACTTTGGCGCAATTGGTCCTACGACATCCAATCCCCATGCATCGAAGGCCATGAGGTAGCTGTGGGGTGTAATGGTTCAGGCGGTTGATGTATGAAGTTGGCGTGAAATTGGCAGGCTTGGCACCTTTTGGCGTATTCTAGGCAGTCCTTTACCATGTTTGGCCAGTAATAACCCATTCTTTTGAGCTGGAAATGAAGCTTTGGTCCGGACTGGTGTGCTCCACATATTCCTGAGTGTGCTTCTTCCATGGCTTGATTGGCTTCTTCCTCACCTAGGCATCTCAGAAGTACCCCTTCGAAAGATCGCCGGTAGAGTGTCCTTTTGTAATAGAGAAAGCGATGTGCTCGTCGACGTACTTCAGAGCGGTGTTTCGGATCATCTGGAAGCATTCCATGCTCCAAGTAGTTGATCAGAGGCTGTCTCCATTCTTCAACGTTGACCGGAAGTATTGAAATAACGTTTGTATCACTTAGTACTGTTTCAGTGACAAGCGAGATTACCCATCTTTGGCAGACTGGCACGTTTGTAGCTTCGTCTTCTCCTAATGTCATGCTCGAGGCTAGGTTGGCGAGAGCGTCTGCCATTTGATTCTCTTTTCTTGGCACGTGTTCTAGTGTTACGGCCTCAAACCTTTGTAGCAACTGCGTTGCTAGCCGGAAGTATGGGACGAGGTCATCTTTCCTCACCTCATATTCAGTCAGGAGTTGATTTATTATGAGCTTGGAGTCGCCGTATATCTCAAGGGCTGCGATTTCCATGTTGATTGCCATTTGGAGCCCGAGGATCAGTGCTTGGTACTCAGCGACGTTGTTAGAGCATAATTCGCTTAGCTGGAATGAATAAGGTAGTACTTGCCTTTGTGGCGACATGAAACTACTCCTGCCCCCGCTCCGTCTGCTCGTGCAGATCCGTCGAAGAACATCGTCCATGTCGGGAATATGTCGATGCAAAACGCCTCTTTGTCAGGCAAGTCGTCTGAGATTTTCCAATCAGCTGGGATTGGATGGTCGGCAAGGAAGTTTGCTAGCGCTTGTCCTTTGACGGCTTTGGCTGGGACGTAGATGATCTCGTATTGATTGAGAAGCAATGCCCATTTAGTTAGTGGTCCTGTCAAAACTGGCTTGGACATGACGTATTTGACCGGGTCAGCTTTAACAACCAAGTGGATGGTGTAAGCATGCATGTAATGTCTGAGCTTCTGGATGGCAAACATCAAGGCCAGGCACATTTTTTCTATTAGGGAGTAGTTCAACTCAGCGCCGGTGAGCGTTCGACTGAGGTAGTAGAGCGCTCATTCTTTCTGGGACTCGTTTTCCTGCGCCAAGAGTGCTCCAACTGAACTTTCCTGAGCAGCAATGTACAATATGAGCGATTTCCCTGGTATAGGTGCCCTCAGGACAGGTGGACTTGATAAATATTTCTTTATGCTTTCAAAAGCATTGTTGCATGCTTTGTCCCATACGAACGGAACATCTTGCTTCATGAGTCGACTGAACGGTTGACAACGCCCTGCGAGGTTGGAGATGAAGCGTCTGATGAAGGCTAGCCGTCCTTGTAGACTTTTCAACTCGTGCAGGTTTCTTGGCTCGGGCATGCTTTGAATGGCCTTGATCTTTGATTGGTCCACTTCAATGCCACGATGCTTGACAATAAAGCCAAGGAACTTTCCAGATGTGACGCCAAATGCACACTTTAATGGGTTCATCTTGAGGTTGTATTTTCACAACCTTTCGAACACTAATCGCAAATCCTTCAAGTGATTTGATCTTTTCTTTGTCTTGACCACCACATCGTCTACATAACATTCTACGTTCTTGTGTAGCATGTCATTGAAGATCTTCTGCATTGCGCGTTGATATGTAGCTCCAGCATTCTTCAGACCAAAGGGCATCACCTTGTAGCAGTAGATACCTTTTGGAGTGCGGAAGGCTGTTAGTTCCTCATCTTCAAGAGCCATACGAATTTGATTGTATCCAGAAGAGCCGTCCATGAATGATAGTGCCTCATGGCCAGTGGTTGCGTCCACCATGATTTCAATGATTGGCAAGGGGAAGTCATCATTTGGGCAAGCATTATTGAGGTCTCTAAGTCCACGCAAACACGTATTTGTCCGGATTTCTTAAGGACTATGACGATGTTGGAGATCCACTTGGGGTATTGCACCTCTCGAATGAAGCCTGCTTCGATCAACTTGTCAATCTCGGCCTCGATTTGTGGGATGAGCTCGGATCGATAGCGTCTTTGAGTTTGCTTTATTGGTCGCGTTCCAGGCTTGACTGCAAGATGATGCACATCAATGATAGGGTCGAGGCCGGGCATTTCCTTGTAGGTCCAAGCAAAGACGTCCTTGAACTCTAATAGCAGCTGGTAATACTTCTCTATCTCGTCTACACTTAGTAATGCACTCACGAAGATAGGCTTCGGTTCCTCACTTGTGCCTAAGTTGAGTTCTTTGAGATCGTCAACTGTGGCTTGCCCCCCATCTTCGAGTTGTGACGGTGCTGCAATGACATCTTCCTCAAGGATTTCATCTTCTTCACCTTCTTGGATTGTGATGTGGAAGACGTCTTGGGCTTCTTCTTCGGTGTTAACCTCTCGAGCTAGTTGGCATGAAGATTGTCCAGTGTGAATGATGGTGCGCCTTTTCACTTTTAGTGATCCAACTGTGTTAACCTCCAAAATTGCTTGGCGCTTCATTCTTGAAGGAATGGAACTTCGAACGTCATCCTTTTCTGCCAGGCGATCGATCTCTTCTACTTCTGGTGTTGTCTTTCTCCTTTTGGAAGGCTCTTTGGCTTCTCCAAGTCTTTCCATAACTGACTGTCGTGGAGGAAAGCTAGTCGTATTGCTTTGCTTTTTAGGTTTTGATAACCTTTTGAAAACAGAGCCTCGAGATACTGACGTGTTGAGCCTTTTGAAGACGGAAGTTTTGTTTTGACCGCCAATGAGTTTAGGTGCTGAAACTCTGGGCTTTGAACAATTCATTCTATCGAATACTGATGTCCGGGGGGCAGATTGAGGCTCCTCTTTATCTTGTATAATGCTTATGCTGATGTGTTGAGCGCTAGCATTTTTTGCCTTGCTGGAGATCTTCACCGGTGCATTTGGTGTGAAGCCAAGTCCAGCTTTGTTGTTGCTAACCCCGTAACCATGCTTCTCCAACTTCTTCTGAGTTTTAGTGAGATCACGTTCGTTGTCTTTGATGGTGTTCAGATCACTCTTTCCCAAATTTGCAGAGGAGGTGAAGTTATACCCAGCTTTCGACATAAGTTTGTAAGCGTTTGGATCAAAACCTTCTTCGGTCCTTTTGGTTGGGAGAAAGCTTGGTTCTACCCCTTTTGGCAGGCCTTTTATGAAGCCCTGTGATGGTTTTGCAACCTTAGTGTCGCCTAGCTGGGTCAGAGGCAAAACTGCATTCGTTTTGAGCAACTTTTCATTATCTATGTGCCGCTGTGCATCGGCTTTGCTCGCTGTAGTTTCGAACGGGGATTGACCATTCTTTCTTCTCGACGTCGGGATGTATCGGAAGACGGGTACGCTTGGTCCATTTGAGGTCGTCCTACTTCCTCTGGTTGTTGCAGATTTAGAAAGCTCATCGTCGTTTTTGCTTGAAGATGGCATAGCTTCTTCTTCTTGCTTCTTGGGCATAGCTTGCCACTCCTGTTTTTTAGGTGCTGCTTTGCTCATGGATTTAATCTCTTTTGGAAGAATTTCGGGCACCGTGTCTTCATTCATGTAGAACTTGGCGTCTGCGAAATGTGATTCGGCTTCGGTGAATGGCTTGGTGTCGCCATAGATCACATTCACTCGTTCTTGGTAAAATTTTAAACATTGGTGAAGGGTGGACGATACCACTCCGTTCGCATGGATCCAAGGCCTTCCTAAGAGCAGACCGTAGGAAGTTCTTGCATCAATCACATGGAACATCACGCTTGACTTGAGTTCACCAATGGTCATCTCTACTCGGATCATGCCCATCGCTCTTTGTCCTCCTTGGTTAAAACCTTGGATTAGTAGACGGCTTAGGGATAGTTCATCCACCTTGATGCCGATTGTGGTCATTGTTGACTTTGGCATGATATTTATGGCTGACCCACCGTCCACAAGCATGCGGCTGACTTTGTGTTCCCTTACGTACCCAGAGACGAAGAGAAGTCTGTTGTGAGGCTTGGATCCTAGCAACAAGTCTTCATCGGCGAAGTGGATTGTGTCCTCGGTGGCACAGCAGGTGGCACACTCGTGTGGCCGAGGCCTCAAGCCTTCGTTCTTGCTTTCTTGCATTTCGTGGTCGTTTGGACTCGCTAAAACCGTTGCCAATGCCCTTCGTATCTTTTTTGTCAATTGTAGCGCTTCCTCGATGCTAAAGTGTATTGGCAGACCTTCTTCACGTGTCGGAGTATTTTCTCCTTCAGCGGCGACAATTTTTCCCTTTGAGGGTTCTTCCATTTCTACTTCGACCATGTGACATGCGGTGATAGTGCAATGTTGGAAGAAGTCATCTGGGAAGTACTCGTGCAATGAAACGGGAATGCGGGGCTTTTACTCTGCAGGTTCCCCAGCATATATTGGCTTAGCAGCTCTTATATTTCTCTTAGGCTTCCTATTGCCGCGACGGCGGTGCTTTCTCCCTTGTTCCCCCTTTTGCTTTATAGCTTGCGGTTTTGGTTTCCTCGTCCTCTTATAGGTCACCAATGTCCATCCTTTGTCATCGTCAGTAGGTGCGTCCTGGTTGCTTGCCCCCAGTGACGGTGGTGCAGAATGTGCAGTGTGGTTTGAGTATTGCCGAGCATGGTCAGGCATTTCTTGGAGAAGCACGGGATCAAAGGATCCGAACACGACCGTAGTGGTGTGCGTCGCAGCTGTGTCTTCTAGGTCGAGCTCAATCCGTCCTTGTTGTGCCAACTTCATGATGAGTTCTTTTAGGATGAAACACTTGCCCACATAATGACCCACGATATGATGGTACTTGCAGTACTTGGGATCATTGATGCGATTCATTTCTTCAGGGCGTTTGCATTCGGGTAACTCAATCACCTTCTTCTCCAGTAGGTCGTCCAGCATTGCGTCTATGTCGGAGTCCGGAAAAGGGTATACCTTCTGCTCCAATTCCCTCAAGGTGTTTTTGTACCTATCTTGGGTGTGGGAAGGCTCACCTTTTTTTATCTCCCTTGCTTTATTGAAAGAGATTTTGACGGGCGCGGACGAGGTCTTGATAGGGGTGGTATTGGTGGTAAAAGCTTCCTTGGCGGGCTTTTTCCCATGATTGTCTGCTCTTGAAGTGAACACCTGATCCCTTTTGAAATCGGTGATTGGCTCCTTCTTTCCGTGGTGGGTGATGCTCAACTCCATGTCGTGGGCACGGGTGGCTAATTCTTCAAAAGTTCGTGGTTTGATACCTTGAAGGATGTATTGTAAACCCCATTGCATGCCCTGGATGCACATCTCGATTGAAGAAATCTCGGAGAGTCTGTCCTTACAGTCGAGGCTTAGATTACGCCATCGGTTGATGTAGTCCATGACTGGCTCGTCCTTCCACTGCTTTGTGCTTGTTAGCTCTAGCATGCTCACAGTGCGGCGGGTGCTGTAGAAGCGATTGAGGAATTCCCGCTCCAATTGCTCCCAACTGTTGATGGACTCAGGCTCCAGATCCGTGTACCACTCAAAGGCGTTTCCTTTCAGCGAGCGCACAAACTGCTTGGCGAGGTAGTCCCCTTCGGTTCCTGCGTTGTTGCAAGTTTCAACGAAGTGTGCGACATGTTGTTTCGGGTTTCCTTTTCCGTCAAATTGCATAAACTTCGGCGGTTGATAGCCCTTCGGCATCCTTAAGGCGTCGATCTTCCTGGAGTAAGGCTTCGAGTACAACGTGGAGGCATGAGAGCTCCCTTCGTACCGTGCCTTGATGGTATTAATGATCATCTATTGCAGCTGCTGGAGAGAGAGAGATCCCATGAGCGCCACTGCTTAGTCTGGTTTCGGCTTCCCATCGATTTTCTTCGCCGGGGGTTCTTCGTCTCCGTCAGCTCCTCCCTTTAGTGGATCATCCTCTAGGTCGAGTTTCTCGCTGTCCTGCGCCTCCAGTCGGTTGACTAATGCCGCGATTTGCAGGTCTTTTTCTTCCACAGTTCGAGTTAGTCTTGCGATTGCTTCATTCATTTGGGCAAGCTGTTCATCGATTGAAGTTGCTCCAGCGGTCATGACTTGCATGGCTGAACTGCCGCTTGAACCGTCATCGGAGAGCATGAATTCGGAGTATTTCCTTGGGCTTCCCCCCCCTTGGTGCCCTTAGTGAGGCTAAGGTGATCAAAGGCTCGTGCCTCGGGTGCTCTTGTCCCCTTGGCAAAGTTGATGTAGAGGTGAAAGAGGTGGCAGAAGTAGCTCTTGCCATGCTTCGAGTCGTGATGCCCAAAGTGACACCACTTGCGACGAGGGCGCTCTTGTTCTTTGCGTTGGTTGCGGGAACAGTTTGAGCCTCCCTTGATGCCATTAATTTTCGAAGTGCGCTTGAATTTCGGAGAAAGAGATGAGAGGCAGAGATCATCCCACCGAGCGTGCCAATTTGTGAACACGGAAAATTCCTGAAACGAAAGAGTCAAGAAACAACGTGCACAAACAAATATTTGTATTTGATAGTTTTGGGTTACAATCTCTCTCAAATTTATCCTCTGATTCGATCTTCGTAAGGTGTTGATTGGTGGGTGTTTCGTTGATCCAAGGGCCGTCGAGGCTTGATCGTGGATGAACAGTTGGAAGTTTTTTCAAAGGGGCTTTTGGGCTTGATCTTGAAGGTTGATGGATGAACGGATCTTCAAGGGCTTTTGGGCTTGATCTTGAAGAACGGTTGGATGTGTGGATTTGTTGATGTTATTGATCCAAAGGGCCGTTGGGGCTTGATCTAGGGGTGAACGGATGAAGAATGATGAAGAAGGCTTTCTTGATTCTTCGAGAACCTGGATGCTTGAGAGCTTCGGCTTTCAGAGATTTAGAGCTTCAAGGTGTAATATGAATTCCTCCCCTAAATGAATGAAATTGGCTTCTATTTATAGAAATTTCCAAGGCCTAATTTTGAATATAATATTCCAGATGAAATAAGTCGTTTCTGCCAGGTGTTGACACGTGTCCTATTTGATGACTTTTCCAACTCATTTCAATTTTCGTTGAGTCGCACGCTACGTGTAAAATTTATGTAATACATGAGCGTTGACACTTTGATTTATCGGTCAACATTTATTTACCAAAATTTCGATGTCTACAGGCACCATTTGAGATGTGGTAGCAATTATGAGTTGCATCAGAGAGTTGTGGGTAGGTATTAGAATGATGGAGATTGTGACATGGAAATTTTATGGTATGGACGATGTTATCTGAGAAAGTAGTGCGTGAGCACGTTTGAGACTTATTCAGACGTTGTTTGTGTATTTCCCAATGGGGGGCACACTTGTTATATTGCACCTCCGGGAATTCGTTACTTATTTAGCGTGACAACAGGGAGTTGTCGATATCACGAACTGCGGACCGTATAATCAAAGACTTATTCGTTGGATTAGTGGAGCAAATAAATATGCAGGTCTTTTTTACATTAGTACATATATTTTATTCTTCCCTATTTTTGAACCTTGTGTAACTATAATTTTAAAATTTTGGGGACGAAATTTCCTTAAGAGGGGTAGATTGTGATAACCTATCCCAAATTTTACATTTTTATTAATTTTAAAAACATGATTTTACGAAAATACCCTTAGAGGTGAGGGTATTGACTTTCGTGGATCAGCATATAGTGAGGTGTATGAATTAATTCTTTAGCATTTTCCTGAAGTACTCGACATTACGGACTCGTAGGCGTAATCAGAAGAGGATTTAGGGTTACGATTAAAGTTTTACGGAACTGTAAACTCGAGAAGTATTTTTGTTTTAGTTAATATATATATATTTTCATATATTTTATAATGTTGATAATTATTTTTTGTTTTAGTTATTTGAAAAAAGGAAGAAGAATAGAAGGAGGAAGTGGGGGAATGAGGAGAAGAGAAGAAAGAGGGGCACTGCGCAATCAGAAAGAAGAGAGAAAGGGTGGACGAATAGGGAAAGGAGAGAGGAGATGATGACCAACCAGAGAAGGGAGAGAGGAGAGAAAGGAGAGAAGAAGAGGAGGAGGAGAATCGCCGGGTTCATCATGACCCGTGCCCAACCCGGCGGAAATGCATGAAATCCGATGCTTTCTTTGGTCAAATTCAGGTGAATTGCACCGGCCTACTACTTGGGAACTCCTTATCGATCATTCCTCTTCAATTTCCTGCACAAATTGGACACGATTTGGTCTTGGTTTCATGGCAAGAGCACCGGTGGCACCATGGTGTTCTTGGTGGCAATCCGGCATTTCTGCAATGATTTCTCTCAATTGCCACCAACAATATACTTCCCTTGAGCCTAAAAACAATGCCTAATCATTGATTGGAGCGGCGGAGTTGAGTTGAGGACGAAAGCACCCTAAAACCTAGGGTTCCGGCCCGGTTTCCATGAAATTGAGGCTTTTCCAGGCCAAATTGGCCTTGGTCATAGGTATGAAGGTTACTCTACTCATTGAGACCTTCATTGCTGTAAATTTTGGTAATTTTTTGAAATAGTTAGATTTTCCGGCAAGTCGGGACGGTCGACTGCCACCCATGGCGGCGCATGGCCAAGGGACCGTCGATGTTATCCTTAGGCTAAATTAGATGTCTTGAGTTCAGTTTTGGCAATTGTATATCGTAGGTTGATCGTTTGGACCTAAACCCATTAGGGTACATTACTTGGTAAAGATATGAATCGACGATTCGATCGTTGGATCGTCACCAAACTTTAATATGTTATAATACATAATATTTTAGGACCATAGAAACTTACGGATAAGAAATCCGATGTACGGATTTTCCCGAATTGGATTTGTAAGTTTATAAATTAAAATGTTGACCGCCATTTGGTTTTGGCAATTGACGGAGATCCGACCGTTGGATTGTAATGAAACCTTAGGATGTTGTTCTATAAGGATAATGTGGATCTTTGGAAGAAACGGATCAAAAATCTATGATGCAGATCTTTCGAATTTAATTACGTAGGGATGCGTTTTATGTAAATTATGTATTTTATCGGTCAGAACTCTGAGATGTGATTTGATAATTGGTCATAGGCGACGATGGTTTGTGATATCTTGATATGCATGTTAGGGAATCGTAGCGCGGACCTCAGGTGAATGGGTCTTTTCCTTTTTATCGTGTGTATATATATATAATTGACAATTCCATAGACGTTTATAAATTGAATTATTGCATAATTATTGTGAACTACGAATGGCTATATCCCTGTTTAGGGTACGTAGGCAGTCTAACGAGACGTTAGATACTGCCATACAAGAAGTGAGACTAAACAATTGAGGCAATAGTCTTGTGTAGGGAATTGAGTAATGTGAGGGACATTGGTAGAAAATGTGAGAGTCAACATTACGACTTGGTGATTAATTGTTGGTTATAAAACAATGTGTGAAGAATCAAGAATTTAAAGCAAGGAAACATAAGTAATGATAGTTAATTAAACTAGTGTCTAGTTGGGCTTATCACTAGTAATTATTCCCGAAAATAAATAATTCGAGAATAGGGAGTTACAACTTATGCATTTTTATGCCATATATATATATAAGTATATATGTATATAATTGATGATGTTATGTCATGGGTGAGTATTAGATTGCATCATGGTATATCTATATGTATATTACCTGCACATAATTATTGTGAACGTTTGAAGTGCAAAGGTGAACGTAGGAAACCTAGGTAAATTCAGGTAAGTTTATGGTATTAGTTGAAATGATGGAGTTATGGCATGACTACATGCATGTTTTAAGCAACTCCAACATTGTCGTACGGGTTGCCCATGAATCATACATGTTATGTTGAGATACATTGAGAGCTCATAAACCTGCATCCTGGTGTTAGTGCTCTTGCTCGTGGCCAAGGCATAGTCCTTCATGTTATGTTCACCTCCTGCACCTTACGCTCACCTTGGATCCAAGGTAGGTGCACAGTTCTGTTGTACAAACCACTATAGGTGGTTCCGACTCGTAGGGGACCCGCGATTATTCGCATAGCCTTCAAATGATCGTAGCACTTGAGCGTATTTATTTACACCCAGCCCTGTCGTACAGACCACTTTAGGTGGTTTCAACTCATGTGCAGATATACTTATTGAGCTATGGATAAGTCGTACAGGTCACTAGAGGTGACTTTGACTTATGAGCTAGCATATGTGATAAAATATGTAATGAGCTAGCATATGTGATGAGATATGTGATAAGCTAGCAATGTGATGAGATATATGATGAGCTAGCATATGTGATGAGATATGTGATGAGCTAGCATATGTTATGAGATATGTGATGAGCTAGCATATGTGATGAAATACTTGATGAGCTATCATAAGTGATGTAATACGTGATGAGCTTGCGTATGTGATTAGATATGGATAAGTCGTATAGGTCACAAGAGGTGACTCCTACTTATATGCTAGCGTTGATTGATCAGATATGGGTGCAGTCGTATAGGTCACCATAGGTGACTCCGACTTGCGTGCTAGTGTGGGTTATTAATCACATGATTATTGATATTGCTGATGAGATGCTGTGTTGTAGCATAATTATGGATGTACAATTGATACACTCTTGATTTCACATGTACAGGTGTTTCAGTGAGGGGTTATAATGTTTATATGATTTCTATTAAAATTTTATCTCCAGGGCCACTCACACTTGTTTTGTTTTCACCATCCAGGTTTTATTAGCTGTGCTTTCTTATCATCGAAGATTCGTGGCGATTCCTAGTTGGAGATTCTTTCGAGGGTACGATTCTTAATCCTCTACAGTACTTACTTATGCTTTAACGTCAATTGTGAAGTGGGTTCCTTCCCGCTCACCAGCGTACTCAGGTACTTAGGCACTCTTAGGTTTAAATTTATTCACATTTTCCCACATCATCACACTTTATGGCTTCGTCACCTTCGAGGTGTCGGCCAGCGCAGCTCGATTCGTAGTTCTAGTGGACATTCCGGGTCGGGGTGTGTCAGTTTTTGTTCATCAACTGCATTATCTATTTTTCTTGCCGCTATAAACTGAATTACAACATCTAACTTTCATTTTCAAACATAGGTACAAGTTAACCTTGCTTTTTCAAGATGAAACTAATGAAATCAGTGCTTTAATAACTAATTCATCACCTGTGAACCATATATATAGCAAATTTACCACTTCACTTACTATGTACAAAACATATATTTCCATTTGCTTTGATCAATGAAATCTTTCTGATCAAATAAATCAATCATGAATAATGTTTATGTTCGTCAACTGCATTATCAATTTGTCTTGCTATTGTAAATTGAATTACAGCAACTAACTTTCATTTATTCTTCAGGATGAAATTGATGAAATCAGTGCTTTGATCATTGGTAAATGCGGGCAAAAATTATTTGGTGCAAGCTGCAAAAATTTGGTCTTCAATTTGACACTAGGGGATCAACAGCAGTTGCCAAATGAATTTTTAGACTGATAGGCCAGAAAAAAACTTTCCACCTTCGATTCAGCAAGCTCAAAAATTACTTGAACTCTAATGATCTTCTCATCCACAATGTCTCTGAAGATGTGTCCATGCAACCAGCAACACTGCTGCCTCTTTTCAGACAAGTGGCAATGTCTTCCACTACAGTATCATCATCTACCTCAACCTCAAATGCAAGTGCCCAATCATATAAAAGAAAGAGGGAATTAGTCAGTAGATTATTTTTTATCGATGCCAAGAAAAGGTAATACATTGGTGAACAACTATCTTTGCCGTCTTTAATTATTATTATTATTTTTTCTATTATGCATCCCTATTTTTCAATGTTTGCCTTGCTTTTATAACAATGATATGGAAGAAATTTCAGAAGCTAGTGTCCAAGATTTTGATGAAATTCCTATCAAGTTATTGAAAAGGTCTTCTCCAACTGGTTCAAAAAAAAACATCTCTCCACTAAAAAAATATTTGGTAACCATTTGTCTTTATTATATTTTCCAGATTTTAATTTTATTCTTGCATAATTCTAACATTTGTTTTGATGTTTTACTTTTTTTTTCCTTTCCCTGGATTGCTTCCTCAACAGTCAAGAAGGTTTGATGCAAATGCTTCATGTTTTGCTGAAGAAAAACAAGGCATAATATGCATGCTTCATGTTCTGCTCAAGAGAAGCAGGACATAGTTATTATGGATTTTAATAAATCCAGACAATGTTTCTCTATATCTTTTGCCAACTGAACAGCACAACATGGTCTAAATGCCTTAATATTTTTTGAAAGCTAGGAAATCACATTCTAAGGCTAAGAAGCCAAACTGAGACAAGAAAGCCAACTCCAGGGCGAACACCAGGGACGACCAACCAAGAAAAAGAAAAGAGCAGTGAAAGGGGCTAAGACCAACAGACACTTCAACTAAGTAAAAGTGTCACCCCAAGCACCACCAAAGAACCACTAATGAGGATAAGGAAGACCATCATTACATAAGACATACATTAACGAAGATGGGGGCCTATCGACCCACACAACATTACACATCTCCGTAAAACCAGCTGACGCGAGAGCATCCGTCGCCATGTTGGCTGATCTTGGAACCCAAGACCAGTGACAGTTCTGGAAAGACTCACTCAACCTAAGCGCCTTGGCTAAGAACGGGTAAGCCTCCCAACTGCCATTATCAAGAGAACCACGAAGACAAGAAATCGCTTTAAGAGAATCAGACTCGATCATAGCAGAGCTCACACCCATCGAAATACCTAGCTCACACCCACGAATCAAAGCCAAAGCCTCAGCAGCTGTGGCATTAGGAGCCGAAAGAGGGTACCTCGCAGCAGCTAAGAAACGACCTCCCTCATCCCTAATAACCACTCCAGCGAAGCCCAACTGAGACACCTTTGACCAGCTAGCATCGACGTTAATCTTCGAGAAATGAGAGGGAGGGGGGCTTCACCTCTCAACCGGAACCTCTCTCTCACCCACCACCGCCTACGAACCTGCAAACCCTCACCGCACACAAAAAAGAGTCCAAAGCAGCAGAGATGGCAAAAAGAACTTTCGAGGGTTTAAGAGAGATCTGATTGAACACAAACTCACACCTGGCCTTCTAGATACACCAGCAAGTTAAGGCAATATAAGACTGAACCCAAGTTCTATCATGATCAGACCCCATGTTAGAAAACAGGACTGCATGCAACCACAGGACCCAAGACTAAATATTAGCATTGTCAACTCTATAAGTCAAAGCACCACCAAACCAAATAGCCTGCACCTATGAACAACGAAGAAATAAATGCTCAACAGTTTCATTGTCGCAAAGGCAAATAGGGCAAAGATGGGAAGGGGAAACCTGTCTTTTAAACAAAGTAGCACACGTAGGAAGCCCATTATGCATTGAAAGCCAGAAAAATAACTGGATCTTTGGAGGCACCTCCAAATGCTAGATACCTCTCCAAACTTCCCTTGGGACCGACCGAGCACCAGGAAGACGATGATCCAGCACAGCTAAAGACCTCGATTGAAGCCACCTGTAACCCGACTTAACCAAATACTGGCCATTCTTATTAGCAGCCCAAACAAAACGGTATTTCCTCCGAGGATCACCGATAGGCGTAGCAAGAATAGCCCCTATATCCGCCATAGAAATGACAGGCTACAAAAAACCAACATCCCATTCCTGGGAAGAGGGGGCAATTAAAGCGCTAACACGCAGATTGGGAGTAATCGAAACCTCTCCAAGCGGCTCAGGATGACCCAGAGGTAAAGAAGGCAGCCACTTATCCACCCAAACACGCACACCCTCACCCCCCATAATCTGCCAGTGGGATCCACTATGAATCAAATCCCTACCCACGAGGATACTACTCCGCGCCCACGACGCCTTACCCCTTTTTTTGGCCTCCCATAACCAACAATGCGGAAAATAGTGGGCCTTAAGAACCCGAGCCCACAACGAGTCCGGATCAGAAATTAACCTCCAACTCTGTTTGGCAAGTAAAGCATCATTAAACTCTTGAAAATTTCTGAACCCCAGACC
Organism: Malus x robusta; assembly: GCA_963082935.1. NCBI lineage: Eukaryota > Viridiplantae > Streptophyta > Magnoliopsida > Rosales > Rosaceae > Malus > Malus x robusta. The sequence goes on from OY720330.1 coordinate 21,631,883, forward strand.
ACCCAAATCCTTTGGAAGACCCAAAACCGCCTTAGACACCCAATGCACTTTCTGCGTGTCCCCCTAACTTCCCCATCAAAACCCGGCAATCAAAGCATATAATTCCTGATAGACAACTGCAGGAAATTTAAAAATGCTCATAGGGTAAGACGAAATAGCTTGGACCATAGCCTTAATCAGAACCTCCTTACCCGCGTGAGACAAAAAACTTTGTTTCCACCCTTAGATTTTCCCAACACTCTTCCCTTCACATAAGCAAGGCCCCGTTTCTTCGAACGACCCCAAATAGCAGGAACACCTAAATATGTGCCCGGATTGTCAACCACTAACATACCAAGAATGGACCCCAATTCAACAGCCACCTCTTTAGGAACATTTGCCCTGAAATACACACTTGATTTTTGCACATTCACACGCTGCCCAGAAGCATCACAATACTGCCCAAGAATATTGATTAGATTCCTACAATTTTTCTCATCCGCCCGCAGAAAGAGGAGAGTATCATCCGCAAAAAAAAAAAGGGAAATGCACGGCCCCGAGAGACCAATCCGCACACCATCCAGCAGATTAGTAGCATCCGTCTCTTGAAACAACTGCGAAAGAACTGCCCCAACCAAAATAAAGAGATAGGGAGATAACGGACCTCCTTGCTTGAGACCCCTAGACGGAGCAAACTTATTACCAGGCTGACCATTTAGGATGACTTCGAACTTCACAGAAGAAACACAACCCATAATAATCTGTCTCCACAAGCAATAAAAACCCAATCGCTCCATAACCACATCAAGAAAGTCCCATTCAACACGATCATAGGCTTTCTGCATGTCAAGCTTAATGCCCAATTCAAGCTTCCACTTAGCTGTCCGCCCTTTTAGAAAATGAAACATCTCATGGGCAATCCCAATATTGTCCTGAATGTGCCTACCCGCCACAAAAGCATTTTGAGAAGGCGAGATAATCTGCGGCAGAAGAACTTTCAGTTTGTTAGCCAATACTTTTGACAGAACCTTGTACGAGTAGTTGCAAAGACTAATAGGTCTAAACTGCGAAACCGACTCGGGGTAAGGAACCTTAGGTATCAAAACAATGTGCGTTGCATTAAGATTGCATGGGCTAACAGTGCCCTGCATCAAGTCCCTCACCAAGGCACTGATATCCTCCTTAACGATATCCCATAAAGAGTGGTAGAAAAACCCTAGGAACCCGTTCGGGCCCGGAGCTTTCAGACCCCCCATTTTCAAAGTTGCATTCTTGATTTCAAGATCAGAAACCCGCATAACAAGCGCCGCATTCATTTCTTCAGTCACAGCCGGACTCAGGCAATCCAGCAGCGATCCTCAATTCCGGGACCCTCCAGAGCTAAATGTATGAATGAAATGGTTCTCTACGATCTTATGAATCCGATCAGGTTGCTCCACCCAAATCCCATCATCATCCTGAATTTTTAAAACCTTATTCCTTTGTCTTCGAATTAACGTTGATTGATGAAAGAACTTAGTATTCGCATCCCCCTCTCGCAGCCATGCAACCCTAGACCTCTACAACCAATAACTTTCCTCCTGAGCCCACAGATCATCAACAATTCTAGTTGTTTCTCTTATTTCATCTAAATTCTGATCCCAATTCTTTTGCAAATCTCCCAGCAGATCAAGAAGCATCTGAATCTGTTGTCCTCTCTTATGAAACTTGTTTCGGCTTCACCTGCTTAGACAGGAACGCCAATCATTTATCTTCTTCACCCACCTCATTAAAACCCCATCAGGATCTCAACGAGCCCAACAGTTCCGCACCAAATCATGGCATTCCTCATCCTTGGCCCAAAACGCCTCAAACCGGAAAATCTTCTTTCCTCTCAACCTATCCACATCAGATTGAATGATAATAGGACAATGGTCGGACCCCAAAACCGTCCCATGCGTAACCATAGAGTTGGGCCACATATCCTGCCATAGCCCAATAATCAAAGCCCGGTCAAGCCTCTCCTGCACCAGATCCCCATTTCTTTTACCTCTCCACGTGAAAGAAGGGCCATTAAACTCCAAATCCATCAACTGAGTTACATACATAAAATCCTCCAAATACCTGGGCCGATTATAAAGAACTTCCGCACCACCTGACTTCTCATGATCCCAGAGAAACTCGTTGAAGTCGCCACCACACAACCAAGGAATATCAGAAGGAGTAAACTTGGCCTTCACCCAACTCCAGAAAACATCTTTTTCCCATCTGTACGAGGTACCATAGATCCCAGTAAAACGCATCCAGCGCTGATCCCCAACACGGCGCAAGATAGCATCAATGACATTCTTCGATGAGAAAATAACTTTAACCTCAACAAAGTCATCCCACCATAAGCTAAGACCTCCTGCCCTTCCAATAGGAGGAACATTACAACCATTCACAAACCCCATACGTCTCCTCACCCCATCTAACCTATGATCTTTCATCTTAAAAAATATGAAGGCATAAATGCCTTAATATTTTTTGCATGTGAATAACACAACGTTGCTAATGTTTTTGGCATGTAAATAGCACAATGTTGCCAATATATTTTGAGTGTAAATAGCACACAACTCTGTAATATTTTCTGAGCAACTATTGCAGCCAATGTAAAGCTACAAACCACTAAATTCAAATGTCTGGCTGAATCATTTTTTGCATGTAAATAGCAGTATACCAGGAGCTATTAACCCAGAGTCCGTATCCTATGTTGCACTCCTGTTTTACAAGAAATTTTTCACACATTTTAATAGTTGAACAATTTTTCAAACATTTCCAATTTAAACAGTTTTAGTGTTTTTCTCAAATCATTTTTACATTGTTTGAACAAAACATTTGACATAATTTTAAAACCCACAGCAATGCGCGGGCAATATAATCTAGTGTTTTACTATAACCCAAATTTAATCCGCATTCATAATCTTCAAAACCTTATCTCCAAAATCGTGTAGATAATTATGAACTAGAACACGTCAAACTGTTCAACCACCTTTTGTCACAAACTTGCCATGGTCTTTCTATACAACTTCTCTGCTTTTAGTCTTTAGATCAAATTTTAAAGGCTGTGATTATTTAATCCCTGGACTCCGGATGTATAAGCTCGGAGAGGATCTCTTCCCATCTTTCCATAATCTAGACAGATTTCGAGATTTGTATGTATATACTACACAATTTTTGAAATGTAAATTCATTCAATAGTAAAAAAATAAAGTAGTAAACATTTCCCCAAAATTTAAACCCAACACTTAATTTTGTCGTGAGAGTAAGCCAACTTGTGTTGAAATAAACAAAGAGAACTGAAAATGAGATTGAAAAGGATACAAGTCTTAAAAACTCACGACACTGAATTAAAGATATAAATGGAAAACAAAATTAGATGCCAAAGGAAAAAACAAAATGATCCACAATCCTTCTCATTCATCCATTTCCTTCAAACGTGACTATACATAATTTCCAAAAATATCGAGTAAACGTGATTGACTATGGATGAGGAGATATGCTACGTGGGCTTCATGGGTCATGACTACACCTGACAATTTTTTACACAATCTATTAACCTGACCTGAAAAAACATGAAATTAGCAGGTTTGGAGTTGATACAATAATGAATTAGGTCATTATCGAGTAACCTCATAAGCACTTGTTAAGATAATGGATCGGTCTATGTATACATGCAAGTAACCTAAAACACGGTAAGAAAAACATTAATTTTATAATTTTATACCACTAAAAATTATAAACAAAGCTTCATGGTTAATTGGAGGTCCTTATTCCACCTGCAATTTGTGAATTGGACTTACACAAATCTTCATGGTGTGGATTCAGTCGAATTTACACATGTTAGTGACATATTGAATGTTCCATTTTATGAGTACTTGGAAAACTTTTCTCATCTTGATAGTTCAAATACTTCAGTGAATTTGGTGCCTAATCATCAACCATAAGGTGGAAACCTTTTAAAAGTTTGAGACTTGAGAAGAGAAGATAACTCAAGTTTAAAGATTTTCTTTGAGACAATCTTGTAGTTTTATTTCATTAGTAAACGAAAATAAATTGTACAAAATTACAATTCTATATCATTAAGCTCGCTATTATAAACAAATAAGTTTCAAAATTAATAAGATTGTCAGTTTGTACAATGTATTATATATCTCTATATACAAAAGGAGTACGCCAAAATAGTGAAACATTTGAATATCCCTAAAATGCTATCACTTGATAAGGATGAACAACCCATAACTACCCAAATAAAATGCGGTCAAAATCGTAATATAGAAATATAGCTCTGATGTTATCACAAATTAAAATACCAAATTCAGAATCACAGCAAACCGTTACTAACAAAAAAATAATCAGTTTCACGGTTTCACCCCACACTGCAGGTTGTTTGAGTCAAACACCACTCCTCCCTTTCAACCTTTGGCCAGGAAGTACTCTTCCATTTCTCCACACGTTTCATTTTTTTTTTTTTAAGTTGTCCACTAGATTCTTCTATTGGTACTCAATTCTGCGATTAGATGCGGCTCTCATTCCATTTCATTTCAAGAGAAGGCATGCAAGTTCAAGAAAATCTAACTTTCCTTTTCCTTCTGCCATTGTTTCGATTACTTTGTTCTCCATTCTGTTTTTAGGGGTTTGATTACTTTCAAATTTCAATTAGTTTTAATTTGGTCTATTTGATAGACCGACTAACCGCCGTATGACATTGCAACGAATTTCTAAGTTGATGTATGACATCGCAATTTTCAAAAGACAAGGTATGAGTTTGTTCTCTGACCCAAATTGAGGTGGTTTTGTGTAACTTACCCTTTTTTTAAGCTGAAGTTCATTATAATGCTGTAGCTCTATTAAATCTGATTTCTTCCTTTGTTTTGCTTACGATTTTTTGTTCAATAAAACCCAAAACACACTCACACAAAGGGGATAAAATTCTAGGCTTCTTGGGGGTTTCTAATGTCATTTTAAATTCCATTTAAATAAGACAAACAAGAATCCAAGAATACTAATCCTAGAGTTGGCCGAACACCCCTTCACCATGGCTCTAAATTTTACTCCAAAATGCTCATTTGAAGTACATCTACAACTCTTGAGATTGCAAATTTTGACAAAATCTCACGTGAGAGATTAATAAAGCTTGCATTTTTAATTTGTTTGTGTGTGATTATTCATTAGTTGGTTTAATTGAGTGATTATATATAAATTTTTTGGCGATGACGTGCTAATGGCATTCCAGAGCTGATTTTCTGACAAATTTTGTAGCAAAATAATTCCAATGGTGCTGCTTTGTGGATTTAGCATATTGTTACGGCTACTTGCGACCTCATCATCTGTATTCTCTGTGCTTCTGTTTTATGCTGAGGGGTAGAGCTGCCATGCTTGGTGCGATAACGGTTACGTGAAGTTCCTAAGGCTCAATGTAAAGGTACAGTTGTGCCAAGTTTAATGCATGTTTTCTATTTCACACAAATGATAGAATTCCTAATTACTCAATCCTCTCATCCATGTTTATTGTTTTACATTCAATTATTTGCTGAGACCTGTAGGTGTATATAGGTTATATTGATTGTTAAGATAGCAATTTTAACACTTTTTGTTGAATTTTTCAAGTGGTCCACACTCCAACAACACGTCTACCCCCTGCACGTAGGATCTAATTAGTAGGTCACACGTGTGGGAGCCAAGTTGGGGCTCACCCAACACGCGAGGTCAATGGGACCCATCCAATCATGTGGCAACATTGGTCTACGTGGAGCCAAATTGGGGCTCACCCAACACATGAGGCCAAAGGGGACCCATCCAATCACGTGGCAAAACAAGCCCGTCCCTTAACTCTGATACCATGTTGAATTTTTCAGGTCAACATGCCGAGGGTCCCCACTCCAACAACACTTTTCAACATCCAATTTGTCCATCTCCAAGTCTATGATTTTTATTTACTTGAAATTAATAGATTCTAGGCGTTTTATTATAGTGCCAACTCACCTTTCTTACATTCATAACAATGTGGACACTTTTCTTGGCAATATAGTGCTTAGCTAAAAATTAGAATGTTATTCAGGTGTATTGACTTTGTTCAATTAACCACTGGCCCTTTTATACTTCATTTTGATAATGTTCTTCAATCTAACTCACTGATCCATAGAGCAATTGAAAAAGGATTTAGAGAAGGAATTTAGAGAGAGAAACAAGAGACAACAACAACAACAACAACAACAAAGCCTTTTCCCACTAAGTGGGGTCGGCTATATGAATCCTAGAATGCCATTGCGCTCGGTTTTGTGTCATGTCCTCTGTTAGATCCAAGTACTCTAAGTCTTTTCTTAGGGTCTCTTCCAAAGTTTTCCTAGGTCTTCCTCTACCCCTTCGGCCCTGAACCTCTGTCCTGTAATCACATCTTCGAACCGGAGCGTTAGTAGGCCTTCTTTGCACATGTCTAAACCACCGTAACCGATTTTCTCTCATCTTTCCTTCAATTTCGGCTACTCCTACTTTACCTCAGATATCTTCATTCCCAATCTTATCCTTTCTCGTGTGCCCACATATCCCACGAAGCATCCTCATCTCCGCTACACCCATTTTGTGTACGTGTTGATGCTTCACCGCCCAACATTCTGTGCCATACCGCATCGCTGGCCTTATTGCCATCCTATACAAATTTCCCTTGAGCTTTAGTGGCCTACGATGGTCACACAACACGCCGAATGCACTCTTCCACTTCATCCATCCAGCTTGTATTTTATGGTTGAGATCTCCATCTAATTCTCCGTTCTTTTGCAAGATAGATCCTAGGTAGCGAAAACGGTCGCTTTTTGTGATCTTCGCTAGATTGCTCTCGTTATTAGTGTGGATAAGTATATAAATGGATAGAGACAGGAAAGCAAACACAAGATGTACATGGTTCACCCAGATTGGCTACGTCCACGGAATATAGGAGTTCTCATTAATTGTGAAGGGTTTACACAAGTACATGGGTTCAAGCTCTCCTTTAGTCAGTACAAGTGAATGATTTAGTACAAATGACATTAGGAAATATTGTGGGAGAATGATCTCGTAATCACGAAACTTCTAAGAACCCAAGTGTGGTATCGTCTTCACTTGCCTTATCTGTCTCATAGGTAGATGTGGCATCTTCTCTGGAAGTACTCCTCCATCCAGGGATGGTATCTTTAACTGGTGGAGATGCACAAGGTAATGTATCAATTTCACTTGAAGCTTACTTGTAGTTTCAGGCTTGGTCAAGCGCGATACAAACCATGTAGTAAGAGTCCCCCTGTTAGGTTTTGGCTCGTCAATTAATGTCCTTTTTCTGTTTAGGATTGTTTTAGGGAAGAAAAGGTGCACCAATTCTTCTCCTAAAAGGGCTAGGAAAGAATCTTAGTTTCCTTATTCAATTTAGATTAGAAATCCTAGAAGTCTATTTGGAATTGGAAAGGAAGTCTAATTTCCTATTCCACTTAGAATAGGAATTATAATCTGTAAAGGACATGTAAACTGCACCCTATGCCTATAAATAGGGTGCAGCAAGTCTTAAATTGTAAGAGAGAAAAACTGTGACAGTCAAGACAAGAGAGAGATTAGTTCTAGGGTTTGCAAAAGTTCTGTAATCTCTATTATTAATCAAAGGAGCGGTGATTTCTCTACCTAGAGAAATCACAACTGGACGTAGGCATAAGTTCTGCCGAACCAGTATAATTCTTGTGTGTTTCTAAGTTTTTCTATATTTGCTAGTTTAGTCTATTGCCGTTGGTTACATCAAAGAACAAGGTCTAGTGTGGGCGTTTTTCAACAATTGGTATCAAGAGCTAGGATCAAGGTGTTCTACGATGTCAAAAGGGAAGATGAATGCAGATCAAGGACCTGCGTTAAAGCCCTTTGACGGCAAGGATGACTTCACGGACTGGCAAAGGATGATGAAGAACGTACTGATACAACAGGATTTGGATGATGCACTCGATGGTAAGAAACCGGAAAACATGACAGAGGCAGCATGGACTAAGGTTCTCAAGAAGGCCAAGAGTTCCATCGAGATCCATCTCACAAGATCAGTTCGGTCACACATCACCGAAAAGATGACTGCCCAGGAAGCATGGGAAAAGTTGGAGAATGTTTATATGGGCAAAACCGTGTCCAATAAACTTTTTCTAAAGGACGAACTATTCGGGCTTCGACTAGAAGAAGGAGGTGATATTGAAGATCATGTATGTAGGTTCCAGAATTGCATAACTAATCTTCAGAAGGTCGAAGAAACTTACAAAGATGATGATATGGCTATCATCTTGCTGAGGTCTCTACCTTCGTCTTTCAAGCATTTTCGAACAACTCTAATGTTTGGAAAAGAGTCCCTAAAGCTTGAAGATGTAATTCAAGCTCTTCAGTCATATGCTAAACTGGATGATATAACTGAAAGCTCTCAAGGCCTTTATGCCAAAGGAAAGGAGAGGGGGCGGGAAAAGACAAAGGAAGAGAAAATCGGCAATAGAGGTAGGTCAAAATCCAAGAAGAAAAAGGAAAATAAGGAAGGTTGCTTCGAATGTGGTTCAGCCGATCATTGGAAGAGGAACTGCAAGATTTGGAAAGAGAAGAAAGCCAAGATGGAAGGAAGCTCAGGTTCAGCTAGTGCAGTCACCGAGCATGAGAGTGACGGGGAGCTTCTTTCAGTAACATCAGGCTCCAAGGCTTTCACCAATTGGATTTTGGATACCGGTTGCACTTTTCATATGTGTGCAGTAAGGGAATGGTTCGATACTTACAAAGAAGTCAGCAGCGGGGAAGTCTTAATGGGGAACGATTCTTCATGTCCTGTAAGAGGAATCGGCACTGTTCGAATCAGAATGTTCGATGGAATGATACGAGCTTTGGGGAACGTTAGGTATGTCCCTAGACTAAGAAAAAATTTGATTTCCTTGGGTACTTTAGATGAGGCCGGTTATGAGTACAAGTCTAAAAAAGGAAGACTCAGGGTAACCAAATGATCGCTAGTGGTAATGCGGGGTGACCTACAACCCAATAAGTTGTATAAGTTAATTGGGACCACTATAGTTGGGGGAGCAGCTGTTTCTATAAATCGGAGTGTAGAAGACAAGACTGAACTCTGGCATCATAGGCTCGGGCACATAAGCCAGAAAAGGTTGCAAGAATTACACAAGTAAGGCCTCTTGGAAGGCGTGTCATCTTGCAAACTGGACTTTTGTGAATACTGTGTTCTCGGAAAGCAAAGAAAGGTATCATTCGCAAGTAGCAGTGTAGATAACCGAAGCAAGGAGCAACTCAGCTATATTCACTCAGATGTTTGGGGCCCTGCACCAACTAAATCAAATGGTGGAGCCAGGTATTTTGTTACTTTCATAGATGATTTTTCTAGGAAGGTTTGGGTTTATTTCATGAAGCAGAAATCCGAGGTTTTTGCAAAGTTCAAGGAATGGAAAACAAAAACCGAGAATCAAACTGGAAGAAAGATCAAGTACCTGAGAAGTGACAATGGAGGTGAATATACAAGTAATGAGTTCACCGATTACTGCAAGCAAGAAGGCATCATAAGGCACTTCACAGTAAAGAAGAATCCCCAACAAAATGGAGTTGCTGAGAGGATGAACCGAACTCTCATGGAGAGAGAGAGGAGCATGCGATTTCATGCAGGATTGCCCGATAGTTTTTGGGCAGAAGCTGTTAATCATGCAAGTTATTTGATTAACAGGTCACCATCTACAGTTCTCGGTTTTAAGAGTGCAGAAGAGGTATGGTCTGAGAAGCCGGTGGACTATTCCAAGCTCAGGGTGTTCGGCTGTAGTGCTTATGCACATATTCCAAGTGATGAAAGGTCCAAGCTCAAACCGAAGTCTACACATTGCATATTCTTAGGTTTTGAGAAATGAGTTAAGGGTTTCAAGCTTTGGGATTTCAACAACAGAAAAAAGGTTGTCAGTCGAGATGTTGTCTTTGATGAGACAACCATGCCTCTTAATAAAGTCGAGAGCAGTAGGGAGAAGACAGACGATGCTGAAATTGAAGCAACAAAGATTCCATTAATCAGTTCAGATGAAGAAGAAGCTCAGGTGGAACAAATCGAGCAAGAGGCTGAATCTGATGGTTTTGAGGAAGAAGAAGAGCATCAGCATCGTTCACCAGTTAGGAATCAGGTGGAGCAAGAAATAGGGCAGATTGAAGGCACTCCAATCTGCCAGACATCCCAAAGGGTTCGAATTCCAACCAATAATCCACCTGCATTCCAGAGATGCATAGCACTAGACAAACCTAATCGGAACAAGAAGAAGCCTGACAGATTTAGGTTTGACCAAGACGAAGTTAATTATGCTCTTAACATTAGTCAAGGAGATCCGACTACTTATCGAGAAGCTATAGCTAGTGATGAGCGAGATAGTTGGATAAGTGCTATGACAGAAGAAATGGAGTCTCTTTACAAGAACTCTGTTTGGGAGTTGGTTCCTAAGCCCAAAGACAGAAAACTAGTTGGATGCAAGTGGGTATTTAGGAAAAAGGAAGGACTACATGAACAAGATGCCGTGAGATTCAAAGCAAGGCTCGTGGCTAAGGGGTACTCACAAAAGGAAGGGGTGGATTATGATGAGATCTTTTCACCTGTAGTCAAGCATACTTCTATCAGATTGCTTTTAGCATTGGCAGCTCAGCATGACATGGAGATTGAGCAGATGGATGTGAAGACAGCATTTCTTCATGGGGATCTAGAGGAGACGATTTTCATGGCTCAACCAGAAGGGTTTGTTGAATATGGGAAAGAGAACTTAGTATGTCAACTAAGGAAGTCCCTGTATGGCCTGAAACAGTCTCCAAGACAGTGGTACAAGAGGTTTGATTCATTCATGCTGAAATCAATTTTAGAAGATGTTTATATGACTGTTGTGTGTACTATCATGTGTTCCAAGATGGGATGATCATATTGCTATTGCTATATGTGGATGACATGCTAATTGCTTGTCAAGACAAGTCTAGAATTCAAGACTTGAAGAAGATGTTGAGCGAGGAGTTTGACATGAAGGATCTAGGTGCTGCACAGAAGATCATTGGCATGGAAATTCAGAGAGATAGGACTGCTGGAAGGATTTGGATATCACAAGCCAAGTATATCCAGAAGGTTCTTGAGAAGTTCAACATGCAAGAAGCAAAGGTAGTTTCGACTCCTTTGGCGGCTCACTTCAGGTTAAGTGGGCAACAATGTCCTACGTCAGAGGAAGAACAACAAGTAATGAAGAATGTGCCTTATGCTAATGCAGTGGGCTGCCTCATGTATGCAATGGTATGCACACGTCCTGACATAGCTCAAGCAATCAGTGTCGTTTCCAGATACATGGCAAATCCAGGAAAGCAACATTGGGATGCAGTCAAGTGGATTTTGTGTTATTTGAAGGGTTCATGGCGACAAAGGATTATGTTTGAGAGGCAAAAGGAAAGTGCAGGGGTGTTAGGATATGTGGATGCCGATTATGCAGGGGACTTGGACAAGAGAAGGTCAACTTCTGGTTATGTGTTTACATATGCAGGAGGACCAATCAGTTGGAGGGCACTACTGCAACCAATTACAGCTTTGTCGACCACAGAGGCAGAGTATATTGCATTGGCTGAAGCTGGAAAGGAAGCGATTTGGCTTAGTGGCTTGGTAAGTCAAATGGGAATCACTCAAGATTGTGTGAAGCTGAAGTGTGATAGTCAAAGTGCCATTCACTTGGCAAAGAATCAGGTTTTTTCTGGAAGATCAAAGCACATTGAAGCAAGGTATCACAGAATCAGAGATTGGGTGGAGTCTAAGGAAATTTGGATTGAAAAGGTTCATACGGATGACAATGCCGCAGATTTCCTTACAAAGATAGTGCCGGCCAAGAAGTTCAAGCATTAATTGAACTTGATCAATCTCGTTGATTGATTAAAGTGGAGCACCTTCTCACTTGAGGTGCAATAAGGCAAGAAGAAGATTGCCAAGGTGAAGACTCTTGAAGATTTCCAGAGCTACTTCAAGAAGGTTCAAAGATACTCTGGGGTGCAACTATCAAGACTTGGTTTGACTCACCAAGGTGGAGATTGTTAGGTTTTGGCTCGTCAATTAATGTCCTTTTTCTGTTTAGGATTGTTTTAGGGAAAAAAAGGTGCACCAATTCTTCTCCTAAAAGGGCTAGGAAAGAATCTTAGTTTCCTTATTCAATTTAGATTAGAAATCCTAGAAGTCTATTTGGAATTGGAAAGGAAGTCTAATTTCCTATTCCACTTAGAATAGGAATTATAATCTGTAAAGGACATGTAAACTGCACCCTATGCCTATAAATAGGGTGCGGCAAGTCTTAAATTGTAAGAGAGAAAAACTGTGACAGCCAAGACAAGAGAGAGATTAGTTCTAGGGTTTGCAAAAGTTCTGTAATCTCTATTATTAATCAAAGGAGCGGTGATTTCTCTACCTAGAGAAATCACAACTGGACGTAGGCATAAGTTCTGCCGAACCAGTATAATTCTTGTGTGTTTCTAAGTTTTTCTATATTTGCTAGTTTAGTCTATTGCCGTTGGTTACATCAAAGAACAAGGTCTAGTGTGGGCGTTTTTCAACACCCCCAAGTCACTGTGCTAAGGGATCTGCTGAAAGAGGTGACAGACAAGGTAAGCAATCAGAGCTCCAAGCAATCAATCCCAGATCAGAAGTTTGATTTCGAGTTCCGGCTGATTATTCTCATTCTCCCTATCTTGCAGGCAGCATGAAGGATAAAGAGAAGAAAAATGAGAAGAGATGATATGAGATACTTTTGCTTTTGAAGAAGTAACTTTCCACATGCTTATTCTTGAACTGGGCTGGAGGGTTTTCTGGTTTCCTCCAGAGTATAAGGCCGACTGAAGAATTTGAGGGTCAAAACAAGTCTATCAAATCTAGAGTACGTTCGACCCTGCTGATATGGGATACTTTTTCTTTTGACAAAGTAGTGGATGTATCAGCACGTGTGCTATTACGCTTGTCTCCACATGCTTCCTTGTATCTTTCTCACTTGCCCTATCTGTTCCTCAGGCAGATGCGGTATCTTCCGTGGAAGCATAAGATGTTGAAGATGAGTACTCGAGAGCAATGCCAGGTAAGTAATCAGGTAAGAGGTTCCAGGCAGTCAGTTCCTGACTGGAAGCTTGATTCCAAGTGCTGACTGATTGCTCTCTTTCTCCTTGTCTTGCAGGTAAGAACAAGGCCAAAGGAAAAGACAGGGAAAAAGCATGATATGGGATACTCTTGCTTTTAACCCTGATGATATGAGATATTCTTGCTCTGGTATAGCTTGTTTGCAGAGGTATTATCGGGGGGAAAGAAAGCTGAATATTTCGAAAGGCTTCGTTGGGAGTGCCCTATCAGATATGAGGAAGGGTTGACCATTTTTGCAGGTCTGCCTGTCCGTTGGGGATGAAGGTCGACATATATAGGAGTCTCCCTAACAACAAGTTGTAATGCTGTTCCTTTACCCTGCTTGGTCATAGCACGGTAGTGGGAGCTGCCAGCTTCACATGTTTTAACTCTGTCAGAGCATTTTGAAAAAGTGGTCTGTGGTATCTGGAAAGCTGATGTTGCGTGTGAAGATTACAGACAAGCTTTATCCAAGGAGATCTGGCTCTCGAAGTTGAGAAAGTGGTGCCTCTTCGATTTTTGAACAAGCAATCCTGTTAGGGATCTGGCTCTCGAGATTCGGAGAACGATGCCTCTTCGATTTTTTAGAAAGCAATCCTGCTGGGGGTCTGGCTCTCGAGATTCGGAGAGCGGTGTCTCTTCGATTTTTGAGAAAGTAATCATGTTGGGAGTCTAGCTCTCGAGATTCGGAGGGCGGTGCCTCTTCGATTTTGGAGCAAGCAATCTTATTGGGAGTGTTTTCTCGAATGTGAGTAAAGGTTGGGCATGTTTGCTAGTCTACCTTGCCACGGAGCACTGACACACAGGGACTTTCCAATTATCCAGCAGTGGTACTGTTCCTTTACCCTTGTGGGTAATAATATGGTAGCTAGACCTTCAAAATTTATGTGTCTAAACTTTGTTAGTGCTGTTTCTTTGCTATTCTTTTACCCTTCTTGGTCAGAGCGATGTAGTGTCAGCTGCAAGCTTCACGTGTCTCAACTTTGTCAGAGAACTTTGGCAAAGTTATTTGTGGTACCTATGAGCTAATGTTGCGTGTGGAAAATGGGTGATTGAACAGTAAGATTCATGTGCTTTCTACTTCACCAGAAATCCTCGACAGAATGCCCATAATTTCCGCAAAGCTGAGTGTGCGTGGGACAGATGCTGACAAGGCTGAAAAAGTAGGTGCCTCTTTGATTTCTGAGATCGGCCTTCGTGGGCTCTGACCAGGCCAGCTTTTGAGAAAGCAAACGCCTCTTCGATTTCTGAGATCGGCCTTCGTGGTCTTTGAGCAGCCCAGCTTTTGAGAAAGCAAACGCCTCTTCGATTTCTGAGATTGACCCTCGTGGTCTCTGAGCAGCCCAGCTTTTGAGAAAGCAAACGCCTCTTCGATTTCTGAGCAGGTGCCTCTTCGATTTCTGAAGCTCCGTCGAGTGCAGATTTTTATAAAGGTTGGCATTAAGTTCCAAAGAACACTTGAATCTCCGCCAGTAGAAGCTCCATTCTTGCACTTTTAAGATCTTGATTTGTCCGACCTTTTCTCTCTTCAACACCTTTGAAAATGTCTGGCCCCTCTGACCGTCGTTTTGACTTGAACCTTGTTGAAGAGGCAGCCATGCCTTCTCCAGACAACATATGGCGCCCATCCTTCGTCTCCCCTACTGGTCCTCTTACTGTTGGGGATTCCGTGATGAAGAATAATATGACCGCTGCGGTGGTGGCCAAGAACCTTCTCACTCCCAAAGATAACAGACTACTTTTCAAACGGTCTGATAAGTTGGCTGTTAAGGATTCTCTGGCTCTTAGTGTTCAGTGTGCAAGTTCTGTGTCTAATATGGCCCAACGCTTATTTGCTCGAACCCGCCAAGTTGAATCATTGGCGGCTGAAGTGATGAGTCTCAAATAGGAGATTAGAGGGCTCAAGCATGAGAATAAACAGTTGCACCGGCTCGCACATGACTATGCTGCAAACATGAAGAGGAAGCTTGACCAGATGAAGGAATCTGATGGTCAGGTTTTACTTGATCATCAGAGGTTTGTGGGTTTGTTCCAAAGGCATTTATTGCCTTCGTCTTCTAGGGCTGTACCGCGTAATGAAGCTCTAAATGATCAACCTCTGATGCCTCCTCCTTCTAGGGTTATGTCCAGTACTGAGGCTCCGAATGATCCCCCTCCGGTGCCTTCTCTTTATGGGGCTCTACCGACAGCTGAGACTTCTCCTAAGCAACCTTTGTGAAGGCTCCCTCTTGTTTGTTTATTTTGACTCATGTATATGTACATATTTGTAACTTTTCGGGGATATCAATAAATAAGCTTTGCTTCATTTCAACGTATTGTGTTAAATACACCAAAGCCTTATTCGCTAAGTTCTTTGAATTTTTCTTTTGTTAAAGCTTTGTGAGTGGAGCATGTAGGTTGAGGTAGTGTTCCCTTAATTTCCCGAGTGAGGAAAACTTCTCGGTTGGAGACTTGGAAAATCCAAGTCACTGAGTAGGGTTGGCTATATGAATCTTAGAACGCCATTGTGCTCGGTCCTGTGTCATGTCCTCCGTTAGATCCAAGTACTCTAAGTCTTTTCTTAGAGTCTCTTCCAAAGTTTTCCTAGGTCTTCTTCTACCCCTTCGGCTCTGAACCTCTGTCCCATAGTCGCATCTTCTAATCGGAGCGTCAATAGGCCTTTTTTGCACATGTCCAAACCACCGTAACCGATTTTCTCTCATCTTTCCATCAATTTCGGCTACTCCTACTTTACCCCAGATATCCTTATTCCTAATCTTATCCTTTCTCGTGTGCCCACATATCCAACGAAGCTTCCTCATCTCCGCTACACCCATTTTGTGTACATGTTGATGCTTCACCGCCCAACATTATGTGCCATACAGCATCGCCGGCCTTATTGCCATCCTATAAAATTTTCCCTTGAGCTTCAGTGGCATACGGCGGTCACACAACACGCCGGATGCACTCTTCCACTTTATCCATCCAACTTGTATTCTATGGTTGAGATCTCTATCTAATTCTCCGTTCTTTTGCAAGATAGATCCTAGGTAACGAAAACGATCGCTCTTTGGTATTTCTTGATCTCCGATCCTCACCCCTAACTCGTTTTGGCCTCCATTTGCACTGAACTTGCACTCCATATATTCTGTCTTTGATTGGCTTAGGCGAAGACCTTTAGATTCCAACACTTCTCTCCAAAGGTTAAGCTTTGCATTTACCCCTTCCTGAGTTTCATCTATCAACACTATATCGTCTGCGAAAAGCATACACCAAGGAATATCATCTTGAATATGTCATGTTAACTCATCCATTACCAACGCAAAAAGGTAAGGACTTAAGGATGAGCCTACAGTTATGGGAAAGCTTTTAGTTTGTCCTTCATGAGTTCTTACGGCAGTCTTTGCTCCTTCATACATATCCTTTATAGCTTGGATATATGCTACTCGTACTCCTTTCTTCTCTAAAATCCTCCAAAAAATGTCTCTTGGGACCCTATCATATGCTTTTTCCAAATCTATAAAGACCCTGTGTAAATTCTTTTTCCCATCTCTATATCTTTCCATCAATCTTCGTAAGAGATAGATTGTCTCCATGGTTGAGCGCCCTGGCATGAACCCGAATTGGTTGTCCGAAACCCGTGTCTCTTGCCTCAATCTATGCTCAATGACTCTCTCCCAGTGCTTCATTGTATGACTCATTAGCTTAATACCCCTATAGTTTATGCAATTTTGTACGTCACCCTTATTCCTGTAGATAGGCACCAAAGTGCTCGTTCGCCACTCATTTGGCATCTTTTTCGTTTGCAAAATCCTATTGAAAAGGTCAGTGAGCCATGTTATACCTGTCTCTCCCAAAACTTTCCACACTTCGATCGGTATATCATCTGGGCCCACTACTTTTCTATGCTTCATCTTCTTCAAAGCTACAACCACTTCTTCCTTCTGGAGTCGACGATAAAAGGATTAGTTTCTACACTCTTCTGAGTTACTCAACTCCCCTAAAGAAGCACTCATTTCATGTCCTTCATTGAAAAGATTATGAAACTAACCTCTTCATCTGTCTTTGACCGCGTTCTCTGTAACAAGAACCTTTCCATCCTCATCCTTGATGCACCTCACTTGGTTTAGGTCCCTTGTCTTCTTTTCCCTTGCTCTAGCTAGTTTATAGATATCCAACTCCCCTTCTTTGGTATCTAGTCGCTTATACATATCGTCATAAGCCGCTAACTTAGCTTCTCTCACAGCTTTCTTCGCCTCTTGCTTCGCTTTTCTATACCTTTCACCATTTTCATCGGTCCTATCCTTGTATAAGGCTTTACAACATTCCGTCTTAGCCTTCACCTTTGTTTGTACCTCCTCATTCCACCACCAAGATTCCTTTTGGTGTGGAGCAAAGCCCTTAGACTCTCCTAATACCTCTTTTGCTACTTTTCGGATACAACTAGCCATGGAATCCCACCTTTGGCTAGCTTCCCCCTCTCTATCCCACACACATTGGGTGATTACTTTCTCTTTGAAAATGGCTTGTTTTTCTTCTTTTAGATTCCACCATCTAGTCATTGGGCACTTCCAAGTCTTGTTCTTTTTTCTCACTCTTTTGATATGTACATCCATCACCAACAAGCGATGTTGATTAGCCAAGCTCTCTCCCGGTATAACTTTACAATCCTTACAAGTTATACGATCCCCTTTCCTCATTAGAAGAAAATCTATTTGTGTTTTTGACGACCCACTCTTGTAGGTGATCACATGTTTTTCTCTCTTCTTAAAGAAGATGTTGGCTAAGAAAAGATCATATGCCATTGCAAAATCCAAGATAGCTTCCCCATCCTCGTTTCTCTCCCCAAAACCATGGCCACCATGAAAACCTCCATAGTTGCCTGTCTCCCTGCCCACGTGTCCATTTAAATCTCCTTCTATAAATAACTTCTTCGTCTGAGCAATTCCTTGCACCAAGTCTCCAAGGTCTTCGCAAAATTTCTCCTTCGAACTCGTATCCAACCCTACTTGAGGTGCGTACGCACTAATCACATTGATAAGTTCTTGTCCTATTACAATCTTGATTGCCATGATTCTATCTCCTACCCTCTTGACATCTATAACATCTTGTGTCAAGGTCTTGTCCACGATGATGCCAACACCGTTTCTCATTCTATTTGTGCCCGAATACCAAAGTTTAAACCTTGAGTTTTCTAGATCTTTTGCCTTACGACCAACCCATTTAGTTTCTTGTAGGCACATAATATTTATCCTTCTCCTCACCATAACTTCCACTATTTCCATAGATTTTCCCGTTAAGGTTCCTATATTCCACGTTTCTAAACGCATTCTGCTCTCTTGAACTCTACCCTTATGTCCTAGCTTCTTCACCCTTCCCCGTCTAATAGGATCAAAGTACTTCTTTTGTGTGTCTCGTGTAAAATTGATAGGAGCATATGCTCCCAAACAACTTTGAGTGGAGTCGTTCGAAAAGAAGTTTCTATAGCCCCCTTGCTCATTTAACACTGCATCCGGGTGCCGATGGAGATATAGCGACCCTTGCTCACTTATCACTGTGCTCGGGCCACACAGCGCGCCACTTACTGGTGACGCCCTAGCTTTAGCGCGATTTCGTTCTGGATTCATTTTCATAAAGATTCGACGTAACCATGGAGTACCGGCTGTCGACTACCTGACGCCCTCCCCCTCCTCCTTTATCTGGGCTTGGGACCGACAATGTAAGATAAACTTACACAGGTGAAGTTAGAGAGAGAAACAAGAGAGAGAGCTGAAAATGTATTTCTTCTTTATTAAGCAAAACAGCCAACCGCCAAGGCTTTTTTTAGCCTTATCAATTCATGAGACATTACATCCATTGGATTAATAACATGACAGATGAATGACACGTGTCATATTACTAATCTATCATCTTCCCTTAATGTCATGCTTGGATAAACCAAGCATGAGATTGTTACAATGATAAGAAAAGAGAGGATAGCACAACCCTTTTGTTAATATATCAGCATATTGTTCAGCAAAGGAAACAAACTGGAGCTCTAAGAAACCATCTTGCACCCTTTCTCGAACAAAGTGACAATCTATTTCAATATGCTTAGCCTTTGAATGCAAAACTGGATTAGTTGCTAGGGCCATTGCAGAGATATTATCACAATGCAACACAGGGGAATAAGTTGTAGTAACATGCAAATCATGCAGTAATTGATTAATCCAAACTACTTTTGCAGTGGTGGAAACCATGGCCCTGTACTCAGCTTCCGTGGATGACCGAGAAACTGTATGTTGTTTCTTAGAACTCCATGAAATAGGATTAGAACCAAGCAAAATAACAAACCCAGAAGTTGATCGTCGATCATTTGGGTCACCAGCCCAATCAACATCTGAAAATGCCCTCAAATCCAAATCACCTGATTGAAAAGTAATACCATAACCAAGAGTCCCTTTCCCTTTCAGATATCGTAGTATTCTTTTGACTGCCATATAATGACATTCCAAAGGATGATGCATAAATTGGCAAACTTGATTCACATAAAAAGCAATATCAAGCCTGGTAAATGTAAGATACTGAAGAACACCCACAATACTCCTAAAGTGACTGGGATTAGAGAAAGGAAGACTACCAGACTTGAGTAATTTCTAGTGAGGATGACAGGGAGTGGTGCAAGGCTTAGCATCAAACATTTTTGCCTTGTGTAAAATCTTAGTAGCATACTCAATTTGTAGTCCTAAAAAATAATGTAAATCACCCAAATCCTTCATATGAAATTTAGTGCAAAGTTGAGACATAACAACATGAATTAAAATCTCATTGTTACTTATCAAGATGATATCATCAACATACAAAAGTAGCACAACCATTGACCCATCAACATCATATTTGACAAAGAATGAAGGATTAGCATAAGATGGTTTGAAACCCAGCTAAGGCAAAAACTTTGTAAATCTATCATTCTAGGCTCTTGGAGCCTGTTTTAAACCATAGAGGGACTTGTTCAACTTACAAACAAAATCTGGGTGAGTAGAATCAACAAAACCTTTTGGTTGAGTCATGTACACCTCTTCTTGTAATGTTCCATGAAGAAAAGCATTTTAACATCCATTTGTGTAAGCTTCCAGCCAAAATGAGCAGCTAAAGCAAGACTAAGCCGGACAATTGTGGGTTTATCAATGGGACTAAATGTCTAAGAGTAATCAATGCCTGCCTCCTGAGAAAACCCTTGGGCCACTAACCTTGCTTAATATCTAGAAATATACCCATCAGCATTCTTTTTCACTTTGTAAATCCACTTACAACCAACCAAGTTCTTGTGTGGAGGAAGAGGAACCAAAGTCCATGTATGTTGAGTATGTAAGGCTGCAATCTCTTCTTTCATAGCATCTTGCCACTGAGATAACTTGGCAGCTTGAGCAAAAGTAGTAGGCTCAATGAGTGAAGTGTCAAAATTCAGAGTAGCTGATAAAGCTTTCCTTTTTATAATACCAGACTTAGATCTTGTTTGCATAGGGTGAGAATTAATAGGAGCAATTGGTAACACAATTTGTAAATTACCAACTTGAGAAATGGAAGTATCTGGTGCAAGTTTCGTATCAGAGGAAGCTAATGAACCATGTACATCATTGTGTGCTGCTACAATAGAACTGATATGTCTACTAGATAGAGAAGAAGGGACAAGACCACCTTGCTCAGAAGAAGAGTGTACAATGGACTGAGTAGATGGTTCTGCTACCACTTGTGTAGAAAATGGTGGTAGAAGAACAATAGTGGTTGGTAAAAGGGTAAAAGTGTTTGGATGAATAACATGTTGAGAATGAGTGAGAGATGTATTTAATGGGTGGGAGTCTAACTCAGTTGATAGGAAAGAAGCCCCAGGAAAAACATATTCATCAAACAAAACATGTCTTGAAACCATCAATTTGTTTGAATGAAAATCATAGCACGAGAAGCCCTTGTAATTTGACAAATACCCTACAAAAATACACTGAATAGTTTTTGGCTGAAGCTTGTTCTTAATGTAAGGTTTGAGTGAAGGGTAATAAGCACATCCAAATGTTTTAAGATGTTGTAAATTTGGAGGTTTACCAAACAATTTTTCAAAATGAGATTGCATATTCAGTATGGGTGTGGGCATTCTATTGATGAGATAAATGGATGTGGCACAAGCATTGTACTAGAATTTATAGGGCAATGAGGCAGTTTGAAGCAATGTTATGGCAGTTTCAACAAGGTGTCTGTTTTTCCTCTCAGCAAGACCATTCTGTTCAGGGGTATAAGGACATGATTTCTGATGTAAAATTCCTTTTTCTTGTAAGAAGGTTTGAAAGTTGTGCCCTATGTATTCACCACCACCATCACTTTGAAATATCTTAACAGAAGTTGAAAACTGTGTGCGCACAAAAGCATGAAATTGAACAAAGGTAGAGCAAACTGCAGATTTATTCATTAATGGGAATATCCATGTAAAACAAGTACACTCATCTATGAAGATTACATAGTACTTAAACCCTTCAATAAAAGCACTAGGAGCAGGGCCCCAAACATCTGAGTGTATAACCTCAAAAGGAATTACAGATTTTGTTTCAACTAATTGAAAAGGAAGTTTAGTAAACTTTCCTTGTAAACATGGTTGACAAACATGGTTATTGGTATCTAAAGACAATGGAATCTTAGACTTATTTAGGGCCATTTTAACAATAGAGTTTGAGGGATGACCTAATCTGCAGTGCCATATTTCAGAAGTGACTTTTTGTCCAAGATAAGCAACATGTGACTTGGAATGAAACTGGGAAGAAGAGAATTGATGTTGAGGCTTGAAGATTGGAAGTGGATATACACTATCTCCACTCAGTCCTTGGTAAAGATTCCTCCCTATGTCCTTGTCCTGCACACAAATGGAAACCTCATCAACTATACACCGACATCTATTTTCTTTACACAACTGATGCATGGATAATAAATCTTGAGAAAGCTTTGGAACATGCAACACATAATTAAGCTTGAAACAATGAGATGGTGTAACTAATTTGGATTGACCAATATGTGCAATCTTCAAACCTTCACCACTAGCATTGACTATGGTCTCAAGAGCTGTGAAATGAGCTACATTAGTTAAAGAAGACAGATCAGCTGTCATGTGATTAGAAGCCCCAGAGTCAACCAACCAAAATTCCTGTTGTGGTGCTGTAGGTTGGTGAAGTGCAAACATAGCAACATGAGAATATGATTATGGCCTATGAGCAGAGATACTTGGCAGATTTGAGTTAGCAATTGAAGCATGAGATTGTATATATGCCACAGAGACTTGAGAGGAACTTGGTAGGTAAGAGATTGGTGCCTGAGATGAAAGAGGCATGTAGGAGACTGAACATTGAGAAGACCTCGGCATGTAGGGAGCCATAACATGAGGAAATAGTTGAGAGGATCCTGTAGGTATAGAATCTCTTAAACGACAAGTTTGAGTAGTATGATTTTTTCTATGACAAATTTGACACCCTTCAAAATTTGATGAAATCCCATTATTTCTGAAATTACAAGTAACAACAACATGTCCTCTCCTATTGCAAAGCTGACAAATTTGAATTCCTGAGTTATCCTGATACACATATCCTTCCTGAAACGGAAACTGACCATAAGATCATGAGGATTGTCCAGAAAAATGCTGCTTGCCTTTGCCCTTGTTTTTAGAGTTGTTGGCCCTGAAGTTATTGAATGTCCCAGAAGGATATGAAGGAAGACTCCATTGTTGAGGCTGAAAACCAGGAGGAGTACCAAGTAAAGGAGCTGGACTAACAAAATTCCCAACAGAGACAATATGATGGGAAGTTGAACCATCACAAGATGAGTTGGAACTCCCAATAGAAGAAGTAGCAACCATAGCTGACAAATATGGAATCTGATGAGTAACCTCCTGAATGGTAGCTTCCTCAGCTTTGAGTTGAGATTGAAGTTCCTTTAAAGAGATAACCTTCTCTCTACCATGGATCACAGCCTTGATACTGTTGTAATTAGAAGGTAAACCCTTTAAAGCAATGATAACAATATCCTCATCAGAAAACTCAACTCTAGCAGCAGACTATAAATCCCTGGTATCTTTGATTTTTTGCAAATACTGATCAATAGATTATGTACCCTTCTTGATATTTTGCAAATCAGTCTTTAACTGAAAAATACTGGACCGATAAACCTCTGCAAATCTGTCCCTAAGACGAGTCCACATCTCTTTGGATGTATAGTAACCAATGATGCATGATATTGCAGATGGAGACAAGGTAGCAGTAATAAGAGTCATGAGGGCTTTATCATGGATTTTCCAAATCTTCTACGCATTAGAAACAGTAGGGTTTTTAGTAATAGTAGATGAGTCATCAGTCGACAAAGTGGCCTCAAACATAGCAGAACAAGTAATCGCACCATCAATAAAGCCAATAATGCCATTACCTTCCAAAAGTAACTCCATTTGAAAGTGCCAAGTAACATAATTGGAATCATCCAATTTCACAGTGACGATATTGGTAACACTTGGAATCAACGATGAAATTGGCGATTGAGTGAGTGCCAATTGACTCGAAGAAAACATCGTGAGATATCCAACTAAACACCGTAAAATAGCAACAAATCACAACAAAGTAGATAATAACCCCTCAAGTCAAGAGAACAGCAACCAAATCCCCAATATTTAGGGTTGCGTAATCAAGAAAGATGAAGTCTGATCAATTGCCCAAATCTAAGGTTTGAAACACTGAATTCTGAACTAAATTTACAACACTAGCTCCCCAAATTCAAGAGCGAAAGTCCTCAAATCTATTATGTCAATTATGCTGAATCGCCCAATTTCTAGGGATCGATTTGCAAACGCAAATCACAGATTGTAGCGACGAAAGAGAACCTTATAGAGTTGCAAAGATAGAAAGCGGAAGTCAGAAGATTGATTCACTGGCGTCAGCCACCTGAGCGAAGGATACCATGATAATGTTCTTCAATCTAACTCACTGATCCACAGAGCAATTGAAAAATGATTTAGAGAAGGAATTTAGAGAGAGAAACAAGAGAGAGAGAGCTGAAAATGTATTTCTTCTTTATTAAGCAAAACAGCCAACCGCCAAGGTTTTTATAGCCTTCCTTATCAGTTCACGAGACATTACATCTATTGGATTAATAACATAATAGATTAATGACACGTGTCTTATTACTAATCTATTACTAATGTATCACATTTAATATTTTGAATTAGTAAGTTACTGTGTTGTATCCTTTAGATTTTTCTTCGTATGCTATTGGCATGGAAAACATTATGTCAGTTCTATTTATTGCATGCCATGAGAATCAAAGTAGACTCAGCATCCGTTTGTGCACTTTCCAAAACAAGTTTGATGAGTTTTAGTTGAAGTGAGAAGATTGTATTGAATAACACAACAAACCTCTATTATAAATGAATTCTAAACAGATATATTGTGTTTGAGAAAGCTCTCATAACCAACTCAGATTCTTAATTCATATCCAAAGCAAGAAACACATATCAAAACAATGCAGTACTCTTCCAAAATCTAGAGACAACCAAACAGGATAGATCCTATATTTGATCAATTCGAATCTTTGCATCAGACTTGAAAGATGAGATGTATTAACATAAAAACTCAAATGATCACATCCACAATCACGAACAGTAATTTCCAGATCATTGTGTTAAAATTATCATTTTTTCCCTTCCTTGTTTGATTAGTGAGATAAGGCATTGTTGTTGCTTGATTATTGGGAAGCTAGACTTAGGGAATTTGTGTTTTATTTGATTCTTTGGTATACTCAGTTAATTGGCTAAGAATTAGTTTACATTTGACTAATATGTATGATTTTGGATTTGTATTGGTGTAGTTGGGGACAATTATCTTTGTAAATGAATGTTGGGTTAGAAGGTCTACTAAAAAGAAACAAATCAAGGGTCGAGTGAAACTAAAAAGCAACCACACAGAGCAGGATTCTTTGTAAATCTAATGCTTATCGTCTATAAGTTAATAATTTCTCCATCAGTTTCTCATCTTATTTTGGTTTTCTGAGTGTTAAATTGTTTGATCCTTGGTATAATATATTAAACGACAACATGTTAATAGTAGTTTTAAACCTACGTGATCTTCCTCATTCACCCCTACCCGTTTAGTTTAACAGTACTCCTTAAAATCGGGTAAATGCTGGCATGCAGTACTTTGAAGTAGGCCTGGCATTTTCAACCTAACCCGTTAACCCGACCCGATCCGACCAGTTAAAATTAGTATTCGGGTGGATGATAAATGGGTCGGGTGGTTAACGGGTCAACCCGTTAATCACTTGTTAAATAACGGGTCAGTTTGTGTCAACCCGCAAAACCAGTTAACACGCATTAGTAAGGACTTTTGTGTAATTTCAATAGTTTCCAAAACCCTCAGGTTCCTAGCTCTCTCACTAGTTGCTAGTCGTTGCCTCGCACGCCGTTCGTTGCTCTTTGAGACTAAGAGATTGATGTGCTTCGTCCTGGCTCCAGTTATCTCCCTCATCTTCTTCCCTAAAAATTTTTACTGAACTCCACCATTCTCTCTCTGGTAAGCTTTGATTCCCTTCCACCTCTTCTTTCATTTCAATTACTTTTCGTTTCTGCATATTAGATTCATCTATTTTTTCTCAGATTTTACTTGAGCTTGATTTAGGTGGTCTCTGCAGATTAGATTCGACCCTTTTCGAGTTTTATTTTTTTGTTTTGTTTTGGATATTGGGTTTTGCTATTTGTTCATGGGTTTTGTGTAAAATTTGTTCATTTTTATATTCTCCAATTAAAATTTCCATTTTTGGGTAAATTGAAGATGTTAATTCACCCCCATGAAGTTAAAAGTATTGAGTTTGCTTTGTTTTGGTTGGTTTTTGGATTGGAATTGGGTTGTTGTTTTTGCATTGATTAAGTCTATGCATTTTTGGGTAAATCGCAGGACATAGGATGTTGTTGTTTTTGCATTTTATCAGAACAACCACCACTGGTGGCCTTGATCACTTACGAATACTGAACAAAAGCACTTCACTTTTAAACATGCCAAATATTCGAGCTAATATTTGCTTATTTTCTGGAACCCAAACTAATATAATTTGAGCTAATGTCCATATCTAATATTTGGGTTCCTGTTTAGATTGAAATGTGATCAATCTACTAACAGCATATGAATCATGGTCAAACTTCCGAGAAGGCTCTTCCCTTCAGTAGACATTTCCGGAAGGGTTCCCTACGCAGTTGCTTCACCTGTGATGCTTCCTAATTCTTTTGTGCTCTTAGTTGGCCTTTTACCATGTCATTTTGGTTGTGTGCATAATGCATTGCGTTCCCAATAAGCAGTCTATCTTTGCCCCGGGTGTACATTGAAAGCTTCTATAGTAAAACTCATTCGAGAGGGCTTGGTGGTCTTAAGAGGAAAGGTCCTGAACAAAAGCACTTCACTTTTGAATTTGGAGTTTCAGAGGACATGACTTGCTTTAGGCAAAAAAAATATATAGTAGTTAGTTTTAGTTTGTTGCACTGATTCTTCGAGTTATTATCCCGGTTTCAAGATGTTTTTAGTTCTAAATTTTGGGAGATTTTGGTTCAAACATGGTATTGGATTGCAGAGATAGGACGCAATCTGGGTAAAGAGAATGTAGATTCTGATGATTTTTCTTTCCCGATTAATCATGGCACCTTATACTCAGATGGACCTTTTTTTTTTTTGTTGAGTTGTAATTTGGTTGCATGAATGGGTTGACTACTTTTTGGTCTATTAGAGATTCATTTGGTTCATGTTGATGTTACAGATAGGTTTGGCCTCATATTTTAGAAACCCTATATATATGGGTTGATTAAATAATTTTTCATAATAACTTAAGCAGTAACATGCTCTGATATATGATATATTAGATATCTATGCAAATTTATAGAGATACGTATTTGTTGACACAAAAGTTGGGAAGTCTTCTACTTCCCACACAAAAGTTGGTGTTTACGGGACTGCATGGTTTAATTTAATGTTGTACATCTTTTATGCCAATCATGTGGCTGTTCTCGAGTTGATTGTACTCTTGTTGTTACATTGTATGATCTATGATAGAGCATTAGAGAATCCTTTATATCCACTTTCAGTTTATGTTAGCTCTAGTGGGATCATGGATGGATTCCAAATAATTCTTTTAAGTTAAATTACAAGCTAAAGTAAGGAGTCATAGTTTCTATGGTGGAGTTTGATTGATTTGAAGGTTTTAATATCTAGGTGATGCTAGTAAATGTTTTCTATAATTGTTGAGGCCTTCCAGAAGCAATTCCGAGAGGCTTTAAATTACATGGACTTTAATTTCTTTTCTCTAGTGTAACGGGAACTTACCATAGCTACCCCGTTTGATTTCAGACATAAATTTTTTTGTAGAAATTAAACTGCATCTTCCATTCACGTCTTTTCATTTATGGTTAGTGCAGATGGATATTGATGAAGAGAACATTGAGGCTATGGAAATGTCAACATTCAATCTAAGTGATACGCAAGGTACAATAAGTGCACCAAGTCCTTCAAAGAGAAAGGCTAAAGGTATGCCAGTATGTAAGAAACGTCAAAAAAGATCCCATGTTTGGACTTTGTTTGAAGAATTGCCTGTTGGTCCTGATAATAAACAACATGCGAATTGTAAAAACTGTGGGATAATTTACGTATGTGATAGTAATTGTGGGACGAAAAACCTATTGAATCATATGGATGTAGTAAAAAAACATCACATTGATATGAAAAAATCTCAAGTTGGATTGTGTTCTCCTCAGTTTAACCATATTAGTTTTTGTGAGCTATTGATTGAGGCTATAGTTAAGCATGATTTGCCTTTTAGGTTTGTTGAATATGAGGCCATTAGAACTTTGTTTAAATACATATCTCCTGATATCAAACTGCCATGTAGAAATACAGTTAAGAAACATGTGTTGAGGATGTTTGAAGATGAAAAGATAAGACTTCGAGATGGGTTAAATACAGTTGAGGGAAGAATTTGTTTGACATCTGACCTATGATCTTCTACTACAACTGATGGATATCTCACACTCCAAGCTCACTTTGTTGACAAAGAATGGAAAATGCACAAAAGAATTTTAATATTTTGTTGTATGCCTCCTCCACATACCTGGGTTGCTTTGTCTGAAAAAATTAACGTTTTATTAGTTGAGTGGGGGATTGAAAGGAAACTGTTTTCCATTACTTTGGATAATGCCTCTGCAAATGATTGTTCTGTTGAGTTATTGAAGAAACAATTAAATTTTAGAGGTTTAATGGATGGAAAGTTCTTCCATGTTTGTTGTTGTGCTCACATTCTAAACTTGATAGTCCAAGATGGACTAAAGGAAATTGATGGATCAATGACGAAAGTTCGTGAGACATCAAAAATATAAAGTGTTCACAAGGAAGAAAAAATAAGTTTTTTGCTTGCGTTGCACAAGTAGGGTTAGGAGGTAGTAAAAGAGGGTTGAGACAAGATGTGCCTACTAGATGGAATTTGACATATACAATGCTTGATAGTGCCATTTTCTATCGTCGTGCTTTTCTCAATTTGGCACTTGTTGATTCTAGTTTTAGTTCATGTCCTTCCTTGGAAGAGTGTGATAAAATAGAGAAGATTTCCCATTTCTTAGGATATTTTTATGAAGTTACTTGCTTATTTTCCGGAACAAATTACCCTACATCAAACTTGTTCTTCCCAAAAGTGTTCAAAGTCCATTATTGTATTCAAGATGCTATGGAAGATTGTGATGATTTCATGAGACGAATGGAGAGTTGTATGAATTTGAAGTTTGAAAAGTATTGGTCAGAGTATAGTCTGATCCTTGCCATTGTAGTGATTCTTGATCCTCGCTATAAATTGCAATTTGTAGAGTGGGGTTATGAGAAGCTTTATGGTAAGGAGTCGAGAGAGTTGAAGGATGTTAGTGACACATTGTTTGCACTCTTTGGTAGTTACATGGACAAGTTCTCTCATCTTCTTGTATCCAACCTAGTTAATCAAACTCATACTCAGTTGGAGACAAACTTTTTGTGGTAGTATTTATATTTGTTATTCCTCTTTTTATACTTTTTATATGCATCTTTATATTGTACGTTGATCTTTGTTTCTATTTTGTTTTTATATGTAGGAATTTGATAATATTTATCAAGATGGGTCAACTTCAGTTGAAAAAACTGAATTACATCTATATCTTGAAGGAAAGACTCGATAGAAAACAAGAGTTGGATATTCTTTCATGGTGGAAACTGGAGCAATTTTGTTATCCCGTACTTTCTCGTATGGCTTCTGATGTGTTAACAATTCCTATCTCAACTGTTGCCACGGAATCAGCATTTAGTATTAGTGGTAGGGTGCTTGATCAATATCGAAGTTCTTTGTTGCCTGAAGCCGTTCAAGCCTTGCTATGTACTAGAGATTGGTTTTTTGGCAAAGAAGGTAAATTTCATATTTCTTTGTATTTTTTTTTTTTTTTGTGCTTATATAATAGGTTATAATTGTTTTTCCTTTTTTCTTTTTATGTTTAGCTTTAGAGAAAGAGGGTGCTGACTTGGAAGAACTTACTAAAGAAATTTTTGACATGAGCCTTAACGAAAACTTGGGAAAATGCTCCAATAGTATTAGTCTTGATTAAGTATGGTATGTTTTTTAACTTGTTCTTTTAAAGACATTTTTCTACGTAATCTACATGTAATACTATCTAAGAGATATCATTAGGAAGACAACATCCTCCACTGCAATGTTTGAATCTGCTCGGCCTATTCTTTGTCTATTAAATCTTGTTAAGCTAAGGCACAATGTGTTAAAGGCTATATAGGTGATGAGTGAAGTGTAGTTGGAAAATGGCTCTTCTCATTCAACATTTCTCCATTTTCCTTATTGTTGTGTTCTTTATTATTGTAGTTAGAAAATGGCAGCAAAGCACATTGTAGGATCTATTGTGGGAACCTTTGGGCTTGCGTATGTTTTCGACACTACTATATCTAACATAAAAATATCAAGGAAGCTAATTAGAATGCTGCTAATTTTGGCTTGGGAGGATCAACCAAGCAAATATCAAGGAACTTATCAATGGGAGTGTACTTGTAATCAGGATATAATTCTGAGGCCTCTAAGTTGTTTGTTGTGAGTTCAATTCTCATCTGACCTTTGATGAATGCGCTGTAAATGATTGCCGCACGTACATTGTCTGGGTGAGGAAGGGCTACAAGAAATTGAAGCATGTATCTATTTTAATAGGGCATTAGACATTACCTATAGTATAACTTGTACTTGGGCTCATTTTACTGCACTAAAGAACATGTATCTGTTTTAATTGTAATCCGCCATTCCATGTTGG
Organism: Malus x robusta; assembly: GCA_963082935.1. Lineage (NCBI taxonomy): Eukaryota > Viridiplantae > Streptophyta > Magnoliopsida > Rosales > Rosaceae > Malus > Malus x robusta. Next base: position 21,662,335 of record OY720330.1, read on the forward strand.
CTCATGACTTGCATTGCATCCTCGACTGCTTTTTTGAGTTGATTTGGATGAAATGTGTAAAAAGAAACCCAAAAAAAAAAAAAAAAAAAAACAGTAACGGGTGACCCGTTAAGACCCGTTAGCTTAACGGGTTGGGTTTGGGTGATCCGTTAAATTAACGGGTCGGGTTAAACCCGACTCAAACCCAATAAGCCCGACCTGTATACAGGCCTACTTTGAAGATGGGTTTCGAGGAATCTGGATTCTCTTTGTGAGGATCTCAGGGATTGAATCGTGTCTTTTCATCATACATCGTGCGATCAGAAATCATCTTAATTTTTCTATTTAAAATTGAACACAAACAATGCTGATGAAAACTAATTGCACAATATATGATGAACGAACACGATTAAGATTATGGACAAGGTGCTTGAGAAATTCGGTAATGATATTACCGTTGCTTTCAGGTAATCCTGCCTCTCCAGTTTTGTTTTTCCTTTACCGCTTAATTTTGATTAGTGTTAGTTAATTGTTATTTGTTATGTTTTACTTAATCAAATAACGTTTTAGTCAAGTGGCTGTAGGAGAGTGACAATTGCATAAAGAATATGATAATATTTCTCTTTGGAAGAGTGTTCAATGAGTTATATGGTGACGAGGGAATTATGCATTGAGGGTGGAAATTGTTTGAAAGTAATATTGTCGATTTAAACTTCTCCTAAGAATTATTGTTTCTAAATTAAATAAATGTCTCTAGGATGTTGTCGTTATATAGACGACTAAGTACCTCATCGAATGTGGATGTGCCGGTCAAGGAATGTATTTGAGAATTTATCGATTCAACTCTCGAAATTACGGTAAAAGTATTAATAATGGGAACTTTAACGAAAAGCTCCCGGTACTGTTTATTTTAACAAAAAATCATATTTTTACACTAAAAAATCAATCCTGATACTATTCACTTTACCCTTTATTTTGTTTTTTTCGTTAAAACTCAAAATTTTCAAGTTATTTTCATTAGTTTTCCTATTAATATATCATGTAAAATGAGGTGGGATTACTAATCCCTAAACCCTAAACCCTAAACCCTAAACCCTAAACCCTAAACCCTAAAAAATTGACTATTTATATTATTTTTTTAAATTAAAAATAAAAATAAAAATCATTTTCCGAAGGAGATACATTCGTTACATTTATATATGAAAAATCTAGATCTGGTGATATAACGCAGGGCCTTCCAAAAGTTGAACAGGTTTGTGTTTATACATCTCTATCATGTGTTTCGTATTCTTCTATAGTGTTTCATGAGTTTCATGTGTCGATTTCGTGATTTTTCAATATTTATCGGAATTTAAATATTTTTAGGTTAAAATGTTCATAAAATGAATTTAGGATAGTCTACATAATTTTTTTTAAAAGTTAATTTTTTAAAAAATGCCTAAATTCATTCTTTAATAATATGGGGTTAAAATTGTCTCTGGGTTAAAACCTAAATTTTATGGGCTAAAAATTTTAGGTTTTAGGCCAAGGGTTGGAGATGGTCTAATATGATTACAACTCTAATAGGATAATATCTAACTCTAAAGAATATTCCAAGATATCCCTAGATACACTAGGATTCACACAACCACATTCCTAATCTAACATGACTGCAACACTCCCCCTTGAGTGTGTAACTCAACTAAATGATGCATCAGGTCTTCAGCGTTGAAGCAAGTACATTAAGATCAAGTGAGTATACTTCTAGATACTCCCCTTGAGTTTGAATAGAACTTCCAAATGAGAACTACAAGCATTTGCATATGAATAGTTAGGCATACCAATTCCTCAAACAAGCTTCTGGAAGGTTGACTTCCGTAGTGATGCGTATAGAGGTCGGCAAGGTTGTCTGGGATCGGCTTGCATGACTTTATTGATGTATCATGTCTTGGTCACGTGGATACATACGGCATAATCTTCATGGATCGTCGTTGGGACTCAACGATGGATGACAACAGCAAGTACTTCGAATATACTCAACAAGAACTTCTAACCATGTCTCACGTGTGGTGTAGTGAAGTAGGATGAGTCTTGGAACAATTCGAATGTTTCACAACAAAGGTTATATCGTGGACCTCTAAGATATTGCGATATCTCTGAAGGTAAAGACATAACCATTCGGGGATGTGCCTTGTGCGGGTTTGATAAGTAACTAGCGTCAGCATAACAATCAAAGCAAGCATCATTCCGAGGATCAAGGGAATTGAATTCACTCAGGTTGCATTGGGATTAGCCCAAATCCGTTGTACCTTTCAAGGTGGTGGAAAAAGTCTTTAATACCAATTCAGTCGTTGTGTGTAGGCGTGGTGCTGCATCTTTACCAATAGATCAACAACAAAGGAGATGTCTTATCTAATACAATGAGCTAATTGTTGGAAATGTGCCCTAAAACCAATCATATGATGATACTTTACAAACATTTCACATGTTAAACTAATCTAGTTTAATATAAAGGCCAAAGATTATTGTTTTAAGTTGTCTCATATAAATGTTATATTCAAGAGATCTAAAGAAGTTAGATTCAAGAGACCATTCTTTTTCGTACACATATCATAAACGTTCCTGGTCATAGAATTACCAATTGAGCATTGATGATAGGAGCGTATTTATGCGACTTAGTTAGCTTGTTTTCTTGCATTTTCTTAGTTTGTTTGTGTTTATTATAGTGTTTTAAACTATTTTCTTGTGTTTGTAGGTCCAAATGACAAAGTTGGCAAGAAAGTGCAATTTGGAACATTTTGAAGCAGTTTTGGGCATTAAATGGATAGCTTATGAATGGAGCAAGATGGATTGACGAATTGGAAGTTCAAGAGGCTAGGAATGTGCTGAAAAGATGAAGAAAATAAATCCAAGACAAAGAAGATAAGGAATCAGCTCAAAAGAAGGAACATTATCCAAAACATTATCTAACCTTATCTTATCCAAACAAACCTTATCTTATCTTATCCTTGCCAAATCTAGCTTTATCCTATCTTATCTTATCCAAATTAGTTTGTGCCTTAAATCTAGCTGCAAGGGACCTAATAATATGATTTCTAGAAGGCCTATCATGTCCCTACATTTATGCCGCACCCTTGCTCTTCTAGAACCCCTAACTTTGTGCCGCATTATTCCCTCTAGAAGGCCCTACAAATCTGGCGCCCCTTTATGTTCTAGAAGCCTTAGAATCTGCTGGAAACCTTAATCTTTTTCCTTTTGGATTTCTACCAAATCCTAGTTCTATTCTTCAAGGATTGTGCAATCCAAATCCTTAGGGATTGTGCCATGTATTTCAGCCTATAAATACACATCCCTGCCGCATAAATCAAACCACCAACGCCCTCATACATTCATATATAATTGAGAGATTTCAGAGAGTTCAAAAGGTGCAGTTGCATGGAGGAAGGAGAAGGAGAAACTTGTGTCATGGCTTGTAATCCAAGGGAGAGTTCGAAATCTGCCATTGGAGCTGTTGGGACGTTCTTGGTTCTTTGTATCCTTTGATTTGTTTCAATGTTGCTTTTAATTTGGTTTTATGTTTTTAAAGACATGAGGAACTAATCTCTTTTTAGTTGGAGGTGAATTCGAAGCCATGATTATATGTTTTATATGAATTGATTACATCCAGTTATTGTTTCGTGAGTCTTGAATGTGGTTTGCTTATCTGAGTTATTAAAACTTGTTTGTGTATGTTAATTGAGGGTCGACACTTAATTTGGATGCATGAACTCGATGCTAGAGTATAAGGGAATTTCATCTAATCGTTATGAACTTATATTCACAAATAGTAAAGGTTGCTAGTCACAATCGTGTTAAGTAAATCCTTGGCAGGAGTATCATGCTTTTCATAGTTACGAATGTCTCGTCAATACTTATGATTTCCAAAGAACTTAATGACCTTTGATATGTTTTCTACCACACTTTTCATAGTTAGGGAACTTGAGAAGGATAATTTGGTTGTGATGCGTATCCCGTCCAATTCAACGAAATAAGGGAAATCTAATGGTTAATTTGTGTTATCACGGTTAACTTGGGGTGTTGTCATTCATGATTTAAGGGAACAATACTGGAAATTGGTTTATGTGCATATGTCATGTGTGGAGAAGGATCATCTGGCTAAATTTTCATCCTTCAAATCACCTAATTCATTTTGTTTTGCAATCTGTTTTGTTTAATTAATTTTCGTACAAATCAATCCCCCTTCTAATTAAGTGTCTTAGATTAGTTTAAAAAGGTGTTTCAATATGTCCAACTTAGTGTTTTAAGTCCCACTAGTGTTAATTTCGTCCAAATAGTCCTTAGAACCTGTTTTGAGTCTTTTTAGCTTAGTTTTGCTGTTTTGAGTGTTTTAAGTCAGTTTTGAGTTTATAGAGTCTATTGTTTGTTATTGAGTCTAATTGAGTGTTTCTATGTCTAAATTGGTATTTCTGAGTCATATTTGTGTAGATTAGCATCCTTAGTTAATCCCCAGTCTAGAACGATCCTTACTTGCTCAATACTACAATTCTCATCAATAGGGTTTAATTTGTGTGTCAAGTTAATTTTTACATCAATGGACAGTCCGTTAAGATTAGTATGTGCTATGTCTTCTCTCAGGGAAAGTTACTAGTCTCGAGTCATTGGTGTGACTGACACCAGGACAAGTATATAGGTGCTCAATAGAGAATTAGTCCACTGAACACGATCAACAAAGAGTTCTCATACTCATGTCACATGAGAACTCATGGTTGGGATAATGCAAAGTAGTCATTTGACCTGAGACATCATAGTTGTCTTGTGGTTAGGTTCTTGATCTTTGCCTATGTCAAAGTCACTCCATCAGAGGGTGTCCACAACATGGTTAGGGTTAAGCATGTAGCCATGGAGGCAAGTGAATGCGCAACAAGGGATCTCTAACCTTCAAACTGTTTGAGGGAGAATACTCTATGGTATGATAAAGAATCTCTGGCCAGAGTATGAATGATATTTAGGAAGTCATTCCAAATCACATTCAAGGTAATCATATAAGTAAGAGAATCACATTGGATGGTAGACATGAATAAACTATAATACCAAACAATGTGGTCAAGAGTATTGTATTAGAGAAAGATCGTATTGCATTGTAATCCTAAACTGAATAGGTTTTTCACCTCTTCTGATTAGCTTGAGTAGCCATGACATACTGCTAGGTGTCATTCATGGTTTGTCGAAGCCCTAAAGGTGAGTAATAACTAAACGGAGAATTTAAGTATGTTTCAATTCACAATCGATCGTTAAGAGTAACAATCACCCACTGCCTCACTAAAAAGAACCTAATGGATCGTACACTGAGTAAGGTAAAGATTGAAGAAACAACGGAGATGAGTAAGGATAATTAAATGATTTAATTATTTATGGCTAGGATTAATTAATATGTTAATTAATCAAACGAATATGTTCGTTATAGACCTCGAGTTAGTTTTTGGCCGCAAGGCCCAATGGGAATTGAATGTCAAGCCCATTAACTCAAGTTGTATGACAACTTGAAAACACAAAGGGCTTGAAAGACACTACATTCACATCTCACAACTCCATACACTTACACTTTCATTCATTGACCGAGAGAACACAATCCACCCATCCATCCTTCACCATAACTCACCTATATCCATCCACCACCATAATTTACCACTCATCCATCAAACCACACCTTGTGCCGCAGCAAAGAGAAAAAGGAGGACCCTTGGACGTGCTTGTCATTCAAGTTGGATTGTTGGAGCGTTTTTAGGTGTTTTCATTCTTTTGTTTTCAATGTCTAAATTTGTTTATCTTTGCTTTGTGAGTATGAGGAACTAAACCCCCCTTAGCTAGGGGGAATTCGAAACCATGTTCATGCTTGCAATATGAATTGATTACCTTCAGTCATGATTTCATAAGTTGTGAATTCAATTTGTTTAACTGCTTGATTGATAACTTATTCGTGTATGTTTATTAAAAGTGCACACTTAGTTTGCATGCATGAATATGATGCTAGAGTATAAGGGAGTTTCACCTAATAGTTATAAACTTATATTCACAAGTGGTGGATGTCGCTTATAAACGATCGCGTTAAATAAATTCTTGGCAGGAGTTTCATGCTCATCATAGTAACAAATGTCTCGTCAATACTTAATGCTTCATGATCTTTGATTGTATCTTTATTGTTCTATTCACGTAAAGAACTTTTGAAGAATGCTTGAATTGTTGTATGCGCTTTCCCATCCAATTCAATAACTTAAGGAGAACTTGAAGGTTAATTTAAGCGGACTTAATTAACCTGAGGTGTTGAGTTTCATGATTGATCGAAAGAACAACTGAAAATTGGTTTATGTGCAAGTATGTCATGTGTGGAGAAGAACCCCCTAGCTAGCCTTCCATCTATTCAATTTACTCAAATTCGTGCAGATTTCATTAGTTCTTTAATTTACTTGTTTTGTTTTCAAATTTTTCAAAACCAAAACCCCCTTTACTTCAAAGTGTTTTATTAGTCAAAATCTATTTTGATTTGTGTTTTTAGGTGTCCCAAAAGTGTGTTAGAGTCCAAATTTGCTCAGTTTGTGTTTTTAGGCAGATTTGAGCGTTTTTAGCTTGTTTTGAATCCTTTGAGTTTGTTTTAAGTTCTTTGAGTCTAGTTTAGTGTTTTTAACTTTGTTTATATGTTTTTAAGTCAGTTTAGAGGTTTTAGCAAGCCCTCATAATCCCCGGTTTAGAATGATCCCTACTTGCATTTATACTACAATTTGACAACAAAAGGGTTTAATTTGTGTGTTAAGTTAATTTTCACACTAACTCCCCTAATTGAAGATCAAACTCTCTTTAGTGTAGGGTCAAGAGTGTGCTGATAACGTATTGTAGGCATAATTTACTGAACAATTATGGAGGCTAGAAAGAGATAGGGGGTGCGTCATAGAGAGAGAAGAGATAGATGTGTAATTGTGAGGTGTGTGTTATATCACCCCGTTGTGCCTTTATTTGTAGTAGTGGAGAAGGTTAAATCCTTACCCTAATAGCATTACAACTCTAATAGGTTAATATCTAACCCTAGAGAATATTCCAAGATATCCTTAGATATATTAGGATTTACACAATCACATTTCTAATCTAATAGGACTGCAACAAAACATAAATTATAATATTGGTAACTAAATAGACTCGAAAACTACTTAATATGCCCAGGTCTTTTACAATTTTTTTTACCATTTCATGTTTCATCATGCATATTTTGGTAAAACTATATGTTTTTGTAATTTTTTAAACTGAGGAGGAACATAGTCTAAAGTACCTCCAATTTGTTCAGATGGCTGCAACTCATGTTGTAGTTTGCTTCACAAACCTCTATGGTTAACTTTTGTACAGTATGTTGTATGTTTGAGGATCTCTCTACGTCTTCATTTCTGCTTTCTTTCTAGTTGTTGCAAGTTTGTAATTTTACGTGTTGCTTGATTATAAAAATGTCAAAGTGTAAGGCATATGTTGCACAAGCATGTAAATGGTACAAATTGTTTTTGATTTTGTATAGTAAACTTTTGAGTGTTACAATCCTTGAAAGGGGATTGTGACTGACATGAATAAATTCACTGTTTTGGGGATAGAGTTTGACTTTTTAATACATAATATAACAAAGGCCTAGAAAGTTTTTTGAAGGAATATGCCAATGATTTTTGCACATCTTGGCCTGTAGTTTATATGAAGGGACATTAATGTGTGTTATCTGCATTGGTCAAATGTGTGTTATCTGTATTAGTGTATTTCAGGGTGTGATTATGTTTCCACCTTCTTTTTAGTGCATCTTTCTGTGCAAATTAGTCATGCCTGTTGCAATTAATACGTTCAATCCCCGCAACGAAGCGCAGGCACATTTTCTAGTACATACTAAAGTGGCTATTTGCAATCAGAAAATTAGAGATTGCTTGACTGGGTTGGCCAAATATTTCTAATGAAAAATAATGGACTCCTCACTTAATCGACAGATTAAATGACTCATTATATCATGTATCACCGCCTATGAATGTATGTTAAACAGATTCTGGTGTAAGAGATGCACAATGAATTAAAGCTAAAAAAATTATTTCATTGTCATTATAAATGTTTTATACGGGGAGGCAATGTAAACCTTATTGTCTATTACAGTTTTAACTAATGGAAGTCATGAATACATTGGTTAATATAAGGTGATCAATTAAACATTATAGCCATATATGTATGATTGACCATTATAGTTATATACATAAGGTTAATCTTATGCGATCGATTAACCATTATAAATATTATTGTTGTTATTAATAATTGCATCTCCTGTGACACATTCCAACCCGGAAGGTCCACCCGAAGATGACGAATCCATAAAGTGTATTGATGTGGAAATGTGAATAAATTTGAAACCTAAAAGTGACTAAATGCAAGAGTGCGCAAGTGAGCGGGAATGAACCTATTTCACACGTGATATCAGAGCATAAGTAAAGTACAATAAAAGTTGAATGAGAATTATACCATCCAAGGTAGTCACCTATACCAAGATTTGCCAAAACTCCTCGTCGACAAGAAAGCTTAGCTACTAAACTTGGAGAGGCGAAAAACAAGGATGAGTGAGCCTAAAAATAAAGTTTTGTAAAAACCCTTTCGAAAACATAAAAATCCCTCGTTGTAAAACTAGTTTTCAAAAAATACATATTACGTATGGTATGAAAGTACGTACTATAGACTGCAATATCTCAAGAATTCAATGTCACAATATATTTCATAAATAACCATCTAACAAACATATCATATTAAGTGCTCATCGACATATGCTGACACACGAGTTCATGCAGAAGTATATTGAGATGAATAAGACTGGGTGTAATAATGATTTACGCCCTAGTACTACAATCACGTGAAGACTGGCATTAAGCGCGTCACATATGAGTACTAATTTCCTATAGCAATCTAGGACATGACTAGCACCTACAATGGATCCAAAGTGAGAGTAAGGTGTGAAGTGAACATACACGTGAAAGACCTAGCCCAGGTGAGTACTGACACCGGTGCAACAATGATGAGCATCTAGTGTAAATAAAATCATACAGTGGTAAATCAATAATTTACGTCGACATAATACTATTCACTGTAGTAAATATAAATAAGGTATCCCATAATAATATGCACACATGTGCATCCCATGGGATTCATAATAATCTCACAATTTTCATCATCGCGACAATTCTTATAACGTAAATTTAATTATCGCATCACTTAGAAAATGCATTATTATTCTATGTATGGAACTTAAATAATATATATACTATATAAAAGAAAAGACTCACTCACAAATACTTGCGAAGTTGTAGTCGTTCGAACTTGGAAAGTCGAAGTCTCTGATAGTAACCGCATCTCAGCATAATATTAAGACCATTAGTAAAACTCCACTAAAACGATTAAATTTGGGAAAACGGAGTGCAGATTTGAATTCAAAGAGTTGAAATACGCTAAGAATGGCAAAATTTACAAAAAGTGAACGACTAACCCTATAAAGTCAATCGAGCTGCCAAGGTGGTCAACTACGTTAAAACTTTAGAATTTCACTAAATAGATGCCAAAAACAGACTCGGGGCGTTGAAATTAGCATAGGAGGATTTTCAAGAAAATTCAAAGAATATTATAGGAATATTCTCTTCCCAAAATATTATGATCCCATTTCGAAACTGGGCCGGGCTGGAACAATGGCTCAAAGGTTTAGGCTAGGTTAGACCAAAGGTTTGGGCTTAGGCCCTTTATTTTTTTTTCTGTTTCTGTACCGTGTCAAGTTTACCTGTTTGGACTTGCAGGTCCCTGGACCCAACAAAGAAGAAGCCAAAAACTGGAAATTTTGGCCGAAAAACTTCCTTAGCTCTGTTTAGATTCTAATCTTAACCAAAACTAGCCATTTAAAAGCCAAATTAAAGCTAAGAAGACAAAGATTTAAAATATTCCTACATGGGACTAAGTCGTGGCCGGAGTTGGTCGGAAAATGGCTCGAAGCTGCCGGTTCTCACTGGAAAATTGAGAAAGTCCCTGGAGTATTTTCTGCATCAAAACATCACCAACTTGCACAAATAATCTAGAAAACAACCCAAACCGTCGATAATCACGTGATTTGAGGGTGTTTGATCCCTACCTCATAGGAAAAAGTCAACAGATCGCCGGAGTTCGTCGGTGAAAAGAAATGGACAGTGGCCTCTGCCACTGCTAGAATTCCATGTCATTGGCCTGGGTTCGAGACGAGAAAAAAAATGATGATGGTGGTCTAGTATGGTTCAGTGGCTCATGTGGAGCTCGCTGGAGTAAGGGAGATGTATGATGGCTTTCCTGGCTTCGGTGGATGCAAAGAAGATGAGGGATGAGAGGGTAGAGAGAGAACGAGTCTAAGGGTGAGAGATGAAATGAGGTGAGAGCAACTCCACCATTGGAGCCTTTCCCCCAGGCAATACACTATGCTATCCACCTAGTGAACAGTAACTGCCCTAATGAATAGTAATCCCTCAGGCAATACACTTTTGCATATCCACCGTTGCACTTCAATAGTCCTGGCAATAGACAATAAAATATTAGTTTTTTTTTCTAAATAATACAAAATAATTTTATTTGTAATTTCGGATAGGATTTTTAATCAGTCTTGTTGTACCATTTTCTGTTAAAAAATTATTTTTATTATTTCTTTTCATATGGTGCATCACACCATTCCAAAACCTTTTTTTTTATTAGTTTTTTTTCTTCTTTTCACATGGTTCCAACGCACCATTTTTCTTCAAGCTTAGCAAAACATCCTCCCCCCACACCCAGTTTTCAACCCATCTCCTCCCAACCCCCCTCAACTTCTTTAGCTCCATTCTCAGCCTTTTCGTCGCCGACATCGTCGATTATTCCGATTATGCCCTCCTTGGTCTATCAGAGCGAATCCAGGCACTTCAACAAAAACCCATCTCTCTCTTTTCTCTCAAGCTCCAACCTTTCAATCGTCTCCCGACAAACTCGCACCTCGTCTTCAATCGCTTCCTTCGTCTTCTACTCCTCCTCCAATTTGGAAGCAAACCCGTCTTCCTTTTCTAACCTTCGAGCTTCTGAATTTCACCGCAAGAGCCACCCATCTCTGCCATTTGTCTGTGGGTGTTCATCACCTCGGCGACGAACTCCGGCGAGAGCTGTTGAGTTCGAAGCTGGGTTTTACAATTTTTTTAAATTTTTATTTTTACTTTTTTATTAATATTTTATATTTTTATTAATTTTATATTATGACCGAAGTCAAGGCGACGTCAGCCCTGCGTTAGATCCATTCGGGCTCTCAGGCTAGCAATTCCTCACAGGCCCGCTACTCGGGCCTCCATAGTCCATCGGGCTCCCCCACGCTAGAGTCCACAGCCCGGCCTCTAGGGTCCTTTTTCCTTGCCTATCCCCCAAGCAAACTCCAACGGTGGAGTTGCTCTGATAGAGAAGGAAGATCGAGTGAGAAAAACGGGGAGAGTCCGAGAGAGTCCCCATTAGGGGAAAAACTGACACATGGCAAGAGATGAGAGGAGAGTTTTTTAGTGTGGGTCCTACAAAACAAGAATTAGAAAACAAAAATAATAAAATAATAAGAGAATATCTAGTATAGTGAATTTTCTATATTGACTTTTGCTTCGTAGTTCCGTAAAATCTCAATCGTAACTCTGATTTCGGTTCTTTCGTATCGTTGAGTACTACAAGGATAAGCTACAAGAATGGGTCATACGTCTCGCTATACAATGGTCAACAAAAATCAACATTCTCGCATCTACGGGCATTTTCATCAATTCACTCTTTTAAAATTAATAAAATCATAAAATTAGGGACAAGTTGTTACATCCTGTGAGAGGATGCACATATCCTTCATTTGCAAATAACGTATCTTGAGCATATAAACTCAATAATTGGAATCGTTCAATTTTGTAATCATCATTTGAAGATCACTTTAAAAAAAATCATGTGAATCAAAAATCATTTAAACATCTAAACGTATCAAATAAATAAACGGTTATCATAAATATGTTATTTGGTATCTATACCGTTAGTTTGTTCTATATATTTCAATAACTAAATGATCTCCGATTCAAATGATGCCTTTAAATTAATATTAAGAAATTGATCGATTCAAATTATTTAAATGAAGATTAAGAAATTGTTCCTTTTATAAAATTTGTACCGTTTAGTCATTGAAATAATCATATAAAGTTCATATACTAAGCTTCCTTTTTAATTTGACCATCAATTCAGTGTTTGACCCTTTACCAATTTCATTTTATAATTTCCCAACAGATAAGAACAGATGTAAGTGTTTCCACATCTCTACTCTTTTTCGTACAGCCCTACCTAACACAAAAATATGATACCTTTGTATATATGACCGTAAGATAATAACCTTACATATATGACTATTTTTATTGTAAATCCGAACATGTATGACTATAACCATAAGGGTCTGGAGACATGCCGTTGGTGGTGGGGGACTTGTGGGTGTTGGTGGGTTGTGGGTCAAGAACATGATTGAACAATGTTTCAATGAAGAGGAAGCGCGTATTATTTTGAGTATGCCAATTAGCAAGTTTGGATGTCCCGATCAGATTATTTGGCATTATACACAGAATGGGATGTATTCCATTAAATCTGGATATAAGGTTGCTCAGGACATGAATAGAAATGGAGAGCTTGGAAGGAAGGGTGTGGGACAGTCAAGTGGGGATCATGTTAAAGATCCGATCTGGGGGGCTATATGGCAGCTGAAGGTTCCTCCTAAGCTTAGTCATTTTATTTGGAAGGGCTGTAAAAATATTCTTGCTGTAAGATCTAATTTACAACGACGGGGTATCCGGTTGGAGATCGTTTGCCCACATTGTGGGGATGATATGGAGACACAGGTACATTTATTTTTTAAATGTTCGTTTGCTCGTGTGTTTTGGTTTGGATCTCTTTTGCAACTGGATGTGGTATCGGTGGAGGGGGAAGATTTTTTGGCATGTTGGAATTGGTTGTTGAAAAAATATGGTGTTGCGGAGGAGGGGGATAGGCTTATGAGGTGGGTAGTTTGCGGTTGATGGAGGATTTGGAAATGCCGAAATAGTATGGTCTTTGAGCAGACCTTGGTCGAGCCAAATGTGGCTTTGGAATTATTGCAGAAACACTGGGGGGAGATTGAACAGTGTGAACAGTCTCGGGTGCGGCCTGCACGCAGTAGCCGACTAGGGGAAGGAGAGGAAGTTCCTGTGAGGTGGGTAAAGCCTCCTTTTAGAACAATTAAGCTCAATTGCGATGGAGCTTGGCATAAGGAGACGCGAAGGGGTGGATTTGGCTGGGTGGCTAAAGATTTTGCAGGGATCTTTAAGGGAGCAGGAGGAATGGGGAATGTTTGCTGTGACTCAGAGTCTGATGGCGGAAGCGGAGGCGGTGCGAGCAGCTTTGGTGGTATGTGTGGAGAGGTTCTTTGGGTGTGTTCAAATTGAAACCGATTCTAAGGTCTTGGTGGACATGCTCACATGTGTTGTTTAATCGGAGGCTGCTATGGAAGGTGTTCTATGGGATATTTCCCATCTCAAGCAACAATTAAATTCGGTTGAGTTTCTTTTCACCCCCGTTCTTGTAATGGTGCTGCACACTTGGTGGCAACTCATGTTATACGTGTGGGGGGATGTCATACGTGAGACCTTATTGAATCGGACTAGTTATTCAATACTTTGACAAATGATGTAAACATTTCAATTCGTATCTAATAAAATTCAACTCTTTGAGAAAAAAAATAAAAAAAAATAAAAAACATAAAAAGTGTTCACTAATATTTTATGCCCACAAAATATAGAAAATATAACATATTCCAATTGAAGACGCCGTCACCGTTTTACCGACCTATTAAGGTCAAATTCCCGCGAATACCCAAATTCGCAGGGAAAATTATCATCCCCAGATATGATCAATACTTATTTGTGCTCCTTGCGCTTTTGTCATAGACCTTGATATCTCGAAGGTTGTGTGGTTGCACTGGCCTTGCATTCGCCTCCGCATACTGCATCAATCGATTTAAAAACATGAAACAAGATTTTGATTATTTCCCATTTTTCAATGTTTTTTTTTTTGGTTTGGGGGTGGGTTTGAACAACTACTTACGTCATGCACAGCCAATCGAAATAGATTTACTTGATCCCTTGAGACTGTATGTATCTGTGAAGAAATTAATCAAATATGGCAACGGGTTACATACTTTGATTTTAGTGAAAAAATAAAGGTATTAGCAGTATTAATTGATTATTAAGGAGCATTTTGATAACTATTTTGTTATCAATTTTTTGTTTGAAAATTGAAAATGAAATTGTTATCAAACTGCTCCTAAATTACCTTTTTATTGATGGTCCAAATAACGCCTTCAGTGCAAGGAGGAACAGTGAGTGAACCCATGTATCTGTAATAGGATTCCCCACGAATTTTGATTTCTCTAGGATCAATAATGCCCATGCTTCTCTCTTCCTTTTGATCAGTCATCGATTCTACGTCCTTCATCAACTGTAATTAATTCACAACTTGCAACATGTTAGGGTCATATGGTATTTTCATAAGGTTTTTTAGCCAAAATGGTCTCTGATATTTGTATAACGTCTTACTTTGATCCTTGAGATTTGAAATCGATTGCATTGGTCTCTGAGTTTGTTTACATTCAATCATTTTGATTTTTCCGTGAAAAACTTCATAAATAAGAATAAAATGGCAAAAATATCCTCAATTTTGATCAACATTTTTTTTTACTACAAATGAATGTCTTAACGTTGAATTTAGTGTTTCTTTGTAGAACTGAAACTGTTCATTTTTTTTACTACAAATGAATGTCTTAACGGTTTGGGATTTGTCTAATTTTCTATAACGGTGATCTATGAAAGATGAATTGAAACATAGACGGTTTGGATCCTTGAAAAAAAATTACATAATGGAAGCCACAAAAACGTGTGTGTCCCAGATCATTTTTACAAAAAATTAGACAAATCCAAAACCATTAACAAATTCATTTGTACTGAAGAAAATAGATGAATACGGTGCTACAAAGAAACACTAAATTTAATCGATCTGTTATACGGTTTAGGATTTTGGTGATTTTTGGTAGATATGATCTTTGAGGTAAGACATAAAAGATAGATGGTTGGATCGTTGAAATACATTACAGAGTGGGTTGCACAAAACATGTTTGTCGAAATGCATGTATAATTTCCAACAATGATTGTGTGTTTAAAGCGTATGTACCTGGATCCTAAACCCATATATATATATATATATATATATATATTAAGTGGGCGGATTTGTGACACTACTTTTTTTACATAATTTTTGACACATTTTTGTGAGACCCACTCCATAATGTATTTTAACGATTCAAACCATTTATCTTTTAGAACATCATTCATAGATAATTTTTGTAAAAAATTAGAAAACCCCGAAATCATTAAAACATTCATTTGTAGTGAAAAAAAAAGATACGGTTCTACAAGAAATCCTAAACCGTATTCAATAATCATATGGTTTCAGATTTTGGTGATTTTTGGAAGACATGATCTTTGAGGTAAGACATTAAGATAGACGATTGAATCGTTGAAATACATTGTAAAATAGACCTCACAAAAACATGCATCAAAAGGTGTGTCAAAAGCTTATATCCTCGGCTTATATCCTCAGATCCTAAACCCATACATACATACATACATACATACATACATACATACATACATACATACATACATACATACATACATATATATATATATATATATATATATATATATATATATCTATATATTATTAACCATGGTGAAGCCAAAGATCTAACTGTTAACCATGATTAAGCCAAAGAACACATTGATACTCACCTCTTTAACATGGTGAGCAAATTAGGACACTTGAGTTTAGTTGAGGACGTACCGTAGAAAGGAAAGAATCTGCACGACCAAACTTGTAGAGAACTGCAGTGACAGCGATCTTGTTTGCTACGTTGGGATCGGGGCTTAGATGAACCAAGTGGAGCTCCATGTCATATATTCTGCCGTTGATGGAATGCTCCGCTGGGGCATGCCAGTGACATTGTTTTAGCGGATACTCAGTACCATTTATCTTAATTGTTCCAGCGTCGCCCACCCATTCAACCTGCAAATACACAGATAATAATTAAGTTGATAATCTTTTCTTTTTAGTTCTTCTAGTTTCAACGTTTCATTTTCTAGAGAGACAGAGAAAATGAAAAGCTATTTTAATTTTTAAGTTTTGTTCTTTTCATTGTCCTTTATTTCTCCACCACCCTCCCTCCACCTACTTATATATGTATGTATGCACATAATTAGAGATGGCAATTCATTCCGTTAAACCTGATAACCATTCGAATGGGGAGAATTTAGGGATGACAATTCATGTATTTTTCAGATACAAGGGAAAATGTGAATATTATTCAGTTGAGGTTTCAAATATGGTTTTAGGGTTGCCAATCTGTATCCTACACCCGAATCTGCCCCAAATAATATATATATATATATATGTATATTCGTCAAGTATTGAAATTATTTGATAATTTGTTTTGTTTTTCTCCCGTAGTGGCTGTTGTATTTGCTTTTGTCATCGCTTTCATTTTTTTATGGGACCAATTTGCCTTAATTTTCGTGGTTATGAGGATGGCTATGACATATGGATTCCCAAACTAAACCGTTGTCATCCCTATACGTACGTAAGATGAATATAAAACTATGAACAATGAACTGAAGTTGATGGAGCTTATTAGCAACATACACAATATCAGAATAATAATGTTATTTAGACATATAAAAATGATACACTTGTTGACAACGAAAATGTTTGTTTTACTCAATGACTAGTACTAGAGTTTTAGTGATATTTTTTCTCTACTTGTAAGAAGAAACCTATATTTTTATTCATGTGGATGGTGATTTTGATACCAAATTATTATAAGTAACCCATTGAATAATCTATCTCAAATCTCATATTTTATTGTTAAATATTGTTCTGTATCAAAACTAAATAAATAAAATAACATTACCGAAATATCATGGCCTCTGTTCTTGATAGTTGCATTACGAGGTCTGTAGTTGGTCTTGAGCTTCCCTAAGTTTGGGAATAATGTAACCCTGTGATTTGATAAATCTATTGGAGATTGCATGCTCCCGTTGTTACACGCCGCCCATTCTTCCTTAATCTCTCCCCAATGCTTTGGCCCCTTTCCACCCTCCCGAAGATAATCAAACTCTCTTTCATCCTCTGCAATACATATGCAGAAAATGCATATGATTGATTTTTTTTTCTTTAAAAACAAAGGAAAAATAAATAAAAACATGTGGGATTGTGCTTACTTACCGACTTCTTGAGCTGTGAGTGATCTGGAATACGCGAGTAGAAGTAAAAAGAAAAGAAAACAAGAATTTGAGATGGGTTTGCTTCGATGGGGCTCCATGTTTATCGCAAGCAGATCGGAGATTATTAGCAGTTGTTGGCACTACCTAGCTCGCAAGTGTAAGAATATATAGTGAGAGTAGGTTTATATATAAACATGGATGAGTTCCGTACCGTACGTAGTTGATAGAAACAGAAATTTAAATTGTACACAATTAATCAATAAAAAAAAACCAAGGAGAAGGCGTACGTATCAGAAGTTAGTGGTTGATTGTTTCGGAAATTAAGGCCTTACTATGATCAAATTCTCTCTTATTTAAGGTAGTTATTGCTTGTAATAAAAAAAAATATCGTATTAAGTTACAAACTGTTATCTTCTAAAAGAGTAGATAACCTTACTAGATAAGTTCTACTAAATAATCAATTCAATTGATTCAGGAAAACAGTGAATTGAAAAGTTAACATCTAATTGTTAACCATAACTAATTATAAAACTACCAAAATGAAGTTACAGACAAACAAGAAAAAATACACACAATCAAAGTTGACATCGTTTTGTATAATTGATGCTAACATTAACTCATAAGTTGACATTTGTTATCAATAACATTACCTCATAAATTGACATTTGTTATAAACATATGTAAACCATAAACCTGTTGGATTTGATTATAAAGAAGAAGTTCTTAAAGTCCAATTATTTTGTTTAACTATTGTCTGTAGAAATAAGTAAACAGTTAGTTGAGGAGGTGGGACAAAAATCCTTTGTCGTTTATCAAAAAGTCTTCGTCAAGGTGCCGTGGCATGATGATTGTTTGGACTTTTATCTACCGTACACATGGTTCACCACAAATAACAAATAAAACTAAAAATACCTACCGTACACATGCAGATCATCGTACTTGCAACGCATAGATTATAACGTTGACTTCAAAAGCTATGCACACAGTCCGAATAAAGGCTGACAAAATACAAGATGTAGAGTAATATTAAGAAGATTAAATTTTTTAAATTAAATTTGTAAATAAAATAATATGATTGTAGATTATATATTTAATTAAATATCAATTAACGTTTTTATTTTTTATCAATAATACATTATTTGAATTGCAATTTAATTTAAAAAATTCAATCTTCCTAATATTTCCTTCACTCGTTTTGCCATTACTCAGGCACTAACAGCTTACTGGTAACTACTAATTACTATAAATGGTAATTGTCTTAGTGGCTTCCTAAAAGTGCAACGGAGCAGCTCACTTGCTGACTTGCTATGTAACTAAGAATAGAGGATTCTATAAATGGAGAGATTTTTCAATGTGATCGGAACATAAAATGGTACATTATATGTTACTGTACAAATTGTGGAATATGTGTGTTAAAAACCTAAAAACTTAAATATTAAAATTTTCCACAACTTATATAAAAACACAAGGTGGTACCCGCTAGTATTCCGGTCATAATGAAAATTTTCTCCTATAAATGGGGGATGGCGTTTCCATAATAAATGCTTAATGTTTTGGCCAAACATGTAAACATGGGTTAGATTTTTAGTGCGGGAATGAAATTGATGGTTCGGTATATATAGTGGTCTATATTTAACTGAGTGGTGTAGCATATGGAGAAAGAGAGTGGAGAATAGGCTTGAGGAATTGTGTATTAATTCCTCAATCCTTGTACCTTTATTTATAGTAATAAGGAGGAATGAAACTTACTCTCTAAGTAATACAAAGTCTATTAGGAAAGATCTTCTAAAACCCAAAGGATTCCTAATCTATTTCTACTTAGGATTTACACAATCACAATACTGATATGAACATATGTCACAACACTCCCCCTTCGGTATGCAAATACGCAAGTAGATGGCGCATCAGGTCTTCAGGCAAATGTAGAAGCAGTTGATGAAGTTGTCTCGTCTAGTCGGCACAAGTAGCGAATGCGAGTCTCAAAACAAAAGGAAGAATGCATGGGTGGTAAAACTCACAAAACCTCGCTATGGCAAAACCCAAGGTGGAACAAAAGCCCATAGTCAAAGGAGAAAAAGTGAGAAGTTGCATTAAGTCAAAACTATACGTCTTCAGGATGCAAGTAAAATGTACATAAGGGTATGACCAACCCATAATGGGTACCTCGTCAAAACCTAGTCAGGTAGCAAAAATCCAGTAGGAAAAATGCTCCTAATCGTAGGGAAAAAAGTACATTAAGGTCAAGTAAGTATACTTCTTGATACTCTTCCTGAGTTTGACAAAACTTCCAAATGAAACTACAAGCATCGCAAGTAAGAAAGTTACACATACCAATTCCTCGAACAAGATTCTGGAAGGTAGACTTCGGTAGTAACGTCGTGTAGAGGTCGGCAAGGTTGTCTGGGATCAGACTGCTTGACTTCAATCTTATGATGCTAATTTAGACATAATATCTTGGTGTTGACTTGTTAGATGTATCATGATCTGGTCGATACATACGGTGTTGTCTTCATGGATCATTATTGGGACTTAACGATGAATGAAAATCGCAAGGATTTTTAATATGCTCCACAAGAGTTCTCGACCATATCTCTTACTTGATGAGATACAGTGAATTTTGGAACAATTCAAAGGTTTCACAACGAATGGTCTATCTAGTTGACCTCCAAGATATTGCGGTGTTCCTTAATGGTAAAGACATAACCATTCGGGAACATACCTTGTGCAATCAGATAGTTAGTCTGATTCAGCGAATCCCATAAGGTAGGTATCATTCCAAAGATCAAAGGGGTGTGATCTATTTTGAGATGCATAGGGATAATGCTGCTTTATGCCAAAAGATTATCAGCATATAAGATGTTTGATCTATTGCATTTGAGTTAAGTACAACAAACGCCAATGGTACTTAGATATGGTTGCCTCACATTCCAATATGGAACCTTATGCTCCATACCCTCTGTAAAGGTCTCATTTGCATCTAGTATACAGACAATTAGGGTATACTCAGACGTAACACCTTCTAGGTCTAGTTCAACTGGTGGACCAGAATACCATTAGAATTAGCTTGAAAATTCAGGTCGAGGTAATGTCGAGTTCTCTCAAGATCATTCATCTTAAAGTTTGATTTTAGGTGCGAGTCAGTTTTCTCAACTCTAGCAATTTCAGATTTTGTACACGCAGGGGCATATATCCCTAACTTATCAAATATTCACTTAGACGGGTATACTACATTCGCCCGAATAATTCTACATCCGCAAAGTGAAGGGCTCATCAAAACCGATAGGGTATTCTTGTGGTCTAGAACTATTTGAATCAGTACATGTAAGTCCTTTGGAAACTCCATGTAAGTTTCGTATAAGCATCCCAAAGATACTACAACCATGTTTGTAATGCTGCAATCAATCACATGGCGTATAAGAGAAGCCTTGCGCCACAAGGCATCATTTGCACTATTTCATTCATCTCATTCGTCATAGATTGATTCTTCTAGTTGATCAATCAGTTCTACGTTGACATTAATTAACGGAATACGGTTCGTTATCGTTGCTTTTCATTTATGTTGGTAGTTACCATATAAATGAAACATCATTTATGATAATCTCATTCCAATTCCATATCTCATCTAAACTAGTACACTAGACCAAGAACTTCAGGCCTCGGGAGTAATCCGGATTTAATCTCATGAGATGAAGAAGATTAAGACAGCGATCGAAAGGCGGATTCGCTCATGCCATGTTCCTCCAATTTTTGGGGAAGTGAATCCTCGAACCGAGTGATCTGCCACGCTTCTAGCGTAGGACAGATTGATTGGCTAACCGCTAATATACGAGGGTCGGCAACAGTAGTGGCATTCGTGCTTTCGAGACGAAGGTCCGTCGTACATTTGGTACATTTATCTCTGTAGGCATATTTGCAGCTAGTATATGTGATCTTGTCACGTTTTACTAGATCAGAGGAAGTGTCTGGTTATACTCTGATGATCTAGATTGGGATCGAGATGAGACATAGTGAGGATGTCTACAATAATTCGCGTCGTTCTTATCTCCCCCTAATGGTGGGAAAACTATCTCATAAAGGTGACAATCCGTAAAACAAGCTGTAAAGAGATCGCCTGTCAAAAGGTTCTAAGTAACGAATGTTAGAAGGTGAATCATAACCGACATAGATATCCATCATTCCTTGATGACCATTTTTTTTTCTTTTGTACGTAAGGGTGACGCAAAATGGCACATAGACCGCACAACCAAAGATGCGCAAATGCGATATGTCAGGTTCATATCTAGTTACCAACAGACACGCACTTTATAAGGTTGGGTTGTGACGAGCCTCAAGCAGACCAACATGGTTGCTTGCAATATTGCATGGCCCCAAATAGAGATTGGGAATTTGGTATGTATGACTAATCGATCGTGCAATCATTTGCAGACATTTAATGAATGCTTCTGTTAGGTCGTTATAGGTATGAAAATGGGGTACTGGATGTTCAACTTCAAAACTGAACCGACATGCAATATCCATCAAAAGTTTTTTATGTAAATTCTCCAACTTATCTAATTAAATAAGTTTGATCAAATAATAAGGGTGGTGAGCCCTGAGCTTGTTAATATGAGCCACCAGTGTGGAAAGTGCAGCTTGTGGACAACAGCCATACTTGTGACCAACGTATAGAAGCATCAACCAATACCATAAAGTATCTAAATGGTCCGCAAGGTGGTTGAATTAGTCCACAAATGTCCTACTGGAATCCTTTGTAGAAAAGATGGAGGGTGCTAAGGTATAATATGTGTCCAGGTATGATGACTTTACTTCTGGTAAGAGGATGCCCAAAACGGCGCATCACGGATCATCCTAGATATCCCAAACGTACATCTATAGCGAAAATTCCTTTGAAATCGCGAGTTTCTAGCCGGCCACATAGTGGGCCTGAATGGGTGTAATCCACTTGTTAAGCGTTCCATCTTCTCTAGAATAGGCTTCTGGCTATATTCGTACGAAGTGCAATATGGTAATATGCCAAGGAATTTTACTCAATTTTCTACATTGGTTTCAGTATGGAAATAATGCTCTCGAACATCCTTAAAGCTTAAAAGGCGTTCTTCCGGAACGAGTGAGTATAAGGCTTCCCTTTATGGTAAAATTAGTACCATTGGACAATATAAGGCAATGCCATGCCCCACAATCAGGTTGGATAAGCCTAAAAGGTTGTTGGGGGATGTTTATGAAGTTAGCATATAACCAGTCATCTAACTTCCCCACAAAACATACCTAAGCATGAGTTAATTATATTAGTCACATATGGTAATTTTCGTTAATTAACTTTTATTCAAGAATAATCGTGACATCCAAACACCAATCTTAAATCCAAGAATAAAATAAATTATTCACAAAGTAAACCAAATATACAAAGGGGTTCGCCTAATACGGTCTTCCATGTCAAATTTTGCTTGCCAAATGTGTTAGGTGGACCAAAATTGGTCCTAGAGATTGACACGGGAATGGTACTCTTCAACAACATTGGTAGAGGCACATATAAGTGTATAACCAATGATCTATTTTATCAAAACTAAATTAGATTCTACAGGGTCAAGGATCGGGAATACTATCCCTTATTCTTGAAGTTTTAGGTGTCAAGGATCATGCTTCAGGCATGATACCACCTTTTGGCAGGCCCAGATTCTACCATAGATTGTAAAACAAACTCGAAATTAGATTGTATGAGATAAAGACAGACCCAGACTTGGGTTCGATAGGCTTCAACCGAAATTGGAGGGGTCTGCTCTGTAGCCTCTGCTGAAGCAGAGCAATAACATTCGATGCACCTCCGCTGAAGCAGAGCATACCCTTCGGTGCACCTTTGCCGAAGCAAAGCATGCATGTCGGTGTATCTCTGCAAAATAAGGGCACCACCATTCGGTAGACTCCAACCGAAATTGGGTCTATATCATTCGGTAGCTCCCAATCGAATTGTTGGTATACCATTCTTTCACAAGTGTGGTAGTAATTAGATCCGAGAATTTAGTAAACTTCCGCTCTTTACACTGCTACATCAGGAGCAATTTAGATGTACAAAGACGAGAAAGATTTTCTTCCAGTCAAAATTCGATCGAATATAAACTTCATAATTGTAATTATTCATGGACATAAAAAGGTTTCAATCATGTTTTGCTTCAAGCAAGAATTCATCTTTGTATGATTTGAAATGGTCTATAGCGAGCCAATGAGCCATGGAGTCCTCAGCAGTGAGGTACGTCCATTTGATATGCTTCAGGCATAAGTCTTCGAATAAAGATCATGGTGGAGGCTTATTCAGCTCTTCCACACTATAACTGGCTACAATGATTTCGCAACTAGTCATAGTCAAGCAGGGTGTCACGTCTTGTATCCACATAAAGTAGTTTCTTATTCGAAACTTGCAAATCAGTGAAATCGAACTTGTTATGGTTTGACAATACACTGAATGGCGGAAACAAGAATATGATTAGTGTTTGAGGAAATAAAATTTCCGTAAACATCAAAGTTAGAACATTCATATTCTAAGACATGGTTTGGTTTAAATGGATTTAAGCATGGAGAACTTTGGGTCTCAACATGAGTGTTGCGCGTTAAGAAACTTTAGGTTTCCATGGCACTTTTCTGAAACTTCGGGTTCAGAAGTATGAACTTCAGGTTCATAAAACCTGCAAACAAATGCAATATATACAAGACAAAAATATATAAAGCAAGAGAAAACAAATATCATATTGGGTAGCTTCGGGACCCTTTGTGTGAAAGTTTAAGGAAACGGCCCTAAAAATGGTATGGAGCTTCAAATCCAAAAATTATTATTTTAATCAGTCTGGTTGTGGGCCAAAAAAAAAATTGGATTAATAGAACACAGGCCCAAATATGGGCTAAGAAAGAAAAAGTTAAAGCTAAATCTCGATTTATAGGGTTTAGGGTTTCATATGGGCTAAGTAAATAGACCCAAAAAAAAAAACACACACTTTTTTTTCACACAAATTGGGCTGCAAGTCCAACTAAAAAAAACAAAGACTGAAAACCCAAAAAAATTGGAAAATAGGGTGCTAAGCTGGCTGCTGATGCAACAGGTCTAAAACCCAAATAGGCTGAAAGATTATAGGCCCAAACTGGGGCTGCTTGTTGGGTGTGGGCTGAGAGCAATGCAGGCCCAAGGCCTTTAGGGCATATGATCTGAGCCCATCTGTGATGACACACCCTAACCCGAAATGTCCACCTGAACTCTGAATCGAGTTATGCTAGCCGATACCCGAAGGGTGACGAAGCCATAATGTGTAGTGATGTGGAAAGTGTGAATAAATTTGAACCTAAAAGTGCCTAAATATAAGAGTGCGCTGGTGAGCGGGAATGAACCCATTTCACACGTGATGTCAGAGCATAAGTAAAGTATAGTAAGGTAGGATGAGAATCGTACCATCGAAGGTAATCATCTATATCATGATTTACCAAAGTCAGCAGTATCTCAAGAATGCAATACGTCACAAACTTTCATAAATAAACACATGATGTTTGTAAGTGCATAATCTCGCATAAGCAAACATATCAT
Organism: Malus x robusta; assembly: GCA_963082935.1. Lineage (NCBI taxonomy): Eukaryota > Viridiplantae > Streptophyta > Magnoliopsida > Rosales > Rosaceae > Malus > Malus x robusta. The sequence goes on from OY720330.1 coordinate 21,687,250, forward strand.
AATGAATGCTCATCAACACATACTGACACATGAGTTCATGCAAACGTATTCTAACATGAACATGACTAAGTGTAACAATGATATACGCTCTAGTATTACAATCAAGTGAAGACTAGCACTATGCGTAACACATACGAGTCCTAATTGCCTATAGCAATCTAGGACAGAACTGGCACCTACAATGGATCCAAAGTGACTGTACGGTGCGATGTGCACATATACGTGAAAGCCTGGCTCTGGCTCGGGCGAGTGCTAACACCAGTGCAGCAAACGATGAGCAGATAACATAAATGTAATCATGCCACAATGACTCGATAACTTTAGTCAATACCATATTATTCATGAACATAAATATAATTCAAGCATCCCCTTATAGTAAACTTACATGAGCATCCTGTAGGATTATTTCATACTTTCCCAACCATGAGGCATTTCTTACGAATGTTAATTTAATTATGGCAATCACATAAAGAATTCATTACTGGATGTATATACGAAAACTAAATAAATATATGTATATATCAAAAAAAAGACCCACTCACATTTCATGTTGTCGAGTCAAACCCGCCACGTAGTATCGAGATTCTTTGCGATGCATTTCGCCTAGAAACGAAACCATTTATGTAAATATGTAACATACTAACGTATAAACGTGTTTTCGTACAAAGTACGGTTAATAAAAGAACTATTTTAAAATGACCAAATTTTGAAAAACGGAGGGAGGATTTGGGTCCAGCACATCGAGAAACCTAATGAGGGACATCGGGTTCCTCAACGTACTACCGCACGGGCAGCCACACGCCGCACGCACCGACCACCCTCACAAGTCCGCACGCGCGCCCATGTGTTTACGAGTACAAATGTACTCACCTTTTCGCAAAGCACGGGTTTGGCCTGATTTCTGGGCCAACTTCCAGAGTTAATATCTAGGCCAAATCACCACCAAAATCGATGATACAACAACCAATTTAAAGATAGAAATGTAGGGAATCAGTTTATACCTATTGAGGGACTAATCGTGGTCGGTTTAGCCAGGAATTTGGTTCGAAAAGGGTCGGATGGCCACCGTTTCCATTTCCCAAAAATCTGGAAAAATCTTCTCCCTCGTCTAATCCTCACTAACATTTCCCCATATCACATTCAAGGGTTAAAAAATGGTACCAGATCACGTTTAAAAGGAAAAACAGAAGGACTTCAAGACTTACCATGGTGGCACAATGCTTATGTGCACATAGAGTAGAAAGAGTGTGTTCGCATGGGAAGACCATGGGGTGAAGGACAAAAAGTGTGGTATGGCTTGCTAGAATGGCCATCGCCGTGAGTGGCTGGCGGTGGTGTTGGCCACTACAACTTCTCAGTGTTTCATCAAGAGATAAGAGAGTTGTTAAGAAGAGAGGTCAAGAAAGAGATGAGAAGGAATGTGAGAGAACAGACGAGAGAGTGACACAGTGATATGGTTACCTGAGGACTCGCCGGAGTGCGCAGCAAACGATGATGAGGCTCTTTGCCCTACGTTGCACAAAAAGCACAGAGAGAGAGAGTCTGAAGATGAGAGAATATGAAATAGAGGTCCAAGAGAGAGATAAGGGGTGAGAGAGAGAGAGAGAATCATGGTAGTCGATGGGGGTCCATGATTAATCCTGATAGTCATGCTCGTCGTTCCGGCGAGAGTAGTGTAGTGTGACTTCTATGTTTGTACACAGAGAAAGATAAGAACTAGCTAAGAGGAAGAGATAGTGTGAAGAGAGAGAGATATGTGACCAATGAATGAACAGCCCAAAAAATGGGAGACACGGAATAGAGGGAAGAGTATGGGAGACACAAAAATGAATTATTAAAATATTTAAATTATCAAATCAGAAAATAATAATATAATAATTTCAAAAAAGTATAAAATATAAAATAGTAATTTTTCACAAAAGTATTTCTCGTAGTTCCGTAAAATCTTCATTGTAACTCCAATTTTGATTTCGCTTGCACCAATGCATTCGTATCATCACGTACTACGTAAATACACCAAAATAACGAGTCATAAGTCTCTCTAAAAAATGGTGAACGAAAGTCAAAATCCTTGCCTCTAGGGGCATTTTCATAAATTCACACTTTTAAATTTTATAAAATCGTAGAATTAGGGATAGGTTGTCACTTGGGATGGGTGAGAGGTTTCATTTGGAAACATTGGAGGCCGACGACGTCATGGGGGCGAGCATGGATCACAGGGGTCGAGGTGAAGGATTATTTTGTAAAAACATATTCATTTGAGCAACATCATATAGCATGCAATTAACATTAAAGGCGGAATCATGCTTACATGCACTCAAAAACAAAACATTACCCATGAAATTCAAAGCCTAGTAGATTGGTGAACCAAAATTCAACTCAAATCAAAGTGAGTTGAGAAATATATACCTTTGTAGATTCCTCTTTGCATAAGCAAAGGCTAATCACCCAAAGAGAGGGCCTTCATTCCTTGCATCTAAAATCTATGGATTTGGATGGAAGAATAGGTTTCTCCAAGTTCCCAAAATTGAGAACCTCTAAGTCTCCACACCAAGGTAAGATTGATGAAGAAATGAGTGACCTTGGAGTAGTGGGATTGCTAGATGCACCCCCAAGGAGGCCGGCCTCTTTAGAGAGAAAAATGAGAGAAATGTTCTCATCAATTTCCTCAAAAGAAACCCTTAATGAATTTTGGCTATAAAGTCATATTTATACCTTTATTCATTGGAGTGGCAAACTTGTAAATAAGTCCAAGTTCACTACCCTCCTCTAAATGGCCGGCCATAGGGTTTTGTTTGGGCTTTTGGGCCTTTGTGAATTAAGTTGTCATACAACTTAAGTCAATGGACTTGACGTTCAAAGCCCATTGGGCCTTGAGGCCCAAAACTTTCCCGAGGTCTTTAACGAACTTATTCGTTTGATTAATTAACATATTAATTAATCCTTGCCATAAATAATTAAACCATTTAATTATTCTTACTCATCTCCTTTGTTTCTTCAATCTACACCTTACACGGTGTACGATCCATTAGGTTCCTTTTAGCGAGGCAGTGGGCGATTAAAACCATTTCACATCGATTGTGAATTAAAACTTACTTTCAATTCTCCCTTTAGTGATTATACACGTTTAGGGCTTCCACAAACCATGAGTGACACCTAGCAGCATATCATGGTTACCCAAGCTAATCAGAAGAGGTAGAGAACCTATTCAGTTTAGGATTACAAATGCAATACGGTCTTTCTCTAATACAATACTCTTGACCACATTTTTTGGTTTGATAGTTTAGTTTATTCATGGCTACTATCCAATGTGATTCGTGTGCTTATTGAAGGAAATATTTTGTGAAACATGTTCTTTTAAGCAACATCAATAAGCATGCTAATAACAATTAAAAGGCGGAATCATGCTTGCATGCACTTAAAAACAAAACATAACCAAGAAATTCAAAGCCTAGTAGATTGGTGAACCATTAATCAACTCAAAAACAAAGTGAGTTGAAATTAATACCTTTGTAGATTCCTCTTTGCATAAGCAAAGGCTAATCACCCAAAGAGATAGGGCCTTCATTCCTTGCTTCTTAGATCCATGGATTTGGATGGAAGAATAGGTTCTCCAAGTTCCCAAAATTGAGAACCTCTAATTTTCGACACCAAGGTTCGATTGTAGAAGAAATGAGTGACCTTGGAGTAGTAGGATTGCTAGATGTACCCTCCAAGGTGTTGGCCTCTTTAGAGAGAAATGGAGAGACAATTCTCACCCATTTTCCCCCAAAATAAACCCTTATTTCACTTATTTCACATTAATGAATATTTAGTTATAAAGTCATTTATATAGTCACTTCTTTAAGTGACCTAAACAACCAAAAACCCTAATTCATCTATAATGGCCGGCCACCTAGGGGATTTGGGTTTTTTTGGGCTTTAATGAATCTTTATTCATCAAATTGTCATACAACTTAAGTTAATGGGCTTGACGTTCGAAGCCCATTGGGCCTTAAGGTCCAAAACTATCCCGAAGGTCTTTAACGAACTTATTCGTTTGATTAATTAACATATTAATTAATCATTGCCATAAATAAATGATTAAACCATTTAATCATTCTTACTCATTTCCGTTTAATCTCCAATCTACACCTTTACGGTGTGCGATCCATTAGGTTCCTTTTAGCGAGGTAGTGGGCGATCAAAACCATTTTACATCGATTTGTGAATTGAAACTATTTTCAATTCTCCCTTTAGTGTTTACACACGTTTAGGGCTTCCACAAACCATGAGTGACACCTAGCAGCATATCATGGTTACCCAAGCTAATCAGAAGAGGTTAGAGAACCTATTCAGTTCGGGATTACAAATGCAATACGGTCCTTCTCTAATCTAATACTCTTGACCACATTGTTTGGTTTGATAGTTTATTTGATCATGTCTACTATCCAATGTGTGTCTTGTGCTTATATGATTACCTTGAATGTGATTTGGAACGCATTCCCTAATCTCATTCATACTCTGGCCAGAGATTCAAATCATATCATAGAGTATTCTCCCTCAAACGGTTTGAAGGTTAGAGATCCCTTGTTGCGCATTCACTTGTCTCCATAGCTAAGTCACTTGACCCCAACGATGCCATGGACACCCTCCTGATGGAGTGACTTTGACATAATCAAAGATCAAGGTCTTAACCACAAGACAACTATGATGCCTCAGGTCAAAGGACTAATTTGCATTATCTCAACCATGAGTTCTCATGTGACATGGAATATGAGAACTCTTCATTGATCGCGTTCAGTGAACTCATTCTCTATTGAGCACCTACCGTACTTGTCTTGATGTCACACACACCAATGACTCGAGACTAATCACTCTCCCTGAGAGAAGACATAGTACGTACCGATCTTCACGGACTGTCAATGCCCAATTGGCAATCCTATGATCAGGAACATTTAGGATGTGTCTACGAAAGAATGGTCTCATGAATCTAACTTCATTAGATTACATTCTCCCAATCACATATTCCTTGGACTTTATCGTTTAAGCATATAACATTTATATGAGACGGCTCAAACAATAATCTTTGCCCTTTATATGTAAAACTAGATTAGTTTAACATGTGAAATGTCCGTAAAGTATCATCACATGATTGGCTTTAGGGCACATTTCCAACAATCTCCCACTTGCACTAGAGCCAATCAGCTTAGTCATCTTGATGATACCTCTTCTGAAGTCATTTCATAAATGGCTGAATAGTAGGCCTAAACAGTGGATATCTATATGTGTTATCCACAGAAGCAACCTTGAGAATAACAACGTCACCATTATACATGATTCTCAATCATGTGGTTCAGTCTCTCATTTGTGTTCGGATTTTGATGAGACCTTGATTCCCAGGCTTGAGCTATCGCCCCATTAGTGTCATACACTTTCTGGTTGGAACCGAATAGAGAGTTCATAAATGAACTTTCCCATCCAAACAACATTGTTGTAAACTTCTATATGGCAATATATCTTGCATTCATAATGGAACACACTAAAGTCATTACTTTAATGTTTCCATCCAAATATCTCTTTAGTCGTAATAAAGAGATATTCGTTTATCTCTTCATTCATAATGAAGAAACATCCAATGATGGATTAGATTCATAATCTAATACATTTACGCTTCCATTACGTTACTCTAATTCTTCCTCATTCCTTGAAGAATCTATCCTTTAGTAATTCTTAAATACTTAAGGACTCACTTGACAGTTGCCATGGTTCTGATCCTGGGCTTGCACTGATATCGTCTTGTACCGTTCTAGGTACAACTCATATCAATGTTTTTCATACAATATGAAATACATAAATCACCTTTCTGCGTATGCATAAAGGATTCTATTTACGCATTATTTCTTTGGGAGTCAAAGGGGCACTTTCCCTTTGAGAAGGGCAACTTGCTAGTCTCACTAGAATCGTCCTTCTTTTTGAAGTTTATCATCATATGAGAAACTCCCTAGCATCCATTTGTCTATTATTAGGGATTGATATAATCCAATTATATCATGAAATATATCATTATAGATTTCCATCCCATGTATATAGACTATATCTCCCATATACATTCTATCTTCATATAATGTATTAAAGTCATAACTTTAACGAAGAAGTATTCTTTTCATTTCCAAAATTAATATATCATATATATATTTCAATTTTAGGAACATGATTAACTCTCACTAATCTTTTGTAAAACTAGTAAACAAAAGATTCATTTACATCTTTATGAGAAATCAAACGATTTGATCCTTATTCTCATAAAATGCAAATAGCTCCCACTAACTTGCTAAGATCCATGATGGATGGATTTCTACAACTTACATGTCTTGTGATTTATAATTTTAGACATATATTATCAAGACTATCTTAATAATGGTTTCGGAAACCCATATTATGTCCAAGCATTGAATCACCATTTAGTTGTAGCTAGCAATCTTCGAATTAATTGAAACCAAGACTATCTCAAAGATGGTTTCTTCAAAGTCAACCATTCTCTTTGATTGTAGTCATCTTAAGCTACCAATTAGCTATGAAGGTTTCATTATTTCGAGTCAAATGGTACTTTACCATTTCCTTGAGTATATATCGTATATGCACTCAGTGTAGTCATAAGGATTTTCATTCTTATTTCTTTCGAATTAAGAGGTGCAACTCTATGACATAGTCATAAAGTTCAAAACCATTCAACTGAGACGGTTTATAAATCCTTATCGACTACCTTGGAGCTAAAGGTATAGGAACTAGGTTGTTATATTTGTTGATTACTTTCTTGTCTCTCAAAGAACCCATTCTTTGAGTTCTATCTCTCGTTCATTTGCTTTTAGGCAAATCACATTGTAGAATTACAATGAACTACCCAACAAAACAACATTTGTTAGTTGGTTTATAGAAGCGATATCCAAAAGTTATTTTAAGGATATCCTACAAGTTTGTTATCAAACAAATATTGCTTGTTAGTACACAACCCCAAATCTTTAACATGCTTAAGATTTGTCTTTTCTTTCTAACTACATCTTATGGAGTCATGAAAATATTGGAAGATCTTCTCATTGACAATCATATTGTTTTAGAAGTATATATCCTATATATGGGTAATAGATAACATCTAACGAACTAAAACTTATTCGAGTTCGTTCTTCTCCTAATGGAGAAATACATTATCTTATGATGCTTATTTCCTTGATATCTTTCAAGAAAACTCATCTAAAGTGTTACCTTTCCTTGGATCAAATCTAAGGAGGTAAATACTTTAGACGTCTTACTCATCAACTTACATTACTTGAATTCTTTGAAACATTTTGCAAAGTATTCGGACTTGTGTTTATTCAAAATAAACTATAGTCCAACCGAGAGTGATCTTCGGTGAATGTTATCCAACATGAGTAGTATTATGTTTGTGGACAAGTGCCACTAACATCTAAGTGAATTAACCTCAACAACTTTGTGATTCTTTCTTCTTTCCAAAAGAATAAAGATTCGAACATTTCGCCTCTATACAATTTTAACAAGAAAGTATTGGATCCGGATCTAACGATCCAAAGCATCAATCTTTCACCAACTCATAACTTATGTTTGAGAGGAATCACAACTTTAGTTGGGTTTAGTCACTACCTTGCAACCTTTTGGGTTTTAAGCATCATATTTTCTAAACAGTTAACACTACCATATTATCTCTACTATAGAGATAATTAATTAGATTACCATAATCCAATCATTGATTAATAAAGAACATTGTTTTGTCAAACAAAACATTTATCCATTTCATATAGTGACGGAATTTAGTTCCTTAAAATTGAAATATAAAGACAATCTATGTTTTTCCAATTTCTTTGGTAGTTCATATGAGGAAGTAAGTACCATCTGCTTTCGCAGAGATCTACATTTGATTCACTTTCCGAATGTGAAGTACTTTCTCTTCTCTCATTAATCTTCTACTTCTTATTAGCCACATTTTTACAACGATTGTAAAACATAGTTACTAATACAGAATCAAGTATTCAAGTAGAAGAACCAACTGTTTTGAACTATTCAAGAACAATTTTACAACACCTTCAAAAGGTGTGTCCTTGACACTTGCAAGACATTTCTTGCAAATACCCCTTCCAATGTCCATCCTTTCATAAAGAAAGTTTGTTCCCTTGGAGTTATTTATCTTCTTTATTTGACTTTCACCTTTGACTACATTAGTCATGGTCCCTAAACTCCCACTATCTCTCTTGAAACCTTTTTCAATTGTGTTATACACATCAAACAATTTTGGAGAGCATGTGGTTTATTGTTCACTACATAGTTTACAATAAACTTAGTGAACCATTAGGATAGGGACATAAAGGTGAAGTCCTTGCCTAGTTCCCGTCTCTATAAGTGGTGTAACACTTCAACACTCAATGATTCGCAATCATCATAAGTCCATGTTGATGGACTATTTTTGTCAACCAATCATTATGTTCTAAACATAATTACAAACTTTAAAGAGTTGTTCAAGGCAACTCTTATTTCTTCACACAACAAATTGTAAGTGAAGAATCATGGCACATAAAGTGTCCATTCCTTTGTGCTTTCTTCTCAAGTTCCTTGTTCATTTAACAAAGAAACAAGCACTAAGTGTTTGCATTGACTAAGGGTTGTTCAAAGCAACTCTTATTTCTTCATACAACAATTTGTAATTGAAGAATTATGACATTAAAAGTGTTGTCCTCTTTATGATAGACTTTTCTAACATGTTCTTCCAATGATACATTATCATTAGGAAGATTGTGAGGATGAGACTACTTAGGTACATATGCAATCCTTTTAAGACATTCTTTGGGATTGTGGTACCAAGTCCGGAAACTAAAACATTCGGTTTTGTCAAGTGTTGGATAGCGTTTGCAAATATATTGGTAAACAAATACATAACGAATATAAATTGATTGATTTTAAACCATTTGATTCGGGTCTTTAAATCAAATAGTACCACCCACTATTTTTGGCAAATTCCATATCCCTCATAGGAATTCGAGAGTTTTGGATGAAACTCCTAGTAGGTTATGGGAGGCTCACTATTACCAAGCCCACCTCACGATGATACGATATATGGCTAGCATTAATAATAATGAGAGAGTACGCTTACTCATTTGCAACTAATGCAAGTACCCATCTTATTTGGCCTCTAGAGAATGTAACCTCACAATAATATGATATTGGTTCCATTGCACTTAGTTAAGTTCTTCCCACCATGCTTAGTGTGTGAAGGGGTTCAAGAATAGCCTCACGATGATACGATATATAGCTATCCTCGTTGCCTACACTCACCTCATCATATGTATATGGATTCCTCCTGAGTATAAGCATGCACTTTGTACTCCCCCATGATAGGGTGAAGCCGGTATACAAGTCATAAACGATTGGATCCCACCACGGTGGAAGGCCACGAAGAGATATTCTAAACATCTCTCGCTTATCAACTTAATATTGGTTTGGTTGAGGGTTTTAGGTCTCATCACATACAAATATTCATTTTAATCTCTATTAAAACAATTTTGATCCTATTACAACTATTGGTCCATCCCATTGTTTTAGTTGTACATAATACTCCCACTATGCTTTTAAAACGATTTTTAAAGCAAGAGTATATGATACTACTAACATAAACTTTGCATTCATTTGATGGACTACATAGTTGCCTTAGGGCCTTAGGATGATTATGAACCTTTGTTTAGATTCAACACGAGCCTTGTGTTGAATCTCGGTCTAGGGATGTTGATTGATTTTAGTTACGCGTTTAATCACATTAAGGCGTGTTGTCTTAGGGGCGTTGGACCCAACTACTTCATTTTCATGCATATCGTATAAAGCAAGAAAGAAGTACTTCAAAGTAAAGGTGAGCTTATGCTCATTACAACATTTGCATATAACAAATTACTTTAAAGTAAAGAAGAGCTTAAGCCCTTTTACAACATTTGATCAAATCAAATTACAACCAAAATCTAATCTACACATTCCCATGGTTCAAACAAATTTGAAACGGCCTTTCACATAGCTCAATTATATTAGGCTTAGGTTCATAATCACCCTTTAATTAATTAACACTTTAACTAATTATTGAATGCAACATTTTCATTTGGTTTTTGTATCCATAAAATTGATTTAAATGGAGCTAAACAAAATGAAAATCCAATTCTCATTTAAAGAGACAAAACAATTTTGTTCTCATCCTATTTGGGCCATTTTGCAATTAACCTCAACTTTTGGGCCATATTGCAATAACAAAAACTTTTGGGGTCACTTTGTATAATACACAAAAGTCACAACTTCATGTAAATACAACTAGAACCCAAACTTAAATCAATGCAAAAACTTCATTAAAGGATCAAAACAATTTGTCCTTTAGCGTTTTTGGACCTAAACGTAAAAACGTAAACTTTTAGGCCAAAGTGCAAATACACAAAAGTATCAAAACTTTATGTAATTGCATAAAAGCCCCAAAAGTACTCCCTTTGAGGGAGTGGCCTGTTTTAGGGGAAAGGATAAGAGTGATGTGTGTGTTGATTTGTAAGTTTTGTCAAAATTAATCATACAAGTGTATGTAAGATAAGATATGTTTTTGAAAAAATTCAAACACAATTATTTCAATCATCATTTATACAAATATTTAACACTTTAAATACATGATAAAACATTTAAAAACATATCACATAAACTTTATGAAATAAATCAAAACTTTGAATCAAAACACCAAACCTTTTTATTCTTGGTAAGAACATCAAGAACAATGAAGAACATTCATGAAAAACCCAAATTTTTCCATGAACTTTTTTTCACCCAAAACCATTCCAAAACCAATCTTACTCAAGGGAAATAACATCTAACCAAACTAGGGTACTTAGGGGTTCCAAAGAACACATTAAAACACTTTTAACAAGTCAAACAAGAACCCAAAAAATCACCCTTTGGTTTTGGCCGAATTTTCCCAAAAGCATGGCACCAAATTTTAGCTCCAATATTCATGCTCATATGAACAACATCTACAACATTTGAGATAGCAAATTTTCCAACAAAATTTACTTTCAAATAAGCAAGAATAAAGCTTGTAACAATTACAACTTTTAGATCACATACTATGAACTACAAAACCCAAAAGGATTCACCAACTACTAGACCTAGGCTCTGATACCACTTGAAGGAAATATTTTGGAAAACATGTTCTTTTAAGCAACATCAATAAGCATGCTAATAACAATTAAAAGGCGGAATCATGCTTGCATGCACTTAAAAACAAAACATAACCAAGAAATTCAAAGCCTAGTAGATTGGTGAACCATTAATCAACTCAAAAACAAAGTGAGTTGAAATTAATACCTTTGTAGATTCCTCTTTGCATAAGCAAAGGCTAATCACCCAAAGAGATAGGGCCTTCATTCCTTGCTTCTTAGATCCATGGATTTGGATGGAAGAATAGGTTCTCCAAGTTCCCAAAATTGAGAACCTCTAATTTTCGACACCAAGGTTCGATTGTAGAAGAAATGAGTGACCTTGGAGTAGTAGGATTGCTAGATGTACCCTCCAAGGTGTTGGCCTCTTTAGAGAGAAATGGAGAGACAATTCTCACCCATTTTCCCCCAAAATAAACCCTTATTTCACTTATTTCACATTAATGAATATTTAGTTATAAAGTCATTTATATAGTCACTTCTTTAAGTGACCTAAACAACCAAAAACCCTAATTCATCTATAATGGCCGGCCACCTAGGGGATTTGGGTTTTTTGGGCTTTAATGAATCTTTATTCATCAAATTGTCATACAACTTAAGTTAATGGGCTTGACGTTCGAAGCCCATTGGGCCTTAAGGTCCAAAACTATCCCGAAGGTCTTTAACGAACTTATTCGTTTGATTAATTAACATATTAATTAATCCTTGCCATAAATAAATGATTAAACCATTTAATCATTCTTACTCATTTCCGTTTAATCTCCAATCTACACCTCTTACGGTGTGCGATCCATTAGGTTCCTTTTAGCGAGGTAGTGGGCGATCAAAACCATTTTACATCGATTTGTGAATTGAAACTATTTTCAATTCTCCCTTTAGTGTTTACACACGTTTAGGGCTTCCACAAACCATGAGTGACACCTAGCAGCATATCATGGTTACCCAAGCTAATCAGAAGAGGTTAGAGAACCTATTCAGTTCGGGATTACAAATGCAATACGGTCCTTCTCTAATCTAATACTCTTGACCACATTGTTTGGTTTGATAGTTTATTTGATCATGTCTACTATCCAATGTGTGTCTTGTGCTTATATGATTACCTTGAATGTGATTTGGAACGCATTCCCTAATCTCATTCATACTCTGGCCAGAGATTCAAATCATATCATAGAGTATTCTCCCTCAAACGGTTTGAAGGTTAGAGATCCCTTGTTGCGCATTCACTTGTCTCCATAGCTAAGTCACTTGACCCCAACGATGCCGTGGACACCCTCCTGATGGAGTGACTTTGACATAATCAAAGATCAAGGTCTTAACCACAAGACAACTATGATGCCTCAGGTCAAAGGACTAATTTGCATTATCTCAACCATGAGTTCTCATGTGACATGGAATATGAGAACTCTTCATTGATCGCGTTCAGTGAACTCATTCTCTATTGAGCACCTACCGTACTTGTCTTGATGTCACACACACCAATGACTCGACTCTCCCTGAGAGAAGACATAGTACGTACCGATCTTCACGGACTGTCAATGCCCAATTGGCAATCCTATGATCAGGAACATTTAGGATGTGTCTACGAAAGAATGGTCTCATGAATCTAACTTCATTAGATTACATTCTCCCAATCACATATTCCTTGGACTTTATCGTTTAAGCATATAACATTTATATGAGACGGCTCAAACAATAATCTTTGCCCTTTATATGTAAAACTAGATTAGTTTAACATGTGAAATGTCCGTAAAGTATCATCACATGATTGGCTTTAGGGCACATTTCCAACACTTATATGATTACCTTGAATGTGATTTGGAACGACTTTCTAAATCTCATTCATACTCTGGCCAGAGATTCTTAATCATATCATAGAGTATTCTCCCTCAAATAGTTTGAAGGTTAGAGATCCCTTGTTGCGCATTCACTTGCCTTCATGGCTAAGTGGCTTAACCCCAACGATGCCGTGGACACTCTGATAGAGTGACGTTTGACATAATCAAAGATTAAGGACTTAACCACAAGACAACTGTGATGCCTCAGGTCAAAGGACTACTTTGCATTATCCCAACCACAAGACTACTTTGCTTTATCTTAGGCAAATCATATTGTAGGATTACAATGAACTACCCAACAAAACAACATTTGTTAGTTGGTTTATAGAAGTGATATCCAAAGGTTAATTTAAGGATATCCATAAGATAATTCTCAAACAAATATTGCTTGTTTAGCACACAACCCCAAATCTTAACATGATTAAGATTTGACTTTCTTTCCAACTACATCCTATGGAGTCATGAAAATTTTGGAAGATTTTCTAATTGACAATCATATTGTCTTAGAAGTATATATCCTATATATATGGGTAATTGATAATATCCAACGAACTAAATCTTATTCAAGTTCGTTCTTCTCTTAATGGAGAAATCCATTATCTTATGATGTTTCTTTCCTTGATATCTTTCAAGGAAACTATTCTAAAGTGTTACCTTTCCTTGGATCAAATCTAAGGAGGTAAATACTTTAAACGTCTTACTCATCAACTTACATTTCTTGAATTCTTTGAAACCTTTTGCAAAGTATTCAAACTTGTGTTTATTCAAAATAAACTATAGTTCAACCGAGAGTGGTCTTCGGTGAATGTTAAACAACATGAGTAGTATTATGTTTGTGGACTAGTGCCACTAACATCTAAGTGAATTAACCTCAACAACTTTGTGATTCTTTCTTCTTTCCAAAAGAATAAAGATTCAAACATTTTGCCTCTATACAATTTTAACAAGAAGGCATTGGATCCGGATCTAACGATCCAAGGCATCCATCTATGACCAACTCGTAATTTATGTTTTTAGAGGTATCACAACTTAGTTGGGATTAGTCACTGCCTTGCAACCTTTTGGGTTTTAAGCATCGTTGTATTCTAAACAGTTAACACTACCAATTCATCTCTACTATAGAGAAAATTAATTAGATTACAATAATCTAATCATTCATCAATAAAGAACAATGCTTCGTCAAACAAAACATTTATCCATTTCACATAGTGACGGAATTTAGTTCCTTAAAATTGGAATATAAAGACAATCTATGTTTTTCCAATTTCTTTGGTAGTTCATATGAGGAAGTAAGTACCATCTGCTTTCGCAGAGATCTTTATTTTATTCACGTTCCGAATGTGAAGCACCTTTTCTTCTCTCATATATCTTCTACTTCTTATTAGTCACACTTTTACAACGATTGTAAAACATAGTTACTAATACGGAATCAAGCATTCAAGTAGAAGAACCAACTGTTTTGAACTATTCAAGAACAATTTACAACACCTTCGAAAGGTGTGTTCTTGACATTTGCAAGACATTTCTTGCAAATACCCCTTCCAATGTCCATCCTTTCATAAAGAAAGTTTGTTCCCTTGGAGTTAATTTTATCTTCTTCATTTGACTTCTCCTTTGACTATAATAGTCATGGTCCCTAAACTCCCACTATCTCTCTTGAAACTTATTTCAATTGTGTTATACACATCAAACATTTTGGAGAGTATGTGTTTATTGTTCACTACATAGTTTACAATAAACTTAGTGAACGATTTGGATAGGGACACAAAGGTGAAGTCCTTGCCTAGTTTCCGTTTCTTTAAGTGGTGTAACACTTCAACACTCAATGATTCGAAATCATCATAAGTCCATGTGGTTGGACTATTTTTGTCAACCAACCATTATGTTCTAAACATAATTACAAACTTTCAAGAGTTGTATAAGGCAACTCTCATTTCTTCATACAACAATTTGTAAGTGAAGAATCATGGCACATAAAGTGTCCATGCCTTTGTGCTTTCTTCCGAAGTTCTTTGTTCATATAACAAAAAAACAAGCACTAGTGTTTGCATTGACTAAGGGTTGTTCAAAGCAACTCATTATTTCTTCATACAACAATTTGTAATTGAAGAACTAATAACACTAAAAGCGTCTTTTTTCTTTATGCTAATCTTCGTAAGTTCCTTTGTTCATTTAACAAAGGATTAAGCATTGGTTGTTTGTGTTGTCCTCTTCATGATAGACTTATCTAACATGTTCTTCCAATGATACATTACCAATAGAAAGATTTTGAGGATGAGACTACTTAGGTACATATACAATCCATTTAAGACAATCTTTGGGATTGTGGTACCAAGTCCGGAAACTAAAACATTCGGTTTTTATTTGTCAAGTGTTGGATAGCGTTTGCAAATATATTGGTAAACAAATACATAACGAATATAAATTGATTGATTTTAAGCCATTTGATTCGGGTCTTTAAATCAAATAGCACCACCCACTATTTTTGGCAAATTCCATATCCCGCATTGGAATTCGAGAGTTTTGGATGAAACTCTTAGTAGGGTATGGGAGACTCACTATTACCAAGCCCACCTCAGAATTATATCATGTTGGCTAACGTTAATAATAATGAGAGAGTACGCTTACTCATTTGCACCTCTTGCAAGTACCCATCTAATTTGGCCTCTAGAGAATGATGCCTTAGAATTATATCATGTTGGCGTCATTGCACTTAGTTAAGTCATTCCCACCATGCCTAGTTCGTGTAGGGGTTCAAGCATAGCCTCAGAATTATATCATGTTGGCTAAACTCGTTGCCTACCTCACTTCATCATGTATGTGTATAGAACTCCTCTTGAGTGTAAGCACGCACTTTGTACTCCCCCATTATAGGGTGAAGCCGGTGTACGAGTCACAAACGAACGGAGCCTACCACGGTGGAAGGCCACGAAAGAGTGTTCAAAGCACTATCACGCTTATCAACTTAATAATGGTTTGGTTGAGGGTTTTAGGTCTCATCACATATAAATATTCATTTTAATCTTTATTAAAACAATTTTGGTCCTATTACAACTATTGGTCCATATGATTGTTTCAGTTGTATATAATACTCTCACTATGCTTATAAAACGGTTTTTAAAGCAAGAGTATATGATACTACTAACATAACCTTTGCATTCATTTGATGGACTATATAGTTGCCTTAGGGCCTTAGGATGACTATGAACCTTTGTTTAGATTCAACATGAGCCTAGTGTTGAATCTCGGACTAGGGATGGTGATTGATTTTAGTTACGCGTTAAATCACATTAAGGCGTTTTGTCTTAGGGGCGTTGGACCCAACTACTTCATTTTCATGCATATCATATAAAGCAAGAAAGAAGTACTTCAAAGTAAAGATGAGCTTATGCTCATTACAACATTTGCATAAAACAAATTACTTTAAACTAAAGAAGAGCTTAAGCTCTTTTACAACATTTGATCAAATCAAATTACAACCAAAATCTAATCTACACATTCCCATGGTTCAAACAAATTTGAAACGGCCTATCACATAGCTCAATTATCGTAGGCTTAGGTTCATAATCACCCTTTAATTAATTAACGCTTTAACTAATTAAATTGAATGCAACATTTTCATTTGGTTTTTGTATCCATAAAATTGATTTAAATGGAGCTAAACAAAATGAAAATCCAATTCTCATTTAAAGAGACAAAACAATTTTGTTCTCTACTTAATTTGGGTCATCTTGCAATAACCACAACATTTGGGCTATATTGCGAAAACATAAACTTTTGGGGTCACTTTGTAAAAACACAAAAGTCCACTACTTCATGTAAATACAACTAGAACCCAAAATTTAAACAATGCAAAAACTTCATTAAAGGAACAAAACAATTTGTCCTTTAGCGTTTTTGGACCTAAACGTAAAAACGTAAACTTTTGGGTCAAAGTGCAAATACACAAAAATATCAAAACTTTATGTAATTGCATAAAAGCCCTAAAAGTACTCCCTTTGAGGGAGTGGCCGGTTTTAGGAGAGAGGAGGGAGTGGAGATAAGTCCACAAAAATTTGGAAATTTTTTCAATAATGTCATAAAGCCTTGCAAGTGGAATTTGGTTGTTGTGAATCATAAAATCATGCATGTGGTGTGTAAGGTGTGTAAGGTGTGTAAGTCTTACACACCCATCACAATTTCTATCACCTTTCAAAATAAATGTTTTGGTGATAGAAAATTCACATCAACCAACACAAAACAAAGACTTTATGAAATTAACCAAAACTTTGAATCAAAACACAAACCTTTTTGTTATTGGCTAAAATGTCAAGAACAATGAAAAACATTCATGAAAAACCCAAAAAATTTCCATGAACATTTTTCACCCAAAAACATCCCAAAACAATTCAAACTTAAGGGAAATAACATATAACCAAACTAGGGTACATAGGGGTTCCAAAAGTCACCTTAAAACATTTTTAACAAATCAAACAAGAACCCAAAAATCCACCCTTTGGATTTGGCCGAATTTTCCCAAAGTCATGGCACCAAATTTTAGCTCCAATATTCATACTCATATGAACTACATCTACAACATTTGAGATGGCAAATTTTCTAGCAAAATTTACATTCAAAGAAACAAGAATAAAGCTTGTAACATATTACAACTTTTAAATCACAAACTATGAACTACAAAACCCAAAAGGATTCACCAACTACTAGACCTAGGCTCTGATACCACTTGAAGGATTATTTTGTAAAAACATGTTCATTTGAGCAACATCATATAGCATCCAATTAACAATTAAAGGCGGAATCATGCTTACATGCACTCAAAAACAAAACATTACCCATGAAATTCAAAGCCTAGTAGATTGGTGAACCAAGATTCAACTCAAATCAAAGTGAGTTGAGAAATATATACCTTTGTAGATTCCTCTTTGCATAAGCAAAGGCTAATCACCCAAAGAGAGGGCCTTCATTCCTTGCATCTAAAATCTATGGATTTGGATGGAAGAATAGGTTTCTCCAAGTTCCCAAAATTGAGAACCTCTTAAGTCTCCACACCAAGGTAAGATTGATGAAGAAATGAGTGACCTTGGAGTAGTGGGATTGCTAGATGCACCCCCAAGGAGGCCGGCCTCTTTAGAGAGAAAAATGAGAGAAATGTTCTCATCAATTTCCTCAAAAGAAACCCTTAATGAATTTTGGCTATAAAGTCATATTTATACCTTTATTCATTGGAGTGGCAAACTTGTAAATAAGTCCAAGTTCACTACCCTCCTCTAAATGGCCGGCCATAGGGTTTTGTTTGGGCTTTTGGGCCTTTGTGAATTAAGTTGTCATACAACTTAAGTCAATGGACTTGACGTTCAAAGCCCATTGGGCCTTGAGGCCCAAAACTTTCCCGAGGTCTTTAACGAACTTATTCATTTGATTAATTAACATATTAATTAATCCTTGCCATAAATAATTAAACCATTTAATTATTTTTACTCATCTCCTTTGTTTCTTCAATCTACACCTTACAGGGTGTACGATCCATTAGGTTCCTTTTAGCGAGGCAGTGGGCGATTAAAACCATTTCACATCGATTGTGAATTGAAACTTACTTTCAATTCTCCCTTTAGTGATTATACACGTTTAAGGCTTCCACAAACCATGAGTGACACCTAGCAGCATATCATGGTTACCCAAGCTAATCAGAAGAGGTAGAGATCCTATTCAGTTTAGGATTACAAATGCAATACGGTCTTTCTCTAATACAATACTCTTGACCACATTGTTTGGTTTGATAGTTTAGTTTATTCATGGCTACTATCCAATGTGATTCGTGTGCTTATATGATTACCTTGAATGTGATTTAGAACGACTTCCTAAATATCATTCATACTCTAGCCAAAGATTCTTAATCATATCATAGAGTATTCTCCCTCAAACAGTTTGAAGGTTAAAGATCCCTTGTTGCGCATTCACTTGCCTTCATGGCTAAGTGGCTTAACCCTAACGATGCCGTGGACACTCTGATAGAGTGACGTTTGACATAATCAAAGATTAAAGACTTAACCACAAGACAACTGTGATGCCTCAGGTCAAAGGACTACTTTGCATTATCCCAACCATGAGTTCTCATGTGACATGAGTATGAGAACTCCTCGTTGATCGTGTTCAGTGGACTCATTCGCTATTGAGCACCTACATGCTTGTCTTGATGTCACACACACCAATGACTCGAGACTAGTCACTCTCCCTGAGAGAAGACATAACACATACTGATCTTAACGGATTGTCAATGCCCAATTGGCAATCCTATGATCAGGAACGTTTAGGATGTGTCTACGAAAGAATGGTCTCATGAATCTAACTTCTTTAGATTGCATTCTCCCAATCACATATTCCTTGGACTTTATCGTTTAAGCATATAACATTTATATGAGACGGCTTAAACAATAATCTTTGCCCTTGATATTAAACTAGATTAGTTTAACATGTGAAATGTCCGTAAAGTATCATCATATGATTGGTTTTAGGGCACATTTCCAACACGAGGTCTAGGACGTCATCGTGGAACCTTGAAAAGTGAGACAGCGGAAGATGGCTAGGGAGGCTCCAGGAATCTCAATGGGTATCTAAAGAAATCCGGCGAAGTGTTTTGACACAAGCCAACGTGAGCTTGGTGCTCAAGCACTAGGCTCTCATAGATCAGGCCCAAATCTAAAACATATATATCCATGTTTTCAAGCCCTAGTCAAGTTCTAGGGTTTTCTTCTTTCTTTTTCCTTTCTTTATTCACACGTATTTAATTCACATAATAAGAATATTATGAATATAATACATAAAAAATTTTATGTAGAATCTAAAATTCGTAAATATTAAAGTTGGGCCATGCATTAAGGTGAAGGTTCATGCAATCAAGGCTGAAAAATATTGAGATAACCATCGTTGTTTTAGGAGAACCTGGATTGTGTGATGAATATTGTGAACGGGTTTGTAGAAATTCTTTCTTCAATATCGGCTTTCATCTTTAAGCTGGATTGCGTGATGAATATTGTGAATGGGTTTGTAGAAATTCTTTCTTCAATTTCAACTTTCATCTTCAAACTTGTATCACATTCAACATAAAAGTATATGAATTCAATAAAATCAAAATTTAATCAATTAAAAATAATTGAAAAGTAATACTCCCATGATTGAAGATGAATAAAGTCTCTTTAGCATAATGTGAAAAGCGTGCTGATAACGTCTTGTGACCTATATTTAACTGACGGGTGTGGCCTAGAGAGAAAGATAGTGGAGAATAAGCTTGAGGAATTGTGTATTAATTCCTCAATCTTTGTGCCTTTATTTATAGTAATAAGGAGGAGAGGAACTTACTCTCCAAGTAATACAAAGTCTATAAGAAAAGATCTTCTAAATCCCAAAGGATTCCTAATCTACTTCTACTAAGAATTTACACAATAACAATATTGATAAAAACATATGTCACAATAATATATATATATATATATATATATATATATATATATATATATTATTTTGGGTAAAAGACTGTTTACTACCCTCTTATTTTGTGGTTTTCAACATTTAGTACATCAAGTTTTTTTCGTCTTAGATTCATACATAAAGTGTAAATTTTGAGACAATCTCATACATCCGTTAGTCAAATTGTTAAATCTGTCGTTAATTGTGACGTGGCACCATGACTGGGTGCCACTTGGCATCCACCTTTTTTTTTTCTTTTCTTCTTTCTTCTTCTTCCTTCTTTTGCAACTTTTTTTCCTTCCTCCTTCTTCCTTCCCCTTCTTCTCCTTCTTCCTTCTTCTTCCTTCTCCTTCTCATTCTCCTTATTCTTTCTCCGAATCTAGGCAAGTTTTTTTTTTCTTTTTTCTTTTTTCTTCTTTCTTCTTCCTCTTTCTTCCTCTTTCTTCTTCTTCTTCTTCTTCTTCCTCCGACTGCAACTTTTTTTTTTCTTCCTCCTCCTTCCTTCCTCTTTCTTCCTTCCCCTTCTTCTCTTTCTTCCTTCTTCTTCTTCTTCTTCTTCCTCTGAATCTGGGGAAGATGAAGGTTTTTTTTTTCTTCCTCCTTCTTCTCCTTCTTCTCCTTCTTCCTTCCTCCTTCCTTCCCCTTCTTCTTCTTCTTCCTTCTTCTTCCTCCAAATCTAGGGAAGATGAAGGTTTTTTTTTTCTTTCTTTTTTCTTCTTCTTCCTCCTTCTTCCTTCTTCTTCCTTCTTCTTCCTCCGACTGCAACTTTTTTTTTTCTTCCTTCTTCCTTCTTCCTCCTTCTTCTTCTCCTTCTTCCTTCCTCCTTCTTTCTTCCCCTTCTTCTCCTTCTTCTTCATCTTCCTCAAAAAAAAAAAAAAAACCTTCATCTTCCCCAGATTCGAGGAAGAAGAAGAAGAAAGAAGAAGGAGGAGGAAAATGGAGGAAGAAGAAGAAAGAAGAAAAAAAAAACAAAACAAAAACTTCCCCAGATTCGGAGGAATAAGAAGGAGAAGGAGAAGGAAGAAGGAGAAGAAGGGGAAGGAAGAAGGAGGAAGGAAGAAGGAAGAGGAAGAAAAAAATTGCAGAAGAAGAAAGAAGAAAAGAAAAAAAAATACGTGGATGACACGTGGCGCCTAGTCATGGCGCCACGTCATAATTAACGGCAGATTTAACAGTTTGACTAACGGATATGAGACTGTCCCAAAATTTACACTTTAGGTATGAATCTGAACGAAAAAAAACTTGATATACTAAATGTTGAAAACCACAAAACATGAGGGTAGTAAACATTATTTTACCCTATTATTTTATACATTAAACTCAAATCTTAGACTTCATCTTTATATGATTTGAGCACAACTTTTTCTGTTTGCTTAGATCATGTACATTGGCTTATTGAAGATTCATTGTTATCTTGTTATCTTGGAGGAGCTGATTTTCCTTGAGATCATATTTGCATTTCTGCATTTCTAAAGTGACAAGGAAAAGCTATAGCCTTCATTATTTGGAAGCCAAATCTGCAAGGGAAAGCATCGTTGTTAGGTACTTAGCTACCACATAGAGAATAGGATATATTCTTAAGTAATTAAACTTGATTGTACTTATTTGACAGCTTTTTAGTATATCTTGTTCTTTAGTGTGGTCTGCTGAATGACACCTAATTTTCCAAGTGGAGGTTTCTAGGTAATCAATCTTGTTACATATCTAGTTCTTGGTTTTTACTCAATTTGTGTTTGCATACAGTTTGATATATTGCTTAAGTGAGAAGTTTCGAGTGTAAAGTGTATTATTCATTACTACGAGGAATCAGATCTTGCTTATTGTAAAAATTGTTGGTCTTTAATGAATCTAAGAAAGATCTATTCTCCCATTCGTTTGCATTATATGTTTGGAGTGTTGGTTTGTAGATAAGGTTGTTTTGTAGGAAACTTACTATATAAGGAATAAGTTGTAATAATTAGACAGTTATATTGTAATGTTGATTGGTTAATGCATGATATTATTATACAATTGTGAAGATGTAGAGAAGGTTTCTAATATTGGTATCAGCCAGTCCAAGATTATTCTCGATCCTTCGATGTTGTATGACTTGCCAAGCTTCCCGGAAAGTCATGGAATCCAGAGTTTCTAATCTGGAAACCATGATCGCCGATCTCAAAATTGAGTTCAAGAACAGTCAATAGATGATTCTGATGTAGCTACAATCATTGGCGGCCAAGGGCAACGATGGTTCTTGTGGCGAGTCCTATAAAGCTATGCCGATGAATTTGAACCTGCAGGATGGAGTAAACCCTACTTTTGGCCCCAATTATGGTCGTCAGGATTATGGTTAGAATCCTACCTAGCAAGTGCAATCTCCATTCTCGAAGATGGACTTCCCAAGATCCTTGGGATGGGTTTATAAAGCTGAGCACTACTTTGAATTCTTCAAAATTGAAGACTAAAAAAAAGTAAAAATAAAGTCTTTCCACATGGAGGGTGAAGCTCTCCAATGGTTCCAGTGGGCAAAGTGTCTCACAAATTACTCAACTTGGGAAGATTTCATGAAGATCCTTTGTAAAAAATTCAGACCCTCTGAGTTCGAAGATTTCGCAGAGAATTTGGTTAAGTTAAAGCAGACAAGAACTCTTTGAGATTATATCTTGGATTTTCGTCGACTATCCAATCGCACAAAAGATATAAGTCTTGCTATTCTCAAATCTTGTTTCATTGGTGGGTTAAAAGTAGAATTGAGGCATGATGTGAAGCTTCTTAAACCTAAAAATGCGCTTGAAGCTTCTGCATTTGCCCAACAAATTGATGCCAATCTATCATATTTAAAGGTAAAATCTTGGCACAAATCACCCACAATATAACCTAGTTTTCAGTCTTGCAAAATGCCACTAATCAAGCAGTGGTTGATAATCGTCCTAAATTTACCAATGTTCGAAGGTTAACTCCTGAAGAAGTAGACCGTTGTAGGAAAAATAGGTTGTGTTTTCACTGCAAAGAGAAATATGTAAGGGGTCACTCTTGTGAGAAGAAGTAATTACTGGTTATTGATGTTCAAGATGTTCAAAATCCTAAGATTGCAAAAGTAGAAAATGAAGAATGGAAAATGAAGAACTAGAAATTATTGCATGTGCTTTATTGGGCACTCTTGCACCTTCTACAATCAATACTGTGAAAGTTTCTGGATTTATCAAGAACTGTCCTATTACAATTCTTATTGATTTAGACAACTCTCATAATTTTGTTGATATTAGTTTAGTTAAGAGATTGACTGGACACACTTAATATAAAGATTGCAGAGTGGCTATAAAAGATACCTTGGCTCAAACCACTGTTAAAATTCAGGATTTCAGCTGCACTACATATCTTTATGCAAATCCCTTAAGGTGTTGTGAAGTGGTATTGGGAGTTCAATGGCTTCGAACCCTTGGACCAATTCTATGGGACTTTGACAAACTCTACATGCCATTTTGAAAGGGTTCTCAGACCTTCTGTATTACGAGTCAAGGGTCCTCTTTCACTCAAATCGAAGATATATCAGTTTTTCAAATGCAAAAGCTTCTACTGCAAGAAAGCATAGTAAGAGCAGTTATTTACCTTATGGAAACTGATTTTTCCCAATTGCATTATGTGGAAAATTCTATGGTGGATCAACACTCTGAGCATCACACTGTGCTTCAACAGCAAGAATTACATTTCATATTGGAGGACTTTGAGGTATTGTTTTCAACTCCTAGCACTTTACCTCCAAATAGAGTTCATGACCACATAATATCCTTAATTGAAGGTAGCAAACCTCCAAATAGTAGAACAAAAGACGGGTACTTGGAGGATGTGCATGGATTATAGAGGTCTTAATTGGATCACTATCAAGGATAAATTCCCAATTCCTCTTATTGATGAGCTTTTAGATGAACTGTTTGGTGCTCATTATTTTTCTAAATTGGATTTGAGAGATGGTTACCATCAAATAATGATGTACCCTAATGATATAGAGAAGACAACTTTTTAGAACACATTATGGCCACTATGAATTTTTGGTTATGCCATTTGGGTTAACCAATGCACTTGCCGCATTTCAATGTTTTATGAATGAAATATTTATGCCCAATCTCATGAAGTTCATATTAGTATAGTTTTATGATATATTGGTGTATAGTTCAACTTGGGAATCTCATATACAGCACTTGAGAATAGTGTTTGAAATTTTGCAAAATAACAGTTTGTTTGTTAAGAATTCTAATTGTGCATTTGGAACATATAAGGTGGAATACTTGGGTCACATTGCATCCAAGGAAGGTGTGGCTGCAGATCCTACAAAATTAGACTCAATTGCCAAGTGGCCTATACCCAATTCTATTAAAGCGTTGATAGGGTTTTTAGATTTAACTGGATAACACAAAAAGTTCATTCCCCAGTTTGGAAAAATCATTGGCCCATTGACTACCTTAACCAAGAAAGATAGTTTTAAGTGGAATGATGAAGCTACAAGGGCATTTCATACTCTTCAAGAAGTCATGTTGTCAACTCAAGTCTTCACTTTATCTGATTTTTGCAAACCTTTCATTATTGAGAGTGATGCTTCTGGGCAAGGTATAGGTGCAATATTGCAGCAAGATGGCAAGCCTATTGCTTTCATAAGGAAGGCTCTGAGTCCTAGGTTTCAAGCTCTCTCAACTTATGAAAGAGAGATGCTAGCTATCATTCATGCAATTCACAAGTGGCATTCTTATTTGGTGGGCATTCACGTCATAATTCAAAATAATCATCATAGTTTGCATTAATGCTGTTACAAGGAATGGCTTATACTTAATTCCAACAGAAATGGGTGACCAACCTCATGGGATTCGATTATGAAATTCAATATAGACAAGGGTGTGATAACCAAATTGTTGATGCTTTATCTAGAAGTCCATTAGTTACTAATCTTTCCTTAATTCAGGAATGCAATCTGGAATGTTGGGCTATATCATATCCTTATTCAACTTAGATTGATGATCTCAGAAGAGCTATTAAGAAAGATATTTGGATCATTAAGGAAACTCGGAAGGTGATGGCTACTTCATCTGAGTTAGCACCAATTGGGAATCTCAGGTTTCAGGTTAACAATCGATTTTTGAAGTACAAGAGTTAAAGTTTTTTAGGAGCATTATGCTACCCTAACTGCTGGTCATGAAGGGTTCTTGAAAACTTACAAAAGGATTTCAAGATCTTTTTACTATCACAAATGGTCCCTGAAATTGACCCTCGCCATCAATGTAGTCCCTAAAAATAGGTGTCGCAAATCAATGTGGTCCTTTTGTCACAATTCTGTTAAAAAATCCGTTAAGTGCTGATGCGGCACATAAGTGAGCCTCACATATCTCGAATAAACAAACATATACTATCAGGTGATCATCGACATATCCTGACACACAAGTTCATGCAAAGGTATTCTGACATGAACAGGATTTGGTATAATAATGATTTACGCTCTAGTACTACAATCACGTGAAGACTAGCACTATACGAGTCACATACAAGTCCTAATTGCCTGTAACAATCTAGGACAGGACTAGCACATACAATGGATCCAAAGTGAGTGTACGGTGCAATGTGAACATACATATGAAGCTTGGCCTTGGCCCGGGCGAATACAAACACCAGTATAGCACACGATGAACAGGTAACGTAATTATAATCATGTAACAATAAATCGATAAGTCAATAATTCTAATCAACAATATACTATTCATAGCCGTAAATCTAAGTCAGGAATCCCCTTATAGTAAGCTTACATGTGCATCCCGTAAGATTATTTCATAATTTTCCAACAATACGACATTTCTTATAAACATTAATTTAATTATAGCAATCACATAGATAATTCATTAATAAATATATATATATGTGTGTGTGTCGAAACTAGCAAATATATATTATATAAAAGAAAAGACTCATTCACAGATACTTGTGAATGTCGTAGCCATTCGAACTAGGAAAGCCGGAGTCTCTGAAAGTAACTGCTCCTAATTATAATATTGGGACTCATTAGTAAAACTCCACTAAAATGATTAAATTTGAGAAAAATGAGTGCGAATTTAGAATCAGGATGTCGAAATACATTAAGTAGGGTCCCAGGGAATTTTCTTAAAAAGTTAACAAAATGTCAACAGTCAACCCTAAAAAGTCAATCGAGCCACCCCAGCGGTTAACTACGTTAAAACTTTAGAATTTCACTAAATGGATGCCAAAAATGGACTCGGGGTGTCGAAATTTGCCTAAGAAGGTTTCCAAGAAAATTTCAAAAAAGTCAACTAATGGTCAACAATTAACTTTAACGGAATATTCCATTCTCAGATGGAATATTCTGTTAAAGTTAACTGGAAGGCTAATAAAATATTCCAATGGAATATTCCTTCCTAAATCTTAAATGGCTCCAGGTCAGATCTGGGTTAAGGTTAACGGGTCGTGGGTTTGGACCAGTTCATGGATCAGGTTTTGGGATTTTTTTTTAATCGGGTCAGATTGACCCATTTGAGCTCACGAGTCGCACCCGCCGAACCCAACAAAGAAAAAGGCCATATTTTTTTACCAAAATTTTTCCCCGGCTCTGTTTAGCTACAAATCTCAACCATTTCTCACAATCTACCTACCAAAATGAAGCTTAAGAGGAAAGGAATGGAATTATACCATCACTAGGTTCTGCCGTGGCCGAAAAATGGCTAGAAAAGCTTGCAACACTCTTGGCTCCGTCAGAAAATTTGGGAAGTTCTTCCCCTACGTGCTTCTACTTTCAAACATCGCTCATCACACTTAAATTTGATACCAAACAATGTAAAAAAAAAAAGATATAGGGGGTTTCCCGAGGCTTACCCCAAGTTGGAAAGTAGAGATCTCACCAGAGAACATGGTGTCGACGGCCTGGGTTCGCGTTTGCAGCTCAAGGTTTAGGTATTTGGTTTCACAGCCAAGATACAAGGTGGGGCTTTGGGTTCGTGGCGGTGATGCTTGCTAGAGAGGATGGTGGGTGGTGGTGAGGTTCGCCGGAGCACCAACGGTGTGTGATGGTGTTGGTGCACACGGAGGAGAGATGGGGGACTAAAGTGTAGAGAGAGGATTGAGAGAGAAAGTTAATAAGCTCATATTTATATATATATTTTACATCAAATTCACTTGTCTTGTCTTAGTTTGTTCCTTATATTCTTGAGCTATTTACTTTGTTTTTGTGTTTTGTGGGATTTGTCAAGCAAAAAAAAGAAAAATAGTACAAGTGGGATTTTAAGTGACAAATTCGTCAAAACTGCCTATACAGATCAGCTAACTTTGGAAGCAAGTTGCGAACAGCTCAGAATGAATTAGAGAATGAGCCTTATATGCTTGGAAAGCTACGGATGTCTATTTTCTGGAGCATTTCGCGGATTGTTAATATCATTTGTCTAGAAAACGTTATTTCCGTTTTAACACTGAAAGGTTACTAAGAGGCTGAGCAGTTTGTAACTGCAATGGAAGCAATAAACCCAATAAATCTAGCAGCCAAAACTGATGCAGCCAAGAACAAGTCAGATGACACTTATTCAAATATAAAAGGGAATGGAATTAAAGATGAGGATTAAGAGGGAGTAATTGGCATAAGGGCTACCCAAAGAGTTACAATTGTTTTACCATTTCCTCTCACTTATTGTCATCATTAAATTGCTATTAGTGGGTGAGTTAAGGAGAAGAAAATGATGCAGCAAGAATTGGTTTAAAAGAAGCGTTGGGGAAGGAAGGAAGTGAGGAGGAGGCCTCGGTCGATTTCTTTCGGTTCTATCTTCTCAAACTCATGTCTATCTTTTGTTTTAACTTAAGGATTGTGTGTAACTAAATTTTTAGTAGTTAGGGGCTGTTTTGAAGCCCTGAATATGATTGCAAGTTTGTTATGACATTTCGTTTGAATTACTTTTATGAATGGATGAAAATTGGTTCACTACTTGTCTCATTAAGAATTCTTTATTTGTTTTCTATGGATGCATATGTAGTAAGCATATCTAGGATTCTAACGCTATGAATATGTGTGTGTCTGCCCTTGTCAAATAAGGAC
Organism: Malus x robusta; assembly: GCA_963082935.1. Classification (NCBI taxonomy): domain Eukaryota; kingdom Viridiplantae; phylum Streptophyta; class Magnoliopsida; order Rosales; family Rosaceae; genus Malus; species Malus x robusta. The sequence continues at coordinate 21,715,821 of OY720330.1, forward strand.
CTACATATGTTCTAGAGTAGTACTTGTTAATTGCGATTAACATGTGAACCAATTTCTAGGATAAGTAAGACAACACTAGTACTTACGATGCCTTGTGATGACTCAAACTCTTTTCGTTCTTAATGATTTCTACTTGTTAAATCTATGAACACGTCATTCTAGATTGTATGCTAGGTACTAAGTTAAGTAGAAAACGTCATTCTCTTAACATACTAAATAAGAAAGAGTAATAGGTTGACTTCTAACATTGAGCCAACTTGAGCATCTTCATCCGGAAATAAAAGGAATTTGAATGAAACATAACATGTTTGCATGATTATTTGGGGGTGGATAGCAATTCCCCTATCTCATTTTTCTTAATTTGTGAACTACTTCAAATCTTTTGCTGTCCTATTTTTGTTCAATTTAATTTAAATAGAAAATCAACTCCAAAAATCCTAAAAGATTGTGTGATGTAGCTTTGTGTGCCTAGTGTGTTCATATAAAATTTCGTAGACTTTAGATAAGTGTAAGTCAGTCTAATAATTATTTTTCGGTGGCTGGTCAGTAGGGACAGCAACCAGTTTGTGACATTTTAAGTAGTTAGATAAAACAATCTTCTGCGGGAAAGACCCTTATTTTCATATGCTACAATTGAAAAATCTTAGTGTTAATAAGGAAAATCAATAGGACATTTGTGTGCTACTTTGTGGTGTGCTTTTAATCCTAGCAAAAGTGCTGAAAGAGATGAGTGTGTGGGAGAAGGGACACTTGGCCAAGAGAGGAGTGGAGAGTTTGGTGTGGGTATGGGCCCCATGTGCCATAAAATCATTAAAATAATTAAAATATCCCAACAGAAAATATTAAAATATTCAAGGGCCAAAATTCAAAAATAAAAAATTACTAAAGCACCCTCATGTTCGTATTTTCGTAATATCTTCGTCATAACTCCGAATTCGATTGTGCTTATGCCTACGCGTTCATACCATCGAGTACTTCGAGAATATAAAATAATAGCCCATATGCATTATGAAATGACAATCAAATAAAGTTAACAATCTCATCGCTAGGGGTATTTTTGTCAATTTGGTCTTTTAAAAATAATAAAATCGTAAAAGTAGGGACAGGTTGCTACAATAGACGCCACAACTAAATCCATTGGTTGAGTTGCAAAACAAATACATCCTAGTATGTGTGTGTGTGTGTGTGTGTGTCCTTATTCACCATATGTATTAGAGTCAATTAAAATTTAGGGTTAATCTCAGTTTACTACCCTAAAGTTTCATAGTTTTTAACATTTGGTACATGAAGTTTTTTTCATCCCAAAGTCATACCTCAAGTCTTAATTTTAGGACAGTTTCATACGTCTGTTAAGTTTTCTGTTAGAACTTCTATTAAATAATGATGTGGCACCACGTGGACAAAAACTGAGTGCCACATGTCAATATAGGCCCACTTCAATATTAAAAAAATAAAAATAAAAATAAACCCACCCGTCTTCTACCCCTCCAACCCCCTCCTTTCCTTCTTCCCTCTGTAACCCACACCCTATATTCTCTCATATGCAACCCTTACCCTCTTCACCTCCCTTCCATTCTCCCTCCTCCATCCTCTTCACCTCCACCCATTGCAAAAACCCTAATCCCCAAAAGCATCTATGGGCGAAAGTCAGACAACCCCACCTCACCCAAATCATAGCACCTCTCAATTTTCCATCAATTTGACCCATTTTGGATTGGGAGCCAAATTGGACTAGGAGTTGGAATTAGAGGTTTCAAGAGAAATGGAGAAGACCTAGATGGCAATCTGATTCACCATTGAAGATAGAACCGGATCTGGGTATTTGCACGGTGCAAAGCTTAGATCCGTTCACAATGGAGTTATTGTAGAAGAAGGCTTGAGGTTTGGGCTTGCAGAAGGCAGCGTTGGCTAACATCAACACGTTCTGGCAGATGTTGGTGACTTTGGCGAGGATCATGAGGGAAAGAACGGTGGTTGCGTTGTGGGAGGCGATGCAACAGCATGTGAGGGACGAGTGTTGCAAAGGGAGAACCTGGTGTTGGGTTCGGAGAGAATGGTGTAAGTGGAGAGGACAACGGCAGGGGTGCTGTGGGAGTGGAATTGGAGAAGAGAGAAAGGAGAAGGGAGGGAATGGGTGCGGGTTGCAAAAGAGAGAAGGGAGGGAGAGGGTCCATATTGACACGTGGCGCTCAGTTATTATCCAGGTGGGCGCCACATCATCAGTTAACAGAAGTTCTAACGGAAAACTTAACGGATATATGAATCTGTCCCAAAATTAAGACTTGAGGTATGACTGTGGGATAAAAAAAACTTCATGTACCAAATGTTGAAAACCATGAAGCTTCAGGGTAGTAAACTGAAATTAACCCTAAAATTTAAGAAGAAAAAAAATACAAACAAAGAAACTTGAAAAGATTGTGCAAGCATTGTCTAGTGTCTTGTCAGCAAGTCAACAAGAAGTCTACTAATGGACAAGAATAGATTATACATTAGTTAAACACGTACAAACTGATTCCTAACCATTAGTTAGCGATGACATACATTTGACGTACAATTTTCACAAACCAACACACATTGAGTTTTCTTGAGCCACCTCCTCTCCCATTCCCTCCCCTTTTCTTGTCTTTTTTATAGATACTGTACATGATGAACATCCATGAGCACCCAAATTAGTTTCTCTCCCGAAATTATTCTTCCTTAATCTCGTCGGATAATTTAAATTGCGCATGGTGATGGCCACTTTCCCCAGTTAATATATTATCTGCATGCTTGTGTACCACCGCAAATTGATCAAACAAATACATCCTCACGCCGCTTCTTTGGGTTGGCTTCTGGGTTTCCTTTTCTCATCATTGCTACAAATTCATCGTAATTAATTCGACCGTCCTGCAGGACATCATCCAGAAAATAAATGTTAATTAGCATCACAGTTAATTTCATATTACCATCTGTATTCAATTAATCAGAACTGATCATGCATGAATTGATTTGGAACTTACATTATCAGCATCAATTTCAGCAATGATTTCCCTGATATCCCTTCCATCATGCATGCCGTATTCACGGAGGACTTGCTCTAGTTCTTCCGTCGTGATAAACCTGATAATCAGAATGCATTTTGGCAACATTGTTATAAATAAGATGTTGACGATGATGAGTTATAACCTTATCACGTCTTATGTAACTGAAATTTAAGAGCATTATGTAAAAGGAAAACAAAAACCCATCTATTTGATCTCTGCATACCCGCTGCTGTCTTTATCGAAGTGTTGGAAGGCAGTGTAGAGATGTTCTTCTTTATCCATCCGGTTCAAGTGCATCGTTGCTGTGATGAACTCATCATAGTCTATGGTTCCGTTGCCATCAGCATCAGCCTAATGAAAAGACATTAATTAGAACCAAATGTGCTAGGAATTAATACAGGTTATAAACCAAATTTACATGCATGTGTATGGCGACTGAACATGCACAGATAAAGCATAAGTAAAAGCATTTCCAGCTGAGAAAAAAAGAGATTTAGGGAGTATAGCAAGAGGAGCAAGCACTTACTGCTTCCATTAATTGTTGAGCTTCAACTTCAGACAGCTTTGTCCCTTGCTTAGCAAGTCCTTGCCTAAGCTCTTCAAGTGTTATTGTTCCACTGTTGTCTGTATCAATGCCCTTGAACATCTCTTTTAGCCCCATGATTTCTTCCTCTGATAAGCATCCCGCAATTACCTATATATTGTATTCATATGCATGTTCATTTCAACAAATTAAGTAACATGCTGAATACACTTCTTCAATTCATCAGAGCTTAAAACATCAATTGCAGATACGTATATGTATATGTTATATTTATGGTGAGTGACCAATAGAGAGAAAAGGATGAAAGACATACCCGAAGCGCAACTTTCTTGAACTGGTTCATTGCTTTAAATTGTTTGAGCCGGCTCAGCACAGCATTGTCCAGAGGAACGTCAGGTGCTTCATCGTCCTTAATCCATGGATGATCTGTTGAAACCCATATACATTATATATGTAAATGCATGTTAGAAATCATGTTTGGGATGTATACTAATTAAAACTTGTATTATGTAAATGTATGAATTTATCATTAATGAACTTACTAAGAACTTGGAAGGCTGTCAATCTCTGTTTGGGGTCTGAATTCAACATTCTCCTGACAAGATCTTTCGCTTGAGTTGATATTGAAGGCCATGGGTCGCTTGAAAAGTCTAGGTGGCCTCGTAAGATTGCGTTGAAGATTCCATGTTCCGATTCTATCAATCAATCAATTATTAATCTATAACTTATAATGAATTCTATCTTGCATACATAATTAGTTTCCATCTCCCAATTAATTGATAGACTGATTGATTAAATTATGTTACCTGCCCAGAAGGGAGGAACACCACTGAGAAGAATATACAACATGACTCCAACACTCCAAATATCGACTTCTGGCCCATATCTCCTCTTCAACACTTCTGGTGCAATGTAATATGCACTGCCCACGATATCCTTGAATACTTCTCCTGCACTTATCATCACATAGAACATTAATTTTTATATTCGTCCATTGGAATCCAATGAAAAAAGTACAAAATTTTAAAAATTCCTTTTCCATATATCTCATAGTTAATCAAAATGAGTTAGCGCTCAGTTCAAAATGCCATTAATTGGCTGATTGAAAAGAACAAACTAGAATTCCGAGCTACCATTAACACTGGAGATGAAATTAGGTTAAATTTACAAACATGATTACTGAGGCTAAAACCAAAGCTTGTTGTTACATAAATGAAATGAAATGAAATGAAATGAAACGAAGAGACAAGATTATCCTTAATTACATACCTTGTTTGTAAAAGACGGATAGACCAAAATCTGTAGCCTTGAGCGGAGAGTTTTCATCTTTATTGAGCAAAAGGAAATTCTCAGGCTTGAGATCTCTGTGAATAACGCCCATGGTATGACACGTGTGCACGATCTGAACTATCGTCCTCAACAAGGCAGCGGCAGCACGCTCCGTGTAATGTCCTTTTGAGATGATCCTGTCGAAAAGCTCACCTCCGGCGCACAACTCCATGACCAAATGAACGGACTGCTTGTCCTCATAAGCTCCCTTCAGTTCCACAATGTTTTGCTGCCCCGTCAAATGATGCATGATTTGTACCTCCCTCCTCACATCCTCAATATCCTCCTTGTTCACCAGCTTCCGCTTGGCAATTGTCTTGCAGGCGAACTGCTCTCCCGTGGCCTTGTGCGTGCACAAGTGGGTAACACCGAACTGGCCCCGCCCCAGCTCCTTGCCGATGCTGTACGTGGTACGGACGTCCTCCATGGGGCGGCCTAGGACGGGTCCAATAGGGCCCGGCTTGGCGACCTTTCCAGGGTGAGTTGGGGAGGCGGAAGGTTTATTGGGGTGAGTAGCGTGGCTGGAGGGGTTGGGGGCGGAATTGGCAGCGCTAGGGTTATTGTCTGTGGCATTGTTGTTGTCTCCCTTATTGTTGTCATTGGGGGCATCCTCGGTGTTGCGTTGAGAGCAACAGTTGCCCATGGCGGAGAAAGAGAGAGAGAGGGGGAGGCGTAGGGATGTTGGGTGTGGCCAAGAGAGGCAATGTTGGATTAATTTTTGGGGCTGAAGAAGGGGTAGGGATGGAGAAAGACAATTAGGAAAAGAAAGAGAGAGAGAGAAAGGTGGCAAAGGAAACAAGGGTTACAGGTTGGACTGACGAGGGTAATGCAGAGGACTGATGACGAGGGATTGTAGGAGTTTGGTAGTTTGGTAAGTTTGGAAGCTTGGAAACGGGTTTGAAACAGTCTTAGGCGCGTCTCCTACGTGGGAGCCTCTCATTTTTGTATATTTGCCATATTTTCCCGGGAAACGGTAACAATCTGTTAGGCTTCCCTCTCAACGTGAACACAACTCTTCATCACTACCTACATTTTGTATACATATATTTCCGCATTCATAATGCAACAATGTTAATTAATAGTTAAATTATTGTTACAACTGTTCTAGAAATTTAATATTATTTTATATTATCAACTTTTAGGTAATTCTCGGTTTACTACCTTGAAGTTTCTTGATTTTTAACATTTCATACATCAAGTTTTTTTCATCTTAATTTGGTATCTAAATATGATAATTTTGGGGCACTTTCATGCATCTGTAAGCTTTCTATTAAAACAGTCATTAACTTGTGAGGTGGTGTTGACGTGGACAATGATTGGACGTCACGTGTCAATCTGGAGCCCACGTGGATATTAAAAATTAAAAAAAAATAATAATTTAGAATTTTGAAATTTGAAATTTAAAATTTAAAAAAACCTAAATTCATGAAAATGAAGTCCTACCGTCAACCCTGCATCAGTGTTTGAAGTTCTACAGAGGTGGATTGAAAACAATACATGGTGATACTAAGTCGTTCACCGAAGGGGAGTCGCATTTCGCCGACACCAAATTTTACATGGATGAAGATATGGTGCCGAAGGCTCTCCCTACGAAATTCAATCAACAAGTAAAGTTAGGCCTCGGAAGGAAAAGCAACAAGCAGTGTCTCATATGAAGAAAAGAAGTGACAAGCAGTCAGAGTGCTTAACGTTTGAGGAGAGTGAAGCATTCTCAAAAGGATCGAACACGCCAGTCCTTCGATACATCCCGGTGTCACGAAGAAAGAATTGGGAATCCCCATTTGAGGAAGAGACAAACAATGATCATTCGAGCAAGTTGTAGAAAGAAAATGTAAAGCTCCTGGAAGCAACCATGGTCGTGCATCTACCCAACCTAGAAAATTCAAGCGTTTAGAAGCCATTGTTACAGAGTTTTGTCAGACCGATTCAAAGCGTGACGTAGCATGGCTCTCTTCCCACCAAGAGAACCAAGGTAAGGAACTCTTTATAAGGACCCCATACCCCCAAAAACATGATCCCAGAGTTCCATCGAAACCCTACCACAGCCCCGCCTCTCGCACGCACGACGTCCCTCATGCTCGCCGTCTCATGCCTTCGCACATCGAAGAAAGGGGCGTCGTCACTTGGAAAGTAATCCCTCAAACCATCAGAGGCAATGGGGTGGGAGAAGCGGAAGATAGAAATTGTTGAAACACCAGAATATTGTAAGAATTAATCCTACTTTTGAATATGCTTAGGGTTTTAGGTTTTGTGATTTTTCAATTCTTATATTTTAGGGCTTTGTGAATTTTCCCTTTTGATTAGTTTTTCGTAGGTTTCTAGAATTTTGTTTTGTAGTGGGTGTCTCCATGGTTTAGTGTTTTCAATGTGCATGTCTGGTTTCTGTCTCCATTTGATGGTCTCAACTGCATTGCGTCAAAAAATAAATAAAGGTCGTACCCAGTGCACAAGGCTCCCGCTTTACGCAGTAAATAAAAATCTTTATTGATGGTCCCCATGGTTTGGTTGTCTGTTTTTTGTCTTCATCAGGCTTACAAAACCCTTTTGGTCTTACATGTTTTTGTTCTTTGGCTTTTAAAACCCTTGGTATTGACTTTGTAGGCATGCTAGATTTGTTTACCCTCAAGATTAACCATGGTGGGAAATGGTCCGAAAATGCATATGCGAGAGGGTCTGAGGATTGGTTTGTGAATATGCTTCATCAAGGTACATGATGTTTTCCATGTGTTTATGCTTCGTCACTATGTCTCTAATCCATCGCACATGATCCATCCTCAACCACTAAAGATTAACCCATATTTGACTTACGATGAAGAGCCAGTAATGATTTTGGATTGGAAGGATAAGGTTCTCTGAAACAAGACTGTGCGCATGGTGAAAGTTTTATGGAGGAATCATTCGGTTGAGGAAGCCACTTAGGAAACTAAAAAGCATATGCGAGACTTGTATCCACATTTGTTTTATGGTTATTGATGTGTTGTTGATGTGTAGGAATTTCGGGGACAAAATTTTCTTAAAGGGGTAGACTGTGACGACCCGTCCCAAATTATTATATATTTTTCTCCCCAAGTGTGTAAAGTGACGAATATGCCCTCATTGGCTTGGTGACGTGGATGCACATATGTAGTTTTAAATTATTTCCTCACCGTTGTAATTAAATCGTACTTGACGTCACAAGCATCGAATCGGATTTCTAACAAAAATGTTACAGCGATTAAAGATCGAGATGGGGTAGAAATATAATTTTGGGTTGCCTATCACTTATTCACCAATCATTTTAGTCCCTATATTCTTAAGCCAATCAGATTTGGATTGTTTTGTTTTCCTTGGGCCAACTAGAACCTAACTCTCTCTTTTCCTCACGGTAGCCCAATCAAGGCTTGTGATCATTTTCTTCTGATCAATCCCATGCACACACACACATAAACCCACACGCATACGCATCCTTCTTTTCTCCCTCACCTTCTCGACCTTTCCTCGTCCATACACCATAGCACCCAAACACCCAACCATCATCAACTCGCACGGATCGAGCTTTTGAAGACCACCTTCATGTTCCTTGCAAGCTTAGGAACCTACTGTACCCTTAGTTCGAAGAACGGATCACGGGAACTCGAGAAACCATAACCTCCGGTGAGGTGAAGTTTGCTCCGTCACGATCCTGACGTGATTTCGAGGTTTTAAGGCTTAGTAAGGTACCCACTCAACTTCTCTAACATCTTGGAGCAATTTTGGAGTGGTTTGGATGTCAGAATAGTCGAGTTCTTGAAGTTCCTGTTTTGGTCGGCTTTTCCAAGGATAATTCTGACCGTTTTCCCTTAGATTTTGGACCTCTAATAGGTATGGTTATGTTCTACTCTTCAAGACCTTCAAATCGATATAAGTTTCTTGGATTTTGGTTGAGAATTAAAGAGGATATTAAACTTTGAAATTTTTCTAGAAACCAGTGAGTACATACGACGGCCGGCGGCGGATTTCGGCAAGTCACCGGAGAAGAAGAGGAATATTCCGTCAACTTTGACAGAATATACTAATAGCGTCAGGTAAATCTGTTAGGATTTAACGGAATATTCTACTATTTTAACAGAATATTCTACTATTTTAACGGAATATTCCCTAACGCCGTTAAGGATTTCGTCAGTGTGCCAGGCACGTGCCTGCGCATGGCATGTGTGTGTGGTCGTGCCTTGGCCGGAACGTGAAGGGGCATGTGACGTCCAAAAATTATTCTAAAAATATGGGGGTGTTCGTGTTGTCGAGTAGATCATTTTGGTATATTCAAACACCCCATTTGAGCAACGTATGAGAAGTTATTACTCAGGTTTATGTATGTGCTTTAAAATTAATGATAAATTAGTTATTTCACATATAGGTGAAACGTACTCCGAGGACGAGCGTGGACAAGCGAGATTGGGGGGCTACGACCCTGCTACTTATCAGTGAGTGGACATTTGCTTTATATATATATCATGGTTTCCAGAACATTTTTTTAAAATACCTGTTGGAAACTGTGATTGCAAATATATAGGTTGTTTCACACCCTTTCAAATACCTGTTGAGCGTATTTGAAAACACACAACTCTTTCTAAGAGCTGTCTCTTAATCAAACGTTTCTTAATTAATATGTTAATTAAAAAACTTAATCCAAAATTAAAATTAATGAACTTGGATTAATTTTAACTTCCAAGGCCCCAAGGCCCTTGTCTTGATTAATTAATATTAATTGTATTAGTCTATATTATACAAACTTAATTCACACAACCATAAGGCCCAAGCCTTCAATCCATTTCCAAATGGTCCAAGTTGTAATTACTAGAACAAAGGACTAGAACTTTATAAATGGCAAAGGGAACTAAAGGTTCCCCGATGTGGGACACTAAGAGTCTCAAAACTCCAACAATACCCCACATTTTGAGACAACTATGTGGTCCTAGAGAAACTAAGATACGAGAGTAAACAATAGATGTGACATACATCAGGAAATGTGTCTTTTGGACTTGAACCTACCTTAGTATATACTTATCGGATTTAGTAGATGACGCAGTGAATATAAAATCTTGAATTGTTCATCTCCACAGTAAACCAAGACAATAAGCAAAATAAATGCCACACCAACACATCACAATTTCATACGTTTGTGTTCTTTTTGGTCCTGAACAAATCATGGATTCATGAGAGCTTTAAAGAATGTAGCCATGTAATTCTCATAAATGCGACCCCACATTTACTCTCATATAGGTGATATTGATTAAGAATAGGCTGCTACTATTCCACTTGATTTACAAGTATCAATATCATTAAACTAATGTATCCTACCTCCATCAGCAGTCACCACACTTCTTCCATCATAGGAAGGGGTATGTAAGTGTGTTTCTTCTTTGAATCTAGCCAAACCAGTTTGCCTATTGAGCCTAGACCATGGGATCTCCAATCAACTAGGTTAGGTTTCCGTTTGGCAATTTCATTTTACTTTATTGGCTTTAAACACATTCCCCTCGATGTATGCTTAACTTGCTCTCTAGATAAACATTTAGTAAGCAGATTCGCAATATTATATTTTGACGTGACATAGTCAATAGAAATTACACCACTAGAGAGCCATCGCTTTATTGTATTATACCTTCGTCTAATTTGTCTATACTTCCCATTGTATACACTATTTTTAGCTCGATATTGTGCAGCTAAACTGTCATAGTGTATACATATTACCGTTACAGGTTTAGGCCATATGGGAACATCTTCCAAAAAATCTCTTAGCCACTCAGCTTCTTCTCTAGCCTTATCGGGAACTATAAATTCTTATTCCATCGTTGATCGGGCTATGCACGTTTGTTTGGAAGATTTCCAAGATATTGCTGCTACTTCCAGGGTAAATACATATCCACTTGTGGATTTCATATCAGTACTATCGGATATCCAATTCGCATCAGTAAATCCTTCAAGCACAAGAGGATACCTCGTACAATGCAATCCATAATTCATTGTATGCTTTAAGTATCTCAATACTCGAATTAAATCTTCCCAATGATCATGCCCAGGATTGCATGTATATCTACTTAGTCTACTCACTGAGCTATATCAGGCCTTGTACAGTTCATAATGTACACAAGGCTTCCAATAACTTGTGAATATTCACATTGAGATATAGCATCACCACTATTTTTCTTTAGTTTGCTATTGGCATCAAAGGGAGTAACTGCATCTTTACTTTCCAAATGACCATACTTTCTAAGTGTAGCTTCTATATAATGGGATTGTGTGAGAGTATGACCTTCTTGGTTTCTTTTGATTTTTATACCAAGAATCACATCAGCTAGACCAAGATCTTTCATATCGAAACTTGATTTCAATATCTTCTTGGTCCAATTTATTATCCCTTTGTTAGTTCCCATTATAAGCATATCATCTACATATAAACACAACATAACGCAAGCATTATTTTGAGTTTTTGTGTAGACAAACTTATCACACTCATTTACCTTAAACCCATGTGTGATCATAATATGGTCCAATTTTTCATGCCATTGCTTTGGAGCTTGTTTAAGCCCATATAGCGATTTCACAAGTTTACAAACTTTGTGTTCTTAACCTTTAACCACAAACCCCTTTGGGTTGTTCCATATAAATTTCCTCATCTAAGTCTCCATTTAAGAACACAGTCTTTGCATCCATTTGATGTATTTCCATGTTATGGAGTGCAACTATAGCAATCAACAATCTTATTGAAGTAATTCTCGTTACAAGCGAGTATGTATCAAAGAAATCCAAACCATGTTTTTTACAGTATCCTTTATCTACCAAGCGAGCCTTATATTTGTCAATTGTACCATCTGGTTTTAATTTCTTCTTAAAGATCCATTTGTACCCAATTGGCTTATTGCCAAAGGGCAAATCGACTAATTCCCATGTATGATTTTGTATAATGGAATCTACTTCACTGTTAACTAAATGGAGCTTCAGAAGTAGACATGGCCTCCTTGAATGATTGAGGTTCTGTCATAGTTAATAAGGTCACAAAATCAAGTCCAAAGTCCTTTCGAATTTTTGTCCTTTTACTCCTTCTAGGTTCAAGTTCTTCTTCTTCTTGAACTCTAGACAAGGATGAACCATCATCATGTTCTCTAGGTTCGTTATTAACCTCGGATACTTCATCATGTAAGCTTTTTTACAAGAAATTAGACTTGCCCATTTTGTATGGAAATATATCCTCAAAAAAATATTGCATTTATAGATTCTAAAATAGTATTGACATGTATATCGCTTACTTCGGAATGAAAAACTAAGAATCTATAAGCTGAACTATTAGATGCAAAACCAATAAAAACACAATCTATAGTTTTAGGCCCTAATTTTGTTCTCTTTGGCAATGAGACTTGTACTTTTGCCAGGCAACCCCACACTTTAAGCTATTTAAACATTGGGGTTCTTCTTTTCCATAATTCATTTGGTGACTCCTTAAATTTTATTTGCAGTAAGTAAAGCTTCACCCCACAAATTGTGTGGAAGCCCAGAGCTATTTAACATGGAATTGATCATGTCTTTAAAAGTACTATTTTTCCGTTCGACAACACCGTTTTGTTGCGGCTGTTGTTTGATGAATTATGCCATGTGTAGTACAAAATTCAGCAAAGGCATGAGACTCATATTCTCCTTCCCTATTGGACCTTAAGACTATAATCTTCTTGTTAAGTTGATTCTCAACTTCTGCCTTATATGTCTTAAACATATCCAATGTCTCATCTTTACTATATAGTAAATAAACATAATAGTACTTACTAAAATCATCTATAAATGTTACATAATAGTTCTTTCCACCACGAGTCACTATGAAATAAATCTAATAAATCATTGGATTTTTCATGCACTGATTTAAAGCTTTGATTTGCAAATTTCAATTATGTACAAGTCTCACATTTAAAATTATCTAGGTAGTCAAGTTTGGGTAGCAAACCTAAATTATGCGTTCTAAACAGAGAACGAAAATTTACATGTCACAGCCCGTCCCGGGATTCTATATATCAGGGACGTGAAATGATGGAATTACCCTTGACGGGTATTAAGGTATGTGTGTGTGTGACATATTATTGGACTAAATACATTCCTAAACTTTTGGAGAAAATAATTTAAGTTGGATTAAAATTTGGATTGTATTTTTGTGGTTAGGGAGTTAGAAAATGAAATGGATGGTGATGGTTTGAGGGACCACACAACACACACACACGAGACAACCCTCTCCCTTTCCCCGTGCTCTCTCTCTCTCCTCTCCGTTTCAGTCTCTCTCTTTCCCCCTTTCGAAACCGTACACACGAGGCCAATACCCTTGAACTTTCACGAATCGACGCCAAAAAGGTATGATTCTTCATCCTTTCGACCTCCTAAGTCGTTTGGTACTAGTTTTAGAACGTGAAACTGCAAGAAAAGGAACACGGCAAGCATACAAAGCATTGAGGCGACCCGCTGGCTGGCATGGAAGAATAAGAAGTATAACCCCCAGGGTCGACAAAAGAGTTTAGCAGATAGACATGCTACTGATCGAGTTTATGATGTGGGTAATTTGGTATTCTTGAAATTGTCACCTTGGAGAGGTGTAGTGCGATTTGGAAAGAAAGGCAAATTAAGTCCTAGGTACATAGGACCTTATGAGATCACTGAGAGAGTCGGTGAAGTTGCTTACAAGTTGGAGTTGCCTCCGGAGTTATCTAAGGTACATAATGTGTTTCATGTCTCGATGCTTCGACATTATGTTTCAGATCCTTCACATGTGATTCCTCCTCAACCTTTGGAGATTAATTCGGATTTGACGTATGATGAGGAACCAATGACTATCTTGGATTGGAAAGACAAGGTTCTAAGGAATAAGACAGTGAGCTTGGTGAAAGTATTGTGGAGGAACCATTCAGTAGAAGAAGCTACTTGGGAGACAGAAGATCGAATGAGAGAGATGTATCCAAGGTTATTTTATGAGTATTAAGCGGATTGTTTGGTCGTATGAATTTCGGGGACGAAATTCTATAAGGAGGGGAGATTGTCACAGCCCGTCCCGGGATTCTATATATCGGGGACGTAAAATGACGGAATTACCCTTGATAGGTATTAAGGTATGTGTGTGTGTGTGTGTGACATATTATTGGACTAAATACATTCCTAAACTTTTGGAGAAAATAATTTAAGTTGGATTAAAATTTGGATTGTATTTTTGTGGTTAGGGAGTTAGAAAATGAAATGGATGGTGATGGTTTGAGGGACCACACAACACACACACACGGGACAACCCTCTCCCTTTCCCCGTGCTCTCTCTCTCTCCTCTCCGTTTCAGTCTTTCTCTCTCTCTCTCCCTCTCGAAACCGTACGGACGAGGCCAATACCCTCGAACTTTCACGGATCGACGCCAAAAAGGTATGGTTCTTCATCCCTTCGACCTCCTGAGTCGTTTGGTACTAGTTTTAGAACGTGAAACCTTCGAAATCACGTGAAACCCGAACCCCAGTTTTATGTCACTGTTCATGCAATCGTGATATGTTGATTTTCAGGGAATTCTAAGCTTATAGTGAGCTTAGTGAAGTCCCAAGGAAGCTCGGAGTGCTTCGTTTGAAGGTTTTGGACGTCGGGATCATTGGGTTTGAAATTGGCCGGTTTTCTTGGAATTTCTCCGGTGAGATTTTGTAGTTTTTAGAGCCTTAAAGTAGTGTAATGTGAAACCACATGCTTAGGACTTCATTTTGATATAAAATACGAAGAAAATGGTTGAGAAATGACGGAGAACAAGGAGATTGAAAAATCTCCAGTTTTCCGACCATCGGAAAACCAGTCCGGCGAGCCAGAGGTAGGAGACGCGCGTGGGGGGCGCGTGGACCCGTGCCTGTCCAGGCGCATGGGGGCGCGTGCAGCCTCAGAAAATTTTTCTAAAAATTTCTCGACGTCCGTGACGTCGAGTAGGTCGATGTGGTATATTCATATACCTAATTTGAGCACCGTATGAGAAGTTATTACGAATTGTCGGTTATGTGCTTTAATTAACGTTTTTATCGTTGTTTCGCATATAGGTGACACCTATCCCGAGGACGAGCGCATCCAGGGACGTCACGGGGGTTACGACCCATCGACTTACCAGTGAATGGGCAGTTTTGTTTTCCGTATATTGATAAGAGCATATTTATGCGACTGAGTTAGCTTGTTCTCATGCATTTATGTTGTTATTTCTTAGTTAATTATGTATTTTAAGCTATTTTCGTGTGTTTGTAGGTCCATAGGCCTTATAAAGCAATAAGGTGCATTTTGGTGCATTTTAGAGCAGTTTTGGGCTTGGAATGGATAGCACATGCATGGAGCAAGGTGGATGGACGAAATTGAAGACTAAAGAGGCTTGGAATGTGTTAAAAAGAAAGAATAATTAATGACAAAGAGCTCAGCAACCAAAGAAGAAACATGAGTCAAGATTACCTTATTTTGATTTAATCTTTCCTAATCCTCAATGTCCCTAAGTTCCAACAACATTCCTTGTCTATTTCATTCACTCATTGCCTAGCACCACCCTTGTTCCCTCCATCATTCCAAATTTCTTGCATCAATCATCACTCCACCTTAACCCTTGACTCATTTCTACACCATTCCACCTCTCTTTTCTTTCTCTACCATGTGCACAATCATTCATGTTCCCTACTTGCATTCATTGTTGCAACATCACTCCATTTACCCCTCATGCTTTACATCATTACTTCACTTTCACCTTTGAATCATTTCAACACCACTCCATTTTACCCATGTTTTGTATCATTACTTCACTTTCACCTTTGAATCATTACTTCACTTTCACCTTTGAATCATTTGAATCATTTCAACACCACTCCATTTTACCCATGTTTTGCATCATTACTTCACTTTCACCTTTGAATCATTTCAACACTACTCCATGTCCCCCTCCATTGCCTTGCACTTCCTCTATAAAAGGAAGTGTGTGTAACATAAATTTAGTTCATATTTTTTTTAGATCATTCACTCCCATTTCAATACAACCTTCATCCAAACACATCCATTCATATTTACATCCATTCCTCCATACAAACAAACCTTCAAACACTCACCAACACCTTGTGCCGTAGCAAAGGAAGGAAAGGAAAGTGCTTGGACGTGCATGCTGTCAACTTGGATCGTTAGAGCGTTTAGGTGTTTTCTTTCTTTTGTTTCCAATGTTAAATTCATTTTCTGATTTTGTTGCAATTATGAGTGGCTACACCCCCATTTAGTTAGGGGGTAGTTTGAAGCCATGAACATGCTTGAGATATGAATTGATTTCTTCCAATTGTGATTTGATAAGTTATGATTGCAATTCAATTATCTATTTTATTCATAACTGATTCTTGTATGTTTATTAAGGATGCATACTTAATTTTCATGCATGAATTGATGCTAGAATATAAATGAGTTTCACCTAATCGTTACAAGTTTATATTCATGAGTAGTGAAGGTTGTTTATCATAATCGCGTTAATTGAATTCTTGGCAATTATATCATGCATTCATAGTTATAATTGTCTCGTCAACACTTATGATTTTCATTGAACGTAATGATCTCTGATTGTATCTCTATTATGCATTCATATAGGGGACTTTTAGAGAATGATTTGGGTTGTCGCATGCATTCATCCAATTCAATGAGTAAAGGAAAATCTGAGGGTTAATTTATGCATCACGGTTAATCTAGGGTGTTGAGCATAATAGTTTATTGAAAAGCAATTGGAAATCGATTCATGTACAAGTGTGTCATGTGTGAAGAACGGACCTCTAACTAATCCATCCATCATTTTATTTCTCAAATTCATTTTAGAATCTGCCTAGTTTTATAACTTGCTTGTTTATTTCAAATTCATCCAAAATCCAATCCCCCTTTACTTTAGTGTGTCTAATTAGTTAGAATTTGTTTTAGTTTGTGTTTTTAAGTGTTTTGAGTCTATAGAGTCTAGTTAAGTGTTTTTAAGTTTCTTTTTGTAACTCAGTTTAGTTTATATTAGCAATCCCTCATAATCCCCGGTCCAGAACGATACCTACTTATACATGTACTACAATTGTCAAAAGAGGGTTTAATTTGAGTGCTTAACTTTCATTGCATCATATATACCTATATACTATTGATTTTCCCAGAAATTGAATTTATATGAAAATATGTTGTAAAATGACATGCATGCATATTGTGATTTGTATGAATTGATATTGATGCATATATATATATATATATATATATATATATATATATATATATATATATATATGCGAATTGGTGATATGGACACACAGGTGAGTATCAGGTGAGTTTTATGTTATTTATGTGAATTATTGATGATGTGAATTGTGTTGAGAGCTCATAACCTGCACCCCTGGTGTTAGTGCTTATAGTATTCATCGCACCACACGCTCACCTTGGATCCAAGTAGGTGCATGTCGTACAGACCATGTGAGGATTCCGACATGCTAGTCGTATAGATCACTAGAGGTGGTTCCGACTAGTAGGTGACCTTAGATTATGCGCGCAGATGATTGATGAGAAAAGCACTAGAGCGTATTCTTACACCTTTCTTATCGTACAGACTACTTTAGGTAGTTCCGATTTATGTGCAGAGTAGTGTCGTACAGGTCACCGTGGTGACTCCAGCTGGGTTAGAAATTGAGCTATGGAATTAACCGTACAGGACCAACTGCAGGGTCTCCGGTTGATTCATTATGTCACCTGTTATTTTGATGCATCCATGTTCTGTTATTGACATTTATGGCATGGCATATTTCTGGATTTGTGATAGATTGATGATTTGAGACATATGAGGATTTATATACTATTATGTTATTTTCTGGGAAAGTATACAGGTTTTACAGTGAGGAGTTAGAAATGTTTTAAATAAAATGTTTTGGAAAACTTTGGTTTTACTGACCCACTCAATTTTGTTTTGCGCCCCTCCAGGTTCTAATTAGCTGTGTTGGTGGCCCACGAGGATCCTCACGGCGTACTGACAGACTACATAAATGTATGACTCACCTGCGGGTGTTGTAACTTAGTTATGGTCCTACTTGACTGCACCTAGTAACTATGCTCTGAAATTGTGTGTTTTACTATTAAACTCACTTTATCATGCTAGTTGGATATTATTGCTAGTAATTGGTTTTAATTCCTTCATATTTCTCATATCCTTTGCTTCCGCATCGCACTTTTGGTTACATCACGCTCACATGATGGTCAGCATGCCTTGATTCTAGGATCGGGGTGTGTCATTACATGTCCTAGCCTAGAGTGCCATAAATTAGACAAGTCAACAATATAAGCAGAAGCATTATTTATTTCATTCATAGCATTAGTAAATACATTCAGTTTAAATCATCCATCAGCAAGGTAACCCTTTCCCACAAACATTCCCCCTTTAGTTAGTACAAACTTATTGGACTAAAAAACTAGTTTGAATCCCTTATTACTAAGGATAGGACCAAAAACAAGATTCTTCCTTATATCGGGGACATGCAGCACATTAAGAAGGGTTAATTCCTATCCAAAAGTGAATTTCATAACACATTTCCCTATTCCAGCCACAACAAATGCAGATTCATTTCCCATGAACAGCTGCTTGTTCCCCTCGACTTTCTGGTATAAAGAGAACATATTTATATCACCAAATACATGGCGAGTTACGCCGGTATCTATCCACCAATCAACGTGGTCAAATACAAGGTTGATTTCAGAAATCATTGCAACCAATGCATCCACATCATTTTCAATTAGGTTTGCGCAGTTGTTGTTGCCTTGATTTCAAGGACCTTGATCCCTTTGATGGAGACATTCTTGAGCCCTATGACCTAGCTTTCCACAAACCCAGCAACTTCCCTTAATTTTCTAGAAGTCGTTGCGTTTCACACCAGGGACAAAGTTCTTTTCCTTCTTAGTTTTCTAGAATTTCGGCTTTTGCTTTGATGAACTTCCTTCAACAACATTTGCCTTGGCTTCCACAATCGAAACCAGGCCTTTCTCTTTCTTTTTGTTATCATCCTCAATTCTCAGCCTTACAATGAGATCTTCAAGAGTCATCTCCTTACGTTTGTACTTGAGATAATTCTTAAACTCCTTCCAAGAAGGTGGCAATTTCTTTATGAAATACGCCACTTGAAAAAACTCATTGATCACCATCCCTTCAACATGAATGGCATGGATGATTTTCTGGAGATCTTTGGTTTGAGAGACAACGGACTTGGAATCCACCATTTTGTAGCCCAAAATTTGTTCATGACAAATTTCTTTGAACCAACATCCTCGGTTTTATATTTTTTTCTCAAGTGATTCCCAAAGCTCCTTGGTTGTCTTGCATACCACATAGACATCATACAGCGAATCATCTAATGCATTGAGAATATAATTTTTGGTAAGGAAATCATTATGATTCCAGGTATCTATAGCCCCCAAAGTTTCTGCAGGAATATCATCTCCTTCCGCACTAGGCACAGTCTCACGCATGACATTAGCCAAATTCAAAGTTGTCAAATAAAACAGCATTTTCTACTGCCATCTTTTGAAGCCTCCACCCTTAAATTTCTCAGACTTTTCAGAATGAGGTTTAGTTCCTGATTGTTCCATACTATTCAAAGATTGTTGGAAAACAATTCAGAAATAACATAACTTGAAATACTTTATTAACGAAAAATACTTGCTATACAGAATGAAATAATAGGAATAAATACAGGAATTAAATTGGTACTAACTTGATTAACCACAGGCAAAGGCTAGCGCAAAAATTATGTTCGTCGAATAGTATTTCTGTCTCACTCTTGTGATTGTGGTTCTACGTCTGATTGACCAAGATACAACTACCTAATTTTATAACCCGCACTAGATTATAGAATTCTAGCGAATTGTTTTGTGTTAACTCTCTGGAATTGTTTTGTCTTGATTAATTAATATTAATTGTATTAGGCTATATTATACAAACCTAATTCACACAACCATAAGGCTCAAGCCTTCAATCCATTTCCGAACGGTCCACATTGTAATTACTAGAATAAAGGACTAGAACTATATAAATGGCAATGGGAACTAAAAGTTCCCCGATGGGGGACACTAAGAGTCTCAAAACTCCAACAATCACAAAGGAAGATTACATGTAATAGACTTGCAACAAACAAAAACAACTACCAAACTCCCTACGAAATCAAACTCCGCTCTCTTTCCAGCAAATGCTCTCACAAATTTTTTTCTCTGGGTCATGAATGCGCACGTCGAGAACTTTTCTTCATAGGAAAAACAAAAATTTCACAATCAAGCTTTCTTGTTTTCTCTCTTCGAATATGACGGATCTTCATCTCTACAGCTTGTGAATGAAGTATCATCAATGGACATTGGCCAATTTCCACACAAGGAGTAAATCCTTCTGTATTTTCCTCCTATCTTCTTAACCATGACGAGACCAATCCCTTGCTTTTTGGCTTTGACCATCAGACAGTAGGAGGTGATGGGGAGGCATTAGTTGGATAGACTGAAGGTGTCCGGGCATAGATGAGCAAGCCAATTACAAGAACAATGGTCCCAGAGACAAAGCCTGTGGGCAACGAGGCTGCAACATCTAGGTATGGTAGTGGCAGCGTGAAGACATACACAGAAATCGGCACTGCAATGCATGCCCCAAACGATGCCAACATATGAATTTGGTCAATCCACAAAGCACAAAATAACAAGAGGAAAATATATCAAATTTAGTCTCCTATTTGTTATGTTGTAGTTACGGCTTTTGTTGCTATTTTTCTGATGCGTTGCCTACTTTTATGGATTTAATCATAATGGGAAAACTGAACTGTAAATAGAAAGGCTAATAAACCTTCCAATTATCCAATAATGTCTGCCTTTAAAAAGCTAATATATGTTTAAGGCAGGTTGGTTTTAGTATTTCAGGTGATGTTCTAAAATTTAAATCCAAACCAACACCGAACCAAATGCACAATTCATGGTGAGCACCAACCATTTAGTGACCCATCATTCAGCTTTGTGGAATAGCAACCACATCAACAAAGCCAAAATTTCAGGTTTCCCATTTTGCATGAACCAACTGTGGTAGTTTAGTAGTATATACCTTTCGAATGGATTTTTTTTTTCCTCTTTTAATATCAGTCTTCATAGTGAAGTTACTGCAATAAAATTGACAT
Organism: Malus x robusta; assembly: GCA_963082935.1. Taxonomy (NCBI): domain Eukaryota; kingdom Viridiplantae; phylum Streptophyta; class Magnoliopsida; order Rosales; family Rosaceae; genus Malus; species Malus x robusta. Next base: position 21,736,880 of record OY720330.1, read on the forward strand.
ACCTGAAAATGTCGATGCGAGGGAAGATACCACAGCAGAAGATATCTTGAGAAGATGCAGCAATGATATGTTAAAGCCCATGTTGACAATAACAAATAGTAACGGAAGTAATGGAGCACCATCACATCCTGTAGCCAGCCAATATCAATGTAATCAAATAAGTTACTCCAGTGGTTTAGATTACTCAACATAAGTAAAGAAGGACGAAATGATATTTTAATATTGAGTGGCCCTAACGAACCTATGAAATATTACGGTTCTCTTTTCTTATTTTGAGTAAGTACATTGTCGTATGGAAGACAATGAAACTGACAGATATATTGTTCTATGCAAAATATGACATACGTACGTACTATGCCACAGACAATTATTCTTCTATTTTTTTGTGTGGGAGTGTCTATATATGTATAATCAATGCCACCCGTGTTGTGAATCCAACAGCTGTGCTTAAACCTCTAGATATTTTGGTAGCAGATACTAATCCAAGCTTCATGGATCATAATTAATTCTACTGTGTGGCACAACAAAAAAATGGAATTAATTGAATTTAAGCAAATCTATCTTGGATACAAGAGCCTAATGATCTGAATTTCAAACGATATGAATGACCAAATCTGGGATGAGAGGCATCTCGTAAATAAATAAATCAACTAGATGAGAAACAACATACATTAAGAGCTTCACACTAGTTCCCCCCCCCCCCCCCCCACACCCCACCCCCCCAAAAAAAAATGCTCACTCTTTAATAGAACCTGGAGTCATATCATTGGTTGTATTCCAACAGTAACCTACTAGCATTTTTTTAGTCTCTATAGAACATGGATTTTCTCTGAAGCCATTTGATTCTTTTTGCCTTCATAGGCATTTATCTTAAATACATTTCACTTAAAAATTGAACATCAACAAATCAAATCTGAACAAGAAAGCCAACTGTAGTTTGAGCTGATATGATATTTAGTATGAGAAATTAAATGAATTTAAGTTTCAAAGAGAATGCAACAGATAATGTCTTACCTGTTGATAAGGTACCCATGTTTAGAAAGCAAGCTGCACCGTCTTTAAGATAGTTTGGCAGTTGGCCAAATGGAATCCCCCATAATTTCGACAAAAACGGTAAGAGGAGGCATATAAATAGTGCCTGCAATTCACATTTACACTAGATATTTGGCTTTCATTACAATTTTTTTAAGAAGACAACACAACAAGGTGAACTCAACTTCGGGACACCAAAAACCTAAATTTGAAGTCACTGTTTGACAGTTGATACTTACTTGGAAAGCAGATCCAAAGGAATTTACAACAAATAGGTCCACCGATCTTCCCTGTAACAGATTGAATGTAATAATAATTCTCAGATCAAAAGAACCCAAAAGAATTAATCTCATTAGAAAATAAATAAATGAATTTGTTTGATCTCTATACCCGATTGTGTTAGAACGTTTAGAATAACATCACATTCCAATAAGTTATGCCGTATTGATTTTAGGTCTAGGTTTCAGTGGTAATTCTTATTTTTTGTGATGACCCATTTTCGCAACTCAAATGCAATGTAGCCATATGGGTTATATCCTATATCTTGTTGCTTCCAAATCCTTTAGAAAGCAGAAGATACAACGAATCTAGGAACATAGAAATGAGAACTGTACATGGCCATTAGTACCTTTAACCGCTGACGAGCATCCAGAAAGATTACTTCCTACAAAACGATAAAAAGTTTCCTGTTACAGGGAATGTAATAAAATGTCAAAAATTCGAAAAATTAAACAACTGTAAAAATATTACAACCTTCAGCACTGTATCAGCTGCTTGGAACAAAAATGAAACTATCATGAGAAGACTCCAAAATACACCAGCTTCTTTTAACGAATTTCCAGCACTAGATCCACTTCAGACAAAGACAGATGTAAGTACTTGACATGCTAACACTGTACATAAGACAATCAACACGAACCTACTTAAGAGGTATCCAAATTCTACTTGAGACCAATTTATAGAGATAATTGACAACTGCGGAATGGACTCAGAAAAAACTAAAAAGTAAAATAACAAAGATCAGTTTATGAAGTAAATCACGTAAGATTGGTTTTGTCTGGAATTTTACAGTTTGACTATTTGACTTGGTGAAACAATCAACTACTTAACATGGCCATAAGAACACAGGAGGGAAGAAGTACATAACTGTGGTTGGGGTAATTAGGATTTTTTTTCCATTCCAAAACTTATCAAGGATTTTTTTTTTTCCCAAGTTTTATCAATTATCAAGAAAATACCCGAAGTTTCTCTATAATTAGAAAAAGGTATTACACATCTAAGCTTTTTGTGTCAACTGTAAACCTATAGGAAAGGATCTAGTAATCAGTGTGATGCCCAACACCCATCAATGCTGCATTGATTCCCTACGTGATCAATGCAATTAACACCTTATAGTCATATTAGACATCCACGACACTCCACAAGTTAAAATCCACCTCTAGTGCATGCGTGTGGCTGTCCGTTTCAAGTTAGTTTGCCCGTATTTTTTGTTTTCTTTTCTTTTCGCGGGGAGTTCTTGAACCCAAAGAGCATCTGAGCAACAGAACCTGTAGGGATGGAGGCAAAATTTTCATGTTGGCTGGGCTATACTTATCTTTAGAAGAATTGGTTGCCTGAAAATACAGGGGCTGGCCTTTATTCATGCCGATTGAATCTATAATCCTAAATAGTTTTGAATTCTCAGTGCTTGTTCAGAATCTACATTACTCTGTGAGACAGCTATGACCAAAATATTGCAAGTTAGTGTTTTTTCTTTAAAACCAGTATCCTCGAGGAAGCTGCACTTGAAGAATACTTTTTCAATGTTTTTGCCCTCGGTCAATTTACATCACTCAAACTTCAGAATCCACAGAGGAACAGATTGGTCGCGTTGACACAGAAATATCAAATGAATATAGTTCATTCGCAAGCTTCATCATAAGGTCATAAGTTTAATCAAAATGATGTTGAATTATATGTCTTACCTTGCTACAGTTATGATTACACCAATGGCTACAAGAACGCACCCTAAAAGTTGATTGACCCTGTATCTCCTTCCAAGGAAGATAATTGACAGGAGAATTTGCCAAACAAGAAACGTCTGCAAAATAATTACGAGAATAAATCAAACATCCAACTTTCAGTATTCCATTACTCGCGTCAAAAGGTGCCAAGCCACGTCAGTTAGTGGAAAAACATATGGAGATTTGGTACAACGGCTAATTTTATCATGTCGTTTTCCTATTTTCAGCCAATCCAATTGTTATGTTTCTCAACTGCAGTCGGCTTGAGTCCACCAGCAGCAATTTTTTAATAACACGAAGCGAAATTTTAAATCCCAGAACACTGACTGATTATCCTGGCATAAAACTTGACCAGCAGAGTTCAGTAGTTACATAGTTCCTACATTGGTTCTATTTGTTAATCGGCTTGCCTATAAAAACATAATATTTTTAATTGTGCTGCATTCTTCAACTCCACTCGGTACTCTACCAAAATTTTAATATTTTTACATGTATAATTGCATTTATTTCTCTTTTTTCAATTTCATCTCTAAAGCCATCATCTAATTGGACTGTCCCTTCATTTCAAACCATAACGTGCTAGCTTAGGAAATTCACAGATACACTTATTTCAGAAAACATCGCATAATTAGAGCACCAGAACAGAATTACATATATAAGAACAAATAGCTGTATCCAGGAAGTGAGCACTGAAACCGGCTTACCTGAGACAAAACTGGAATTGATGCTCCAGAAAGAATTGCTGATTCAAGAAAGAGGAAAAAAACTAATAAATGATATTTGCGTATCAATCTTAATGGTCAGCAGCAAATAATGCTTAGTAATGTATGAATACTCAAACCCTACAATATACAACAAATTCATGAATAGTACTACAAAGCTTGCATAAGATGGGCCAACATTCAGCAGTGGGTTGGTTTGCCATCATACAGATACAACCAATAAATTCAAAATAAGTGCATGAGAACTAGTGAAGACCTGGACTTGACAAACATAAATGTTAATAACGAATAAATTATATCAAAAGGAGATTTCAGGACTGAATCAATTGATACATGATGAAGATGAAAAACTGAACATAATTATAATTAAATCTTAGTAAAGTGAAACAAAAATATAATAATGATGTTGAAAAAGCATCACATAACTTCCCCAAGGAAAGGACGAGAATGATGATGTTGAAACAGTGAAACATATCAAAGAGCAGCAAAAAAATTCTGAAGATTTCCTTGAAAGAAGGTAAGATTGAAATGTATTACGAAATGTTACCTCCAGCTGCCATCCCAGTAGCAGCACCAAGAGCTTCCAAGAGGCCAACAGCAAGAAATGGAGCTTTTGGCATGGATAGCATCTCATCAGTAACAATACCAGCGCGATACCGGATATACAAGACTGAGAAATATACAATTACATATCTGAGAAGCAAAATTAAAAGGCAGCACTTGATGTTAGTCCATGGTATTGAAGCGTTTGAGGTATTGCTTGTACACCTCCCTTTAGTCAATGCCATCAATAAAACATAACTCGAAGTAGGAAAAGGAAACAATAAATAAGTGAAAGGTATGCTTTATCTATACAAAATGGTAGCTACGTTAGTAGAAAAACATCAATGGTAAACTTTACTTTTCGAACAACATCTATATGACTTTTCACAGTGAATGTGAACAAAAAGCCTATCAAAGAAAAGTCATAAAAATATTTGAGGCAGCGGTGATTGGTTCATATCACATTCACAGAACAATGGAAAAAACATTGAAGATGCCTTGCTGTCGTTTCAGAACCTATTAGCTATTGGCAGTTAAGGGTTGATGGTTCTCATCAGGTGATAGCCTGATAGGAGATACCCATCTACGTCTGGTAACGATTTCAATGATTATAAATTTTGGTATTCAGGCTATTACACCTATTAAGCCTGATCATGAACTCATAAACAAGTTGCAAACTATTCAACCATACAATTTGGCACAGTTTGGGGAGAACGAATCAGAGAGTCTAACTAGTTCCTTTCTGTATCAAATGGATTTAAAGTTAGGCCAAAAAAACCCCTTCTCATCATAACATAAACTCAGATAAGATAGTACACATGCGCAAAACAATCTCAATTTTATTTTGACATTTTAGCATTGTTTATAACTTGTGTGTCCTCATAGCAACAGTTGAAAGATCCTAAACCGTACCAAAAAGAAATCCTGAACCTAAAACCTGTAACCCTAAACCTTAAAACGTTATAATTGCCAGACATGAGAACTAAAAATTTAGATGATTCTACATGTAAAGAATTATTAGATGAGAAAAATTCAAAGTGAAAAAGACATAATTTAGAAGGAGTTGCTCATATTTTATAAAACTTCTTTTCTTTTTAGTCCAAGACATATTCTGCACTAATCTACACTAAGGAGAGGAGGGAGGGTTTGAACCCAGGACGTAGTGGGTCAAAGAAGAAGGCCCGAATCACTTGCTAAAATAAAATAAAACATTAAAATTATGTTTGAAGTGTAAAATTTGAGCAACTCATTTTATTCCACAATATAATGAATTGCTCAAGTTTTACAATTACGCACTATTTTTAATGTTTCTTATCTAAATGTTTATAATATTGTAAATACAAGGAATACCAACAATATTATAAATGTTTCTTATCTAATTGTTTATAATATTGAGTTTTATAAAATACAAGCACAATGCAAGGAATACCAACAATATTTGTAGATGGAGACATTGTATAATAATTCAATTTAAAAATTATTTTCATGCTTTTTTTTTTTTTTGGAAGTTAAAAATGATTTTAGAAAACTAAAGCATGAAAGTTGTTAGATCCTAAGCTTTTATTTATGGACCACAAACCCAAAAGCAAAAAGAAATGAAAAGGACAGGAGGGAGCTCTTTGAGCACCCACTTGACACACACACTCATTCAAAAAGCATAGATGGATGGAATCAAATATAGCAAGAAGAAAGAAGGGCAGGATATGATAATCATTACCACCTCTCCCTCCTCCCTCCCCCCTCCCTTTTGACTTATGGGAATCAAAAAATCTGCTGGTAAATGGTTTAGATTCAAATTAGGCCCACCCACTATCTCTGCACTTTCGCAGCGTCTCCTTCTTTATCCACCCTTTTATTTTCCATTAGAAAACTAAAATAAAAGTCGCACACATCATATTGTTATTCCAACACACCTTTATTTTCAGTCATCGAATTAAATAAATAAAACCGAAATAACATTCCGGATTAAGCAAGTATGTGCAAGAGATGAAAAGAATATGTATCATTTCCCTCAAAAGAAAGGTAATTCCAAACAAGTCGATCTGGAATGTCCATTGCTAGCACAATATATTTATATACAGTTGCTCTAATTTATGATATGGAACTCAATGGTCACAGCCAACTGCCTTAACTCACATATGCATATACAATCGCTATATACACATCCATGTATCTAATTCTACACATAATGCATACATAGGCAGTCCTAGCACGTAAAAGACGGAATAAAAGGAAGGAAGGAAGAATTTGCGGTGTGTAAAACATGAAAAGTAGAGTGGACGAATCCAACTTGGATTCGACAAGGCAGTCATACTCATTACTCACCATAGAGAAATTCACAACTAGAGGAGTCGTGTCCTTGTGCTCTATGGTTGTCATTTTCACCTCATGAAAAAATCACCAACTTTTAACATATGTTTTTTGGGTTTATCTGACATAATCCTCCAACCAAAAACATTTAACAAATCACAGGCCTATTCGATTCAACAAATCTCAACCCTACAAAGTTGAATTTTACTTTGTCTGAATCAAGGCTCCCAAACGATGAAGGGCCAACTATTTGGACACCCTACCATCTGCACTCATTTCGTGGATCTCACTTGTAAGCAACGTATACACTATTACCGTCGGGTTTGTGTCAAAGACATGTGAGAGTTTTTGTCCACATTACATTGTATCACCGATGGACCGTCGGGTTTGTGTCAAAAAAGACATGTGAGATTTTGACCAAAAAAACAAATGTGAGGAAACGATGTCGTTGGACGACAACTATTGTCGTCGGTCGCCGTTAGTGTTTGTAGTATTATTGTTTCTTCTACACTTTCGGTCAACTAAACGCCCTGAAAACCAGTAAATCAAATGATTGTGGCCGAGTCTTGTAAATTCTAAACTAATTTCCAAAAGCACCCAAAAATGGAAAATAAAATAATTAAAAAACAATCATGAGAGAGAGAGAGAGAGAGAGAGAGAGAGAGAGAGAGAGAGATAGAGAGAGAGGCGGTGTCAGTTACCCGAAAGTGGCGAGCTGAGCCAGAAAGAATGGGTAGTGTTTAAGCGGGACCAAGGCCAGCTTATAGAGCACCCGATTTCCGACCCCCAGAACCACCGTAACCGCCGCTGCAACCGCCACGTCTACCCTCCGATCCTTACTACTCCTTTCCAGCTCCACCGACGCCCGATACTCCCCCACCGCATACGAGCACGGCCCCGCCTTCGAGCTCTCCGCTCCTTCCCCGCCCTCCGATCGCTCCCACGCCCCTCTGGACCCCACCGCTTCCACCGTCCATGTCACCCGCCGCAAATGCTCAGACGGCGTCGTCCGCAGCCGGATTCCTTGCCGGAGAATACTCCCGTAATATCTGTGCCGGAGATGTGAGATCTCGGGCTGCAAGCGTGGTGGTTCCCGGATCCAAATTGGTGGTTCGGGAGCTCCGGCGCCCGCCCATACGCGGTGGATACTCGATATCATAATAGGAAGTTGTGGAATTGTAAATCCGATGTTTTGTAATAATTTCCGTATACATAGAGAGAAGGAGAGAGACGTGATTGTTTTGTCGTCTCAAGTGACATTAACGTTGATTAAAAATCATGTTGTCAAATATGTTTTTTATATTTTCAACAGTAAAGTAGTTTCGTTTTACCTAAAAATATAAATAAAAAATTGTGATTACACGGTCTTTTATGAACGGATAATATTACTTGATCTCTGAGATTCCCAGTAAAAATATCCAAAGATAAACCCCTCTAGTTGAATACTAGTGGTAGGTGGTGTCGTTTTTGGAGAAGCGTAGTTTAGTGTGTAAGCACAGCAATGAACCACGACGAATCCTACCTATCAAAGATTAGGGGGGAGATCCTCGGTAGTGGTGACCCTTTCACTCAAGGACTTGGTTGGGTGTGGAGAGATTTTTTATTGTTCTGAAAACACGATTCGGTAGTAATAATACAAGAGAGTTTTAATAAAAATGACTTGAGCCAACTTTTTTAAACAAAAAACCATTTACAACTTTTATTTAATTAAAATGACTTGAAATTTAATGAAAATGACAAAATACAATACAGTGCCAAAAAAAAAAAAATCCCATAGGCTATATAAAGCAAAGCCTAACATGCAACATCAAGCTTTTCTTCCAGTTTTGTCCCCAACCGATGTTAATACAAATTTGTTAACACAACTTCACATTATTTACAAAATTGCATTGAGCCTAAAAAAGTAATTTTATTTTTTATTTTTTCCTCCAACAAACGGTTGCAACCATTCCCCAAAACTCATATCATGACATAATTAATTCAAGAATCACCACCCCCACTTTCATCCTCCAACAAACGGTTGCAACCATTCCCCATAACTAATTTAGTCTCTTTCATCCACCATCCGTCCTTCCGTTTTTCCCCTGCACAATTCCCACAAACTAAAAATATTACTCTTCAAATTCAATTTAATAAATAAGAAACATACACTTTTATAAAGCTCTTCCCAAACAGAAAAATAGTCTACATGTCCAAATAAAATAGGTGACTCTTATAAATGGTGGATTGTCTTGGTGTTAAGGTAATATTTTCAACTTGTGCCATTGCGGATTTAAACTTTTTATCCTCTTAGTATAAATTAGTATAGAATATAGATTGTACTAAAAAGAATAAGTAATTAGTATAGAATATCGTTTGTACTAAAACAAAAATTACACATCAAATTAAAATTACATAGCAATATCCCATCAAATTATCTTTTATATCAGCAAATCAAGGGCCTTGAATTACAGCTTTACAAGTCGCTTTGTTATGTCCCATCAACAACCTAAAAACAAATCAACAGAAAATGCATCGATAACATACTAGAAATTTGATACTTTATGATTCTTCAATTAATAAAAAAGATCAAATAACTCAAATATTCCCACAAGTAAACAAAATTATCAATTATAAACACATAAAAAGTTTCTAAAATCTAAAATTTTCGAACTACACACTATTTCTAAAACTAAACGCTACCACTATTTCTAGAGTTGAACACTTATTATTTCTAAAACTGTGCACTAGCACTACCACTATTTCTAGAACATAACACTAACTATTTTAGAACTAAACACTGATTATTTCTAAAATTATACTGATTATTTTTAGAACTGAACAATAACTATTTCAAGAAATGAACACGGTACTATCATTATTTATTAAACTGAACACTGATACTATCATTATTTCTTAAACTGAACACTAACTATTTGTAAAACTAAACAATGTACTATTTCTTAAACTAAACATTGACTATTCCTTAAGTTGAAGATTGACTATTTCTAGAATTGAACAGGGGTATTATCACTCTTTCTTAAAATGAACACTGGTAATATCATTATTTCTTAAATTGAACGCTGGTACTATCATTATTTCTTAAACTGAACGCTCATTTTCCCCAATTACTCACCCAACAACAAAAATTTACAGTGTTATGAACTAAAAACCTTCAAGTTTTCCAAGCTTTTTGAGCTAAAACTAGCATTAGGAGATTCAAAAGTTCAAAACTCGGCAAACAAATCAAATTTACATATAAATAGATATATTTAACAAGCACAATTGTTAGTTCTAAAGTAAATATACTTCCTATTAACATATATTAGAGTTAAAAATCCTAAAATAGGTGATGGAGAATGCCCTTGTTCAGATTGTACAGAAGAGAGAGCGTGTTTACCACCTACAGGATCTTGATGTCTCAGGTATCACTTATACATAAAGGGTGCGTTTGTTGCACCGGACTGTCTCCTACTGGACTAGCTACAGGGACTAAGCTGGACTGGCTTAGACTAGATTAAGCTAGACTAACTTAGTGAAGCGTTTAGTGCAGTGTCGGACTAAGAAGTAGGATAATGAAAACAATATTGTTCACCATATTTGTGTTTGCTTAGACTAGGACTACATTATTGTTCTATTTTAATCACTCCAATACATGTGCCCAACAAATTTTTGTCATTGTGTAATAGAGTAATGCTACAAATCTCATGATATGGGTTAATTGGAGCATATTTTTGCCATGTATATTATGAATCTTAAAAAAAAAAAAGACAATTGTTTTGTTTCTAGTACCTGCTAATAGAATTGGGACATACTATTTATAAATAGTTGAGTTTAATCTGCAAATGTAGCTTGGTTTAAACTCTATCACCCAAAAGAAGAAAAAAATAGTGCCCAATACATGCAACTTCAACAAATGCAAGTACATAAGAAGATACTTGTGACAAGTCAATCTTTGCCATTGATTGACTCTTAAAACATCATTCACTAAACTTTCATCCAGGATATTTTACAAAATGCCATTTAACTATAGTATAGCATTCCAAAGTAGATCTCCATAATTTACAAAATCCTAGTTAACATTAGCCAAAATACGTCATAGTGCAAAGCTAAGTTATAAGTCATAACCTAAGATTGTACGATTAATAAAATACATCCATGTCAAAAGGCACCACATAATATATTCATCCGCTTGCTTTGTCGCTTAAAAGCCTTTGGACGAACACTTTCTTGACTTCCGATTTGATTGCCCTAACACTCCCACATTTTGTGTATGCGCATGATTGTGCTTAATCCTACATTGCAGAGATCATCATCATTATTTATCATTGCCAAAACACATTTTTAATCATTTTCAACCAAAGGTCAATAAGGTGTATCTATTATCTACGTGTCTTCTACAAAAACTTTACAATTTCACACACACACACACACACACACATAGAGTACACACACACACACAGAGCGCGTGCGCACGCGCACACACACAGAGCACGCGCGTCCACACACACACACAGAGTACACACATGGAAGACTCCCATGCTTAGTAAACTTTGCAACATTAAGAAATACAACGACACTGCCCTGATGTGCACTTGATCCACGTTCAGGGTTGTCCATATTGAATATATTATCAAACATTGCACCCAGAACACATTCCAAATCTGACCTGAATTTAAATTCCTAATATCATACACATCAGACAAGACATAAAAATAATACAAAGACGTACTTCTTATCACATTATAAATAAAAATCACGAAACTCTTCCATCCTTACTGCAGCCACAACAAGAAGTAAACCAAAGGCATGCAATATGCCATATGTTCTTATCTCTATTTACTTTAAATTATTGAGGGGGCTACTAGTACGTTTTTATTCAACGAGTCTGAAGAAATATCACACTATGAACTTAAAGTAAACAACAGTAACTAAACTACTTAACGCAGCACCCATATACTCCTATGAATTGCAAGCCACAGTAACAAGTATAACCCAAGTCATGTAATTCGACAATGCCATACTTTAAGACAATGTTCTTATTTCTATCAACTTTAAATCATTCAAATGCTAGTTGCGTTTCTATTTCACAAAATTGACGAAAATCATGCTGTGAAACTTACTAAAACCATACCAACAGAATCAAAACTACAGGACACAACAACTGGTTCTGTAGACAGGATATAACAAAACCACATACTTCAACCAATTGCAATCAATATATGAATCTATATCATATATTCTCGATAAAGTTGGAGTTCCAATTCTACGTTCCCACAATGCCATCCTCGGATACGTCTAACAACTGATATATGAATTCTTCAGTGTCATCTTTCGTTCCTTTCTCATAAATCCCCTGAAAACCCACAAAAAGGGAAGCAAAATCAAGCAAATGGGTATATGATAAAACTCAAAAATACGAAATAAAAAGCGCAACATTCACAAGATTTTCAAGGAAAAAAAATTACTTTGGCAATAACTAAGTCTTCAAAGGTGAGCTTTCCGTTTTTGCGTTGCTGGGTAACTAAGTCAAACATCTTATCTCCGAGAGCTCCCTTTAGTCCGAAATAAGTCTGCGAAAACAGAATGTGGGTAGGACTTGCAATTTTGACAACTTTGGCATCCTAAATTCCCAAGTTCCATCTCATCTTATGAAAACCCCAAATTCTAATCTCAATTTCACCTAAATATCAAAACCCTAATTTGTTCAAGTGCAGAGGTCTATGATTGAAAATTTCTCAAACCCAAAACAACAAAATCAAATAAAGCTCAGTAATATCACAATCTGCAACACAAATCGACGAAATAAATCAAAGATTCGAAGTTTACCAGACAACTCGAGGCAGATGAGGGCGAGCATATGCAAATAAGGGAAGACGCAAAGATGAGGGTGAGGAGGACGATGATGAGGGAGCATGGCAAGGACGACGATGAGGGAGCACGCATAGATGATGACGATGAGGGAAGATGCAGAAAATCTCTCGTGGTTTTCTATGGCTTACGAGTCAGCCCAAAATTAGGGATCCTCGTTAAGAACGGCTAAGGAGGCGTATAATCCGAGCGAGTCCGTGCTAAGCCCATTAAACCTAATCCTGGTGCAAACCAAACAAATGACTATAGTCTAGTCTAGTCTAGTCCTCCATAATCTGGTCAAACAAACGGGCCCAAAATGTGTATAAGTGATTATATGGGTTAATGGCCAAAATAATGTTAAATTTCAAATATAGTTCTCACTCCCTATGCTTCTTTCTTAACCCATGCCTAGCCTTCATTCGAGCTAATTTATTTGCCCTATTTATTTCACAAAGTCGGGGAATCCATTGATATTGATTGGAATTTAACACTGATTTATTTTGCCTGTAACAATGCTTGGCACTATGAAAATGTACCATACGCGGTTCCTCTACAAGCCCCATCGTGTATTGAGACCCTTGATCACTTTTTTGCACTTGCCCTTTTGCTGAAGTTGTATGCAACTAAGTTTCCTATTGTCCTACCCCTCTCTAGCAACACTAATCAACCTTTTCACCAATGGATTTCCTATTGTCCTACCTCCTCCCCTCCTTTAGACTTTGTTTAGCTTGATGCAAACTTGTTTTTCTTTGTTGGTGAATCTGGCAATCCAGTTTTGTGTAAAGAATTGTCGTTATTCGTTTGCCTTTTCTCCTTTGCACTCATTACCAGAACTCGAATCAATGGTGACGTGCATGTCGTTGTCTAACTCATCTTCAGCTCTGTCTCTTTCACTCTTGAGGTACCTGCTGTTGGATTCCATTTGTTGTTGCTGATCTACAGCTAAAGCTTCAATTTCCATATTGGGGTTCCATTCTTCTTCATTTCTGGAATTTGGGTTTTTATTTCTGTAATTTAATTGTGACTATCAGTTTGTGCGTGCGACTGTGAGAGAGAGAGCCACCGGCTCCGAGCCCCTCACCCTCCACCAGGAATACCAGATGCAGCTCACCTGGACCCAAGACCCCGACAGTACTATCTTTCTCTCTCTTACATATGTGCTTGTGTGGGTTTTGGTAGATTCCTTTGCTTTGTCATAACAAAAACTAAACTGGGTTTTCTGGGTTTGACAAAAAACTGGTAATTGTGGAATCTGATATTGAAGGTTTGATCTTTCAGGAAAATTATAAAAAGGGTTCAATTTAGTTTTGACAAATGATTGGGGGTTTTTGGTGTGATTGTATTGCTGGTTTGGTGAGTGATTGAAGAGTTGAAAATGGTTTTTGCAGAGCAGACTTTCATTGTATTAGATAAGCAATTGTTTATGGGAGAGTTCAGCCATGGAGAGCCTCATGTGGAAGGTTAGCCAAATTTACACTCTTTCTTCACAAAATTACCTTCTGATTGGTTGCTGAGAAAAATTATGGAGACATTCAAATGATTACTTAAGAACAGTTGGTTGGATGGTTTTGGATGAAATCATGAGAAGTGTTTAGTAAATTTTGTTCTTAATTTTACTAAGATTTTGAGTTTTTTTTTTTTTACCTCTGCAAATTTCCATTAAATTGCTTGCAATTGAATTATTTTGTGATTTTCTATAAAACTCCCTGTATATTTATTATTTGTTTCCAATAGCAGGTAATCAGGTATTGTATTTTTTTTAAACTCCGATTAATTTTTTTATGTTCTTCTTTTTTGGTGAGAAGATTAGGGATAAAGCTCTGCACCCAAACTCAAGTGACCCAGCTTGTTTGCTCTGTTTTTGGATTTCGTTTTTAAATTTGATATTTTGTTTGTAGCCACTGGAAAGAGGCCGCATGAAAATTTCTCTTCTAGGAGTTGTGAAGGAGTTGGGGAGGATGAATAGAGTCTTACCGTCAAATTTAGTAAGTACTTGCCAAAAGCCATGGGATTTTGAAATATCAATTTCTTGCTTGCTTATTAGCTGACAGATTGCTTAATATCAATTTCTCACTGCATAAAATGTGATGATTTACACAACAGAGTCGTTCCCTACATGCGTGAGGATCTGTGCGTGCAACCTCATTGGTTAAGCAGACCTTGGTGCTCCATTTTGTGATACCATGCACAAGCAAGAGAGTAAAGAGGAGTTTGATTGCATAATTACTCAGAAAATAAAGTGTATTTATTTTTAACTATTCTGAAGTGAAATTAGTGGTCATCTACTGGTCCAGTTCAATGTTGCCCGAGTTTACAAAGGACGATGCAACACTTATATGATACTTTTCTTATTGGCTGTATGGGAATCATCAATATCTTATGGATTAATATACTTACCATTTCGTGTACATATGTTTTGATTCATGTTAAACTTTTTGTATTATTTTTGTGGTTGTCATTGGCAGGTGAATTTGAAAACATTCATAGTTATCCCTAGGACCTTGAGGGAGTTTGCAATTAGTAGTCATATAGATGGTTAGTCGTGTTAACGATGAAAGCATCTGGTTTAGGTTTGTCCTCAAAATTTATGCTTAGTTGTAATAATACTTTTGCTTAGTTGTTCATGTAAAAATGGAACATTTTTTTTGTACATGTATCATTTTATATTCGTTTAATGTTTAAACTTATGCTTATTAACTTGGTTATTGGTAAGGCTCTTCTAGAGGCAGTGTTGGCGTGTAGATGATGAGGAATTAGGCGATGAGGAGGAAATGACGAAGGCGGATGACCAAAAGGTGTTATAGAAGAAGAAAAAGCTCAGAAGTCTGATACACCAAGCAACTCCATCTGAAAGCGGAAGAATCCAAAGGTAAACCTCTTCGAACTCTTCGATTATGGTGTTCTTTAGTCGATTGCAAGATTAGAACTTGAAAAACTAACACATACATATAATTTTTTGTCAAGGAACTGTGGTCCAGTGGCTGTATAGAAGAAAAGGACAATGCATGCTCTCTCTCTCACAGTAGCTCCGTGTTCCTCTCCCCCCAAACCTAATGGCTTCAGCCCAATTTGGAGCCTGCTCGAATTAGGACCTCTTGGAGATTCAGAGCTCCAGGTGAGATAATTTTCCCCAAATTGTATTCAATTTATGTTGCTTCATTTCATTTTCCATTTTAATTTGGAATTGTTGATATTTTAGGCGGGTATCACAAGTATAACCAGAACAATTTTTGTGTTGGATTGGGGTCAAATTGTCCAGCTTTATTAGCTATTTGGTCGCATGTGTATTTGTAATCTGAATAATATGAATTAGGGTTTTTCTGTTAGTGTCCGATTGGTCAAGAAAGGATGCTTCTTTTTTGTTATCATGCATATTTAAGCTGTAAACATCTGAAAAACTGCTTAATTGAAGTGAGATTTCCAGTTTTTTAGGTCAATTTCAGGTCTTGAGCTTTGAATTTGTTTACATGTATCCCAGCTGAAGCTATCTACGTCGTAGTTTGAAGTATTTCTATTGGTAACTGTATTTTTGTTGTGCAATCTAAGTTGCTCCAATATCTTTTGTATGCAATTTGGTGTAGACAAGTGGTTTTTGATGTTTTGGTGGGTATTGGAAAAAAAATATGAAATTGATTTGCGCTCAATGCATAGTTAATCTTAAAATACGGTTTATTAAATTGGTTTGATGATATATAGGTGTTAGCAAATTAGCGATGTCAACTCCTACAAGGAAGATGCTGATGAGAGACTTCAAGAGGCTGCAACAAGACCTACCTACAAGGATTAGCGGGGCGCCTCAGGATAACATTATAATGTTGTCGACAAGGTATTGAAAAGTCTCAATGCTATCTTCGACAATCTTGAGAGCGAGGGTTTAGGGTACTTTTCTATTTCTTTTGGCATGATATAGCTTATTGTATTTCACATGGTTTAGAAATTTCAAGGATTTTTTTTGTACCCTCAATTTTGATGTTTTTTTGTTGATCTAATGCATTGAACATTGCCTCCATTCCTCATTTGAATTACGCTACAATCATCCAGAATAAACATAAAACAATAGAATATCTAAAGATGTTCAATAGTCTACGCCCGATCGGTTGCTGGCCATTGACATCTTCATTATGGTTTTTCAAACTACATTATTGCACAATCATTCAAGAGCAAAAGACAGATTTTCTGAAAAATATGCATGCTTCGAGACGGGCATATCAACATGTCAGTTTCCACAAATGCAACATGAAACTTGACCGGAAGAACCATATTACTATAGTCAAATGCCCCACTAGCTTGGTCCTTTTCCTGCTCTCCATTCCCTGCTCCAAGGACTCCAACCTTTTCATGCACACTTACTATTGAGGATAGAGGTCCATACATTTGTTAGACTATATGGTCACATGGATATCTCATCGATGCCAGACCGGCCCTTTTGGATCCGCTTCAGAGAAATGTTGTGGAGGTGCTTGGAGGGGATGATGCGACTTTCTCGAGGATCTTGTTGTTGGTGTGAAGTCAAAGGCCATGCACCAGTAGCAGCGGTTGATCACCCGGCGGGAAAATTTCTTCACTGGTCTTGTTCGGATGCAACCCATGGTGGTGGATCCCAAAGGAAACAAGAAACTGGGACAAATTTGGTGGTGGAAACAAGAACTGGGTTTTGATCCTAAAGGAAGATAGGCGGTGGAAATAGGAATTTGGGGTGTTTGGTGGTGGATGGACAATAGGAATTTGGTTTGGGTTTTGTTATATTTTTATTAATTAAATAGTTAATTAATTTTTAATATTTAATTAATTCCTCAATTCAGTTGGACAAGCGAGTGGGTCTGCTGCCTATAACAGCTAAATTAATAGAAAATTTAACCTAAGACCTCTCATTTACAAGTAAAGCAACCACTAGACCATAGTACGAAGTGACAACTCTTTTTAATACTAACCTTTTTATTTGAGTAGTACAACATTTATCATCTAATTGTACCATAACTTATAGATGAAATTGTAGCAATGGTCCTTCAACTTTAATCTAATTAGAGCAATGGTTCCTTAACTTTATTTCCATGACCATTGGTCCCTCAACTTGTCAAAATGTGTAGCTATGGTCATTTTTCTTAACACTGTCAATAAATCCGTTAAATTCAGTCATGTGCATGGCGTAGGAGATTGACTGTAGGGGCAATTAAGGAAACATATTATTTCCCAGGTTGAAGTTGATACCCATCGCCAAAGATTGGAGTGTCTCAAACAAACGCAAAAAGGGCTCAGAGCCATCTTCTCCTTCTCTTCCTCCTCCTCATCTGCAACTCTTTCTCTCTCTCTCTCTCTCTCTCTCTCTCTCTCTCCCCTCTAAAACAACATACAACTACCAGCTCTATCTCTCTCTTCTTTCACTCTTTGAAAGTTCTGATAGGGACAATGACAGCGGTCTTCGCTGACGTCGCGAAGCTAACGAAGCATGAGGTGCCTGCACTCGCATCCCTCTTTCTCTCTCTCTCTCTCTCTCTCTCTCTCTCTCTCCCATTTCATCTTCTTCTCCATGACTGAATGAATGAATGGCATGTTTTCGTTCGCTGCTTTTAGGGTATTTCAGAGGTTTGCATTTTCTCTATTTTGTGTTCGCATTTTACTTTTTGTCCCGTTTGGTTCGCCAGAAAATGAAATTCGAAAAATACCAAACATTTCCTTTTCAATTTTCTTCTAATTTTTAAAAAAAATTAAAACTAAAGTATTCATGGAATTTGTTGTACTGCTGTTGCAGTTGTGCAATTGGCATGCAGTGCGAATTAATGGTTGCTTTTCTTAAGCATTTTTTTTAATTTTCCCAACATTTTCTCGGAAGCTGAACAATGTACTTTGGGAATTGGGAATGGGAGCCCTTTTTGCGTTTGTTTGAGATTGGAATTTGCGTTTGTCATAGAACATGGAGGTCTTACGAATGACTTAAATTCATGATTGGAATGGTTTGTTTAATGTATTTAATGACTAAACGAGTGATAGAAGCATATTTATGCGCCTTAGTTAGTTAGTTCTTATGCATTTATGTTGTGTTTTCTTAGTTAAGTTAGTGTTTTAAGTTATTTTCATGTGTTTTCAGGTTAAGAGACAAAGTGAGCAAAAGGATGCAATTTGGAGCATTTTGGAGCAAAATTGGGCTAAAATGGAGTTCATGCACATGAAGCACAAATGATGGACGGATTTGAGGGATTGATGAAGCTAGGAAGGCGTTTCAAAGTTGAAGAATTGAAGATACAAAGTTTCCTAGTTGAAGTAGGAAAGGGCTTACATGAAGGATTCCTAATTGAAGATGGATTCCTAGACGAATGAAGTTTCCTACTCAAGCAAGTATTCCTACATGAAGAAGAAGAATTAAAGCCAAAGAATCAGCTCAAGATAAGGAATCCTATCCAAAACCTCATCTATAACCTTATCTTAGCTTATCTTATCCAAACAAACCTTATCCTATCCTATCTTATCCTAATCTTAATCTATCCACATTTCAGCCACTTATGAGGGTTTCTAACTAGATTAGGATGCTTAAAATGGGATTTCTAGAAGACCTAATCTTATCCTACAAAAATGGAGCCTAGGAACCTTTCTAGAAACCTAAAAATCTGCTTTGTATTTCTTTCTAGAAACCTAGCTTTGTGCCGCACCCTATACCTATTTCCCTTGGGATTTTGGTTTCTAGAAGCCTTATCCTTTCACACTCTTTGTGCTGCACATTATCTCCCATTCCCTTTTGATTTCTGATTTCTTTTCCTTCAAGGATTGTGTTTTATTTTCCTATGCAACTTAGGCCTTTAAAACCTTGTCCTTTGCTACCTAGGAATGGGGATTTTCAGCCTATAAATACAACATAGTGCCGCACCCTTTCATTCACCATCCTCTACCATATTTTCACTACACCATTCACCAATCATACCTCTTGTGCCGTGAGTTTGCAAGGAGAAGAAGGAAGACAACTTGGAGCCGTGCATGCCATTCAAGACGTTGGATTGTCAGAGCGTTTCTAGGTGTTTTCTATCTTTATGTCAATGTTTATATTTATTTATCTTTGTTTATTTGCGAACATGAGGAACTAATTTCTTTATAGTTATAGGGGAATTCAAAGCCATGATCATATGTTTTATATGACTTGATTTCTTCCAATTATGATTTCATGAATCGTGAATGTGGTTTACTTATCTATTTGATTGATAACATGTTTATGTATGTTGATTGAGGGTCGACACTTAGTTTGCATGCATGAATTTGATGTTAGAGTATAAGGGAATTTCACCTAATCGTTATTAACTTATATTCATAAGTAGTAAAAGTCGCTAGTCACGATTGTGTTAAGTAAATCCTAGGCAAGAGTAACATGCGTATCCCATAGTTATGAATGCCTCATCAATGCTTATGATTTCCATTGAACTTAATGATCTTTGATATGTGTCTCTATCATGCGTATTCCATAGTTAGGGTCCTTGATAAGAATAATTTGGTTGTAATGCGTATCTCATTCAATTCAATGAATCTAGGGAAATCTGAGAATTAATTGGTCAATCTAGTTAATTTGGGGCATTGTCATTCATGGTTTGTTGAAAGAGTAATTGGAAATCGAGTCGTATGCATATGTTTCATGTGTGGAGAATGAACCTTCTAACTAGCCTTTCACCATCTTAATTTACATCAATTTCGTTTTTGTCAAGTTAGTTTACAAAGTTTTGTTTTGTTTTTAAATTCGTCCAAAATCAATTCCCATTTACTTAGTTGAGTCATAGTAGTTAGAAATCACTTTAGTTTGTGTTTTTAAGTGTCTTAGGTCAAGTTAAAATCAATTTTCGTTCAAGTTTGTGTCTAGTGTTCAAAACTGCCCAGATTGTGGTTTTAAGGCAGTTTTGAGTGTTTTTTGGCTGTTTTGAGTCTTTTGGTTTGTTTTGGTGTTTTAAAGTCTAGTTTTGCATTCTTTGAGTCTAATTTAGTGTTTTAAACTTGTTTTTACGTATTTGAGTCAGTTTTCAAGTGATTTTGCAATCCCTCCTAATCCCCGGCCTAGAACGATCCCTACTTGCATACTTACTACAATTGATAAAAAGAGGGTTAATTTGAGTGTCAACATAATTTTCACATCAATGAGTTTGATTAGAATCTTATTTTCATGATCATGATTAAGAATTTGAATGGATGGTGAATGGGTATCGACTTCAATCTGAGGACGGGTATCGAGCTTCAACCTGGGAAATAATATGTTTCCTTAATTGCCCCTACAATCAATTTCATGTGCCATGTACATGATTGAATTTAACGAATTTATTGATGATGTTAAGCACTATTCGAAAATCCCCGCCTAGGCACTAGGTAGCTGGTCACCATCTCGATTAATGCCTAGGCGTTTGAAAATTAAGAAAGAGAGTTTAGACCTTCTGAGGCGCCAGCTTAGACTGCCTGGGCACCCACCTAACCCACCAAGACCCACCTAGGTTGCGACACACTTAGACGGAAAATAGATAACTTTCATTTTGCGTTTTACTTTTTTCAATAAATTGTAAGCGACTTGTTGAATACTTAAATGAATACACATTATATGCTTGTTTCTTATATTTTTATTATGTTCTAATAGCTCATAATATATATGTTATTATATTTTGTAGTTTATGATGAAATTATATATATTTTAAGTATAAATAGACACTTATATACACAAAATATAATAAATTTAATTAAATCCGCCTAATCCACCCAGGCGCCAAGCCCCAGCCCTCCGTTCGATTAGCGTTTAGCGTCTTTTAAAACCTTGGTGTTAAGGAAAATGACCATAGGTGCACATTTTGACAAGTTGAGGAACCAATGGTAATGAAAATAAAGTTAAAAGATCATTACTTCAATTAGATTAAAGTTGAGAGACTATTGTTACAAATTCTTCTAACTTCTACTATCTCTTTAATAGAGATAAAACCTACCAACATTTGTGGGTCCACCTCTGATAGAGAGATAACAAATAGCATTCGTTTTTTGCCCCAGACTCCCGCAGCCTCCTCCTTTTCATCTCTATCTTCTCCGTCGGCCCCTAAACATTTCTATCAAATTTCGATCCGTTCGAGTCGCTTCACTCTCCCCTCCGTCGTTTTTCACTCTCGATCCACCCCTGCATTACTTTTCCGGCCGTTTTGCAGGTACGGTTTAAATTTCTTGAAGTTTTCCGTTTTCCTTTGGTTTAAATTTTGGCGAGAAACATGAAATATTTCTGAAATCTTGTAATTATGAGCATTCACTGTCGATTTGATGTCTGTGCTATAGAAGATTGTAGTAATTCTTCTGGGTTTTTATAATTTGCCTAAATTAATCGTTTTTTCCGAATGAATTTTGTAATTTTTGTTAGTATAGTTGCACTGTCTCTTTGTATAGGAAAGCATCATTTGCGATTCGAATCCCGGTTACGGTAAGAGAAGTCAGAATCCAATCTTT
This sequence comes from Malus x robusta, assembly GCA_963082935.1. NCBI lineage: Eukaryota > Viridiplantae > Streptophyta > Magnoliopsida > Rosales > Rosaceae > Malus > Malus x robusta. Next base: position 21,758,760 of record OY720330.1, read on the forward strand.
CATAGGTGTGGCTTGATGCCTTTTTCAATGGATTGGTTTGACATGAATATTTACGGATGGATATTTGCTCTTGAATTGTTTCTTAAAATGCGAAATGCGCCATTTTAAGGATGGATTGCAGCATTGTTCTTCGGTTTTTTTATCGTTGTCAAATGGATTTGAATGTTTTTTTCCTGGGAAATGAATATCATTTGAGCTCCTTTTTCATCTGTTCCATAAAACATATCATCCAAATAACTACATAAACTTGAATCGGATTCTGGAGTAATGCTGAGAAATACGATACAGAAGTAATAACCATTTTAGTTAACTTGTGTGCTAGTTAGACTGTAGAGTTTAGGGTTAAGCGTGTATTACCCGCATGATAGCATTAATCATAAGACTGTTCACATCATTATCAATTCAGTTAAGCTGCGCGTGATTGTTTCATGATGATTTATTTCGATCTTCTAGTTGTTTCATTTATTTCAATCTTCTTTATTCTTTATTATTACATGTAAATGGTTCCATGGAAATAAACAGAATGGAGTCAGATGATGTATTTCAATCTTCTTAAATCTTACGTTTGTTTTTATTCTTCTCATTTCATGCAATTGTTTTCGAAATTAGAGCATTGTTTGCTGATATGTTCTATGTTGAACTATTGTTCCTGAGTTATGTTGGGGGTAATTGTTAACAGTTCTACTTGGGGCATCTTATGTAATAAAGTCCAGGTCGTTTGTTGTCGTAACTCATTTGAAATGATTGTATGGTAGACAAGTATTGTTGCCACGATTGCTGGTCTATAAGTTCAGGTTGTTAGTCAGCTGAATCATTTTTTAGTTAAAAATCCAACATTAGAAGAAGCTAACTGCTGCTATTCAGCCCGAGCTTTGTTTGTTGATTAACTCCAATTAAGCCCATTCTTTCCAAATTTGGTGAACTGCCCCTACTCCCTTTTTTTCAATGTGACTATGGAAGGATTAGTGTATGGTCTAATGGGGTAGTTTGGGTATATATAGAAATTAAGGCCCTGTGCCTCCCCTATCTGGTTTGTGGTGCTTATGCACGGTGTTGATATTTTGAGTTGTGATTTTGTTGGAACCTCTACAATATAGAACAATATGATTTTTCCGCCTGTGGAGATATATAGTTTTCGGAAGTTACTTTCATAGAATGACCTTTTAATAATGTCTATAATACAGAATGTCAGAAACACCCTTCCGACCACGTGAGCAGCTCTATGAGAAGCAAAAGATTTTCCAAAGCATCCACAAACACACATACCTGAAGGGACCATATGATAAGATTACGTCTGTTGCCATTCCAGCTGCTTTAGCTGCTACTTCATTGTTCCTTATTGTGAGTTTCTAATTACTTCATTTCCTTTAAGACTTTGTAAGTCTTTTATATGAAAAAAAGCATAGTTTTCCTTGCGTTTGTTGCAATCTAATTGTAAGGTCTGGTGGCATTTTCTCCAGGGACGAGGGATCTACAACATGTCACATGGGATTGGAAAGAAGGAATGACGCAGCATAGGAATGACCGTTGGCTGGCAGACAAAGTCTGAAGATTTATGTGTTCCCAGTCTCTGGTAGTGTTGAATTTTTTCTGTTTGCAGCCTCTAATAATTTTGCTTAGTAGCAGATTCTGTACTTCCATTGAAAGGGGGAGCTTTTACTTTTGAAATTTCTGCTAATGGGGTTTCCTGTTTGATAAAAACTGCACTCGTTTAATATACTTAAGACTTCAGTCATTTGTATTAGACGTCTTTCTCAACTGTTGCGTCGTTTGGTATGCATTTTCTATGCTTAGAAATGTGTATCAACTTGGTTTTTACTCCAGTGATTTCGCTTGGTATGCTTTGCTTGAATTGAGTGGCAATTTTTTCGTGGTTGTGTCACATTCTCAGCTTATTTTTTCATATGCTTGACCGATATGTAGAATATTTCCGGTGAATCTAACTGCTGCTTCAGCATCTTCGTCATATTATATTCTACCCCTTCACTAGCAGAAGCAAAATCTTGTTAAGAAACTGCTGCGAGCGAGAGATTCTCTTATTCAAAGTTGTAGTCCCGTTGGCATCTTGCTACATGTTCAAAAAGGTGTATAATCTATCCAATGAATGATCGACACGGGGTGAGTTGGTGACAAGAGAGAATCTCTCGTCCGTAACTTCAAATTGTCAGGCCATTCCGGCTTATCGCTCCACATATCTCGATACCCACTCTGAAAACTGCGCCTTTTTGTGTTTCTACTCAAATAATTCCTAATTCTTACGCATGCCACGCAAGTGTTATTTGAAGCATCGCTACCTGATCAAATGACTACGAAAGTAGAAACTAAAACTCAAGTACTAGGGTTTAAAATAATCTCAGGTTGCTAAAACTGCAAAGGTGTTTATGAAAGATTTACAAAGTTCCATGCATCCCACTTTTTAACCAAGGTTTTTGTTATACTTTTACGCTGTGGAAAAAACTGACACTTTCTCAATGGTGGTTGGAGAGGCGAAGGGACTTTAAGGTCTCTTTTAGTGCATAGGATTGAATTGGATTGAATATAAACGGATGGCTCCCGAATTTGTCTAAGTTGAAAGGTAGGTCGGAGTTGAACTAATCACGAATGAAACTTATTCCGAATAGGGGTGGGCACTTAGAACCGAAACCGAAACACGAACCAAATCGAACCGCACCGAATGGTTTGGTTTTGAGGTTTTGGAACGGTTTCGGTTTTGAAACCAAACCGCAACATAGAAAACGGTTTGGTTTCGGTTTTGGCTTTTGAAAACCGCACCGAAACCGAACCGCACCGTAAATATTAATAAACATTTAATTAAATGTCCATATTAAATTTCATGTTTTAATTGGTTGTTTGTTAGAGCAGCCTCTCCATAAATGGGGGTAAGGCTAGCCGACATTCACCTCTCCCAGACCCTGCCTAAAGCGGGAGCCTTGTGCACTGGGTACAACCTTTTAATTGGTTGTTTGTTAGAATTCATGCACTTAGTATGGACACAACCACACTAGAATATCATCATTCATCACTTTCTTTCATTCATTAACTTTAAGGACCTTTGTTATTTTTTTTTGAAAAAACCTTTCCGAAGAAAGGAGACAGATTTATTACAAACACATATTACAGAGAGAGGCCCACAAACAAAAAGAACCAAACACACAAACAACCGAACCTCCCAACAAGCCCAACAAAGCTCAACAACAGAGCCCAACACAAGATACAGAACAAAAGATGCTTCTCGATCCCAGCAACCACCCCCTGCAAATTAGTCCGATCAACCCAGAGCCAAGCCGCCAGCCAACGCCAAATCCACTCGAGTAACTCCGCAGAACCCAGCCACGAAAGCCATCCCGATCGCCCCACTTGCTCCGATCGTCCCGATCTCAGCCAGAAAGTGAAAGAAGTCCGAGGGAACACCCCGAACGACAGTGCCAACGAAGGCAGACAAAGAGAGGGAGGTGGTGTCGAAAACACCCGAGCCGATGAGATCACCGGAGCTCTACGCACCCTCTCGAAAGATCGTAAAATTTTGCGTTGAGATCTGACTGCAGATCGAAAAGACAGAAGACGGGGAAGACAGGCCTGGGGAAGAGACAACTGGGTTGAAACAAGAAGAACTGGGGAGGAAATTAACAGAAAAACTAAGAAACAAACAGCAAAAGAAAAGGCTTGCCTCCGACCCCCGCCACAGCGAGGGTCGTCAGCAACAAGTTTAACCAGAGGGGAAATCACTCACACACAGAAGGTGGAAAAACTCTCAAGAAGAGAGAAGGAACTCTCACACGGAGAGAAAACACCTTTGTTATTTTATACCATCACACACACACACACATATGTACAAGGGTGGACTAATCTTGTTATCAAGAGTCGAACAATGATCTAATGAAGTCCACTCATTTGAAGCATGATATCACATATTCTAGTATGAAAGTTTCACTCATGTTTAATGAATTCAAAGTTATTCAACTTGTTTTATGTTATACCTTGTATGGGACACCCTTTTGTTGCACAAACATATTTTAACATCACAACTACATGTAACATGCTAATTGTTTATATAACAAATGTCTTTTTCCTATTGTTATTGGGAAATGCTTATTAATATGTTTAATTGCAAATTGTACATTTTTTCTTAAAAACCAAACTGAAACCGTTTGAAACCGCACCGAACCGAACCAAACGGTTTGGTTTCATTTCGGTTTTGGCTTCAAAACCGCACCAAATCAAACTGCAAAAAATTTTGGTTTCGGTTTTGGTTTCACTCAAAACCGCACCAAACCAAACCATGCCCACCCCTAATTCCGAATGTGTCATCACTAAGACCGACATACCTGATGCCGACACGGCCTACTACAAATGTGATGAAAGTTGCACCTGCGTCATGTATGTGAGAACTTGGTGCCAGAAAATTTGCCTCCTTAAAACACATATTTCCAAGAAACATACTCGATATGAGACATTAAGAGCTTTATATCCTCAATGATAGTCTTCAATCTCCACGGAACGGTACTTTCATGTGTTATAATTTGAGTTGAATAATAATGTTAAGTGATCATGATCTAGATACACCTAAAAATTACTCCTTTTTTAGGGGCTTAAAAGTACTCTCTTAAGTGGTGGGGATGCTCTTGCCATCCCTTAATTGCGGTGCTCGTAGTATACCTTATTCCTAAATGCCATGCATTAACTGTATCGTTTTCGGCAGGGCCGGCCTTCTAGGGGTGAGAGGAGTGCGACCGCACTGGACCCTCGATTTTCTGGGGCCCCCAAATTCTAAAATCCTTCTTAATATTATATACATTCAAAAGCTGGGAAATAATTTATAGATGTTTACCTAGCATTGTTGTCAAGCGTTGGTACCTTCATGTGGTAGTGCACGGGTTCGACTACTTACTTTGTCATATTTGTTATTTTTAATTTTTTTTTCACCCATGTTTCTTTCATATAGGGCATGTGTGGGGTAACTATTTTGGGATTTTTGAGCTACATTTTTTTCTATTTTAAAATATTTGTAGTTTAATTTCTTTCATTATACAAGATAATTTTGCTAATAAATTTGTAGTTAGGAATATCATAATAAATTAAAATTCTTAAATTTGATATAATTTTTTAAAAGCTCCCATTCCTTATATGATATCATTTAATAGAATACATTTCATAATTAGAATCGTTTATTCTTTTGGTCACCGTTTAAAAGTCATTTATTTTTCATTCCATTTGAAGACTATTGAGTCATCCATATCAAAAAGAAAATTATAGTACAACTACACGTATATTGTTAGATTAAGTTGGTTTAATTGTTTAAGACATGAATCTCAAAATTTTAACTAATCTAATGGCAATCAACGAGAGAGGGGGAGTGAGAATCATCCTCACTTTAGGGCGTGACGAACAATGCAATGAAAAAGGTTCATTATAAGATGCTACTAATATCATAACCAGTAATTCGTTTAACACGTAAATTTTTCTTGAGAAGAACTCTAGATGATAAGAAGAGCATGAATGGTTTTGATTATGGTATTTGTACGGTGATATGACAGGTACATAGTCATATCACCATGATTTTTGTATTTAAAAAGTATAGAGATTCTAACCATAAACATATAGAACACAGATAGGTACATGACTACCACACTATGCTTCATTTTTCGTTACTTATTTTCTTTTGCATTATATCAATTTACACACAATAAACAATATAAAATATAAAAGAAAATATAGCAACCAAAAGTTTAGAGCATGCAAGGGCCTCTATTTGAGTCTCGCACAGAGCCTCCAAAATCTCAGGACCGACCTTGGTTTTCGGAGGCATAACTTGTTGGACTATTGTTTGGTTGGTTGGCATAGAATACATGTTCCTAGAATTTGTGTTTGCCTGACATGGTCTCATGACACCCTGACAGCCCTGAGAATTTGGGGGCTTTAGGTGAGCCTTTGAAGTGGGGTTCTAAAGTTGTCTGACTCTCAATCCTTTGCACATTCATATGTGTAAAAAAATCACTACATACATTAAAAAGTCTATTTATTCATTAAATATCATTAAAGTTAGTATCAAAAGAAGAAAGATATACAAACATTAGTTAAATATTATAATTTTTGTGTTTTTAGATGCAAATGTACTAATTAAGTTTACAAAGAGTTTAACAATGAAAAGCTAAGAAGTGCTAACAATGAGCTGACAAACACATGATAATATATGGTTTGAATTAAAAGAAATCTTAATACTTGTTTGATAATCATATCATTTTTTTTCTTTGTTCTCTACTTCAAACGGGGAGTATATTTCCAAGCCACCATAATAAAAAATCTCTAAGCATCAAATAGACTATGGAAACTCATGTCTCAGGCTCTCAGCATATTGCGCATGTATGCATGAAACATGCATATACGTGATTGCTTACAACAAGAATCTCATTTTTTAGGATTATCTGTAGCCTATCTGTATCGAAATTTGTCGAGGGCGCCGTCTTAATTTTACCTGCGAAACCAGCAGATCAAGTAATGCGATTATAGTCGACGTTTTAATTCAAGTTACAACAGTAATACTGTAACCTTATTTCAAATTAATCTGTAAGGTGTTTTAGTGCGTCAAGGTAACCAGCATTTGCCTAATCCCACCTATCTCAAGTAGAAAAGGAAATTTACCCTCACAAGTCATTCACTTAATAAGTTAATGCAGTCCCCACTGATCTCCAAGGAGAAAAAAATTCAAACTTAATATATAGAAATGAGTATGTTAAATCATTAAAATGCCAAAAATCAAGAAAATGACAACCAATGCGCGGCTAGGGGTCTGCCATTCATGTTTTGGTGTCTTGTTTACGTCTCCTTCTTATTTGGTTGAAGGAGACATCAACGAGACACCAAAATCGGGACAACAGACCCCCCCCCCCCCCAATGCACATATACATGCAGCACGGCGCGCACACAATGAACTATTTTGATAATTCACTGCTATACATAATAGGAGGAGGATTCTCTGCCCTCTAAATCTCTCCCCTTCCCTTCCTTCCCCTCTTATTTAAACGGTTACGATTAAGCCACATCAAATATTGTATTGATTTTTTTATAAAGAGAGAAAGATAAAAAAACTGTGAGAGGAGGAGATGGAAATGGATGAAAATATGAGAGAAAAAAATCCTACACCCAAATATATTAATATCTCTGTCATATCAAAAGTGGTGAGTCCAGCATCATCATATTTAAGAGTAGGATTGTAACATCCCACATCGTCTATGGGAGTGATCCTTAAATGTATATTCCCATCACTACCTAGTACGAGGTCTTTTGGGAGCTCACTGTCTTCGGGTTCCGTTGGAACTCAGAAGTTAAGCGAGAATGTGGCCAGAACACTTCTATGATAGGTGACCCACTGGGAAGTTGCTCGTAAGTTCCCAAAAACAAAACTGTGAGGGAATGGTAAGCCCAAAACGGACAATATCGTGCTACGGTGGTGGAGTGAGTCCGGGAAGTGATTTGCCCCGGGCCAGGATGTGACAAATTGGTATCAGAGCCAATCTCTATCGGGAAGTGTGCTGACGAGGACGTCGGGCCCTTAAGGGGGGTGGATTGTAACATCCCACATCGTCCAGGGCAATGATCCTTAAACGTATATTCTCATCCCTACCTAGCACGAGGCATTTTGGGAGCTCACTGTCTTCGGGTTCCGTCGGAACTCCGAAGTTAAGCAAAAAGGTGGCTAGAGAACTCCCATGATAGGTGACCCACTGGGAAGTTGCTCGTAAGTTCCCAACAACAAAACCGTAAGGGAATGGTAAGCCCAAAGCGGACAATATCGTGCTACGGTGGTGGAGCGGACCCGGGAAGTGATCTGCCCTGGGCCGAGATGTGACAAGGATGGGAGATAATCCTTCTTCGCATATTTAAGCATTAGCATCAACTGCATTGTCCCTATCAATTCGACCCTAGTCATGAGAGATTTTTCAGTGCGACCGTCACACGGGGTGGTACACCACGTGTCGCTCTATAAATGATGTGATATGTGTGTTAAAAAGTTAGTAATTTAAAAAAAAAAATTCTCACCACATACATAAAAACACGTGGTGTATCACCCGTGTTTCTACCACAACTACAAATTTCTCCCCAACCACCGCTCGTTTGCCGCATCCCATTTACAACCCGACATATGTCTAACGAATCCTTACCTTTCTTAACCACAGTTTGTCGGTTATCTTCAGTTATCGCACCCTGAATTGGCCTTCAAATGAAACTTTGAATTCTTTTTGGTTCTTCTTCCTTTCTTGATCGAATTAAACGCAAATTTTCTATGAGAATTATGGTGCAACAACTCTGCAATTGCAATGGTACAGCCTATGTACGCAAGTAAATCAGAACCAAGGATGGGTAAATACCCATCGGTTTTGGGTAACCGCGGTTATCCGCTCATTTAAATTTTACGATTATGGTTATGGGTAACCGTTTAGATAAATAAACGGTTATGGGTATAACCGTTTGCCAGTGAAATTTAAACGGGCGGTTATGAGTATTAACTGCGGTTATAAACGGGTAACCATTTACCCATTTATTTTATATATGTAAAATTAACACAAACCATGTTCCGTATTGAACAAAACTTAGATCAATGCTATTGACTATAGTACATGATTTCTATAGCTAATATAATATAGTTTTCCTTAACCACTTTAAATTTCATGGTCCATTATATATATTATGTTAATATTTTACATTTCGAGTCAAATAACCCAAGAATACTGTCTTTTAACAGTTTTCGTAACCCAAGAATACTTAGCAAATTTTATATTACCTTCATTCGTACAGTTAAAAATATCGTCTGTAAACTATTATTTTAATTATTGGAATGATATAATGACTTAAAAAATTAAAATGCAGAAATGTATGATGAATATACTTATAACTGTGTTTAATTGTTAGAAAAACAAAATTATGACAATTTTTTCTTTTTTAATTTTCAAGTTGTTAAAAAAAGACGTAGACGGGTGAAAAAGGTGTAAATGGTAAAAAAGAAAGGATAAACGGGTTTAAAAGTGATAAATGGGTAAACGGGTACTAAACGGTTACGGTTAAATAGGTACACGGTTATGGGTATGGTTAACCGTTTATAAACGGTTATAGGTATAAGTATAACCGTTTAGACAATTACCCAACGAGTAAACGGTTATGCGGGTATAAGATAAACAGTTATAGATAAATAATCGCGGTTACCCGTCGACCATAACCGTTGCCCATCCGTAATCGGAACCAACCCGGTTTCTCTTCTTCTACATCAACTTTACACGCTCCAAAGATTATCGTATCAGTAGCTCTACACATAAGCCCCTCTCTTGTGGCACATTTTCACATATTTAAAACTAGAATACAACAAAGTCACGTATTATCTAAGAGTACTTGTAGATGAATTACTACTATATTTCCAAGTCAATTAATGAATAATTTCTGCGTAAGAACATGCACATCATTAGTGTAAATTGGTGGTTTGACTTTATTTGACTCACAGTGGTCGGCCATGTCGAAGGTGGAGAGGCCAGCATTGGCGTAACGTAGCATGGCCTCGACGGCGTCGTCTCAGTCGATTCTTCTTAAGCCATCGATGGTCTGCCACTTTCTGTTCAGGAAGCATATGTCCATGAATCGTTCTCACCATGACCCTATGGGTCTCATTGGTGACCCAAATATTTGCTCGACAAATATGCTCTTGTCCTTCGAAATTATTTTGTCGCGGAAAACTTTGGCAAAACCCTAAGTATTGACTAGCTTTGCATGACCAACTGGAATTTTAGTCGGGAAAAATTACTTGACCTGACAAAATATGGCTTGATTTGGGCACCAAACTATCTCCATGTGACTCAATTTAGACGTTCAATCACCAACGGTTTGAATATTTAATGGCTCAATATTTTTTAACTTATAAATATTTTAAAAAATCCAACAATTTTCTTCAGTCCCACACCAAAAATCAACACACTTACCATTTGAGATTGTTTAGTTAAAAAAAAAAATTGTAAATAGTAATAGCTATGACAATAACAAAACAGGTAGAATTGTTAAATGACAATTACTTTTAAGACTGAATAGCAATTGCCATAGTAAAAAGGGCGAAAAAGGGCGAAGTTGCTATTACTTTAAAAAGAAACTTTAATACACATGGAATATTGAAAAAAAAGAAAAGCAAAACACATGGCATGATTTGTATTTGTATGTCCAAAGTGCGACTGTTGGTGGGGAGAGTGTAGAGAGTCCAACTGTCCAAGTCTCCTTCAGGGCCCGTGACCAAGGGAAAGTAACGCGACTCTTTCGACTATCATTTTTCCTTCTTATTTCCTCTTATTTAAGCGGTTATTGATATTTTTAGAAAGAGAAAGACAAAAAAAAAACCGTGACAGGGGAGAAGGGGGCTTCCAACTGCCAACTTGGTATGTTTTGTTTCCCTACTCCTTCCCTCCCTCCCATTGGTCAGATTTCTCCTCCACTGACTTATCGTCGACTGCACACGACCGCACCCTCTCGCTCCTCCTCCTTCACCTTCAGTTTCAAGCAAGTAGGTGAAAAGCAAACCCCCCCTCTCATTACTAATTAGTACCCCCATTAAAATACTACCACACCCACTGCTCCTCTCTACCTAATCCATTTACTATCATTTTCAATTTTATAAATAAACAGCATTAACGAATTAAGTTGTTTACATTAAACAAAAAGAAAATCGGTAAGATTAAACTTGCGCTATGCATAGAAATTATTGTTTTCCGCCGGTAAAACGTCATCTGTATTGATTATTATTTAACTATTAACAACCGAAAAAAGGGCGCAAAGCGATTCCTGCTCCTAGGACTTGGCAAGTATAACAAAAATAGAGATACTTAAGTCATCTTTTTGGTTGCTTCCCCTGTCGTCCTCCTCCTTGTTTTACATCTTAGCCAGGCACTCAGGCAGCGCAGCAACTCTGGTCGTTGCTCCTCCTTCCCAACTCCAACCATCTCTCTCGCTCTCCCTCTAAATCTTAAACCCTAGAAAAAGCCTCTCTCTCTCTCTTTCTCTCTGCAAAGTTGCCAATGCTCTAGAGAGAGAGAGAGAAAGGGCTTTTGGTTTCAGATCGCGGATATCTCAGCTCAGCTCAGCTTGCTCGCCGATCTACGCCGTCTCGGCCGAGTTCGCTCAATGGGCGGCTCGGACGATTGAAATGCTGGCTGCTGCCGCTCTCCGCGATTTCGATGTTAATCGCACAAAATGTCCGCTTCTTTAGCTGCTTTTGAGCGCCCCCTACGGCCTGCTGCCTCTAACACGGTACTTTTTCTTCCGTATTCTGGAAAATTACTAGAACTCGATTGGTTTTTTTTCATTTATTTTATTTTATTTTTTGAATATTTGTTTGAATTCCTTTAGCTGGCTTTTGTGGGAAGCCACCAAAGCTGATGTTGGTGAAATGCGGTTTTTTTATTTTTAATATTTTGGATTTCCTTACATCATGGTGGAATGTCCGTCGCAGATGTTGTGAAAATTCGATTGTATTAGATTGGTTTTGTATCCATTTTCTGTTCTGATTGCTGGAGTATAGTGTAGAATGGAAAACAGAAGGAAAAATAGACTCAAAAGCAATGGGAACACTTGTTGGTGTGGCAATGCACTTGTCGAAATTATTGAACTTGTGCTTAGGCCGAGTTTAATCTGCTGTTTTCTTTTCAAGTAATGTTGATACGGATTTGGAATGTTTTGATTTATGATATGGAACACGAACTTCATTAAGACAAGACCGATGCAAAACAAGATAGGCAAGTTTAGGATGAAACTGCAATGCGTTTCCTTGTACCCGAACGAACCCAAACATGCCCAAGTTTGAGGGAATTGACGGAAACTTTGCTATTTTAAAGAGAAGTCAAATGTTTTTATCAATCCTTGATTTTTCAAATGAGTTCTTAATTCTCAGAATTGCAGTCTGTTGGTTATCAATGTAACCTGATCGTGTTTCAAGTGTTCCTTTTCATCCCTTGTGCTTAATTTGCAAGTTAGTTTTACATTGTGCTCTGCGGGTGGGTAATATTTTCATTTCTTCTAACACATCAGATGATCCAGCAGGTCTTCAAGAGTGGTCCACTTTTCATTTCTTCTAAAGGTTGGTAAACATCTCTTGTTCTCATGTTCCTTACCCCGCTCCCCTTAAGCAACTTTGGCTGCATTTCCAGCATGTTTATGTATTTGTTTTAGGACTCATTTGACTTTGACGTGATTACATTAGTCTTGGAAGGAAAAAAACACTGTGACTATGAAATTAGATAATTTACCTTTATAATGGTATCTGTACTTGGAAAAAAATTCTTTATAATCAGCATATCAATTCGTTGAATACATTAATTGCTTTGATCATTGACCTAATGTTTATCTGTTAGGTCTATGGAGTGTAGTACGAGGAACTAAGTTCCTTGGAAGTCTCATAAGATTGAGTCATCCTCTATTTAGACTTAATAGAAGATTAATGAGGGAGATAACAATAATACAACAGAAATGAAAGGAGAGAAATGGATTTAATCTACCACTCGGAAAATAACACTCCTAAAAGAAACACCCAAGGCACATATTTAGCAAACAAAACATTTTATATTCACGGATATTGATATCACATTCATTTATCTGATTTATGGATTGATAAGTTGCTTTGACCTTAGCCGATATCCGTGCAGTGTCTTATGTAATTCAAATAAACCACATGACAGGCATTAGAATATTTTTCTAAAATCTGTTTGTTGACTTTACTGTTTCAAGAGAAATAACTGCTTTTGTTTGGTCTAATTAGTAATTATGAACAACTTTGAATATATAATAAGTATTTAAAATATAGGACGAGGAGTTCTTCCAATGAGTGTTTATTTAATTTTTATAATGAAAACCTTCCAAACCAGTTTATGTTGCATCCTATATGTTAGAGGTCTTGGGGACAACTGAAGATTTTGCTTCTTTCCTCTCATCAATTTATATGTTAAGAGTAACTTGGTTTTCGTGTTTGATTTTGTCAACGGGTATTTGAACTTTTAAACTTTTTTTTTTCTATTACGCATTTCACAGTTTGTTGAATCACCTCTTCTTCTCTCATTATTTATATATTCAGTTTTTATTTATTGACTTTGCAGGAATAGGCTGGAAGTCCTGGAAGAAGCGGTGGTTTATCCTCACACGGACTTCTTTGGTTTTCTTTAAAAATGATCCTGTTAGTATTAATCAGTCATCTATTTACCTCTTTTTTGGTTATACCAATATGTTCAGGCTTCCTTTTGCTTTCCTTTTCCTTTTCCATAATTTTCCACATTAGTCTGCATGATTCAATGTAGTTAATGGAAAAATTGGTTGGTCACCGAATTGATGTGTGAGTTGTATTGGTTCTATAAATGGTGGACTTGGTACATTCAGTTTTGATGGTCTATTTGTTGGAATAAAAGGTTCACGCCTTAGTATGTTTGAAAGATATTACTATTCTACCATGTGAAGAGATATTGAAACTTCTTCTATTGCCTCATAAAATGGGATGAATCCCTGTTCAGACCTTCATATGTGATCTCGGTGATATGTGAAATTATTGTTGTGGAATTGCATATGTTCTCTTCCTTTAGTGTTCTTGTGTTCTCTATAGGTTATTGAGGAAACCCACTAAAATGCATGGTATCCCATTTCCACCATTCCTTATTAAAATGTCACATTCTCGTTGAATAACCGATTGGAGTACAATTTCAATGTAGTCTGTATTTCAAGTGTTTGCTGGTTGGTTATGTGCTGGATTTTCCATAATAACCTGCTAAACTGAGGTAGGACCTTATTGATTTTTGTGTGTGCGTGTGTGTGTTTGTCTCTCTCTCTCTCTCTCTCTCCCTCTCTCTCTCTCACTCACTCACTTACTCACTCGTACGCACAGACATGCCCGACAGTCAACAACTACAAAGTGAATGTTGTTTTTTTTTAATTTTTTTTAGGAATGAATGTTGTTTTACATCTTTGTACAGAGCGCACTTCCACAAAGAGGCGGTGAAGTCAATTTGACTTTGGGAGGCATTGACTTGAACAATTCTGGGAGGTATGCATGGCAACAATGACCGTTTGTTTTATTATTATCTGCAATCTGACTAATACATGCAACTGGTTTCATGCAGTGTTGTTGTTAGAGAAGATAAAAAGCTTCTGACAGTTTTATTTCCTGATGGACGTGATGGGCGGGCCTTCACTCTTAAGGTGGCATTTTTGTGATATTTTTTTTCGAGAATTATTTGAATATGTAGTATACTTGCATGGTTTCTGCTGATATGATATAATAATTATATGAGTTTTCAAAATCACAGGCTGAGACGTCGGAAGACTTGTATGAGTGGAAGACAGCCCTTGAACATGCCCTTGCACAAGCTCCAAGTGCTGCCCTTGTAATGGGACACAATGGGATTTTCCGTAATGACACGAATGATACACTTGAAGGGTCCTTCCATCAATGTTTGTATTTTTTCATCATTACACATTCAATGTCTCATGATTTCATCTATCTTGAGCTGGCATAGTTATATATAATTTTGGGCTTTCAGGGAGAGATAAAAGGCCTGTTAAATCTTTGGTTGTTGGAAGACCTATTCTGCTTGCGCTAGAAGATATTGATGGAGGTCCTTCCTTCCTGGAGAAAGCTCTTCGGTTCCTGGAAAAGTTTGGTAAGTTGTGATCCATTTAATATTAACAAGATCTCAAACTGAAGGGAAAATTCCTTATTATGTGTATGTAATATCACTATATACAACATAGTAATTTCTGAAGGTTTTAATGTTACCCTAGAACCCTTACTTATTCCAGACAAACTTACGGAATAACCTTTGTTTACCCATCATGTTTGTCTCGTGCATCTATCTGTATCCAATGTCAGATTTTCCAAAAAGTCAACTAAATACAAATTTTGAGATCGGATCACAGGTTTTATGTTCGAACCGTGATCCGGTTTGCACAATCCAAAATGCGGTGGGTTTGCAATCTTTGCTGAAATGGGCGATCCTTTCTCCTTCTTCAGTTTTAATTTTTCATCTCCTTTAGGCAAAAGATTATTTAGCATTTTGAAGTTGTAGGAATTCTGAAATCTTGAAGAAGACAGAGGAACAGTATTGTGGAATCCTCTCCTCTCCTCTTTTTTTTGTTCTTTATTACTTTTACCAATGCCAAGAAATAAAATGAAAAAAGCTTAGAGAAAATAATGTATTAAATCTTAACTACCAAAAGTGGCTTCAGCTTGGCAAAGTAATGTATAATGTTTATAATTAGTATAATATTGGTTTACATGAGTGAAAAATATGCAAACTATTTACCATAAGGAAAAGAATCCAGATAAAACTTTAAAACGAACCCATAAAACTGTACTGAGTATACCCCCTAGTGTACCCCATTCCCATAAACTACCGTACCTTGTACCCTTTCCCGTTTTACTTATTGAATTGACCCACGCCCCATGCAACATTGAGGTGGACATATATGTTGGTGTTTTTATCATGTGCGGATTTTTGGGAATTGATGCATTTGACACCCTTCATCTTTGTCAGCTCATTACACTCATATCGGAGTATGCAAAGCATAGAATTGTGTCTTATTTCACATATTGGCTATGCAGAAGGCAAGATACTCCTTTGCATACCAGTGTGGAGATATCATCTGTACAAACTGTTAATCCTAATTGCCTATGAAACTATCTGGAAGCACCAGTCTGGGAATTGACTCATTAAGTCATTATACTGGGAGAGATACCTGAAGAAAAATAATGTTAAAAAAATATATTTTTGAGGGTTATACTAAACAGTTTTATATGGAGTGCAAGTTCAGTGCAAGTTCAGTGCAAATGGAGGCCAAAACGAGTTAGGGGTGAGGATCGGTGATCAAGAAATACCAAAGAGCGATCGTTTTCGTTACCTAGGATCTATCTTGCAAAAGAACGGAGAATTAGATGGAGATCTCAACCATAGAATACAAGTTGGATGGATGAAGTGGAAGAGTGCATCTGGCGTGTTGTGTGACCGCCGTATGCCACTGAAGCTCAAGGGAAAATTTTATAGGACGGCAATAAGGCCGGCGATGCTGTATGACACAGAATGTTGGGCAGTGAAGCATCAACACGTACACAAAATGGGTGTAGCAGAGATGAGGATGCTTCGTTGGATGTGTGGGCACACGAGAAAGGATAAGATTAGGAATGAGGATATCCGGGGTAAAGTAGGAGTAGCCGAAATTGAAGGAAAGATGAGAGAAAATCGGTTACGGTGGTTTGGACATGTGCAAAGAAGGCCTACTGACGCTCCGATTAGAAGATGCGACTATGGGACAGAGGTTCAGGGCCGAAGGGGTAGGGGAAGACCTAGGAAAACTTTGGAAGAGACTCTAAGAAAAGACTTAGAGTACTTGGATCTAACGAAGGATATGACACAGGACCGAGCACAATGGCGTTCTAAGATTCATATAGCCGATCCCACTCAGTGACTTGGATTTTCCAAGTCTCCAACCGAGAAGTTTTCCTCACTCAGGAAATTAAGGGAACACTACCTCAACCTACATGCTCCACTCACAAAGCTCCAACAAAAGAAAATTCAAAGAACTTAGCGAAGAAGGCTTTGGTGTATTTAACACAATACGTTGAATTGAAGGAAAGCTTATTTATTGATATCCCCGATAAGCTACAAATATGTACATATACATGAGTCAAAATAAATAAACAAGAGGGAGCCTTCACAAAGGTTACTTAGGAGAAGTCTCAGCAGTCGGTAGAGCCCCAGAAAGAGAAGGCACCAGAGGGGGATCATTCGGAGCCTCAGTACTGGACAGAACCCTAGAAGGAGGAGGCATCAGAGGTTGATCATTTGGAGCTTCATTACGCGGTACAGCCCCAGAAGACGAAGGCAATAAATGCCTTTGGAACAAACCCACAAATCTCTGATGATCAAGTAAAACCTGACCATCAGTTTCCTTCATCTGGTCCAGCTTCCTCTTCATGTTTGTAGCATAGTCATGTGCGAGACGTTGCAACTGTTTATTCTCATGCTTGAGCCCTCTAATCTCCTGTTTGAGACTCATCACTTCGGCCGCCAATGATTCAACTTGGCGGGTTCGAGCAAATAGGCGTTGGGCCATATTAGACACAGAACCTGCACACTGAACACTGAGAGACAGCGAATCCTTAACAGCTAACTCATCAGACCGTTTGGAAAGTAGTCTGTTATCTTTGGGAGTGAGAAGGTTCCTGGCCACCACCGCAGCGGTCATATCATTCTTCATCATGGAATCCCCAACGGTAAGAGGACCAGTAGGGGAGACGAAGGATGGGCGCCATATGTTGTCTGGAGAAGGCGGGGCTGCATCTTCAACAAGGTTCAAGTCAAAACGACGGTCGGAGGGGCCAGACATTTTCAAAGGTGTTGAAGAGAGAAGAGGTTGGACAAATCAAGATCTTAGAAGTGCAAGAATGGAGCTTCTACTGGTGGAGATTCAAGTGTGCTTTGGAGCTTAATGCCAGCCCCTATAAAAAGCTGCACTCGACGGAGCTTCAGACATCGAAGAGGCGCCTGCTCAGAAATCGAAGAGGCGTTTGCTTTCTCAAAAGCTGGGCTGCTTAGAGACCACGAGGGTTGATCTCATAAATCGAAGAGGTGTTTGCTTTCTCAAAAGTTGGGCTGCTCAAAGACCACGAAAGCCGATCTCAGAAATCGAAGAGGCGTTCGCTTTCTCAAAAGCTGGGCTCCTCAGAGACCACGAGGGCCGATCTCAAAAATCGAAGAGGCACCTATTTTTCCAGCCTTGTCAGCACCTGTCACACGCACACTCAGCTTTGCGGAAATTATGGGTATTCTGTCGAAGACTTCTGGGGAAGTAGAAAACACATGAATCTTACTGTCCAATCACCCACTTCCCACACGCAACAATAGCTCATGGGTACCACAGATAACTTTGCCAAAGTTCTCTGCCAAAGTTGAGCACGTGAAGCTTGCAGCTCCCACTACATCGCTCTGACCAAGAAGGGTAAAAGAATAGCAAAGAAACAGCACTAACAAAGTTTAGACCCATAAATTTTGAAGGTCTAGCTACCATATTATTACCCACAAGGGTAAAGGAACAGTACCACTGCTGGATAATTGGAAAGTTCCTGTGTGTCAACCTCTGTGCCTCGTGGCAAGGTAGACTAGCAAACATGCCCAACCTTTACTCACATTCGAGAAAACACTCCCAATAAAATTGCTTGCTCCAAAATCGAAGAGGCACCGTCCTCCGAATCTCGAGAGCCAGACTCCCAACATGACTACTTTCTCAAAAATCGAAGAGAGGGTAAAGGAACAGTACCATTGCTGGATAATTGGAAAGTCCCTGTGTGTCAACCTCTGTGCTTCGTGGCAAGGTAGACTAGCAAACATGCCCAACCTTTACTCACATTCGAGATAACACCCCCAACAAGACTGATTGCTCCAAAATCGAAGAGGCACCGCCCTCCGAATCTCGAGAGCCAGACTTCCAACATGATTACTTTCTCAAAAATCGAAGAGACACTGCTCCCCGAATCTCGAGAGCCAGACCCCCAGCATGATTGCTTTCTCAAAAATCGAAGAGGCATCGTTCTCCGAATCAATGGAAGAGGCGCTCGCTTTCTCAAAAGCTGGGCTGCTCAGAGACCACGAGGGCCGATCTCAGAAATCGATGAGGCACCTACTTTTCTAGCCTTGTCAGCACCTGTCACACGCACACTCAGCTTAGCGGAAATTATGGGCATTCTGTCGAAGACTTCTGGTGAAGCAGAAAGCATATGAATCTTACTGTTCAATCACCCACTTCCCACACGCAACAATAGCTCATGGGTACCACAGATAACTTTGCCAAAGTCTCTGCCAAAGTTGAGCACGTGAAGCTTGCAGCTCCCACTACATCGCTCTAACCAAGAAAGGTAAAAGAATAGCAAAGAAACAGCACTAACAAAGTTTAGACACATAAATTTTGAAGGTCTAGCTAACATATTATTACCCACAAGGGTAAAGGAACAGTACCACTGCTGGATAATTGAAGTCCCTGTGTGTCAACCTCTGTGTTTCGTGGCAAGGTAGACTAGCAAACATGCCCAACCTTTACTCACATCCGAGAAAACACTCCCAACAAGATTGCTTACTCCAAAATCGAAGAGGCACCGCCCTCCGAATCTCGAGAGTCAGACTCCCAACATGATTACTTTCTCAAAAATCGAAGAGACACTGCTCCCCGAATCTCGAGAGCCAGACCCCCAGCATGATTGCTTTCTCAAAAATCGAAGAAGCATCGTTCTCCGAATCTCGAGAGCCAGATACCACATACCACTTTTTCAAAGTGCTCTGACAGAGTTAAAACATGTGAAGCTGGCAGCTCCCACTACCGTGCTATGACCAAGCAGGGTAAAGGAATAGCATTACTACTTTTTGTTAGGGAGACTCCTATATATGTCGACCTCCATCCCCAACGGACAGGCAGACCTGCAAAAATGCTCAACCCTTCCTCATATCTGAGAGGGCACTCCCAACGAAGCCTTTCGAAATATTCAGCTTTCTTTCCCCCCGATAATACCTCTGCAAACAAGCTATACTAGAGCAAGAATATCTCATATCATCAGGGTTAAAAGCAAGAGTATCCCATATCATGCTTTTTCCCTGTCTTTTCCTTTGGCCTTGTTTTTACCTGCAAGACAAGGAGAAAGAGAGCAATCAGTCAGCACTTGAAATCAAGTTCCCAGCCAGGAACTGACTGCCTGGAACCCCTTACCTGATTACTTACCTGACATTGCTCTCGAGTACTCATCTTCAACATCTTATGTGTACAGGGAAGATACCGCATCTGCTTGAGGGACAGATAGGGCAAGTGCGAAGGATACAAGGAAGCATGTGGAGACAAGCGTAACAGCACACATGCCGATACATCCATTACTCTGTCAAAAGCAAAAGTATCCCATATCAGCAGGGTCGAACGTACTCTAGATTTGATGGACTTGTTTTGACCCTCAAATTCTTCAGTCGGCCTCATACTCTGGAGGAAACCAGGAAACCAGAAAACCCTACAGCTCAGTTCAAGAATTAGCCTGTGGAAAGTTACTTCTTCAAAAGCAAAAGTATCCCATATCATCTCTTCTCATTTTTCTTCTCTTTATCCTTCATGCTGCTGCAAGATGGGGAGAAGGTGAACAATCAGCCGGAGCTCTGATTGCTTACCTTGTCTGTCACCTCTTTCAGCAGATCCCCTAGCTCGGCGACTTGGGGGACTCCTACTACATGGTTTGTATCGCGCTTGACCAAGCCTGAAACTACAAGTAAGCTTCAAGTGAAATTGATACATTACCTTGTGCATCTCCACCAGTTAAAGATACCACCCCTGGATGGAGGAAGAGTACTTCCAGAGAAGCTGCCACATCTACCTATGCGACAGATAAGGCAAGTCAAGATGATACCACACTCCGATACTTAGAAGTTTCGTGATTACGAGATCATTCTCCCACAATATTTCCTAATGTCATTTGTACTAAATCATTCACTTGTACTCACTAAAGGAGAGCTTGAACCTATGTACTTGTGTAAACCCTTCACAATTAATGAGAACTCTTCTATTCCGTGGACGTAGCCAATCTGGGTGAACCACGTACATCTTGTGTTTGCTTTCCTATCTCTATCCATTTATATACTTATCCACACTAATGACCGGAGCAATCTAGCGAAGATCACAAAAAGCGACCGTTTTCGCTACCTAGGATCTATCTTGCAAGAGAACGGAGAATTAGATGGAGATCTCAACCATAGAATACGAGCTGGATGGATGAAGTGTAAGAGTGCATCCGGCGTGTTGTGTGACCGTCGTAGGCCACTGAAGCTCAAGGGAAAATTTTATAGGACGGCAATAAGGCCAGCGATGTTGTATGGCACAGAATGTTGGGCGGTGAAATATCAACACGTACACAAAATGGGTGTAGCGGAGATGAGGATGCTTCGTGGGATGTGTGGGCACACGAGAAAGGATAAGATTGAGAATGAGGATATCCGAGGTAAAGTAGGAGTAGCCGAAATTGAAGGAAAGATGAGAAAAATCGGTTCTGGTGATTTGGACATGTGCAAAGAAGGCCGACTGACGCTCCGGTTCGAAGATGTGACTACGGGACAGAGGTTCAGGGCCGAAGGGGTAGAGGAAGACCTAGGAAAACTTTGGAAGAGACTCTAAGAAAAGGCTTAGAGTACTTGGATCTAACGGAGGATATGACACAAAACCGAGCGCAATGGCGTTCTAGGATTCATATAGCCGACCCCACTTAGTGGGAAAAGGCTTTGTTGTTGTTGTTGTTATTGTATACTAAACAGTTTTATAATTTGTAATTTATTTGTCCCATAGGTACTAAAGTTGAAGGAATATTGAGACAGTCTGCGGATGTTGAGGAGGTAGAAAGTAGAGTACAAGAATATGAGCAAGGTATCCATTTTATTCAAGTTGAAAGTAAACATCTGGTGGATTCTGAAAACATAAGAGATTCTCTTGCGTCTCAGTTGGATTTTTTCACTTATTTTTAGCTCATGCCCTCAATTTTCTTGGAAGCATGCATTGTTTTCCAGCTTAGTCCTAATTGTTTGTGATGTTTGAAGGCAAGACTGAATTTAATCCGGATGAGGATGCTCATGTTGTTGGCGATTGTGTCAAGGTACTTTCCAAAATTTGTTTGATGTCATTCGTATTCGGTATGAATTATGCTTTACTTCAATATTTAGTCAAGTTGTTTGATCTGCAGCATGTTCTGAGAGAGCTGCCCTCATCTCCAGTACCAGCTTCTTGCTGCACTGCATTGCTAGAGGCTTATAGTAAGTTTAGCTGTATGTTATGCCTTGTGAATTTGTAAATCAGTTACTGGGTTCTTTGTTATGTGGGGAATTAAGTAACAGGAATAATTTGTGAGACTGTTAAACTACATATGTGAAGTCGTATTGCATAGAAAAGATTGGCCGTTAGTCTCATGTGTAGTTATCCTTCTGGACATATTAAATGATACTTTTATGCACGATTCAGAGATTGTACCAAGTCTCCATATCAATGTTTCTGTTGTCTGATATTTTCCTCAAGTTTCTGAATCATTTGTACAAATGATCACATATATTTTAGTAAAGGAATAAAGTTTTTTTACTGTTTGCTCTGTGTTCTCTTTGACCAGAAATTGATCGAAAAGAAGCTCGGGTTAGTGCAATGCGCTCTTCAATATTGGAGACATTTCCCGAGCCAAATCGCCGTTTATTACAGAGGTAATCTGTTCTCTTACAAGGTGTGAGATGTCTTCCGTTGGTAAACCTTAAATGGCTTGTCAGCGATGGCCTACTCATAATGTTTGATATGCCTAATTCTGTTCTCTTACATGAGGTAACCTGTTGCCTTACATGATGTGTGATGTCTTCTTCCTTCTGCCTTCTGAGTCCTAGTCATAATGTTTGAGATGCCTAATTCTGTAGTGCACTTGTACTTAATGTGCAAGTTTTATGGGAACTAGATTTTCATATGTTGGCTAGGAAGGCATGCATGGTAGTTTGAAAGGTGATGTACCAAACAATATATAAGCAAGGATGAAGATGTCAGGATTGGTTGAAATATTGGCATTGAGGATTCAAGGATATATTCATGAAATATGGTTAAATATTATGAATACAACGGATGCTTGTTTTAGAAGTTGGAAATTTTGTCAGAAACTTAAGGAAATGTTAATGTAATTAATAGAACGTCAGTTAGATGTGTAAATTTCATATTAGATTGTTGATAAATAATGTGAAATGTAAAATCAAAAGCTCTCTCACTCTGATGCATGAGATTACTTAGAAGCATGCAGGTACTAAATTTTTTGCAAGAACCTGTTTTGAATGTTAAGTTGCTTTAGGAAACAAAATTTTATCCACTCTTGAGGATATCATATTGTAGGGACCACTACTACATATTGATCTTTCTCGTGGATATGCATTCTGTTCAAAATTATGCTAAACAATCATATTGGTCTATAACTTGCTTTTCTCCTTTTTCTTTTTGCAGAATTTTGAAGATGATGCATGTCATATCTTCTCACTCTGATGAGAATCGGATGACTCCATCTGCAGTTGCTGCATGCATGGCACCCTTGCTCTTACGCCCTCTATTAGCTGGTGAATGTGAGCTGGATGATGACTTTGATCTTAATGGTGATAATTCTGCCCAGCTTATTGCTGCTGCAAATGCTGCAAATAATGCTCAAGCAATCATCACAACGCTTTTGGAGGAGTATGAAAACGTTTTTGATGTAAGACTGGTTAAGGATAGTTGCTTTATTACATTCTGTGTTCTTGCTATTTCTTAAGGTGGATCCTGGATTTATAATTCTCATTCTTTTGAAGTGCACAACTTCATTTACTCCAGTCAACTATAATATTCGTTGAAACATGTGAGGATCTCTACTGTCCT
Source organism: Malus x robusta (assembly GCA_963082935.1). NCBI lineage: Eukaryota > Viridiplantae > Streptophyta > Magnoliopsida > Rosales > Rosaceae > Malus > Malus x robusta. Next base: position 21,782,193 of record OY720330.1, read on the forward strand.
TTTAACATCCCCTTTTGTCGTGATTGGGGGTACCATGAGCTTAGTGAAGATTGGTTGAACTAATATTTATTTATTTATTTATTTTTATGAGAAGAAACGAAAGAATTTTATAAAAAAGAGAGAATTTACATAAGTGGAAAAGAGTTCCACCTAGAACCGGGAGTAAGTAGCAAGGACCTTTAATGTAATACTATTTAAACAATGGTAAGGCTAAACTGTATCATTTTAACGGCTGCTAACGAATCCCTTAGTATAGGTTAGTTGAACTAATGAAGCTACTGGAACCAGTCATAGGTGCATGGTCATAACAACCCAGACTTAGTTCCTCAGAGATATATCTTGAATATGTTGATATGATGATTGTAGGAAGTTTGTGAGGTGTTAGGTTGATACTCATGTTGGATGTTAGATTCATTTATCTCTCAAAAGATAAAATAGCATAGCACCCACTAATCCCGGAGCACTATAGAAACTTCAGCTCTTCAGTGGTGGTTTAGGCTGGGGTGGGGGTGGTGTAGAGTGACTAGGAGCACCAAAGATTTGATGTTAAACCTCCTTTGGGATACCAGACTGGACATGCTAATATTTTGGATGGGACCTAATGAGATGGTTAATACATTGTGGCTTATCTTTGCTTGATCTAGGCCAAGATCCAGTCTTTGTGAGTAATGGATTACCAGCTTATTGACATGTTAGTACTAGTACTATATCATAGGTAAGGTCTCGATATGTTGCGTCCATGACATGGTGAGAGTGCCTGCTTGAGATGGCATCCAACTCCTAAGTGTCTTTGTGGATGATAGAAAAAATTGGATGCAGTTCTAGTCGTTGAAGAATTGGTTGAGGTGTATTGGCTGAAGAAGAAGGAAGGTGTTGTTGTAAATTTGCCTTCCTTCTTTTCTAATGTTATGTGTCTAGTCAGAGATAAATGCTTATCCGACATTCTGTCAACTTTTCCAACCCTGATAACTTCCTGCGCAGACTATGTGTTCCATCAAATGATAGGGCTATGGGGTTTCAACTACAAATCTTGCATTTCACAGTATATGATAGGAGATTTCATTTTTGGGATTAGTGGGTGCTATGCTATTTTATCTTTTGAGAGAGATGTCAATATCTATTTCTGTAGGAACCTTTTATATCACTCACTCTGTAATACACTCAAATAATTTACTTCATTTTACTTTAATTGTTTGAACATTTTGTTTTCCTGGATGCTATCTTTCTTTGAGCGGCATAAATGATATATTGTTTAAACACAAATTGAGATAAAAAAACGTTACTTTTGCTGACACTGATTCTTATGGTCTTCCATTACATGCTATTACAAAGGCTCTAAATCTTAAGTTCATGTTAGATTTTTCAATTATCCAAAGTGGTCTTCACTTGTTAGGCTCTTGTTTCAGGATGAAAATCTTCTAAGGTGTTCGATCTCTGCTGATTCTCGAATTGAGAGTGGAAGTGAAGATTCATCTGATGATGAAAATCTTGATCTGAAAGACAACGGTTACCATGATGCAGAGAATGAAGTTGATCCGGAAACAGATGATGACCCGGATCGAGTTCATAGTGGAAAGATGAGTGAAAGCAGTGGTTATGCTGGCAGTGACCTCTATGATTATAAGGTTCTCTCCCTCTGTCTCTCCCTCACACCCGCTCACTCCACTGTGCTTGTGTTATGCTCTGATTTATGTATGGTTTTAAGATTTTTTTTAAGTGTTAATGGTGGGATTAGAGTCTTTTTCTCTTGTGCGACTGCGACATTAATAGGTTATGCCTTCCTATGCTGCTGATTGCGTTGACTTTCACATCATTGACGCCAGAAATGGCTATGGGGTCCTCTCTGAGTTATATGATGTAGTAAAATTATATTTCATTAGTTTGATACAAACACCGGGAAGATGTTTGTAACATTATGCTGGTGGTTCTAGGTGGAACTCTTTTCCACTTATGTAATTCTCTCTTTTATATAAAATTCTTTCATTTCTTCTCGCAAAAAAAAAAAAAAAAAAAAAAACATTATGCTGGTCATCCGACCAGATACTGCTAAAAGATCCGTCACTTTTACCTCTTTGGTTTATTTTTTTCTTTTCATAACCTTGGTCTTTGTATAGCTCTGGGTCTTTAGAAATCTAAGGGACGTACTGAGTCTATTAACTTATATGCAAATTACTTATTATGCCTTTTTGATTTGATTTTCTTATCTGTTGAAATATTCAACTGCCAGACTTATAATATTTCTGATTGACATGTAAGTTGGTGTCATACAGGCATTTGGGGTTGATGATTCAGATGTTGGATCACCTAAAGGAAATCATGCGTCAGCTGAGAGTTCAAGTTCCCATGTTCCTCAAACCATCAGAGATCCAAATGTTGAAGTTGTGGAAAGAGGAAGCAAACCAATTAAAGAAAATGAAAATTTAATTAGTGAGACAGAAACACCAAGTGCATCACCTGCCGGAGATTCTTACAGATCAATGGGAGAGATTCTGTCAGCAATGGATCCAGGGCATCCTTTACCAGTGTCTGGACTTGAATCAGGAACTGTGAAGAAAGTGGCCAAAGTTACAGGCTCCAATCATAACTCAAAGCGATCGGCATTTTGGGGAAGAAACAATGTGAGTTGTCAGTTGTTGTTATCTGTTTTATCTTAAGTTGATTTTCGGGTTTCCCCAAGCAGCAGATGAATTAAAATCTCATTCAGTAAAGAAGCGGTTTTATTTAGCTGACATTCCTGACATTCAATAATCAAACTTGATAGGTCTTCCTTCTTTTAAAGTCAAATTAACTCTGCATGAGAGAAGTGGATCCCCTAATGTTTTAGACAATTGAGAGATGTATCTTTTTGTATTGGGTTTAATTCTTTGCATTGAGTACAGAATGATTTATTTGATACCTCTTACAAACTGTATGGTTTCATTATCATGGAGCTTGTGCATCATTTATTAGTTTGTGGACTTTTAATGTCCTCTTCTTTTCTTGTTTTCAATGTGAATTCGCAGTCTAGATATTTTTTTGGGTTTTAATCAGTATGTGACATGATAGCCTTATATTTGTGCATATGCTTTGTTTTACAGGAGATAATAGCTTAGCCGGCTTTTGCAGTTTTGTTTTAAAATCCAGTGGCATCTGATATTCTTCATTAATTGTTATACAGGCAAGAAAGACACCGTCAATGGAATCAGTCGATTCTTCTGGAGAGGAAGAGTAAGTTACTCATCATATGCATTTGTAATTTTGTACTTTGTTGTAGCAACATGCTTAATGCACATGAAATATATGGACATGCTACCTTTTGTTTAAAGCTTTACAACTTTTAAGTAGCTGTTAGCAAAAATCTGATATGCGCTGTAAGTTCTATAGTACTTTCAGTACGTTAAATAATTTGGTTTGTTGTTTTTTAGGCTTTCAATTCAGAGGCTTGAGATTGCAAAAAACGACTTGCAGCAGAGGATTGCGAAAGAGGTAGCTATACTTCTGCTTGACTTATTGTAATGTCAAATTATAGAAACTGGTACTTTTACTAACCGGATTAGACACTCATGTTATAGGCTAGAGGAAATGCAATTTTACAAGCTAGTTTGGAGAGAAGGAAGCAAGCTTTACATGAGCGGCGCTTGGCACTGGAACAAGATGTATGTTCATGAAAATACGCCGGACTAATTTTCTTCCTCCCTCCCCGTCTATTTTATATCTACTTAATGTCTGCATTAGAAGTTTATCATGCTACATTTTATATATCTGCTCGTTTGGTAGGTAAGCTTAAAACAAAAATCTATCTGCACGAGTCAACAATTTGGAATGAACAAGTTTATAATATTAGAATGACCTGACTAGATAATAGAAGGAATGGAACAAAAGACGTGTTGTATATTTTTGCCTGCATTCGGTGATGTTCTGGGGTTTAATCTTCAGTTTGACACCAGGAGGTTGGCTTCCGATTTTCTTTTACATGAGTGCAAATGAAACACAATAACCCTTTTTGGACTTTCTAAACAGATGCATTTTTGTAGTGGTAATAATACCTCACAATTACACCTCTGGTCTGCAGTTTCCAAATGCAATTAGACAGGGCAAAAGTTCTGGTTCTGTCAGTTGCATAGGCAACTGGCTAATGTTCGTGTACAGCACTTTTTATTTTATTTTATTTACAAGAACACTTAATTATTAGTAATTTAATAAACTTGATCAAGTTACAGAATTAGACTTGATCTTAAAACCTTCTAACTGTTTGTTTTTTGGTGAAAAATCTGCTTAATGTTGATCAAAAGAAAATAAAACCTCCTTGCTATATTATTAGTTCTAGATTGTCTATCTGGGAGCTAGATCTTAGGTGTGTGCATGTATAGTATTTAAAGAAATTGATTGGTAGTACTTTGCTTCTTAAAAGTAATTTCCCTCTTTGCTTTTTGGCTGTGTATTAGATCTTCGATTAACTATCTGTAAATGATGATATAGGTTTCAAGATTGCAAGAGCAGCTACAAGCTGAGCGAGATCTTAGAGCGGCATTGGAGGTCGGTTTGAGCATGTCTTCTGGACAGTTGGCCAGTTCATGTGGCATGGATTCTAAGGTTTGTGTAGATTGTAAGGGATTTGTTTTATTTTAATTCTGTTTTATGTCATTTATCCAAGCCAGATTCTTATAATAAATTCTGGTGTGAAGACACGGGCTGAGCTTGAGGAGATAGCCCTTGCTGAAGCGGATGTGGCCAGGTTGAAGCAGAAAGTTGCAGAACTTCACCATCAACTTAATCAACAGCGACAGCATCATTATGGTTCTCTCTCTGATGCTTGTGACCGTTATCAAAATGGCCAAAATAATAATTCCCAACAGTGAGTGTGCAGAACCCATCGCTTTCTCAAAAGAATAAAAAATGCTGTTGTAAACCCAAGACTTGTAAACATCGGAAAGTAGATTGCTATATGTTTGAGGGTTTCATCAATGCAATTTACAGAGCTTTAGTACTAATAGGAATTTGTTTGGTTCAGGTCAATAATTTCTTTTGATTTTAAATTGTTTGCTTTTTGCAGGAGGTTTCTGCAGCAAGATTTTGATGCAACCCTTGCCTTCTGTAATCATGAAAGGAAACAAAGGAATGAGGTGAGGTGTTATGTTTTTCTATCTTCGATACTTCATACTCCTTACTAGGAAGCATTCATACTTTGGATATTTTTCAGTGATTTGTTAAATGTTGTTTTCTTGATGTTCCTCTTTTTTTTATTTTTTTATTTATTTATTTATTTTTATCCTTGCACTACCTTTGTCTCTCAGTTATATATTCATCCAATTCCAACATAGCTGATGCGTTCACGTTTATGCCAGATTTCATCACATTTTTATTTCAACTTTGTACTTAACAATCCAGTACTCCTTGACTATTTTGCTACAGGAGAGTTTGCTGGGGGCAGATTGGAGGACTATCAAAGGCCAAATTTTAGCATCTGCCAGCAGTACAAGGCAGCCTTCTAGGAAGCAATTCATGGATCCGGCTAGCAGAAGTGAATCAAAAAATACTGATGCATCAACAAGTTTGTCTGTTGATGAGCTTTCTGCTGTGGATTCTGCTTCGATGCCATCGACTTCAAGAGCACCAGAGGCAAGTGTTTCCTTTTTGCTGCGACTGTCATTTGTAACTCGTGGTTGAGCTTCTCTCTAAAAATGAAAATTTTGCTATTTAGTTTCTTTGAAATCTTATCTTGTATCAACTCTGGAATGGTTCCCACCTCATTCAAACAATTGTAACATATTGATGTTGACTATGGTTCCAGGCGGTGGATTATCCAAGGCATCCATCAACAGCATCTTCTGCCTTGGTAGAACTAACAACTCGCCTTGATTTCTTCAAGGAAAGACGTTCCCAGCTGATGGAGCAGCTTCATAATCTTGATTTAAATTATGGCACGGCATCTATGCAAGACTCAGTTTATAGACCATCATCTCCACCATGGAATTGACTGGCGGAGAAGGTACCCATCAAATGAGTCGGAAGAAGAATGCTGGACACCGTGTTGTATATTCTTTGACAATGTTTGCATATAAATAGTCATGTGGTACTCTTGTTTGATTATCTTGTTTCATATTCAAAGTTGCTCTTTTTGTCTTTTCGTAGCGAGGGGATGTGAACGGAATTCGGGTGACAAGTGTGTTCATTTTGTTCTGTGTATTGATGATTCCTTTTGTCGGTGACAAGGACCCTGTAACTGTAAACAAATCTTCTGTTGTTGTGTCCATAGGTGAGGTGGGGTGATGCTATTGAATTATAATATTTTGCATTCAGCAAAACTTTTTGATGTCACCCTACATTTTCCCTACCGCATACTTCAATTTTTTATCTTCTTCAATTCATTCAATCCGATGGCTGAAAATTGAGAGAGGTGTAATATCACCGTCCTTTTTTTATATTGAAGTGGGGGTGGGGTGTGTGATAGCACCGCTTTTATTTTTTTATTTTTTATAATATATTGAAGAGGGGGAATCAAGTCTAGGTTAATTCTTGTGATTGTTCATTCCTCGTATTCATTTGGGGACTTTATTTAACACTTGACTTTTAAACGGTAGTGATTTCATTATAATTGTACAACAAAGGTTACATCCTTTGCAAGAACAACCATAGAGGAATTGGATAACGTTTTGTGTGTACCTGCAACATGGGCCCATGTCAAATAAGCAGCCCGTGTTAAGATATTGTGTTTCAAGAATAAGTACCGGTAAAATAAAGCATTTGAGGATTTGTTAAATTTCAACATAAAAGTGTTAAAATTGTGTGGAAATACAAAAATAGATACGTTGGTAGCAGTGGAAGCGTTGACGGCGATGGTGATGGCAGTGACAACGGCAAGGGTATGATGGTGGTGTCAATAGTGGATTGTGGTGGTTGGTAGTGTAGAGGTAGCAAACTAGTAATGGTGGTAGGGGTGGTGGCGACGACGGCAATGGTGATGGCAATGACAATGGTGATAGTATGATGGTGTGATGGTGGTGCTAATATTGGGGTGTGGTGGTTGGCATTGTAGAGGTAATAATGGTGGTAGGGGTAGTAGCGATGATGTCAATGGTGATGACAGCAACAATGGTGAGGGTATGACGGTGGTGCCAATAGCCAGGTGTGGTAGTTGATAGTGAAGAGGTAGCAACGGTCGTAGGGGTGGTGGCGACAACAACAATGGTGAGAATATGATGGTGGTTCCAATAGTGGGGGTATGGTGGTTGATAGTGTAGAGGTAGCAATGGTGGTGGTGATGACGACAATGGTACGTGTATGATGGTTGTGCCAATATGGTTATTGGTAGTGTAGAGGTAGCAATGGTGAAGAAGTGGCGGTGGTGATGGAAGTGACAAGGGTGAGGGTATGGTGATGGTGCGAATTGTGAAATGTGGTGGTTGAGGATGTAGAGGTAGCGATGGTGATAGGGGTGATGTCAGCAGCGGTGGTGGCAGCTGTGTAGAAGGTGATAGTTATGGTAGTGGTGGTGATGACGGTGGTGGTGGTCACTTTGTTCTTCAATGGAGAAAATTTATGTAGAAATGCAAACTAACATTTTCTAAATGCCTCTTTTGTAATTTTATTGTATTTTCCTCCCCAAAGCTGTAAAATGATAGAAAAAACCCCATTGGGCTAAGTGGAATCCTAAGTGGACATTTGAGCTCACTTCATATTTTATCTCATTTTTTGCCATATGCTGCTTGTACTCATCGACACGAATGTGTCAGCGCGAATGAACTAGAATGAAGATTTTACAAAGCACGGAATGATAAGGGTAATTTGTAATCTTATCCGCAGAACTATTTTGGAAAATATCAGTTTCTTATTTGGAAAAATATCCTACCGTCTTTTTGCGTATGATGTATTTTCTTTGTGGGAAGGTATCTCACTGACAATCCTTCCTTCACTCCCTCTATGTTCTCTCTCTCCTCTACAACCCAGAGAACCACCGCCATCTCAGGCGGATCGACACCAAAAGTAACACCATCTTACTCACCTCAACGCCACAAAACCAACCATGGGTTTTGTTTGGTGAACACCCGAACAGAAGGCTTGGTTCGAGGAGCCCCGATGCTACCTCGACCTTCTCGGTGAGTTCTTGTCAATTCAGGTGACTCTTGTCCACAAATGTGTTTCCAGTTCCTTCCTCGTGTTGTGTAGCACAATCTTCTTTCTTGTTGTGTTGTTTTGATGAGGTTTGTACATAGGTCGCAGAGGAGGACGCCTCCGTTGAACTTCGGTGAAGTTGCAAAGAAGTCCGATGAACTTCCAACTTGATTTCGTTTATTTTGGATGAGATTGTGACCACGAATCAACTCCCTAGCATCGCATGACTAAGTTATGAGCAACCCATGCTTGCAGTGTCGAAGTCAGAAGAAGAAGCACACGTAAAATAATGCAAGGTTCAAAAGAATGGCAACAACTAAATATTTTTATACAGTAGTCTTCCGTAAGAAAAAACTCTCTTCACCGAAACGGTTGTAACCGGTAGCACCAAAACCAATAGCTTGAACACCTCTCGGCCTTCACCAACTCCTTTGCAAGATCACTAATTCCTTTCAATGATGAAAACTCACTGTGCATCTTTATATCATAAATGTAATTGTTTAGGGTTAAACGAACAAAATATTGAAGATTTATGAGGTCCATACGAGATAAAGTTGGGCTAGATGAACAATTTTTGTTTTTTCAAAAGATGCAAAATTATTCATTGGACTCAAACAAGCCATACAAAGAAGCAACTCGGTGTTTACTTCATTGCAGTGATCATTCAATTTCTTTAGTTGCATATCAAAAATTTGAAAATAAAGGTTCACACAATAGTAAAGGAAGTTTGTGAGGTCCACACAATAGATTTTCCGGGTACGAAATGCAAATTCTCCATGTTAGGAACGATAATCTCATGCTTTTCACCAAATTTTTGTATATCATCAAACAAGTCTGCGAAGTTATCATCTCTCAAGAATTGTAGTCTTTGCTTGCGTGCTTCCACTAACGCTATCGTATTCACAATATCTTGATCTTTTATTTATAATGATTGTGATAACTCATTTGTAATTCTAATATAAGTCTTATAAAACAGGTGAAACACAAAATCAAAAGTTTGTATGTCTTGGAATAACTTACTTCACCAAAATTCTCATGGTTGCCATCATCTTTAATCCATTTAAGTACCTCCACCACGACTTCAAACATAACAATAATACTAACAATAGTATCATAATGTGAGTTCCACCGTGTATCACAAGGACGCATGAGACTACTGTCTTGATTTAACCCTCTACCAGTTTCAAGATCACTAATATCAAGAGCTTTCTTAATTTGTTCTTGTTTCTGTTTAAAGACATCACGACGTTTACACGATGATCCATAGTATTGACCAAACTACTAGCATTGTTGAAGAAAATGACAACACCTTCACGTTCCTTTGCAAAGGCTACAAGAGCTAGTTGAATTTGGTATGTAAAACAATGAACATAAAATGCTCGAGGATACTTGTTCAAAATCTTTGTTTTAAGACCATTTAGCTCACATCTCATATTACTAGCTCAATCATAGCCTTGTCCCTGTAACTTGGACATATTCAAATTTGTAGTAGCAAATAATTTCTTAATGACCTTTTCAAGCGAGTTACTAGTTCTAGAGGAGACATGATGCACACCTAAAAACCTTTCAATTGCTTCTCATTTTTTGTTCACATAATGCAATACCACCACCATTTCCTTTTCAGTTGAAACAACACGAGATCCATCAACCAAAAGAGAAAAAAAAATGCACCTTCCACATCTTTACAGATTGCATCAATAGTTTCAACGACACAAGCATGGACAAGTTCTTTTGAATATCAGAAGAAGTATACTTAAGATTTTTGAGAGTGTTTATACCATACTTGACCAATCTCGAAACTACTGAACACCGGTCAACGTTATACTGTCAAGGACCCAGAAGAGTTTCCCTCCAACCAGAAGGCCAATCACAGCGCAACACGTGTCGACATAAGAAGCCAATCATAGTGCGACATGTGTCAACATCAGAAGCCAATCACAACACGACACGTGTCAATGTCAGAATGAAACTAGAAACTCTCTTCTATAAAAGGAGATCATTCTCCCACAATATTTCCTAATGTCATTTGTACTAAATCATTCACTAGTACTCACTAAAAGAGAGCTTGAACCTATGTACTTGTGTAAATCATTTGTACTAAATCATTCTCCCACAATGTTTCTTAATGGAAATTCGAAAATTCGGAAATTCGGAATTTCGAAAATTCAAAAATTCAAAAAAAAAAAAAATTGCTTAGGCCTCCTCTTCTTTGGGCCTAACAACTTTCATAACAAATATATATGAAGGAGGAGTTTTGGGCTACCACTTAGAAAGGAAAATGGAGAAGTTTTGTTACTTTGGAAACTTGGCTACTAGCAAGACACCTCATTCGTCAACTCCCTCGACCGGAGACTTGGGGGACTCCTACCATATGCTACTGCACCTTGATACTTGAAAGTCTCACGACCACTCAGTGACTTGGATTTTTTCAAGTCTTTAACCGAGAAGTTTTCCTCACTCAGGAAATTAAGGGAGCACTATCTCAACGTACATGCTTCACTCACAAAGCTTCAACATACAAGATTCAACAAAAGGAAAAATTCAAAGAACTTAGTGAAGAAGGCCTTGGTGTATTTAACATAATACGTTGAAATGAAGCAAAGCTTGTTTATTGATATCTCCGATAAGTTACAAATATGTATATATACATGAATCAAAATAAACAAACAAGAGGGAGCCTTCACAAAGGTTGCTCAGGAGAAGTCTCAGCAGTTGGCAAAGCCTCAGAAAGAGGAAGCACCAAAGGGTGATTATTTGGAGCCTTAGTACTAGGCAGAACCCCAGAAGGAGGAGGCACCAAAGGTTGATCATTTGGAGCTTCATTACGCGGTACAGCCCCAGAAAACGAAGGCAATAAATGCCTTTGGAACTAACCCACAAACCTCTGATGATCAAGTAAAATCTGACCATTAGATTCCTACAGCTGGTCGAGTTTCTTCTTCATGTTTGTAGCATAGTCATGTGCGAGCCTGTGCAACTGTTTATTCTCATGCTTGAGCCCACTGATATCCTGTTTGAGACTTATCACTTCAGTTGCCAATGATTCAACCTGCCGGGTTCGAGCAAATAGGCGTTGGGCTATATTAGACACAGAACCTGCATACTGAACATTGAGAGCTAGAGAATCCTTAACAACCAACTCATCAGACCGTTTGGAAAGTAGTCTGTTATCTTTGGGAGTGAGAAGGTTCATGGCCACCACCGCAGCGGTCATATCATTCTTTATTACAGAGTCCTCAACGGTAAGAGGACCAGTAGGGGATGAGAAGGTTGAGCACCATATGTTGTCTTGAGAAGGCATGGCTGCCTCTTCACCAAAGTTAAAGTCAAAACGACGGTCGGATGCGCCAGAAATTCTTAGAAATGATGAAAGAGAAATGAGGTGTAATAAATCTCTGAAGTAAGGGAAAAATTCGTACAAGTAATAACTCTTTGAATGTACTTCTTGCACACAATTGGTGCCCTTATAAAAGAAAGGGCAACAAGGTCGTTGGTTCAAAAATCGAAGAGGCACCACTCTCCGGATTCTGAAAAGGCACCATTTTCTACACGCAACATCAGCTCATCGGGTACCACAGATAACTTTGCCAAAGATCTCTGACAAAGTTTAGACACATAAATTTTGAAGGTCCAGCTACTATACTATTACCCACAAGGGTAAAGGAACATCACCACTGTTGATAACTAGAAAGTCCCAATGTATGTCAACCTCCGTGCGCCTGGCAAGGCAGACTGACAAAAATGCCCAACCTTTACTCATATTCGAGAAAACACTCCCAACAAGATTGCTTGCTCAAAAATCGAAAAGGCACGACTTTCCGAATCTCGAAAGCCAAACTCTCAACAGGATTACTTTCTCAAAAATCGAAGAGACACTGCTCTCCGAACCTCAAGAGTCAGACTCCCAATAGGATTGCTTTCTCAAAAATCGAAAAGGCACCGCTCTCCGAATCTCGAGAGCCAGACTCCCAACAGGATTAAGTGCTAAAAAATCGAAGAGGCAATGCCCTTTGAATCTCGAGATCCAGACTCCCAACATGATTACTTTCTCAAAAATCGAAGAGACACTGCTCTGCGAATCTTAAGAGTCAGACTCTCAACATGATTGCTTTCTCAAAAAGCGAAGATGCACCGTTCTCTGAATCTCGAGAGCCAGATCCCCGACATGATTGCTTGTTCAAAAACCAAAGAGGCACCGCTCTCTGAACTTCGAGAGCCAGATTTCCTTGGATAAAGCTTGTCTGCAATCTTCACACGCAACATCAGCTTTTCAGATACCACAGACCACTTTTTCAAAGTGCTCTGACAAAGTTAAAACACGTGAATCTTGTAGCTCCCACTACATTGCTATAACCAAAAAGGGTAAAGGAATAGCAATGCTACTTGTTGTTAGGGAGACTTCTATATATGTCGACCTCCATCCTCCACAGCCAGGCACTTTCAGCAGAGTCTCTCGAAATACTCAGCTTCTTTTCCTCTCGATAATACCTCTGTAAACAAGCCACACCAGAGCAATAGTATCTCATATCATCAGGGTTAAAAGCAAGAGTATCCCATATCATGCTTTTTCCCTGTCTTTTCCTTTGGCTTTGTTCTTACCTGCAAGACAAGAAGAAAAAGAGCAATCAGTCAGCACTTGAAATCAAGCTTCCAGTCAGGAACTGACTGCCTAGAACCCCTTGCCTGATTACTTACCTCGCATTGCTCTCGAGTACTCATCTTTAACATCTTATGCTTCCAGAGAATATACCACATCTGCCTGAGAAACAGATAGGGCAAGTGAGAAGGATACAATGAAGCATGTGGAGACAACCGTAACAGAACACGTGCCGATACGTCAATAGAAAAAGTATCCCATATCATCAAGGTCGAATGCATTCTTGATTTGATGAACTTGTTTTGACCCTCAAATTCTTTAGTTGGCCTTATACTCTGGAGGAAACCAGAAAACCCTCCAGCCCAGTTTAAGAATAAGCTTGTGGAAAGTTACTTCTTCAAAAGCAAAAGTATCTCATATCATCTCTTCTCCATTTGCTTCTCCTTATCCTTGTTGCTGTTTACGACACAAGGAGAAGGAGAACAATCAACCGGAAGCCGAAGTCGAACCTCCGATCCAGGTTGCTTGCTTGGAAGTCTGATTGCTTATCTTGTCTGTTACTTCATTCGGCAAATCTCCTAGCTCGATGACTTGGAGGACTCATACTATATGGTTTGTATCGCACTTGACCAAGCCTAAAACTACAAGTAAGCTTCAAGTGAGATTGATACATTACCTTGTGCATCTTCATTGGTTAAAGATACCACCCATGGATGGAGGAAAAGTACTTCCAGAGAAGATGCCACATCTACATATAAGGCAAATAAGGCAAGTAAAAATGATACCACACTTTGGTACTTAGAAGTTTCATGATTACTCAATGGCTTGGATCTTGCAAGTCCCCAATCGAGGAGCTTCCCTTACTCGGGAACTTAGGGGAGCACTGTTTGTACCATACTTGACCAATCCTGAAACTACTGAGCACCGGTCAACGTTATACCGTCAAGGACCCAGAAGAGTTTCCCTCCAACCAGGAGGCCGATCACAGCGCGACACGTGTCGACATCAGAAGCCAATAATAGCGCGACACATGTCAACATCAAAAGCTAATCACAACACGACACGTGTCAATGTTAGAATGAAACTAGAAACTCTTTTCTATAAAAGGAGATCATTCTCCCACAATATTTCCTAATTTCATTTGTACTAAATCATTCACTAGTACTCACTAAAAGAGAGCTTGAACCTATGTACTTGTGTAAACCCTTCATAATTAATGAGAACTCCTCTACTCCGTGGACGTAGCCAATCTTGGTGAACCACGTACATCTTGTGTTTGCTTCCCTGTCTTTATCCATTTACATACTTATCCACACTAGTGACCGAAACAATCTAGCGAAGGTCACAAACTTAACACTTTCTGTTGTATCAAAGTCCTCGCTGATTTTGTGCATCAACAGAGAGCATTCTCAAATACAACCTTCCTAACTTTCTCATTATGATTGGCAAGAAATTGCAGAAGCTCGAAATAATTATCACTATTGCTTGATTTCAACAATTCATTATGGCCATGAAAAGGAAAATGTTGTGCACTCAAGTGAGGCACTCAATAAAGTGTGATAATTAATGCGAGCTTCATCAGTTTGCTTAATCACAAATGTTTCAATGTGTTGCTTCTGTGTCATCAAATCTCTAGCTTGTTGTACAACTTTATTATGAAGACTTCCAACACCTCCCTTATGGACTCGAAAATTTTCAGGTCTTTTCTTCCAATTTGTAAACCCTTTCTCAGTAAATACGTCACTTCTAGTACTACCCAATGTATCGAAATCACATTTGAAAAGATAGCAACAATGACAAAATGCAGCATCTTTACCTATAAAATGGAAAAAAAAAAAATCTTGCACTCTTAATCCTAGAGTAGACTATACTAATATGACTAGTAACAAAGCGAACCAACAAGTGAATTAATCAATACCAATAATCAAACAAATTATTCAATAAACAAAAATTCAATTCAACTAATCAAATGAATAATCATATACATTATTCAATAATTCAATTAATGAATCAATAATCAAGAATTCAATTTTTACCCTAAACAATAATTTCATTCATCAATAATCATTTCATATCAAAAATCAATAACCAATAACCCTATAATACTTCCATATGATTCTATACCAATTAAACAAAAATTCATATTAAATAATTAATTAGGGTGAGAGATTATGAATTTAGAAATTAAAAGATTTACCTAAAAATTGGCTTGAAGGCTGGAAGCTAGAGTGGCTTGAAGGTTGACGGCGACTAGAGTGGCTTGAAGTTAGCAAAGGGGCCAAATGAAGTTGAGGGTGTTAACTTTTGTGGTTGGGACATGGGGGGTAGCAACACAACTTGCTGCTCTCTGATTGGAAAATGGGAATTATGGAACGGGGTTGAGAGAGGTAACGGGGGACTAGTGGTCCCACCTATATTTATTTATTTATTTTTCAAACCAATAACGAAACGTCGTCGTTTCAATTAGGATTTTTCTAATTTTTTTTACCAGGACCAAAATGACGTCGTTTGGCTTGGATTAAGGACAAAAAAAGGGCTTTAATGCGCAGCGCTAGAAACCAGATCACTAGAGCGGCTCGAGCGAGATTTCTCAATTCCAATAAGAGCAGAGGCTGAACTAGCGGTCCTAGGTGTGTTTCCTGGAGAAGGGAGGGGTGGCAACCACTCTTTGTCTTCACGTAGCTTTGCCACTGCATGCTTGGATAACCTCGGAGGAAGGGGTTTCAAAGTTTTGAAAATTGAGCCGAGTTTTCTCCAGCCAATTTCGAGTGTTTATGGCTTAATTGTGTAGCTGAAGCTTACTGGAAATTGGTGGAGATGAGGTATTTATAGGGAAGTGGCTAGCTTAGGTGTAGAGTTTTTCCCTACACGTGGTGACTTCCATAGGCCAAGGTGAGTCATCTGTAGGATGGATGAGAACAAAATAATCTTAAAGATATTAATTATGTAATATCTTGAGATGATGATGTCATCATCCTTGATTGATTATGATGAGTGTGGATGCAAATTTCTTCCTTCTCGATCTTGGACAATTTTACACCTACAAAACAACTAGCTCCTTAGGTTAAGGCCAAAAGCCTCATGCGCCCACGATGAATTGGGGGGGGGGGCTTTGGCCGAAGAACCTCTGATGCCAAAGTTAGAATTTTAGAGAGAAATAGTGTTTAGAGCATTTGAGATTTTTTGTAAGAGAATTGGAATTGCTTTTTGGTGGAAATGGGAGCCTATATATAGGGATAGGAGGTGGCCGGCCTAGCTAGGGTTTTTGGGTTGAATTTAGGTTTAATTAGGGTAATTAAAAAAGGAAAATATGGTAGAAAAGGTAGAAAACATGGAGGATGGCCGGCCATGTGGTGTTTTATGGGTCAAAGGGATCACTTAATTGACAATTTAAGGGATTAAATAGGCAATTAACCCCTTAATTGGCCATTTATCATGATTTTTAGAAGGAAGGTTTTAGAAGTTATGGAAAGAATAAAATAAATAGCTAATTGATTAGCTAAAAGAGGGAAAAAGAGGTAAGAAATATATGGAGAGAGATTTATTCTACCCTACAAGAGAGAGATAGCTTAGAGGATATTTGTTCCCCCTCTTCTAGCAATCTTCTACGTCTTGCCCATGCAAAGGACCATCTTTCATTGCTTTCTTCATCTTCTTCGTGCCGCACCGAGGTAAGAAAAAATTAATTTTCCTTGTCTTGTTCTTGGATGGTACTTCCGCGGGGCAGCTGTCAGGGTGGTGTGGCATGTCGGCTGGCATGGGCCAGGAGTCGGCTCGGCATGGGCCGAGGAGGTATTGTGGCAGGGACCACTACTTTAAGCTGCTCAACTTGGCTAGAACCAAGGGTAGCTTGTATGGCTGGGGCCACGGATTGTGGCGCTGTGGCGCAGTGCTAGGCGAGTCACATGACTCATGTCCTTTTAGGCTTTTGGACATGACGCGAGCTAGGCAGGTGATTGAGATAAATGAAGAGGTTGTGGGCTTTATGAGCTATTGGAATGTTGGGTTGAACTCCCCTGCTGGGTACCACGAATGGCATTGGCTACTTTAACTCTCTTCGTCAGGAGAAACGTGGGCTGCTCCCAAAAGAAGAGGTGAATAGGATCAAGGCAGATGCATTGGCTTGTCCAATCACCGTTGTGGATCCTGTTGCAAGTGAAGGTGGGAAAATGGATCTTCCCTGCTTGCTCAAAAGATGCCGGCTGAGAAAAAACCAAAGACTTCTTTCGCTGCTTATGCAAAGGATGAAAAGTTGATTGCTGCTTATAATCAAGTGATCCGTTTCAAGAGAATCGTTGATAGGCTTGAACCCTAAGTGTTGGAACTTCAAGGTGTACTGAAGATCAACGAAAGTTTGAAGAAAGAAGTGGATGAGCTACAGCGTGTCCATGTTGGTATTGGTGAAGTAGTTGGAGAAGTTAGTGCCCAGGTTGGAGCAATCGAGGGTGATGTCGCTGCTAAGAGCTTTACGACTGCTGAAGGTGTGGCAACCGAATAGTCATGGGATGTCCAGGCTGGTAAAGTGTAGTCATATAAGTATCCTTTAAGATTTTCTTTGTTTTTCCTTGTAGCTCTTGTTTTGCTTAAACTCCTTCGGCCTTTGCTAATTATTTATAAACATGTTTTTCTTAGCTTTTCTTCATTTTTGCTTCTTTTGTTCATGCCCTAACCTTTAGACTTGATAGACTAGTGGCAAGCATGCTACTTTTTTATAAGTAGACAAGCTCGCGTAGCCTATGCAGTTGTATGTGTTGGTGTAGAACTTTGCAAAGTTATTAGCCATTGGGTTGGCAGTCGGATGCCTTACTTACAGAAGCAGACAAGTCCACGTAACCACTAGGCTGTTAACCTTGACTTTCTCCAATTTCGTAGGTTGCGTAGCAAGTATCACAACACTTTAGGCCTTGGTGTAGGTTGTTCTGTGCTTGGCAGAGATGAAGCTTATCGACTACGTAGCATGTCGGCAGTGGATAAAACTTCATATATGCGTGCTAGCTTGTTTAACCTTTCATAAGAATGTGCGGTTGTATAAGTCTAGTGCGACTTTATTGCTCGAAGGGCAAGCCGTAGGCAATCTTCCGAAATCCGTAGGTTACTTTAGTGCACTTGGTAGCAGCTTTAGGTTTCCAGGGTAGCCGTCTGTAGGGCGTACTACGTAATGTGCCCCATTCATCTTTAGGGCCGGTTCCCCACGGATTAGGCCAAGAGACCCAAAATCCTTCAGTTAGCTAAGCCTTGAAAAAGACCATTGTGGCTACTTCTAGGAATCCCAGCGCAAGCCTTCATGCATCTAGTTATACTAGGGTAGCCAGGCTCATCCACGTTTGGATATTCAGAGTGTAAAGTTTATCCTCCCGTCTTAGAGAGCTGACCTATGTGGGTGTTGGGGAATTGGTTTACCCTCTCGCATTGAAGAGCAATTAGTTTACACTCTCGTACTGGAGAGTATGATTGGTCCCTTGGGGGGCGCAATTCCTACGATGAGTCCTTAAGAAGGGCGCAGTCTTCTTTTGAAGTTCAGGAGTGATAAGATGTTATAAGCATATAGTTGAGCCAAGTTGTGATTACTTCTGAATTCCTTATTGAAAAAGAGTAAAAAGAACGAGAACTTAGCTGTAAGGCATTGTAATTCCAACTGAACAGGTCAAAACTTATTCTTGTATGTTGATTGAGGAGGCCTACTTAGTTTGCATGCTTGAATCTAATGCTAGAATATAAGGGAGTTTCACATAATCGTTACAAACTTATATTTTCAAGTAGTGAAGATCGCTGGTCACGATCGCGTTAAGTTAAATTTCTAGCATGAGTATCATGATATCATAGTTACGAATGCTTTGTCAATGCTGATGATTTTCATAGAGCTTAATGATCTTTGATTGTATTTCTATTATGATGTGCATGTAGGGGACTATTGAAGAATAATTTAGGTTGATGATGCGTATCCCATCCAATTCAATGATTTAAGGAAAATCTAAGGGTTAATTAGTGAAAAAACAACTAGAGATCGATTTGTATGCAAGTGTGTCATGTGTGGAGAATGACCCTCTAGCTAGCCCATTATCCATTTAATTCACAAAATTCGTCCAACTTTGTTTATATCTTTAATTCACTTGTTTTCACTTTAATTTCATCCAAAACCCAATCCCCTTTACTTTAGAGTGTTAAACTAATTAGAATATGTCCAACTTTGTGTCTTTTATTGTTTTGAGTCAAATTAAAGTTAGAATTTGTCCAAATAACTCCTTAGAGTCTGTTTTGAGTCTATTTGCTTGCTTTGTGTTGTTTTCAGTCATTCTAGTTAGTTTTGAGTCTTTCGGTTTGTTTTGAGTTCTTTGAGTCTAGTTAAGTGTTTTTGGCCTAGTTTTGTATTTTTGAGTTAGTTTAGAGTAGATTAACAATCCTTCATAATCCTCGACCTAGAACAATCCCTACTTGCATATATACTAAAATTGTCAATAAGTGGGTTTAATTTGAGTGCTTCAAATTTTTGGCGTCGTTGCCGGGGATTAGCAACTTTGCTAATCCCTCTTTTTTTTCTTTTTGTTTATTTTCGTGTGTTTTTGTTTCTAGTTTCTGACCTTGTTTTGTTTTCTTGTTTTTAGGTACAAGTTTATGATTCGGAGTTCTCCACCGGTTCGTGAGCATATCTTTGACTTTGACAACGATTTTGAGAGGACTTTGAGAAGGAAGAGAAATCATCAAGAATCTAATCCACCCCCGTGCTTGAAGAAAAAGAAGTAGAAGAGGAAGAAGAGCCCACAACTCAGGTGTTGGAGGAAGCACAAGTCATGACAGCGGACAATCGAACAATCAAGGAACTTTCTGCTTTGGGATTGGACAATGTCGTGCCCTTATGTATTCAATATCCCACGGAAGCTCAAGGAAAGACCGAAGAATTTGAATTGAAGTCAAGCTTGCTGCACCATATTCCCAAATACCATGGGCTGTCCATGGAGGACCCAAACAAGCATCTCAAGAAATTTGAAATGGTTTGTTCAAGCATGACCCTAGTCAACATCTATGGAAGCATATTGAAGATGAAGGCCTTTCCATTCTCACTTATGGACAAGGCTAAGGATTGGTTGTATGAATTGGCACCTGGAACGATTACTTCTTGGG
This sequence comes from Malus x robusta, assembly GCA_963082935.1. Taxonomy (NCBI): domain Eukaryota; kingdom Viridiplantae; phylum Streptophyta; class Magnoliopsida; order Rosales; family Rosaceae; genus Malus; species Malus x robusta. Next base: position 21,802,000 of record OY720330.1, read on the forward strand.
AAAGCATAAAGAGAGCGTTCTTAGAGAAGTTTTTCCCAACCTCACGAGTCATTCTCTTGAGGAAGAGAATTAGTGGCATCCAACAAAACCAAGGAAAGTCGTTTCCAGCCTATTATGAGCATTTTAAGACGTTAGTTGCTTCTTGTCCACAACACCAAATGAAGGAGGAGCTTTTACTTCAATATTTCTATGAAGGACTTCTTCCTATTGAAAGACAAATGCTTGATGTTTCAGCGGAATGAGCTTTGGTGGACAAAACCCCGATGGCTGCAAAGATCTTAATTGCAAATAGAGCATTGCATGCACAACAATATGAAGGCATTAGAGGAAGAGACACCCCACGACAACAACCCTAAGTTAATGAGGTAGTGCAATTTTTGAAATTCAATATCAATTAGCTAACCGCACTACCCTTATGTCACAGGTTGTGGATGGATCTAAAATACAAAATGCAGCCATATGTGGAGTGTGTTCTATGCAAGGACATCTCAGTGACCAATGCCCTCAATTGATTGAGAATGGAGGATGGGAAACCTTCAATGCTGTGGGTTTTCAAGGCCATAGTCAGCAATGTAATGACCCATACTCCAACACTTACAATCCGGGGTGGAGAGATCATCCAAATTTCAAGTGGAGAGAACCACAACAACCTACCCAACAAGGAGGATTTCAGTCACCACCCTTTGGGATATATCAAAGGCCATACGCACCTACTCAACCACAGTCACAAACAACTCAACCAAACTCAGGTTCGCTATTCGATAATGATCAAGCCATTCAATTACTAATTACTGTTGCGCAGGGGTTACAAAAGCAAAACAATCTAATAGAAAATCAAGACAAGGAAATGAGTGACATGAAGAAGCAAATAGGGCACATTTCAGAGTTCATTGGGCAATTTAGAGAACAAGAAAAACTTCCTAGTTCAACCGTTGTGAATGCAAAAGGAAGCTTTGAATCTGGTAAGGCAGTCACATTGAGAAGTGGAAAAGAAGTAGGAACTGATCCACAACTAACCAAATCAAGCCAAAAAGAGGACGAGAAGTTGCAATTCGAGAAGGAGGAGCAAGACAAGGCCACGACAAAGAAGGAAACAACCTTGCCGCAACTTCCTACACTCCCTAATCTATCCAATCCGTCCACCACATGTAAGAAAGGTTCAAATTCTATGAAATCTAACCCTATTCCACCCAATGTACCCTTCCCTTGCAGATTCATGCAAACAAAGAAGGAAGAAAGTGACAAAGACATTCTTGAGACATTTAGGAAGGTTCAAGTCAATATCCCACTCTTGGATGTAATCAAACAAGTCCCTAAGTATGCCAAATTCTTGAAAGAACTTTGCACAACCAGGAAGAGAATTTCGAACAAAGAGGTGGTAAGGGTAGGTGAGAATGTTTCAGCCGTCTTGCAAAGAAAACTACCCCCTAAATGCAAAAATCCCGGTAGTTTTACAATTCTTTGTGTTATTGGTAATACTCATTTTGAACATGCCATGTTAGACTTAGGTCCATCCATAAATGTCATGCCCTATTCAATTTATGCATCTATGAACTTAGGTGAGCTGAAAAATGATGGTGTGATTATTCAATTAGCCGATAGATCTAATGCCTATCCAAAAGGAATTTTGGAGGATGTTTTAGTGTAGGTTAATCACCTAATCTTTCTGGATGATTTCTATATGCTCAAAATGGAAGATTCGGCCCATTCTTCTCTATTGCCAATTCTACTTGGAAGACCATTCATGAAAACAGCCCGCACCAAGATTGATGTGTTCAAGGGGACCTTGACAATGGAATTTGATGGGGAAGTTATTGATTTCAATCTTTTTGAATCTATCAAGTATCCTAATGATGATCATTCTTGTTTTTATAATTGATATAATTGATTCATTGGCGTAGGAACATCTTGAACAATTGAATGAAGATGCACTTGAAATGGTCATTACGAAGAGGATGAGACTTAAAAACCAAGGGGCTGCAGCAAACCAAACCCACGGCAAGCATGAAGAACTTCTTGTCGTGCCCCCTAAAGAAGAAGTGATTGAGATTGTGGTTGCCTTAGAGTCATTGCCACACCAAAATGGTAAGTTTTTGCTCTCAATTTCAAGTTTAATTTCGACTAATATGTTACTTCCTTCAGTTGTGCAGCCACCTTCCCTTGAACTTAAACCATTACCAAGCCATTTGAAGTATGTTTTCTTGGGAGAACAAGAGACTTTGCCTGTCATAATGTCTTCCACACTCACGGCACAAGAGGAGGAGAAGTTGGTGAGGGTGTTGAAGGAATACAAAACAGCCATTGGGTAGACCTTGGCCAACATCAAGGGTATAAGTCCTACAACTTGCATGCATTGTATACTCTTGGAGGAAAGAGCTAAACCATCACATGAAGCTCAACGCCGACTCAACCCTATAATGATGGAAGTTGTGAAAAATGAGATAATCAAGCTACTAGATTGTGGAATGATCTATCCAATCTCTAATAGTCAATGGGTTTCGCCGGTCCAAGTGGTTCCAAAGAAATCTGGAGTCACTGTGGTGAAGAATGATGAGAATGAGCTTGTGCCTACACGTATTCAAATCGGTTAGAGAGTTTGCATTGATTATAGGAAGCTCAACGCCACCACAAGGAATGATCATTTCCCTTTGCCATTCATTGATCAAATGCTTGAAAGGTTAGTTGGTTATGCATTTTATTATTTTCTTGATCAGATTGTAATAGCCCCAGAGGATCAAGAAAATACCACTTTCACGTGCCCCTTTGGTACCTTTGCTTATCGTCACATGCCATTTGATTTATGCAACGCACCAACCACATTCCAAAGATGCATCGTAAGTATATTTTCAGATTATGTTGAAAAGATCATTGAGGTCTTTATGGATGATTTAGTGTGTTTCGTAAGTCCTTTGATGATTGCTTGGATAATCTGACCTTAATATTGAAAAGATGCATTGAAACTAACATTGTTTTAAATTGGGAGAAATGTCATTTTATGTGAAACAAGACATAGTTTTAGGTCACATAATCTCTGAAAAAGGAATTGAGGTTGATAAGTCAAAAATGGATCTTGTACGCTACTTACCTTCTTCTACTTCGGTGAGAGAGGTTCGTTCTTTTCTTGGTCATGCAGGATTCTATAGGCGATTTATCAAGGATTTTTCAAAGATTGCACAGCCCCTATGCCGTCTCCTCCAAAAAGAAGTGACATTTGAGTTCAACGAGGAATGTGAAAAGGCTTTCAAACACCTCAAGGACATGCTTACTTCGGCCCCCATCATCATTCCACCATATTGGAGCCTTCCATTTGAACTAATGTGTGATGCATCAGATTATGCAATTGGAGCTGTTTTAGGCCAAAGGAAGAACAAGCAGCCACATGTCATCTATTATGCATCTGAAAGCTTGAATGATGCTCAATTGAACTACTCTACCACTGAAAAAAGAACTTCTTGTTGTTGTGTTTTCATTAGATAAGTTTCGTTCTTATTTAATTGGCACTAAAGTTATTGTTTTACTGATCATGTAGCTTTGAAGTATTTGCTTACAAAGAAATAAGCTAAACCAAGGCTTATTCGATGGATGCTTCTTCTCCAAGAGTTCGATATTGAAATTAGGGAAAAGAAAGGGAGTGAAAACATGTGGTTGACCACTTGAGTCGTTTAGTGCATGATGATAAGCTCATATTTATATATTTTTTACATAAAATTCACTTGTCTTTTCTTAGTTAGTCCCTTATATTTTTGAGCTATTTACTATGTTTTTGTGTTTTGTGTGATTTATCAAGCAAAGAAAAGAAAAGTAGCACAAGTAAGATATTAAGTAACAAATTCGTCAAAACTGCCTGTGCAGATTAGCTGACTTTGGAAGCATGTTACGAACAACTCAGAATGAATGAGAGAATGAGCCTTATATGCTTGGAAAGCTACTGATGTCCATTTTCTGGAGCAATTTACAGATTTTAATATCCTTTTTCTAGAAGAAATTATGGGCATTGTAACACTGAAAGGTTCAGAAAAGGGCTAAGTAGATTTGGCTAATAAAATGAGAAAGTAAAGGCACTTGTTTTGTGTTTTTCTTTGTCATCAACACTCAGCAACAAATGGGGTTATGATTGCACTCATTTGGCTTTGGAGCAAGTGGAAATGCACAGCTAGAAAGAGAAGACATCAAACAGCTCACACATATGCAAGGATGACATTCACACACATGCAAACTGCATGGACAGGTTGGAGGACAGAAAATGTGTTTGTTTTGTGGTTGAAATGATGAGGAACATGTGTGTGCAAATGGGCAAAGGAAACACACACATATAGGCAAATGAAAGGCACGGTATGGGTATAAAATACACCACTACATTCACTTATTACCACAACACTCACCCTTGCCCCCTTCATTATTTATGTTTTCATGCACCATTATATTTAATCATTGCACTCAAGTGGAGCACATCCCTTGTCACCTTCACCCATTAGATTTCATTCACTTTCACCTCCACTACATGCACTCATTGATGCACCACTCCTTCACTTTTCTTGCCCATGCCGTGCATCATGAATCCACCTGCAACTATGACTAATTTTTGCACCATTCCACCTCCCTTTCCTTTATCTACCATGTGCACAATTATTCATGTTCCCCACTTGCATTCATAGCTGCAACACCATTCCATTTCACCCCCATGCTTTGCATCATTACTTCACTTTCACATTTGAATCATTGCTCACACCACCATCCATTCCTCCATGCCATGCACTTCCTCTATAAAAGGAAGTGTGTGTGGCAGCCATTACATTCAGTTTTTGCTTGATAATTCATCCCCAATTCAATACCACTTTCATCCAAACACATCCATTCCTCCATACAACCAAACCTTCAAACATTCACCAATACCTTGTGCCGTAGCAAAGGAAGGGAAGGAAAGTGCTTGGACATGCATGCTGTCCAACTTGGATCGTTGGAGCGTTTAGGTTTTTTTTTCTTTTGTTTTCAATGTCTAATTTTGTTTATCTTTACTTTGTAAGTATGAGGAACTAAACCCCCCTTAGCTAAGGGGAATTCGAAACCATGTTCATACTTGCAATATGAATTGATTACCTTCAGTTGTGATTTCATAAGTTGTGAATTCAATTTGTTTAACTGCTTGATTGATAACTTATTCATGTATGTTTATTAAGAGTGCACACTTAGTTTGCATGCATGAATATGATGCTAGAGTATAAAGGAGTTTCACCTAATAGTTACAAATTTATATTCACAAGTAGTGGAGGTCGCTTATAAACGATCGCGTTAAATAAATTCTTGGCAGGAGTTTCATGCTCATCATAGTAACGAATGCCTCGTCAATACTTATAGTTTTCATGATGCTTAATGATCTTTGATTGTATCTTTATTGTGTTGTTCACGTAAAGGACTTTTGAAGAATGCTTGAATTGTTGTATGCGCTTTCCCATCCAATTCAATAACTTAAGGAGAACTTGAAGGTTAATTTAAGCGGACTTAATTAACCTATGGTGTTGAGTTTCATGATTGATCGAAAGAACAACTAAAAATTAGTTTATGTGCAAGTATGTCATGTGTGGAGAAGAACCCTCTAGCTAGCCCATCATCCATAGTTTAACCCATCACCCATCAATTCACCTAAATTTGTCTAAGAATCTGTTTAAATTGTTCTTGCTTTGTTTCCCTTATTTTCGTCCAAAACCAAAATCCCCTTTATTTTATTAAGTCATATTAGTTAGTACTTGTTTTAGATTGTGTTTTTAAGTGTTTTAAGTCAAGATAAAATCAATTTTCGTCCAAACTTTGTGTTAGTGGCAAAAACTGCTATAGAGTTGTTTTTAGGCAGTTTTGAGTGTCTATAATCTGATTTGAGTCTTGTGACTTTGTTTTGAGTCTTGTAAGTTTAATTTCATGCTTTTAAGTTTGTTTTCACATATTTAAGTCAGTTTCAAGTGTTTTAGCAATCCCTCATAATCCCCGGCCTAGAATGATCCCTACTTACATTCTTTACTACAATTGACAACAAGAGGGTTTAATTTGTGTGTTAAGTAATTTTCGCATCACATGATGAGGACTCAATACCTATCCATGACACATTCCCTGATGAGCAATTGTTGTCCATTGAGGTAAGTGAACCTTGGTATGCTGATTTGGTGAATTATTTGGTGTCTAAACAAGTTCCAAGCAACCTAAACAAGCACCAACGTGATAAACTCAAAAAGGATGCCCGTTTTTATGTTTGGGATGACCCATATTTGTGGAAATATTGCCCTAATTAAATTGTACGTAGGTGTGTGCATGAATCTGAGTTTCATTCAATTTTAAGCTTTTGTCATACATATGCATGTGGTGCTCACTTTCGCACACAAAGAACAACACTTAAGGTTTTAGAATGTTGGTTTTATTGGCCTACTCTATTTAAAGATGCTAGAACTTTTTGCATAACATGTGATCGTTGCCAAAGAACAGGAAATATAGGTGCATGAGACCAAATGCCGCAAACTGCCATATTCAATGTTGAAATTTTTTATGTTTGGGGCATTGATTTCATGGGTCATTTTCCTTATTCTTATGGTTTCTCTTATATTTTTCTTGTGGTTGATTATGTATCGAAATGGGTGGAAACAAAAGCCACCCATACTAATGATTATAAAGTGGTTGCAGATTTAATCAAAACTAACATCTTCTCCAGATTTGGAATGCCAAGGGTTTTCATAAGTGATGGAGGCTCTCATTTTTGTAATCGGACCATAGGTTTCGACACCTTATCACCCTCAAACAAATGGCCAAGCCGATGTTTCGAATAGAAAAACCAAGCAGATTTTGGAGAAGACTCTTGGAGCCACTAGGAAAGATTGGAGTTTGCGTTTGGATAATGCACTATGGGCATATCGTACAACCTACAAAACTCCACTTGGGATGTCTCCATTTTGGCTAATCTATGGTAAACCATGTCATCTCCATGTGGAATTAGAGCACAAGGCACATTGGGCTATCAAAACATTCAACATGGACAGAGATGCGGCTGGAATGCATAAAAAGCTCCAATTGAATGAACTTGAAGAGATTAGGAATGAAGCATATGAGAATGCCCGAATTTACAAAGAGAAGACAAAGGCATTCCATGACAAGATGATTCGTGGCAAAACATTCTCAATAGGGCAGAAAGTGTTGCTTTTCAACTCTCACCTACGTGTGTTCCCCGGTAAATTGCGTTCTAAATGGATTGGCCCCGTTTGTTGTTACTAATGTTTATCCTTATGGTGCAATCCACATTCAAAGCTAACAAAATGGCTTAGAATTCAAAGTGAATGAGCATCGTTTGAAACCATATTACAAGAATGTTGTGGGGCAGGTTGTGGAAGACATTTCCTTCCATGTCGTGGAATCCAATGAAGTCTGAATGGAGGTCTTCGTTCGGCTGCAAGACGTTAAAGTAAGCGCTTCTTGGAAGGCAACCCATGCATTCAACTAGGGAACGATGGCATTCTCACTCCAAAACCAGATTTGCATTCATAAACCTTTATCTTTGCTGCATTTATTTTGCCATGCTTAGTTTGTTGTTTGTTTGTTCGCTTATGTGTGAGTCTATGTTTGAAACATTGAGAACAATGTTTGATTTAAGTGTGGGAGGGTAAACAAAGTGTTTTTCATCGAATTTCGTGCGTTTCTATCACCTATCCCCTCTAGAGTTGTTTTTCATTGTTTTTAAGTGTTTTTAGTGTGTTTTGAACTGTTTTAGTGTGTTTTGAAAGAAAAATACGAAATTCTGAAAAATAATGATGAGGATTTGGTTTTTAATTGCATGACTGTTAAAGAGAGTTATAAACATGCTTGAAGGAAGGAACTCAAACTAACGCTACATCCCTGAGAGACTTGAGCTTAAACTTTGTTTGGAGAGTTATAAATCTGTGATGTTTTTGTTTTCTAAAGTCGTTGCATGATCTCATTATTCTTTGCTTGGTTGCTACTTAGAATGCATTTTTCACCATTTTAAGTTCCTAATACTAGAACTCATGCCCATTTCATTCAAAGCTTAAAATTGAGTGCATAACATATAATGAAGTTGTTTAGTAGTTACCACCAGTGCCAAAAAGCCTTCATCCCAAGCATTTGTTTTGTAGGTTTAACACCTTTGAGCCTTGTTTAGCCTATTTTCTTTGTTAGCCACATTATCCCTACCTAGCCTAGAATAGGATTATCCATACCCTTGTTCTTAAAGTATAGTGGAGCGTAACTTAGAAGGAATTCCTTTTGATGAACATTATGCAGAAAAAACAAGTGTGGCGGAAGGGTTTTCAAAGTGTGTTTTGTGTACCAAAGTGAAAAGGCACGAGTTTGAAAGAAGAAAAAAATATATGTGAAAAAAAAACGTGGAAAAAGAAAAAGAAAAGAAAAAAATGTGTAGAAAAGAAAGAAAGTGAGTTGAAAATAAGTGAGAATGAACTCACAAGTGTTGATTATTGAAGGAAGGGTCCAAAAAATTGAATCTGACCGTAAGTGTTTTGTGAATCTTCCCTTTGTGTTTAAAGTGGATTTTTGCGTTCAAAAGTGAATTCTAAGTGTCAATTTCATTACTTCGCTTACTATTGCTTTAAGAACGTTTGTTTATCCTTACCTTTCTTTGTTAGCCAATACCCTAGCCCCGTTACAACCCTTAGACTTCAATCTTGGGTGTTATGTGTTTCAATCTGTGGAGTTTGAAATTGGTATGAGCATATGGAATCCCTGATTCTTGCTTCTAAGTAGTAGTATTCCGTTCATGAGATCATATATATACATGCATTAATAATTCCAAAAATTGTCTTCTTTGTTTAAAAGCATATGTGAGTACTAGTCTACATGTTTACATCAATCTTGTCATATAAACGTAGTATAGGGAGTGTAGTCAGAAAATCTGTGTGAAAATAGAGAATATATCCAGTAAGGAATTGAGGGAATTCCCTAAGGCATGTTACTACATTCAAAATGTTGTTTTAATTGATTAAATGTGAGCTAGTAAGTGGTGACTGTGATTAAGTATGCGCTCGAGGGTAAGGATTGCTAAAATCTATGTGAGTGGTGATCTTTGGCATGTCATGTTTCATTGGAAATCCCTTACGCAAATGTTGGAAAGTCTAGGTTATGTTTTGTTTGTTTTGTTTTGCTCGAGGACTAGCAAAAGCTAGTAGGGGAATTTGATAGGAGCATATTTATGTGACTTAGTTAGCTTGTTTTCTTCCATTTATGTTGTTAGTTTATAGTTATTTTAGTATTTTAAGCTATTTTCGTGTGTTTGTAGGTCCAAAAAGCTAAAGTAGCAAGAAAGTGCATTTTGGAGCATTTTGGAGCAGTTTTGGGTTTAAAAGGGATGGCACATGCTTGGAGCAAGGCAGATGGACGAAATTGAAGACCAAAAGAGGCTAGGATTATGCTAAAGTTATGAAGAAATTAATACAACAAACAGGAAGTTAAGGATGCAATCAAGAAAGAAGGAATGTTAGCCAAGATACCTTATTTTGTTCTAAACTTTCCTAATCCTTCACCACTTAATTTCCAGCTGCAAGGAGGATCTCTAAAGATATTAGGACACTTAATTACATGTTCCTAGATGGACAATCCCAGTCAAAGAGGGATGCCGCACCTCCTTCCCTTTTCCTTTTCCCCTACCGTACAAGGCAAGCCTAGTTTCCCTTCCTCTTGCCACATATCCCTCTCCCTTATCCCTCTAGGATCCTGCCGCACCCTACATTCCCTTTTCCTTTTGGGATTCTGACTTGTTACCCTTTTCTTGGAGGATTGAGCATTAAAACCATTCCAAATTTAATTCCCAACCATGTTTTTCTTTTGCCTATAAATAAGCCCTTTTGCCACAGCATTTGAGCATCCATCAACACATCCATTCACTACCATTCACACTTTCAACCATTCTTCCATACAAATCACCACTCAAACCTTCACCCAACCCTTGTGCCTCAACAAAGAGAAGAAGGAGGACCCTTGCAGTGCTTGCTACTCAAGTTTGGATTGCTGGATCATTCTTAGGTGTAATCTATCTTTTGATTTCAATGTTTAAGTTTGTTTATCTTTGTTTTGTGAACATGAGGAGCTAAACCCCTTTTAGCTACGGGGAATTTCGAAACCATAAACATATTTGCATTATGAATTGACTAATTCCAGTTGTGATTTCATAAAGTGTGAATGCAATTTGCTTAACTATTTTATTCAAAACTTATTCTTGTATGTTGATTAAGGAGGCCTACTTAGTTCGCATGCTTGAATCTGATGCTAGAATATAAGGGAGTTTCATGATAGACGCATATTTATGCGACTTAGTTAACTAGTTTTCTTGCATTTACGTTATTAGTTCTTAGTTATTTTAGTACTTTACGCTATTTTTGTGTGTTTGTAGGTCCAAAGGGCTAAGGTAGCAAGAAAGTGCATTTTGGTGCATTTTGGAGCAGTTTTGAGCTTGGAATGGATTACATATGATATGAGCAAGATGGATGGACGAATTTGAAGTCAAATGAGGTTAGGAACATGCTAAAAATGTGGTGAAACAAATACAAAGTACAAGAAGGGATAGGTTTCTAGAAGGATTGGCCAAAACTTCACTCAAAACACATCAATGCTGTGGGTATTACTTCAAAAGCAACCAGAAATTTGAGTGATGATGCAATGCCTAACTCACCATGACATTTGAGTGGATGATGCAATGCTTAACTCACCATGACATGTGAGTGGATGATGTCATGCTTAGCTAACCATGACATTTGAGTGGATACCTAACCCACCAACATTTTTCACCAACATTTTTCACCAAACTTCTCCATTCATTGCCATGCTTACCTACCTCATTCCACCAGATTTTTGCATGAAACAAGTCCATCCTCTCCCTATAAATACCATGCAGCAACCTCATTCAAATCATCCAAGAATAAACCATTCTATAAGCCTTTCCTTGCCTCTCCCTACATATCTAAACTTCCCCCATCCATTCCTCCAAATAACCAACCCTTCAACATCATTCCAACCTTGTTGTTGCGGTAAAGAGAAGGAGAAAAGTCCTTGGACGCGCTTGCTATCCAACATGGATCGTTGGAACGTTTAGGTGCTTTCTTTCCTTTGTTTTTCAATGTTTAAATTTGTTTATCTTTGTTTTGTAATAATGAGGAACTAAACCCCCCTTGGCTAGGGGGGGATTCGAAACACATGTCCTTGCTTGCATTATGATTTGATTACTTTTAATTGCGTTTCATAAGTTATGAATTCAATTTACTTATCCGTTCGTATAAAAACTGATTTGTGTATGTTGATTGAGGGTCGACACTTAGTTTGCATGCATGAATTCGATGCTAGAATATAAGGGAGTTTCACCTAATCGTCATGAACTTATATTCACAAGTAGTGAAGGTTGCTAGTCACAATCGCGTTAAGTAAATTCTTGGCATAAGTTTCATGCAATTCATAGTAACGAGTGCCTCGTCAATGCTTATGATTTTCATAGAACTTAATGATTCTTGCTTGTATCTCTATTATGCAATTCATGTAGGGAACTTGTGAGGAATGCTTTGGGTTGTCGTATGCAATCATCCAACTCAATAAAAGTAGGAAAATCTGAGGGTTAATTTAAGCGTACCTAATTAACTTGGGGCATTGAGAATTAATAAGTTATTGAAATACAATTGGAAATCGTTTTGTATGCAAGCAAGACATGTGTGGAGAAGAACCCTCTAGCTAAAGCCCATCAAGTTCGTTTTAAAGTTTTAGTTTATTGGTTTTACTTTCACTTAATCAAACTCAAATCCCCCTTTTTCTTTCTTGTTTTTAAGTTCTTTTATTTACATTTTTAACTTTGTTTTTAAGTTTCAAGTGATTTAGCAATCCCTCCTAATCCCCGGCCTAGAACGATACCCTACTTACATCTATACTACAATTGTCAAAAAGAGGGTTTAATTTGTGTGTCAAGTAATTCTCACATCAAATTTTGGCGCCGTTGCCGGGGATTAGCAACTTTGCTAATCCCTTGGTTCTTTTCTTTTTGTTTAGTTAGTTTTTGTTTTAGTTTCTAACTTAGTTTTATTTTCTTTGTTTGATGTTACTTTTGATATTTGCTTTAGTTCTTTTTCTTTGATTTTAGGTGCTTGAGAAGTAAGAGATGGATTTTGCTAGCATTCAAGCTCAATTGGCAAATCTTACTTCTCAATTGTCGCCGTATGCCGAAAGGACCACCATGCAAAATGTTCCTATATTTGGTGGATCATATAGGCAAGGATTTCAAGACAATCAATGTCCACCAAGAGATTGGAATGATCATTCAAACTCTATGTGGTGGGAAGCTCAACAAGTTCAACATGAAGCATATTGGCAACCATATGAGGATTTATATGCACCACCACAGCCTCCCCCTCAATCTTCACATCCAAATTCAGGTATGTCTTTGGACAATGATCAAGTTGTTAAGTTACTAACTACTTTGACGCAGGAGGTACAAACTCGAAACAAAGGGATGAAAAATCAAGCCAAGAAATTGGATGAATTGGAGAAGAATGTTGAGCAGATTATGGAGTTCATGGAACAAATTCAAGAGCAAAGCAAACTCTCCAACTCAACTAATGTCAATTCGATGGGAGATTTTGAAATCCATGATACAATCACTGTGGGAAGTGCTATGGAGGATGGAGCTGACCTAAAAACGTCCAAACATTGCCTAGAAGTGGATGAGGAGTTGCTGATTGAGGAGGAGGAAGAAGACATACCCACGGCAAGGGTAGAACAACCCTTGCCGTAACCCCCTAAGCCTTCTAAACCACCCACCACAAGTAAGGACGTCCAAATTTCATTCCATTCTAATATTATTCCTCCCAATGTGCCTTTTCCTCGCAGGTTTATGCAATCCACGAAAGATGAGGGAAAGAAAGACATCTTGGAAACCTTTCCAAAGATTCAAGAGGAAGAAGTTGTTGGGGAAGTTGTTAGGGACTATCTAGAATTCATCAAAGAGGACGTATTTGAGACAACGAAGCCCAAAGACGTTGAATTTGATGACATTAGACAAGTCACAACCATCGTAGTCAATTTGGCTAAGTCCAATATCCCTACAACTTTCAAAGGAGTGGTGTTTGTCATGGAGTTCTTGACGGACAAAGCAAGTAAGTCATCTTCTCAAATTTCCATTATATTTTGTACTAACTTGCTAATTTTGATGAATCAGGCACCTACACTGGAATTTAGATCATTGCCAGATCACTTCAACTATCATCTTCCATTCAAGGATCAATTCCATGCCATGGGACCTAGGGGAGATTAAAGAGGAGCTTCGTCCGGCTGCAAGACGTTAAAGAAAGCGCTACTTGGGAGGCAACCCATGCATGCAACAAAGGAAGACCTAGAGAGCACTCCAATTCCAGATTTGTGTTCCTAAACCCTTATCTTTGTTGTTATTTCATTTATGCCATGCTAAATTTCTTAGTTGCTATTTTGTTTATTTGTTTGTTATTTGTGTTAGTTTATGCTTGAAACATTGAGGACAATGTTTGATTTAAGTGTGGGGGGGGTAACCAAAGTGTTTTGATGCAAATTCATAGGGTTTTCTCACTCATATTTTCTAAATGTTGTTTTTCACTGTTTTTAAGCCTTTTTAAACTATTTTGGTGTGTTTGTTTGTGTCTTAGGGTACCTTCCAACACAATCATGAGAATTCGGTTTGTAATTGCATGACGGTTAAAGAGAGTTATAAACATGGATAAAAGTTGATTTACTCTTTGGTTTTATGCTTGGTTGTGGTTATAACTTATGAATTCACATGCAATCATAAAGAAAAAAATCAGTTTTGTAACATGCTTGAAGGAAGAAACTCAACTAACGTTACAACCTTGTGAGACTTGAGCCTAAACGTTTATTTGGAGAGTTAATAATCTGTGCATTGTGGTTTTCTAAAGTCGTTGCATGATCTCATCATTCTTTGCTTGGTTGCTACTTAGAAGGCGTTTCATCACTTAGATCTAAACACTAGAATTCATGCCCATTTCATTCAAAACATGTCATTGATTTACATAACACATGTTCAAGAGAAGTTGTGTAATGACCATCACATTAGCCAAAAAGCCGTGTGCCCTACTCCATTATATGTTTAGGTGTTAACCCCATTGAGCCTTGTTTAGCCTTTTCTTTGTTAACCCACATCATCCTCACCTAGCCGAGATTAGGACTATCCATACCCTCGTTCTTAAAGTATAGTAAGCATGATTCAAATTGAATTCCTTTGTGGCAGAAATTAAGTGTGGGGGAAGTGTTTATCATGTGAGTTTGTGTGCCATAGGCACGAGTTAAAAAAAAAAAAAAAAAAAAAAAAAAAAAAGTTCCCAAAATATTGTTTGTTGAAGTAAGGGTCCAAAACAATGAATTCGGCCCTAAGAAGTTATCTAAGTCTTACCCTTGTGTTTTAAAGTTAATTTCTGCAATCTAAATGAATTCTAAGTTTCGATTTCATTACTTTGCTTGCTATCGCTTTAAGAACGTTTGTTTTCCCTATCCTTTCTTTGTTAAACCAATACCCCAAGCCCCGTTACAACCCTTAACTTCTTTCTTGAGTGTTATGTGTTTCAATTTGTGGAGTTTGAATTTGGTATGAGCATATGGTGTCATTGGTTCTCGCATCTAAGTAGTAGCATTCCATTCATGAGATCATATCTAAACATGCTTATTAACTCCAGAAATTGCGTTCTTTGTGATACATATATGTGAGCGTTCGTTTTCATATCTACATCAATCTTCTCACATATAACTAGTGTAGGGTGTGTAGTTAGAAAATCTGAGTGAAAATAGAGTGCATATCTTGTAAGGAATGGAGGGAATTCTCTAAGGCATGTTACTACATTCAAAACATCGTTTTAATTGATTAAATGCGAGCTAGTGAATGGTGACTATGATTAAGTATGTGCTCGAGGGTAAGGATGACTCAAAACATCATTTTTAACATGTCATGTGCATTGGAAATCCCTAAGGCAAACGTTGGAAGGTTTAGGTTATGATTGTTTGTTTTGTTTTGTTTTATTTCTTTGTTTTGCTCGAGGACTAGCAAAAGCTAAGTGTGGGGGAATTTGATAGACGCATATTTATGCGACTTAGTTAACTAGTTTTCTTGCATTTACGTTATTAGTTCTTAGTTATTTTAGTACTTTACGCTATTTTTGTGTGTTTGTAGGTCCAAAGGGCTAAGGTAGCAAGAAAGTGCATTTTGGTGCATTTTGGAGCAGTTTTGAGCTTGGAATGGATTACATATGATATGAGCAAGATGGATGGACGAATTTGAAGTCAAATGAGGTTAGGAACATGCTAAAAATGTGGTGAAACAAATACAAAGTACAAGAAGGGATAGGTTTCTAGAAGGATTGGCCAAAACTTCACTCAAAACACATCAATGCTGTGGGTATTACTTCAAAAGCAACCAGAAATTTGAGTGATGATGCAATGCCTAACTCACCATGACATTTGAGTGGATGATGCAATGCTTAACTTACCATGACATGTGAGTGGATGATGTCATGCTTAGCTAACCATGACATTTGAGTGGATACCTAACCCACCAACATTTTTCACCAACATTTTTCACCAAACTTCTCCATTCATTGCCATGCTTACCTACCTCATTCCACCTGATTTTTGCATGAAACAAGTCCATCCTCTCCCTATAAATACCATGCAGCAACCTCATTCAAATCATCCAAGAATAAACCATTCTATAAGCCTTTCCTTGCCTCTCCCTACATATCTAAACTTCCCCCATCCATTCCTCCAAATAACCAACCCTTCAACATCATTCCAACCTTGTTGTTGCGGTAAAGAGAAGGAGAAAAGTCCTTGGACGCGCTTGCTATCCAACATGGATCGTTGGAACGTTTAGGTGCTTTCTTTCCTTTGTTTTTCAATGTTTAAATTTGTTTATCTTTGTTTTGTAATAATGAGGAACTAAACCCCCCTTGGCTAGGGGGGGATTCGAAACACATGTCCTTGCTTGCATTATGATTTGATTACTTTTAATTGCGTTTCATAAGTTATGAATTCAATTTACTTATCCGTTCGTATAAAAACTGATTTGTGTATGTTGATTGAGGGTCGACACTTAGTTTGCATGCATGAATTCGATGCTAGAATATAAGGGAGTTTCACCTAATCGTCATGAACTTATATTCACAAGTAGTGAAGGTTGCTAGTCACAATCGCGTTAAGTAAATTCTTGGCATAAGTTTCATGCAATTCATAGTAACGAGTGCCTCGTCAATGCTTATGATTTTCATAGAACTTAATGATTCTTGCTTGTATCTCTATTATGCAATTCATGTAGGGAACTTGTGAGGAATGCTTTGGGTTGTCGTATGCAATCATCCAACTCAATAAAAGTAGGAAAATCTGAGGGTTAATTTAAGCGTACCTAATTAACTTGGGGCATTGAGAATTAATAAGTTATTGAAATACAATTGGAAATCGTTTTGTATGCAAGCAAGACATGTGTGGAGAAGAACCCTCTAGCTAAAGCCCATCAAGTTCGTTTTAAAGTTTTAGTTTATTGGTTTTACTTTCACTTAATCAAACTCAAATCCCCCTTTTTCTTTCTTGTTTTTAAGTTCTTTTATTTACATTTTTAACTTTGTTTTTAAGTTTCAAGTGATTTAGCAATCCCTCCTAATCCCCGGCCTAGAACGATACCCTACTTACATCTATACTACAATTGTCAAAAAGAGGGTTTAATTTGTGTGTCAAGTTAGTTCCTCATTATTACAAAACAAAGATAAACAAATTTAAACATTGAAAAACAAAGGAAAGAAAGCACCTAAACGTTCCAACGATCCATGTTGGATAGCAAGCGCGTCCAAGGACTTTTCTCCTTCTCTTTGCCGCAACAACAAGGTTGGAATGATGTTGAAGGGTTGGTTATTTGGAGGAATGGATGGGGGAAGTTTAGATATGTAGGGAGAGGCAAGGAAAGGCTTATAGAATGGTTTATTCTTGGATGATTTGAATGAGGTTGCTACCATGGTATTTATAGGAAGAGTTCCCTTTTCCTTTTGGGATTCTGACTTGTTACCCTTTTCTTGGAGGATTGAGCATTAAAACCATTCCAAATTTAATTCCCAACCATGTTTTTCTTTTGCCTATAAATAAGCCCTTTTGCCACAGCATTTGAGCATCCATCAACACATCCATTCACTACCATTCACACTTTCAACCATTCTTCCATACAAATCACCACTCAAACCTTCACCCAACCCTTGTGCCTCAACGAAGAGAAGAAGGAGGACCCTTGCAGTGCTTGCTACTCAAGTTTGGATTGCTGGATCATTCTTAGGTGTAATCTATCTTTTGATTTCAATGTTTAAGTTTGTTTATCTTTGTTTTGTGAACATGAGGAGCTAAACCCCTTTTAGCTACGGGGAATTTCGAAACCATAAACATATTTGCATTATGAATTGACTAATTCCAGTTGTGATTTCATAAAGTGTGAATGCAATTTGCTTAACTATTTTATTCAAAACTTATTCTTGTATGTTGATTAAGGAGGCCTACTTAGTTCGCATGCTTGAATCTGATGCTAGAATATAAGGGAGTTTCACATAATCATTACAAACTTATATTCACAAGTAGTGAAGGTCGTTGGTTACAATTGCGTTAAGTTAAATTCCTAGCATGAGTATCATGATGTCACAGTTACGAATGCTTTGTCAATGCTTATGATTTTTATAGAGCTTAATGATATTTGATTGTATTTCTATTATGATGTGCATGTAGGGGACTATTGAAGAGTAATTTGGGTTAATGATGCGTATCCCATCCAATTCAATGATTTAAGGAAAATTTGAGGGTTAATTAGTGATGGCATGGTTAATCTGGGGCATTTTCATTCATGGTTTATCGAAATAGCAACTAGAGATCGATTTGTATGCAAGTGTGTCATGTGTGGAGAATGACCCTCTAGCTAGCCCATCATCCATTTAATTCACCAAATTCGTCCAACTTTGTTTAAGTCTTTAATTCACTTGTTTTCACTTTAATTTCGTCCAAAACCCAATCCCCTTTACTTTAGAGTGTTAAACTAGTTAGAATCTGTCCAACTTTGTGTCTTTTATTGTTTTGAGTCAAATTAAAGTTAGAATTCATCCAAATAACTCCTTAGAGTCTGTTTTGAGTCTATTTGCTTGCTTTGTGCTATTTTGAGTCATTCTAGTTAGTTTTGAGTCTTTTCAGTTTGTTTTGAGTTCTTTGAGTCCAGTTAAGTGTTTTTAGCCTAGTTTTGTGTTTTTGAGTTTAGAGTAGATTAGCAATCCCTCCTAATCCCCGGCTTAGAACGATCCCTACTTGCATATATACTACAATTGTCAATAAGTGGGTTTAATTTGAGTGCTATTATTTATCACATCAATAAGGCTAGATTAGGAAACGATAAGATAAGATAAGGTTAGCTTGGATAAGATAAGGTTAGATAAGGTTTTGGATAATGTTCCTTCTTTTGAGCTGATTCCTTATCTTCTTTGTCTTGGATTTATTTCTTCAACTCTTTAGCACATTCCTTGACATCTTTGGTCTTCAAATTCGTCCATCCATCTGGCTCCATGCATAAGCTATCCGTTTGATGGCCAAAACTGCTTCAAAATGCACTTTCTAGCCATCTTTGTCATTTAATCCTATAAACACACGAAAATAGCTTAAAACACCATAATAAGTAGAAACTAGCTATGAAAATGCAAGAAAACAAGCTAACTAAGTCGCATATATATGCTCCTATCAGAATCCCTATATTTCATGAGCATATAGGACAAGGAGTCCCAGATGCAGTCAACACCTTACTCTTTACCATTATTGAACATTTCGTAGGAACACCCAGTAACGTCACCTCTAGAATTCATGACCAACTTAGCAATTTAAGATGTGCAACCTTAAGTGATTTTAGGTGGTGCAAAGACGTCTTCATGTCCAGAGTCATGCTTAGAGAAGATAGTAATCAACCATTTTGGAAAGAAAAATTTATTAATAGATTACCAAACCTTTTTGCCCATAAAATTAGAAATATTTTAGTTAATGAAGAATGTATCATACCATATCATATCCTTACTTATGGAAATATCATTAATATTATTCAGAATGAGTGATTGAAAATGTATATTGATATGAAAATTTCAAAACAAGTCAATAAGACAAATCCATAGCCAAATATGAATTAGGAACATTCTGTGAACAATATGGATTACCTCCCATTGCTTCATCCAACAAAAAGAAAAAATCACAAGTCTACAATAAGTACCCCAATAGGTACTCGAGTAGACCAAACCCCAGATACAACAAATACAAATCCAAAAATAAAAACTTTGAAACCAATAAATTTTATGAAAAACCCAGGTCTAATAAATGGAAAAGAAAACCCTCAGAAAAATTTCACTCCAAAAAGCAAGAACAAAAAAGAAAATGCTACAAGTGTGGCAAATTTGGTCATTATGCAAATAAATATTGTGTCAAGAAAACAATCAACCAATTAAAGATCTCTAAGGAAGAGAAGATTCAATTAATCCAAGTCCTAGAATTAAAGGACAGAGACCATAGTCAATCCGAGGATGATCTAAGTTCTAGTTCATCTTCCTCCAATAATTCTTCAAGTAGTCTTTCATCCCTAAATATTAAGATAGGATGCACTAATACTTGTTGTAACAAGATTTCAGTCCTCAATAAACAAGAAGAGCAAGAAGATCTTCTTATAGAGTTATCAGTAAGGTCGATGACCCGGAATTAAAATCGTTCTATTTAAAGAAACTCAAAAAACTAGTCTCTCAGGAAGAAACTAATACTAGTCAACCCCAGTCATCATAAAAAATCAGTCTAAGCATAACTTTAGAACGATTCAGCAAATCCAAGAAGGAAATCACAGTGAAAGACTTACAGAGAGAAGTCAATAAAATCAAAGATGAAATTAGGTTTCTCAAATCAGAAAACCTAGAAGTCTGTACGCATCTCAGTAGAGTTCAAAAGCAAATGATTGTCAACAACAATGATGAAGAACACAATAGTTCTTCTTCAAGTCACAATTGAGACTCCCAGTCTGAAGAAACATCATCAAAAATTTTAATTTTAGGATTATTAGACAAGATAAGAATCCAGAAATGGTATACTAAAATCAAAATAATAATTGAAAATTTTCACTTAGAAACAATTGCTTTGATTGACTCAGAAGCAGACTTGAATTGTATTCAAGAATGACGAATTCCTACTAAGTATTTTCATAAATCAACATAAATACATAGTGCTACAAATCAGTCGCCAATACAATTAAAATATGAAATTCGAAAAGCCCATAGTTTGTCAAAACAATGTTTGTTTTAAAACCCCATTCGTTTTAATCAAAAATATCTTGGATCGAGTCATTTTAGGTCTTCCTTTCATAGCCCTTCGATATTCTTTTAAGGTTCACCATAATCGTATAACTATCCGAATGTTAGGACAGAAAATTGTCTTTGAGTTCTGCACAAAAACAGACCTCAAAAAATTAAGGCAAGTACAAAAGAATAGCATCTCAAAAACCATCAATTTAGTCAGTAAGGAATCACAACAAATTAATTTCTTAAAAGAAGAAATTAATTACAAAACAATTAACAAATCAATCTTTGTTACAAAACATTGACAATTTTCAAAATAAACTTGTTAATGAAATATGTTCTAATATTCCCAATGCCTTTTGGCACTGAAAACAACACATTGTCAAACTTCCTTATAATAAGGATTTTGATGAAAAGAAAATACCAACGAAAGCCAGACCAATTCAAATGAGTCAAAAAGTTATGGAATTCTGCAAAGCAGAAATTCAAGAACTTCTTAATAAAGGTATAATTAGGAAGAGTACAAGTGATTTTCCAGACAAGACACTATTTACCCATGATGAATGAACAGTAAAACTTTTACTATTCATGAATAGTGTCTTGTCTGGAATGATGGCTAATAATTGCTACTGCTTTCGGTGTTGATGTCGACATATTTTCCTATTGGAATCACATGCTGAGCAACTGTTTATTCACATGGATAAATTATAATTCAAATGGGTCTTGGGAATCCTGATAGTCTACCCACTTGGCTTTCTGACTTGCTGAGTTGGCTAGTTGCTGTGATGATGCATCTGAAGATTATGAATCTTCATTATGGAGCAAAGTTGCTTCTGCCATTAGCTGTTGGGCTCCTTGAGCTGAGATGATTTTTCTTTGTTCTTCAAACTCGTGGATTTAGATGACTTGGTTGTTCCTTTAAGGGATGATGAATGACTAATGTCTGATAAAGATTGTTCTGGAATGATTAGCAATGCCATTTTAAGTTGTGCTCAAATAGCTTGAGCTTGAGCTCCTGGATGACTGGAATCGGAGTGATGGGAAATTCTAAGAGGACCAGATTGTTGATCTTCTGATGATTGAACTTATCCCACCACTTGATTGATCTTGATCGGTAGACTTCATCGGTTTCGACTTCATAATTCCACTTCATTGTCCATGGGGACTTTGTACTTGGCCATGAACAATGGGAGAAGTGTAATCCTATAATTGAATCGGCTTCTGTCAAATTTTTGCTGGAAACCAGTTGATAAAACTTGCATGAGTTCTTCTGGTAAGAGGCTGGCTGTCGGGCTATGAACTGACCACCATTTTGGAAACCATGCTAGGAAATTTAGTCTAAAACTTTTGTCAAAATTGATAAACCATGAGTGACTAAAGTCTTCTATTTGATGGAGGAAAATGTTAGTCCATGCTTGAATATAATCAAAATAATTATAATGATTGTTGGGGATGAGAACATGTTGGGTATGAAGAGGTTTTGTCTGGTAGAGGGGGAGTCCCCATTCTGATTCAGCTAAAAACTTTCCAATATAAAGAGAATGGTAAAGGATTTTGTTTTCATTGGTTGTGCTGTAAATTGGTTTAATTGAAATGGATTCAGTCTCACTGAGAATGGCTTGGTAATATTTGAGAGTTTTATATGATTCAGTAAGCTGATAATGAAAATTGGGAGGAAAAACTGTTTTGGCTATTTTTTCTGGGGCTTGTTCTTGGTGAATATTGAAGGGGATACTAAAAAGGTATTCCTTCGGGTTTTTTTTGGACATAAAGGGATGTTTTAGCATAGCTGGCTGATTGAGACGATGATGGATGGTATGGTTGAGATGAATAAGGATCATATTGGTTGACTAATGTCGTTTGGTAATTTGGTCGTGGTGTTTGGTAGTTTGGTCTGAGAGAACTAATCCATTTGACTTAATTATCCTAACAAACATATTCAAACGTTTCCAATGTTCATCTATTAATTTGGAATAAATAAGAACATTATCAATATAAACGATTGAGAAATGACTGTATTGATTGAATATTTGATTCATGATATTTTGGAATTCACTTTGTGCATTCTTAAGGCCGAAAGGCATTACATTCCATTCATAATGACTGAAATGAGTGACAAATGCTATTTTGTATTTATCATTCTCATGTATTTGGATTTGCCCAAATCCAGACTTCATATCAAACTTTGAAAATATTACAGCTTGACTTATAGTCTCTTAATTAATTTTTTTTTTTGTTAGGAATTGGATATCGTATCCATTCCAAGACTTCATTAAGAGGTTTATAATTGATGACTAACCTGGGAGTTCCTCTTTCTAATTCAGCATTCTTCATAACATAAAAAGTGGGCATGCCCATGGTGATTTACTCTTCCTAATTATTCCTTTATTAAGAAGTTCTTGAATTTCTACTTTGCAGAATTCCATAACTTCTTGACTCGTTTGAATTGGTCTGGCTTTTGTTGGTATTTTCTTTTCATCAAAATCCTTATTATAAGGAAGTTTGACAATGTGTTGTTTTTGGTGCCAAAAGGCATTGGGAATATTAGAATATATTTCATTAACAAGTTTATTTTGAAAATTGTCAATGTTTTGTAACAAAGATTGATTTGCTAATTGTTCTTCAATTCTTTTGTAATTAATTTCTTCTTTTAAGAAATTAATTTGTTGTGATTTCTTACTGACTAAATTGATGGTTTTTTAGATGCTATTCTTTTGTAATTGCCTTAATCTTTTTTGGTCTGTTTCCGTGCAGAACTTTTCTGTCCTAACATTCGAGTAGTTATACAATTATGGTGAACCTTAAAAGGATATAGAAGGGCTATGAAAGGAAGACCTAAAATGACTGGATCCGAGATATTTTTTATTAAAATGAATCAGGTTTTAAAACAAACATTGTTTTAACAAACATGGGCTTTTGGAATTTCATATTTTAATTGCATTGTCGATTGGTTTGTAGCACTAAGTATTTTTGTTGATTTATGAAAATACTTAGTAGGAATTAGTCCTTCTTGAATGCAATTCAAGTCTGCTCTTGAGTCAATCAAAGCAATTGTTTCTAAGTGAAAGTTTTCAATTATTATTTTGATTTTAGAATACCATTTATGGATTCTTATCTTGTCTAATAATCCTAAAATTATATTTTTTGATGATGTTTCTTCAGACTGGGAGTCTGAATTGTGACTTGAAGAAGAACTATTGTGTTCTTCATCATTGTTGTTGATAATCATTTGCGTTTAAACTTTACTGAGATGTGTACAAATTTCTAGGTTTTCTAATTTGAGAAACCTAGTTCATCTTTGATTTTATTGACTTCTCTCTGTAAGTCTTTCATTGTGATTTCCTTCTTGGATTTGTTGAATCGTTCTAAAGTTGTGCTTAGACTGATTTTTTATGAGGACTGGGGTTGGCTAGTATTAGTTTCTTCCTGAGAGACTAGTTTTTTGAGTTTCTTTAAATAAAATGATTTTAATTCCAAGTCATCGACCTTACTGATTAACTCTATAAGAATATCTTATTATTCTTCTTGTTTATTGAGGACTGAAATCTTGTTACAACAAGTATCAGTGCATCCTATCTTAATATTTGGGGATGAAAGACTACTTGAAGAATTATTGGAGGAAGATGAACTATAACTTAGATCATCTTCGGATTGACTATGGTCTGTCCTTTAATTCTAAGACTTGGATTAATTGAATCTTCTCTTCCTCAGAGATCTTCAATTGATTGATTGTTTTCTTGACACGACATTTATTTGCATAATGACCAAATTTGCCACACTTGTAGCATTTTCCTTTTTGTTCTTGCTTTTTGGAGTGAAATTTTTCTGAGGGTTTTCTTTTCCATTTATTAGACCTGGGTTTTTCATAAAATTTATTGGTTTCAAAGTTTTTGTTTTTGGATTTGTATTTGTTGTATCTGGGGTTTTGTCTACTTGAGTACCTATTGGGGTACTTATTGTAGACTTGTGATTTTTTCTTTTTGTTGGATGGAGCAATGGGAGATAATCCATATTATTCATAGAATGTCCCTAATTCGTATTTGGCTATGGATTTGTCTTTATTGACTTGTTTTGAAATTTTCATATCAATACACATTTTCAATCCTTCCTTCTGGATAATATTAATAATATTTCCATAAGCAAGGGTATGATATGGTATGATACCTTCTTCATTAACTAAAACATTTCTAATTTTATGGGCAAAAAGGTTTGATCATCCATTAATAAATTTTTCTTTCCAAAATGGTTGATTACTATCTTCTCTAAGCATGACTTTGGTGAAGGAAATTTTGTGAAAAACATGTTCATTTAAGCAACACCTATTAGCATGCAATTAACAATTAAAGGCGGAATCATGCTTGTATGTACTTAAAAACAAAACATTAACCATGAAATTCAAAGCCTAGTAGATTGGTGAACCAAGACTCAACTCAAAATAAAGTGAGTTGAGAAATTTATACCTTTGTTGATTCCTCTTTGCATAAGCAAAGGATAATCACCCAAGAGATAGGGCCTTCATTCCTTGCTTCTTAGATCCATGGATTTGGATGGAAGAATTGGTTTCTCCAAGTTCTCAAAATTGAGAACCTCTAAGTCTCCACACCAAGGAAAGATTGATGAAGATATGAGTGACCTTGGAGGAGAAAGATTACTAGCTAATCCCCTCCAAGGGGGCCGGCCTCCTAGAGAGAAAAGTAGAGACATGTTCTCTTCAATTTTCTCCAAAAGAAAACTTCATGAATTTAGGCTATAAAGTCCTTTATATAGTCCCTTCAAATAAGTGACCTAAAGAACCAAAAAGTCATTCTTCTAACATGGCCGGCCAATTGAGGGATTTGGGCTTTTGGGCCCTTGTGAATCTTTATTCATTAAGTTGTCATACAACTTAAGTCCATGGGTTTTGACGATCGAAGCCCATTGGGCCTTAAGGTCCAAAACTATCCCGAGGTTTTCAACGAACTTATTCGTTTGATTAATTAACATATTAATTAATCCTTTCCATAAATAATTAAACCATTTAATTATTCTTACTCATCTCTATTGTTTCTTCAATCTCCACCTTACACGGTGTACGATCCATTAGGTTCCTTTTAGCGAGGCAGTGGGCGATTAAAACCATTTCAAATCGATTGTGAATTGAAACTTACTTTCAATTCTCCCTTTAGTGATTATACACGTTTAGGGCTTCCACAAACCATGAGTGACACCTAGCAGCATATCATGGTTACCCAAGCTAATCAGAAGAAGTGGAGAACCTATTCAGTTTAGGATTACAAATGCAATACGGTCTTTCTCTAATACAATACTCTTGACCACATTGTTTGGTTTGATAGTTTATTCATGTCTACTATCCAATGTGATTCGTGTGCTTATATGATTACCTTGAATGTGATTTGGAACGACTTCCTAAATCTCATTCATACTCTGGCCAGAGATTCTTAATCATATCATAGAGTATTCTCCCCAAACGGTTTTAAGGTTAGAGATCCCTTGTTGCGCATTCACTTGCCTCCATGGCTAAGTGGCTTAACCCCGACGATGCCATGGACACCCGCGGATGGGGTGACTTTGACATAATTAAAGATCAAGGACCTAACCACAAGACAACTATGATGCCTCAGGTCAAAAGACTACTTTGCATTATCCCAACTATGAGTTCTCATGTGACATGAGTATGAGAACTCCTCGTTGATCGTGTTCAATGACTCATTCGCTATTGAGCACCTACATGCTTGTCTTGATGTCACACACACCAATGACTCGAGACTAGTCACTCTCCCTGAGAGAAGACATAACACGTACTGATCTTAACAGACTGTCAATGCCCAATTGGCAATCCTATGATCAGGAATGTTTAGGATGTGTCTACGAAAGAATGGTCTCATGAATCTAACTTCTTTAGATTGCATTCTCCCAATCACATATTCCTTGGACTTATGGTTTAAGCATATAACATTTATATGAGACGGCTTAAACAATAATCTTTGCCCTTGATAGTTAGTTAAACTATATTGGTTTAACTTGTGAAATGTCCGTAAAGTATCATCATATGATTGGTTTTAGGGCACATTTCCAACATTTGGACATGAAGACATCTTTGTACCACCTAAAATCACTCAAGGTTGGACATCTTAAATTACTAAGTTGGTCATGAATTCTGGAGGTGACATTACTGGGTGTTCCTATGAAATGCTCAATAATGGTAAAGAGTAAGGTGTTGACTGCATATTTGACTTGTTGTCCTATATGCTCATCAAATATAGGGATTCCTTCTTCATCTTTTTTAACTGCATTTATTTTTTCATTTCTTGATTGTTCAGTGAAATGCTTCTCCCACCAAGAATGAAGCATTCCTGTAAATCCAGTGACCAAGAGGTCAACAACTTGTGTTTGACTAAGATTATGATTGGTAATATAACTATTAGCGACCATAGAAATGTATTATAATTTGTTCAAAAGTTCTTGTTCTGATAAACCATCTATATTCCATTCATAGAGTTTATCAGATGTGCCGGAGAATTGATTTTGGATGTTTCGTTCCTCAAACTGAATATCCGGAGGCGTTGGTCTAGGGTACCAATTTTTGGTAAGAGATGATGGGTTGATTCGTCTATTTGTGATTCTTTTGAGTTCAAGGTTTTGAAAAGCATGTTCTACTTTCCTAATGGAATCTGTTTTGGTTTCATTTTCCAAATCCCAAATTGTAGAAATTGATTCTTCATGAGACTCTTTCGGGTGTTGAAAAACATTGACTGTTTTTTCTTGTTTTAATTCTTGTTACATTTGGTCAATTTTTTGGCTTGTGGAGATGGTTTTCAAAGTAATTATGGTAGAAGAAGACTTTAGAAAGTTGACTAAAGGTTTTTCCCTACGTGTTGGTTTTGGTTGGGAAAGTTTGTCTATTTTTGTTCAATTTTGTCTAGTTGTTTTCCTATGGTGTGAAGGCTTTGGTTTGTGAAATTGTTTTGTTCAATATATATATATATATATATATATATATATATATATATATATATATATATATATATACACACACACATGAAAACAAATGCTCACTCACTGTTACATCGATGGATCGTAGCCTCCTAGCCTTGCTTATCCTTGTACATCCTCGGCATAAGTCTCACTTATGTGGGAAATAACAAAACTAATTAATTAATAAGGACACAAACAAAAAGGTTAGGAAAAACCCTTATAATTTGCTCAAACAGAGGGTTTAAATATATGAAAAAGTTCTACTCAACGACGTAGACCCATACATGTCAACTACTCGTCGGCCAGTGGTCGAATGCACCATCACGCGCCACCAGGTCACAGTTACACAGCAGGCCATACGCCTGACATGTTTGACAGACTGACAGAGGAATATTCCATCAGATTTGACGGAATATTTCGTTAACCCTAACGGCGTCAGTTACCTTTAATGGCGTTAGAATATTCCATTAAGTCTGATGAAATATTCTATCTTTTTCTCCGGTGGACCTCCGCCGCCGTCTGGTTCGTCGAAAACTGGTGAATTTGGCCAGATTCTGGAAAAATTTCAAACCTTCATATCTTCTTCATTTCTCAACCATTTTGACAAACTTTATATGGAATTGAAGCTCAGGAAGAGGAAAACAAGATTATACCTTTCAAAAGTTCAAAAAGTGGGCGGAAGTGGCCTGAAAAAGCCTCGAAACCATGTGTTTTCACGCCAACTCGAGTTCAAACTTAGAATATTGACTCGAGGGAGTTGTGTGGAGGCTTCCAAACGTCCTAAAAGCTTGTAACTCAGCCAAGAACACGTCGGGGAAAACTCATCCGAGTTGGAGCTTCCAAGTTAGGTGTTCAAAACTTAACCATTTCACAATCAGTTTGTACGGTTGGGTTTGTGAAGATGAAATGAGTGTGATAGTGGTGGTTGCAAGCTTGATATGTGAGATTTGATGGTGGTGTGTGGTTGTTGCAAAGAGGAGAAGGTCTCGGGATAGAGAGAAAGAGAGAGAAGGAAAATATGAGAGAGAGAGAGAGAGAGAGGGTGAGTTCTGATTGGTTGAGAATAAGAAAAATCAGATTAGGTGCAATAGTGTGGGACAAACTATGATTGGTTGGTGAAAGTGAGTAAGGCACGGGTCCAGTTTTAAAGAAAAAAAAGAGATAAAATTCGTACAATTTGAAATCAAACATAATCTAACTTTCTATCTAAAACAGTGTTTCCTACACTAAATAATTAATACGCACGTGAACAAATCTACATGTTGTTAACGCACTTTAACTAAGAGTAACTTTTTCGTTACAAGTCTGTTTCGAGTCTAACTCGCGCTCACATGTTTATAACAACAAGTACAATTCAATTACGATAACGAGAAAAATAAATTAAAGCCAAATAACCATGTCCATGTCACTTTGCCCACAAGGGCATAAATATCAATTTACACACTCGGGGAGAAAATTACATAGAAATTTAGGGACGGGTCGTCACACTATGTACCTTCACCATTTAGTGGATTCCAAGATAGCATAAGCAGACTAACATCACCACCGGTACCAACCTTTAACTTTAATGGCACTATAGTTGAAGGAATTACCAATTTTGAGGTATTGGCCAAGGGTACTAAGACTCACTGATAGGTAAGTAGGTTCTCTTAGATAATTTTTCAAATCTTCAGATTAAGCAGCCAAACATGAGGTTAGTTCGTGGAAAATTATTGGAGCCTTAGAACAAGAGTTTGATAGTTTTAATTTTAATTTTTATCAACGCCAACATCATATTCATTCACTAGAACACAACTTCCAAACCCTTTTAGAGATCATGAGGCACTGCTTAACCAGTTCACCAAAATAAACCAAGAACTTTAATCTCTTAGAATGTAGCAGAAGGCAACTAACACCTTGAAAAGAGAATCGAAAATAAGTATAGAAACTTACCAACATAAGAATAAAGAAAAAGAGGTTTTTGAACCCATAGAACAAGAGGCTAATGAGCTCATAGAAGAGAGAGAGAGAGAGAGAGAGAGAGATTAAGATTGAGCTCTTAGAAGAAGATACTGAAATGTAGTAACATCAAATAAATGAGTAGTATTAGCATTTGACAGACAAAGAAAAACAAGAAAGATATGAAGGATTTCTTAGAAATATATCATTAGACTTAATAAAAGATGATATCTTATTAGAAGAAATTTCAAAAGTAAAATTAAGAATGCTGCCACCATATATGCAAAATGAAATAAGAACATCACAGTCCATGAAAAATTTACAATTACAACTACAATGTGCTTTGTATCGGTCCATCTTTGATCCAAAATCAGGGATGAATATTATTACAAATATATATTCACCATGTCTTGTGATAGTATAGAGAGTTGTGTTTGTAAACCACAGGTTAACATAGCTGTAGTCAGGATTAACATGAGAGATTTTAGAACATGGCATTTTAGTTATGAGCATCAGAAGAAGCATAATGTAGTAGAACTTACCCCAGTTTTACTATTAGAGTTTGGTTATCTTGATAAAATATTCATTAACCATAGTTCTCGATTAGAATCTTTTCCAACAAAGCTTATAAAAGTAGCAGAAAATTATCTAGAAAAGTGGGAAGAAATTTGTATAAGTTTTATTAGTAGTCCTCCAGATTGGTATGTATATATGCATAAGGAGAAAGCTAAGCATATAGCCATGATTAATGAAAAGTCATTTAGACTATCTTTTATCTCCCCACACAGATGGACTCCGTCAAACAAAAATATTTTGAGATTAGGAATCCAAATGTTAGCTTTAGATGAGTTTGAAGATTTTAGGTATGATATGATATTAGTAGCAAAAGAATAAGAAATGTATATTTATAGCAAGGCAAAACTTTTCTTCAGCCCTACTGGAACCCTTAGAATTTCAAAGAAGAAATATCAAATATATATTACAAGGTAAAAGAAGATAAAGAAAGAGAGGCGAAACTAGTATAAGGAGATGAACAGTATTAGAACAAGTTGACAAAAGAATGCACAACATCGATAACATGATATAAGCATGAAGAGCTAGCATCAAATTAGTAAAAGATAAAAAGTAGCATAATTAGAATAGCATCATGCAAAATAATGTACCTTAACCAGACAAAAATATCAAAATCATTGTAGATCCCCGCTATAATAATGATCTAATGACATGAGAGTAAATAAAGAAATGGGCTTGACCCATTATGAATATTTCATACCCAAAATGTCCTTATGATTAAGATTGAATAGTAAAAAAACTTTTTCATTAAAAGTCTCATAAAATAAACTAATAAATTTCAACTCACCTTATTTTAATAAAAAAATAAATAAAATAAAGCATTTTATTCTATGTGTGTTTATATTTCCATTTTTTTTTTTAGTTACAATTCAACTTACCGTTTAGCTTGATCTTCAACAGGGGAAACAAGGTAAGAGGTCCTTTACCGCAGTAGGAGAAAGATATTGAGGTATTGCATGACGGCGTGGGTTCAAATCTCGTTGGTAACTAATCTAACAAAATCTGTTGTATGACAAAAACAAAAGGGAAGCAACAAGATCCAAGAATAAAAACAAACTGAAGTACCAATTTGGCAAGCAAGAACCAGCAACCCAAAAAAACAAACAAATTTGAAAAATATAAGTCTCCAAAAGGGTTACAGGATTTGGAAGAATCTTATTATGACGTGAGATGTGAAATTTAAACAACTACCAATACAAGTACAAAATCTCATTATAAAAAAAAAATTGAGGTAACACCAAAAAATCAATTGGCAATATGAGAAGTACCCCAACTTTCTTATAAGTCCATGTAAGATCTATTCTTCTATCAATATAAGATTTATTCTCAACGCATTCTCACAAAAGAAAAGGCCAAAGTATAATCTCACATTTGGTTTGTTGTTTTTTTTTATTTTTTGGGCCTCATCTTTTATCATATTCCACGTAAAATTGGTGATAAATGTGATATATGTACAGCCTTCTTGGAACATTTGGTAAATTCTCTGCTTCTCCCATCATGCATACAGCTAGTTTGATTTTCTTCTCTCGAGTGGGAGCATCTTCAAAAGGTCTGGGCAATTGAACAAGCTGCTCTCTAAAATAGAGCTTAATAAGTTTTAAATACCATTATCTTTACCATGTAGGTACATACGTAATCAAAGAAATTAATCATTCATTTAGCCCTCTAACCACACACGTACTTACGATTAATTACAAAAAACAAAACACAATCAGGAAAAACAGCTTGAATGAAGATGGTGCTAAAGTTCATAAATCCGATGAGTGAGGGTGTTCATTGGAACAACCATGTAGGTTTACAAAAGCCTAATAGTGTTGTAATAAAACGATAACGAAGCTGATGCTTAAGTTTGTTTAATAATCCTGATAAGACTAAGTAGGTTCATTGGACAAAAAGGTCTACAAACTATTTTCTTCTTCTTCTTTTTCTTCTTTGCATTTGTGGAATTTTAGAAACAGTGGTTCATACAGGCTAATAATGGCGCAAAGAAGGGGTTAATTGCACTTACACCCCCTCCTGAGGTTTATCGTGTTTTCACAAAAACCCCTTACGTTTGAAACATTATACTAACACTTTTTGAGGTTCTAAATCACTTTCACATAACCCCTTTAGGGGTGACATCACCTCAAAATATTTTCTTAAAGATAAATTTACCCTCATTATTAATTACTTTAAATAACAAAAAAATCTTGTAAAAATAAATATAATAAAACTACACAATGCTCTTTCTAAAAATGCCATTTTTTTTTAACAAACGATATCATATACACTAAGGTCATCTTCAACTGAAAGGAGCCAAATGACCATCTTTACCCTTATAGTCTTGCAAGAAATTATTTTTTTAATGAACAGTGTCAAGCCATATTTTATACCATCTCCAACTGAGGGAGCCAAGAGGCCATAGGCCAAAACATAACCCGTTTGACAAAAAAACCCATCTCCAACCGAAGGGGGCTATTTTTTAGCCCCCTCAATAATTTATTATTTTAAATGAATTAATATGGTTAATTGAATTAAACTAGCATATTTTTTAATTAAGCTACCATATTAAAATAAGGTCTTTGGACATATTTCGAGTGTTACTTGTCACTAAATGAATAAGTCTCAGATTTCTTATCTTTATATAATGAAAAGGACGTGAAAACTTGGTGAAGAATTGAAATAAAATAAGGTAAGATAGTATGGAATGGTGAAAATGAGGTGAGAAATGGTGTAGAAATAGCTTAGGTATTTAAAGGAAAAAAATAGAATTTAAAAAAAAAAGTCGTCTCAAAAAAATCAAATCCAATAGTAACATGACGTCAGCTAGCATAGGTTTGGACTGGTGCAAACAGGCTGGCTGGCTGGCTGGCTCCTTTTGGCTAGCCCGCTGGCCTGGTGGATGAATTATGGCCCGGTGGAGCCCATAAGCCCTTTGGCCTAGCTTTCGGTTGGAGACGATTTTCATGTCAAAACGGGCTATATTTTGGCCTATGGCTGGGTTGGTTGGAAATTACATAAGGGGGAGGTTTGGGCTTAGCCTCACAATGAGTTAGCAATAATGTGGTTCAAATTCCCCTTTAGCTAGAATCGAACCTAAGATCTCTCACTTACAAGTGAAGAGAAATACCACTAGACCGTAGTACTAAGTGGCGGCATTTCTTAGACTCACAGAAACATTTCTTCTTTCAAGTATGAGTATCATCCTCAAGTTGGGGTTGACTCAAACAGCTTTCAACAATTTTTCTTTCTTTCATTCTTTTCATCTTATTTGTTTGCAGATCAAAATGTACACAAAAAATAATTAATATTGGATATACTTACTCAAGTAATTGACCAATCAAATGAGGGCAAATTTATCTTTAAGAAAATATTTAAGGTGGTGTAAGCACTAAAGACTAAAGGAGCTATATAAAAGTGAATTAGAATCTCAGGAGTGTTAGTGTAA
The DNA here is from genome assembly GCA_963082935.1 of Malus x robusta. Taxonomy (NCBI): domain Eukaryota; kingdom Viridiplantae; phylum Streptophyta; class Magnoliopsida; order Rosales; family Rosaceae; genus Malus; species Malus x robusta. Next base: position 21,835,255 of record OY720330.1, read on the forward strand.
TGTTTCAAGCTTGAAGGGTTTTTTTTTTTTTTTTTTGATAGAAAAATAAATGCATTAAAGAGAAGAACCCCTTACACAACCATAGTCATTACAATAAAAAAGAGTATCATCCTCAACTTGGGGTTGACTCAAACAGCTTTCAACAATTTTTCTTTCTTTCTTTTCATCTATTTGTTTGCAGATCAAAATGTACACAAAAAATAATTAATATTGGATATACTTACTCAAGTGATTGACCAGTCAAATGAGGGCAAATTTATCTTTAAGAAAATATTTAAGGTGGTGTAAGCACTAAAGACTAATGGAGCTATGTAAAAGTGAATTAGAATCTCAGGAGTGTTAGTGTAATGTTTCAAGCTTGAAGGGTTTTTTTTTTTTTTTTTTTGATAGAAAAATAAATGCATTAAAGAGAAGAACCCCTTACACAGCCATAATCATTACAATAAAAAAGAAAAGCCAAATTAGCTTCCATTGGGAGACAAGCATCCCAAATACAAAGCTCATTTCTCTTTAGCCTAACAGACACTATGGCATCCACAACAAAGTTTGCTTCCCTAAAGATATGCCTCCACTTGTTATCCTAGAAATTTGTAGCGCACCACCTGGTGTCTTCAATGATGGATCTTAAGTTCCAAGGCACATCACAAGCACCACAAACCGCATCAATAACAAGTTTTGAGTCACCTTCCACAAACATGTATTTCAAGTTCCTCCTTCTAGCCTAGATCAAAGTTTCACGTAAGCTAGAGCCTTGGCAACATTGATGGTCATAGAGCCCAGGTTCATCGCTCCAGTGAGGATAGGTTTGCTATCCCACTTTCTAACAACGAAGCCTCTGACAGCCACAGAGTTTGAAACCGAACCATCAAATATACATTTTAACGTAAAGGGACATTAGGCATTGCCACTTAATCAAGTTTTCTTGTGCAAATGCTTCTGCTTCCTCTAAGTGACCAAAGTTCTCCTTGAAATAATCATTAACCATATTTATGGCTCGAGTAAAAGATCTGTAATGAAAGGGTTTTTCATTCTTGAAAATACTAGCATTTCTATCATTCCAAATTTGCTAGCAAATTACAAGAGCTTTACTTAAACCATAATGTATTCTTATCCTGGTGTGCCAAGCCACCCAACCATTCACTCACCTTGAGGTTACTATCAAAATTTGATAATAAATTATCACTTAAGCAGTTTCAGACCTATTTAGCATACGAGCAATAAAGAAAAAGGTGATCCTGATCTTCCTAATGGCTGTTACACAACGGACATTGGGTACTTATTTTTGCTATAAACTTGCTAAGTCTCTTTCTAGTTTGTAATTTACCCTTAACAAGACTCCAAGCGAACAACTTAACCTTCAGTGATACTACTTGCTTCCATATCTTATTCAAAAGCTTTTGCGTTGAAGAGGAACCCAAGTCCTCAATTTGGAGCAAAGTTGCTGATTTAACCGAGAATTTGCCATAGTTACTTAGGCCCCACACAACATTGTCCGTGGAGGCAGCGAGAGGGGGAGGTATTTCATAGATTTTGTTCCCAATGTCACTATCCATTACATGGCTTAGTTTGTTTCTATCCCACTAACTGTCAACTATAAACTCAGCAACCTTGATATCCCATTGGGTACGATGAGTTTGGTTTTTTGTTATGAAGTCAAAAAGGGGGTAAGAAAAAACCTAGTTGTGGGTCCAGAACAAAATGTCCCTGCCATCACCAACTGCCCACCTCATACCCTTTGAGATAATATCCCTGGATCCTATAATGCCTTTCCAAGCAGTCGAATGGTTTTGCTTTGTTCTAGTCTCCATAAAAGAATCACTTCTAAGATATTTTCTTCTAACTATATTAGCCCACCAATTATCCTTATCAAACAATACTTTCCATCCCAACTTTGCACGACAAGCCCTATTGAAATGTTCAATGTTTCTGATACCTAAACCCCCAACATGTTTAGGTCTACAAGCATTCTTCCAACTCACTAGATTACATTTATGGGCATTACCCCAGAAAAACTATCTGCAGTCTTTATTCAATTACCTGGTTAGTTTATGAGGACACTTGAAGCAAGACATCATGTGATTAGGTACGTGTAAGTTTTGATTGAATCACAATGAGTCTCCCAGCCTTAGAAAAAGTATTTGCTTTCCAACCTACCAGTTTTTGCTTAACCCTCCTTATTAGCTCACCTCCATTCATCGGGTCTTTCCAAAACACAATATTATGAATGTCGAGGTATTTACCAATAGTAGTTTTATGCTGGATATGGAGAATAGTAACTATATCATTTTTAACCTAGTTTTACTTGTATTAGAAGAGAAGTATAGGGAAGATTTATTGAAATTTATTTGTTGTCCTGAAGCATTTGCAAACTTATTTAAGACCTCAAGAACTTTCCTAGCGCCCTTAGTAATTACTTTTGCAAAAATAAGATAGTCATTTGCAAAGATTAAATTTGAGACTTTATAACCAAAAGGTGTGGTGAGCAAACCAATATGGGACTTTGGGGTAATTGCTAAATCATTTAAGCTTCTAATTAAAGGTTCCATGCAAAGAATGAACATATAAGGAGATAGAGGGTCACCTTGTCTAATACCCCTATTTGCATTAAAATATCAATGGGATTCAACATTAATATTAACTAAGAACGAAGTAGAAGTAATGTATTCCATAATTAAGCTGATCCACCTTTGACAGAAACCAAACCTTTCTAAAACACACTTGATATAATCCCAATTAAGCAGATCATAAGCCTTTTCCAAGTCGAGTTTAATGGCTAGATTTCCCGTCCTACCCTTCTTCCTGTTAAAACTTGTAAATAATTCAAGAGCGATGAGTATATTATCCTGTATAGATCTCCCTGGCGCAAAAGCTCCCTCGTTATGTGAGATGCATAAATGAAGAAGGGATTTCAATCTGGTAATCATAACTTTTGTGATAATTTTGTAGCTAACGTCGCAAAGACTTATTGGTCATCTCTGGGTTCTCCACCTTCGGGCAATGTTCATATGGTTAAATAACTTAAGGCTAGTATTATTTGCATGTTACACACTGAGGGTTCAACCAGTTCCTAACACTTCTGATAAAAGCTAGCATAGATACCATTCGGTCATGGGGCTTTAAGAGCAATAACCTTGACAGCATTCCAGATCTTATCATTTGAACGAATAGCAATTAACATGATATTTTGATCATTTGATATACACGAATCAATAGCTTGAGAGACCAAACTAAGCTGGTCATTGGTAGGATTGTGACCTCTAGTGAACCACATTTTAAACTCATGCACAAACATATGTTCCATGCTCTCTCCTCTAGCCCACCAAAGGCCATTACCATCCCTAATCTTGTTGATTTCATTACGCTTCTTCCTTATCATGGCACTCAGTTGGAAAATCTTGTATTTTTATCTCCATATTTTAGCCAATTGGCTTTAGCTTTTTGAGCCCACATTACCTCATCCTCCTTAAGAACTTTAGTAAGTTGCTCATTTATATGAGCCTCTAATTGGATTTTATCAAGAAGAGTATTTGTAACATTTGAATTGTCATTAAAAGACATAATTTCCTGCTGAACTCAGTCAAGATCATTTAAAATATTTTCTTTTCTTTCTTTGACTAAACCAAAAACCATACGGTTCTAATTTTTAACAAGGAATGAGAACTTACCTAAGCAGCCCCTAAAATGATCTATAGAAGACATCCCTTCACTGCAACTCCAAGCACCCTTCACAAAACTTTTAAAGTTCGAATGTAAGTTCCACGTGGCCTTAAACTTGAAAGCCTTTGTTGCCTAATTTGAGAGCCGACAGTGTCCAATAAAAGAGGACTATGATCTGAACCCATGATAGGATGATTATGGAGGGAGTAGTTTAGGTGCATTTCAAGCCAATAGGAATTTGCAACCACTCTATCCAATCTCTCAAAAATAAGTGTTTCATCCATGTGTTTATTTGTCCAAGTAAAAGGAACACTGAAAGCTTGTAAGGAAATAAGACCAGCATTGTTTAAGAAATTCACAAACTTTGTCATATAATTATTTCCACTCTGATTTCCACACCATTTTTCCTAAATACTAATAATACAATTAAAATCACCTAGAACCATCCAGGGTCTATCAACGGGGTTAAGACCTAATAATTCATCCCACATATTCTCTTGAAGAGACTTCTGGGGAAAGACATAAACAAAAGTAGTAAAAAAATTCAATGTTCAAGCACACATCCTTGACTAAAGCGTGAATAAATCTAGAAGAGACAGAAAGTACAGTAACATTCATCATGCCAGAGTTCCAACAAATATAGACTCCCTCGGATCTCCCTTCGGGGTTACAACCAAAAAATTGATCAAAACACCTACTAAAACAACTAACAGGGGCCTTTTCCGCATCAGATTTAGTTTCAACAAAACAAAAGAAATCTAATTTAGCCAAACTACAAAGATAACTAAAATTACTCTTGAACTCTAGTCTTCCCATACCCCTGCAGTTCCACACAATTCCCTTCATCTCTAGCTCGTCAAGGTACGCAGATGGTCCAACCTCATTAGCATTCTCCTCTCAGATGCGTTTCCTCGGACTCAACATTCCCACAGTTGGCCTAGCACCTGCTGAAGTTGCTTCAGTCACAAGCATTGCAACAACAAAACTTTCAGAGTTCTCCTTAGCCTTAATATCACCACTTCTCACATTTGACATCACAACATACTGATTTTGTACCAAAATACACATGGCATCAAAGAAATTTATTTTGCCTAACCTAAGATCACTAGCATAATAAGAATCAAATTGGGGATTTAAATCAGATAGGTCATCAAACACAGCATAATTAGGCAAGATCCAATCATTAATGAAATTAACAACTAGTCGAAATTTGAATCTGTCAATGCCCCGATAATCTAAAAACCCTACACTTACATGTTGATCACATTCTTTGCTTTCCCAATTCTCCTCCAGTCCTGCACCAAGTCTGCCTTAGCCACCCACTTTGGCTTCGAGCTGGCAACCACCTCCTTATACGATCTATCTTCCCTAGAACTATCACCCAATTTTCTCTTATTCTCTTTTCTCCTCCACCTTGGAATCACCATAGTCCATCCTTCCTTATCCGGGCCCCCATCATCCCCTCGCTGTCCAGATTCCTCATACTCAATAAATTCATCCTCCACAATTGTAGCATTGGGAAAGCAAAGCATCACATCCTTTTGTAAGCAAGCTTTGACATCCTCATCCACAATCACATCCTCCAGGTAGTTAGACGGCTCATCCTCAAAAATCCGGACACACATGTCTTTCAATCCTTCTTTTTCCGCAATGGAAACAAACCTTAAATAAATAAATAAATAAATAATTTATAGCTAATCAGGATTGGATAATCTTCCTCACGGTTGACAATGAGCACGCGTTTAAGGGGAAAATGCAAATCCACCTCTAACAGAACTTTTACAAATAGTCCATTCAATCTCAATGTCACGTTATCCACTTTAATTATTCGTCCAATAGGTTAAGTAATATCTTTGATAATCTTTTCCTCTTTATATTGCACTGGGACCCGAGGTAAACGCGTCCACACAACCAACTTGGTAATGACATCAATATCCTTAAAGCTTGTTGTCCACCTTTTAGGATGGAAGATTTGGCCACGCACATACCACGACCTATTCTTGATGACAAATTTTTTATAATCTTCATTAGTAAACTCAAGAGCAAACCTTTTGCTGAAGTGATCAAGATAAAAGGTACTCTTCACCTCATTCTTCCATAAGAGTCTCAGCTTCCACTTGATCAAGCAAGCATCAAGTGGTTGACCAAACATTTCCCCTTAAGTACCCTAGAAAGTATATGCTCAACATTGATGGATGAGCAAAGGTGGGTATTAACCTTAGTCACACCACACTCCATAGTAAAGTGCTCATAGCTTTTTCCCAGGCTGAGGAAAAGGAAAAGGGTTCTCCCAACTCGGGATATAACCCTCCGAGCAAATTCTAGGCCTACGGGCATTATTGGAAGAGGAAGCAGCAAGTTGCGGGTTTGTCATTATGAAAGCACTAGGAAAGGAGAGGATCAAAACTAGGGAGTTTTGTGGGGAGAACAAAAGCCCCAAAGGTTGAAATATATAGAGCCACTCATGGGGGAACCAACTGTTAAACCCTACTAACACAATGAAACTAAACAAGCAAAATAAAGCTAAAAGACCTATAACATAGGTCATAATTACGAAAAACCACCAAAACCTGGGAAAGAAATATGTGTGCAAGACACCATGACCTAGACACTCCAAGGTAATCAGTCTAGCTCCAATCAAAATAAATGAGTCTGAGCTTGGAAAGATTAACCGTCTCTATGGAGAACAGACCCCAAGGGAAGTTAAACCATCCTAACACCCCAAGTAAAGCCAGTAATAATTTAAGATACACTTAATCACTTCAAGTGAGAGGCAACAAGTTCTCCAGAGCACAACACACATAAAGTCACCAAAAAGCACAAGCCAAAAAAGCAAAACGCAAAAACACAGCCAATCACACAGACCAATTAAAAAGTAGAAAACACAGCAATCAATACTTAACCAAGTTGAGAAGCCTAAAAACCCTAACAAATCATACCACTTCGCCAAACACCACCAAACCCTTCTAACCCTTGGGAAACAAGAATACATCAGTTCAAAAGTCTCCTTGGGGTTCTTTCCCCACTCCACTAGTACCCAATTATCAAACCATCCTACCCTATTCAAGCTCATGATTAACTTTTTCCCAATTATCAAACATCCAATTAGGTTTTCTAGGAACTTACCCAACACATAATCATCAAATCTCACCTTACCCCAAAGCCACTCAACTTCCTTCCAATTGATCCCGACCGACGATGTATCCTAGAAATCAGCACGATAGCGCCTGCGGCACCTCGCACCCAAAAACCCTAGAGCCCCCATAGCAAATTTTTAAACTACTTGAGGGGTTTTTTATGACAACACTATAAACCTTATGGGGTGTAAGTTAAATTAACCCGAAAACACTTAACGTTCAGGTGACGGTTTTCAAGCAGCATGCTGTTGAGGCTTTTAGTGTTTAGACAGACTGACTTTGTTTCATTTTGTTATTCTTACATATTTTTTTTGGTTTGTTTTTCAAGAGTCCGTGCTAATCATTCCATTGTTCAAGTCATCCTTATCAGATTACCAATTCTTGCACGTCAAAGTCCCATATACTTTGTCCATCTTATAGTAAAAATGATTTCAAGATATCGTCCATTAGAAATAATTATCAAGATAAAGCCATAATAATATTTCTAAAAATCATTAACAATTATTTTGAGTTGAACGTGCAAAAACAGACGACAGTGCAAAATCGGGTTCAAACATTTTTTCATCACAACTCAATATTCATTTGTACTACAATCATTTTATTTCCACAGAACAAATTTTCAAAGCATAAAAAATATATTTTTGAATAGTACTTTTGCACTTTGTCCTTTTCAAAATGGTGGAGTTGCACAAAAATAAATATTATTCAGAGTAAATAGCAAGAGCAACCTACGTGCCTTTTACCTTGCCTTACCCTTGCCCTCGTAAAACGAATAGACTTGCTCTTATAAGTTTTTTTTTAAAAAATCTACAAATGCCTTTTATTCAAGAAAACTTTAACGAAAAACTTAAAGTACTATTCACTTTAATAAAAAAATCATATTTTTACACTAAAAGGTAGTACCATTCATTTTACCCTTTATTTTGTCTTTATGGTTAAAACTCAAAGTTTTTAAGTTATTTTCATTAATTTTCTTTTTATTCAATTGGCATTTATTAGATAGTACTATCCATATACATATTTTTATTTCTCACACATTTTTCTTATTTTTCGAACGTTAGATCGAATAAATTGAAGAAGATCAATAATTAAAAAATAACAAAATTATATAAAACATAAAAATTAATGTGTGAATAATGGTGTCCTAATTATTAAGAAGAGATCTTCTCCAGATTTATATATTCAGAGCTAAGAATCAAATGATTCTGTCCTTTAAAATTTGATCTTACGACCTAAAATTACTGTAGATTTCAAAAACTTTCAGTAACTTCTTTGCTTGTGTTTGTAAGAACAAATTTTAAAGGTCAGTATGATTTTAGCCCAATCCAAAGTCGTCCTGGCCACCACAATTTTACACGACACGCCTCAATAGAAAGCCATTCGAGAAGCCTCCGCCATACAAATTGTTAGCGCATTCCTCTGATTTCCGAAGCCCTTTTCTCCGTTTCAATCTTCATCGTTTGGTTTAGTAGATGAATCTTTGCAGCTTCGGGTGCAGGTGCGTCTCCTTTTCCGTATACAATAACTGAATCTCGTCTTTACTTTTTCAATTTTCTTGTCTTTGCCTCTGTTTGGCTGCCGAGAAAACGCCCAGGAAGGTCGAATTCCTTCATTCCTATAATTTTCCCTTTTCACGCTTTGCCTTAATTCTTATTATCATCTACTCAATTGGCAGGCTAGTAAATTTAGTGCAACTTTCCCGTCTTGATTTGATTTTCTCATGGTTTAAAATTCTTGCTTTTTCCGTTTTAGTTTTCCCTCACTTTCCCAGCAACCAAACGCAGCGTACATTGAACTTTTCTATTCAGTAGATGTTAAATTCTATCGGGAAGATTGAGTGTGGAGTGCATATAGCAGCGAACCAATATGGGTTATATGCAAAAAGTGCTAAACTGTTTTCCTCAAAACCCCAAAAGTATAAGTGCTAAAATGGTTCTGTGTGGTTGAAATGGGGTTGTGTTTTTATGCAGAAACATTACAGGTGTGCGAATTTTTGTTGATAGACCTTTGCAAATTCGTTGACGGCTCAAATTGAATATATGCTGCAACCCTGACCAAAATGAACCCGGGTTTTCTTGGTAATCTCCCTTGGTTTAGGGCCCAATCAAACAGCGATTTGGAATTGGAACCAACTCTTAAACCAACAACTGCCCTTTTCGAGCAACCTAACCAAAAGGGTGGTTTTGATGTCAAGTTGTTGGGATTGTCCCTTCTTTCCTTTGTTCCATGGCTGGTGGACAATTCTAAAGATAAGATTCGAACTCCATCCACTATTAACCGCGGCTTAAGAAGGCGTGCACAGCCTCGCAGGGTGTTTGAGAATGGGGATCCCAGTACGTCTTTGCGATTTAGGCCATATGTTTCTAGGGTTCCATGGCATACTGGCGTAAGAGGTTTTCTCTCTCAGCTATTTCCGAGATATGGGCATTATTGTGGACCTAATTGGTCAAGTGGGAAAGATGGAGGATCTCCTATTTGGGACAAGCGGCCAATTGATTGGTTGGATTTTTGTTGCTACTGCCATGACATTGGTTACGACAGTCACAATCAGGCTGATCTGCTGAAGGCTGATTTAGCTTTTCTGGACTGCCTTGAGAGGCCAAATATGAGTACTAAAGGAGATGTCCGCATTGCTCACCTTTATAAGACAATGTGCACCACAGGTATGCATTTGCCTTGGCTTTTTAAAAAAAGTCATTTGGCTTGGTGTATATTTCTCATATATATACACGCATTGTTAATGGAGATTGATCTGTAGTGTTTGTTCTGTTTTTTGTGCTGCCATGAATGGCAGGTCTCAGGAATTTACTTATTCCGTACAGAACTCATCTTTTGAAGCTGCAATCAGGACAACCTTTGATTCAATTTGGATGGCTAAGCAATGTTAGATGGACAGTTTGGAAATTTCAGAAAACTTGAAAGGGGTCATGAGTTTTGAGAAGTGGTAACCAACAGTACTCAATTTCTCCGCATTGAAACAGGTGGTCTTTTTAAGTACTTTATCTCTGTTGATGCTTTTCTGTGTTCCGGGTGGAAAATAGCAATGTTGAGTCTTATTGGCTTTCATCCATAATGGATTTTATGTATATAACTTTGTTGAGACTTTTGGTGGTGCTTGTCTATCATCCATTAGAATTCTCATATACCTTACCTTAACTCTACTAATTGGGTTGTGTCCATAAGTAATGAACAAGGCATGTTTCCTCTCTTTTATTTCTTTTTCCCTTTTTCAGTAAGATGATCATTAATCATCATATTCTACTTTGATCCCGATTCTCGTAGGCTCATAGGGCTGGAAATTTTTCCCAAAAATCCCAAACCAAACCAAAAAATTCCCAATTCCATACCAAAAAAATCTCAAACCGATAATACCAAAATTTTCGGGATTCCATATTCATTCTTTCGGTAATCCTGTTGTATACTCTTTAATTTTAAATATATATTTAGAATTATAACTGCCGTCAGATTTGGTTGAGATTCAACCATTGAATCCAAATGAAACCCTCGCTCTCTTTCGCCTGACCTCAGGAGTGAATGGCAAAGTCCCGGGAAGAAAGAGGACCAAGGAGGAAGCATGGGGTGATAAGAAGGCAGCTGCAAAGCGTGGGAGGTGTTAGTGAGGTCTGTTGGAGTTTTGTTGTTTGTTTGAATATGTTTTTGGTTTAGCTTTGCTTTTGGTGGGTTTCAAGAAAGGAGGGAAGACAGGAAAAGTATGCAGAAAGAAAGAGGAATAAAGGAATAAAGGATTTAGGTTTAGTTTTGCTTTTGATTTAGTTTAGTCCTGTAACCTCTCGGATCCCTCTCGATTTGCCTTCTTGTTCTGCTTCTGCTTGCATCAGACCCCATTTTTCCTTCTTGGTCAACGTCTGCGTTCTTCTACCTCAATTTTCTGCTTCTGAAAAGAAGCCCTTTCTTGAGCTTGCAGTGTGTTCAATTTCGTTGAACTTTGCCATTCTGAAATTTGAATTTTCTGCAATTGGTATGAAATCCCTGGGCTTATACAAATTATGAATTTTCTGGGTGGTTTATACAAATCCCGAATTGTCCCGAAATCCTGAAAATTATTTGGGAATTCCAAAATTTCGGTTCGGTTTCGAATTTTAGAATGCCATCCCAAAAATTATTGGTTTGGGTTTCGGTACGGGATCCCATCCCAAACCAGCCCTAGGCTCATCTAAAATGTTACATATTCTTTGATGAAGCATCATATAATATTTGAGCTATTTTCTTAGGTAGAGTACGAAGATAAGAAGCTAGACCTTTTCTGCACGAGTTATATCATGCCACTATTTATCTATTTGTCCGTTCTTGTCTAATTTTTCAGCATCCTACTTACAAATACAGTGGTTGTTACCCTAAAGTTCATTAATCTCAAGGATATGGTTTTGAAAGAATTTCAGGAAGTGTAAAAGAAGTGCATGTAAAAGAAGTCCGCCATTGAGCCAAACTCCACTCTAAAAATCAAGATGGGCAATAGTCTTATTCAATCCACCAAATGAATAGTAATTGTCCAAATGCATTTTTACTCCTAAAATAAATAGTCTAGTTTATTCGTATCAAAATATCATTAATGTTTTTTTTATAAAATAGAAAAAAAAATTTATTTTTAATTTCGGATAGGATTTTTAACCAATCTTATCGCGCAAAGTGTAATTATCTGAAAGTACAACTTTTGTGCAAGATGGTTAGGCATTTATATAAAAAATAAAAAATAAAGTTCATTTTATTTTTTCTGTATTTTTAAACAATTTTTTTATTAAATTAATTAATCTGGACCGGTTGATTTCAAAAAAGTTGAAATCCAATAGCCCAAAAGTGGACATGTGGCCGGGCCAGCTAATTGGAATGGGTGGAGTGGATTTTTGGGGGCTAGGGGGAAAAATGGCCTATTGCCCAGCTCATTTGTTAAGGGTGGACTTGCTATTAAGGTAATAGCAATGCATATAAAAGAAGTTAGCCAAACAAGTCTGTTATGCATTCATAATGTTGGATCTTGATGTAGATAGTCTCTTATGCATTCGTAACGTTGGATCTTGATGTATGCACAACAAAATCAGTTTTTTCTTTTTTTTTTTAAAACATAGCAATACCAAACTAGCTCTATATCCTTCGATTACTTTTGAAGAGACAATATGCATTATGGATCTTGAGCTAACTATCAAGCTCGAATTTTTTAAGCTTGCTTGAGCTCGGCTCGTATAAGAAGCAAGTCACGCCAAGCTCGAGCTCAAATATAGTTAAACAATCCAAACTTAATCACAATGACATTTTGTTCAGCTCAACAAATTTACTTTTGAACCAAAAATAAAGAAATAACAGAACCCAAAAAACAAATGAAGATACGATGACTTCTAAAGGTGATTTCCTCGCTGTCTCTCCACCACCACTGCATTTCCACCTCGCCTCCTCGCCCTTTCTCCCTCAACTCCCACCAAAGTCTCTTCTTCATTTCCGTTCTCTGCCACTTCGCCCTTCCTCCCTTAACTCCCACCAAAGCTCTTCTACATACATGTTCAGTAGGGCTGGCATTTTGAACCCGATCCATTAACCCGACTCGACTCGACTCGTTAAAATTAGTATTTGGGTGGGTGCTTAACAGGTTGTGTTGTTAACGAGTCAACCCATTAGTCACCCGTTAAATAACGGGTCATTTTGGGTCAACCCGTGAAACCCGTTAACACCCATTAGGGAGGACTTTTGTGTAATTTCATAGTTGAAATAGAAAACCTCGCTCACGTTTCGAACTCGGACTGCACGTTCCTCTCCGGGGCTGCCGTTCTCTCCCTCATCTTCTTCCTCCAAAAACAAAGTTTCATTGAGTTCTGCCACCCTCTCACCGGTAAGTTATGATTCCCTTTCACCTCTTCTTCCATGGCAATTACTTTTTGTTTCTGCAGATTATATTTTTCGACTATTTTTCTCAGTTTTTTTATTAGAATTGAGAGCTACTTTTTGTTCCATGATGAAGAAGCCGCCTCAGCGGTGGTGAAGGAGCTGAGTGGTGAAGGAGTTGTGAGCGTCCTTAGTCTTGGCCTCTCGGGAATTGGGTTTTGATTAGAATTTGCAGAAAATTTTTGGGTCTTGGATTTTTTTGTTGGTTCCTGAATGTTTTGGTGTGCACATGCTGATCGATTGATGCACGTCTCACCAACTCTCTCTCTTACATGTCAATAATTCATATCTACATGCTAAATCGTGAATTTGTGATCAAAATTTCCTGATTGATGTAGTTCAATACAAAACTCTATTATATGCTGATTGCTCACTTAGTTGTTTTGTTACATCATTGCTCACTCAATTGTTTCATAATAAAGCTCCAGGTGTTCATCAAATCACTCACACAAACCGAATGAAAGAAGGAGGTGGCTAGCACAAGCACTAGGATGCTAAGATTTCTTTCTTACACAGTGTAAAAAGAAAAAAAGAAAAAAAAGGGTTAATGCGTGAAACGTGTTGAAATGGGTGACCCATTAGCTTAACGGGTTGGGTTCGGATGATGCATTAGCTTAACGGGTCTGGTTGAACTCGACGCAAACCTAGTAAACTCGGTTTACAGGTCTAATGTTCAATCACACCTACTTAGAACGTCTCCAATGATTTGGCTACATTTTGCCACCATTCTTAAATAAAGCAACTAAAAATATAATTTAAAAAAAATGGTGCAGGCTATAATTTTTTATCCCCAACAGTGCAGGAGCAATATTTATTTCTCTTAATATTTTATTATTTTTTAACTTATTAAAAAAATATTATAGTACAACACTCACACATTTTTTTTTTTTGGACAAACAAAACCATTCATAAAGGGCAAAGCCCAGGCAAAACAACCAAAACAGAGAGAAGAGAAGAAACCTTACAATAACCCAACAGAGAAAGAAGAGAGTCAACAAAGGACTCGGCCCCGAGTTAAGACTAGGAGAAGACAGAGCACGACACAAAAGCAGGGCTGAGGTCCAATCTGAACAACTCCATAGTCTCAACTCCAACCAAATTAGGGGGGACAGGGGAGACCATCTTTGGACAAAATATGAACTAGAGAGGATGGGGGTCGAATAACCCAAGCATCAGAGCACATCCCTTTTTTACAATGCAACGCAACCCAATCGGCTGCACAATTCGCTTGACGAGGAACCCACCTCCAGCTGATCGAGCGAAACTAAGAAGTTAGATTCCGAATTTGGAGAAGCAGGGGAAAATGGTCCAATTTGCTTTCTTGAAATCACTTTTTAAGCTCGTAATAAGTTCCAACGAGTCGGATTCAAAAATTACCTCGCGAACGTAATTGTCCCTCGTTGACCGAACAGCAAGGAGAGCTGCCTTTGCCTTAGATTGCAAAGAGGAGGAAGAAAGGCAAGGGGAGGAAACACCATTCAGGAGAGCCCCGTTGGAAGAGCGGAATACAACTCCCAAACCAGCCTGGAGAGTATTGCAAGACCAAGATCAATCAAAATTAGCTTTGATAACTCCAATAGGAGGGGCTCCCAAAACTGGGGAGGAGAAGCTAACAAACTCGGCGAGGGAGGCCTAAATCTCTCCTGATTGGCATTGACCTTGATAAACTCCGCCGCCATCCGATAAGCTTTCTCGGCCGTGTACACCGAAGAGGGAACATAACCATTAAAGGTATAACTGCATCTAGCTTTCCAAATTTCCCAGCAGATGAAGGAAACCGTAGTATATACCCAAGATAGAGAATCAGCATTTGTGTCTATAACCCTCTGAAGTGCTAGAAACCACTCATCAAAAGTAGTAATACTAGACCGATCCACTCTATAATTGAGAGAGCTAGCAAACCAAACTCCAATTGTCCAAGGGCAGAGAAAAAGGGCATGTTCCATCGATTCAGGGGAATCCTTACACAAAGGACATAAGGGATTTTGGCCAACCCTCCTATTGAACAGGGCTAGCATCGTAGGTAAGCAGCTAGTAGACACCCGCCAAAGAAATAATTTGATCTTGGGCAAAGTTTTGATTTTCCACAACAGCTTCCAGTAAGCATCCCCAATTTGATGAGAGCTCTGAGAATAGCCTCTACATAAGCTTAGCTCTCTCGCCCTGGGAATATGAGAAAAGTTGTAGCCAGATTTCACCGAATAATTACCAGACCTTGTATGGGGCCAGATAAGACGATCAGGAGCATTCCCATCCCCAGTACAAGTTACAACAATGCTTCGGATATCTTTCAGAGGCAGAAACCGATTAATTTGGCTAGTATCCCATGAACGAGAGACTGGATGAATGATATCTTTTACCAAACAAGGGGCAGACTCAGGTACCGGGGAAAAGGGGTGAAGCAATCCATCATCCACATCCATGATCCATTTGTCTTTCCAAATATTAACCGCAGCTCCATTCCCAATCTGCCATCGAGCTCCCTGAACAATGATAGCTTGGCCTTCAAGAAGACTACTCCAAGCCCACGAAGCACGGGATCCCTTAGATGCATAAATAGCATCCACACTGGGAAAATAACGGGCCTTTAACACCTTAGCCCAAAACGAATCCAGTTCCTGAATGAGACGCCAAAACTGCTTTGCAAGAAGAACTTTATTGAAATCGGAAAAGCTCCTAAACCCAAGGCCACCAACAGATTTTGGGAGACACATGGTTTCCCAGGTCCTCAAATGGATCCGTCTCTTATCATCCCTTTGACCACACCAAAAGTTCGCAATAAGAGCATCCAAATCCCTACATAACGTTAGTGGAAATAAAAAACAGTTCATAGGGTATGTAGGCACCACATAGGCCACAGCTTTAATGAGAACTTCACGCCCTGCTTGAGATAGCGAATTTGTCTTCCACGAATGAATTTTCTGTTGGATCCGGTTTTTGACATAGGCCAGAGCTTCAGTTTTCAACCTACCCCAGATAGTAGGTAACCCAAGATACTACCCAGGGTCCGGAGAGGCTAACATATTTAAAACTGTGCCAATCTCATCCCGAGTAGCTTGAGGAGTATTGGCAGAGAAGAACAAGGTGGATTTATCATAATTTATCTTCTGTCCAGAAGCTTCACAATAGGAGTTGAGGATGTGGAGAAAAGCCCTGCAATTTATAGGGGTTGCCTTCAAGAAAAAAAGGGAGTCATCAGCAAATAATAGGTGGGAGATGATAGGCCCTCCTCTGGATATTGATAAACTCTTAATTGCATTCTCATAGCAAGCTGCAGATATTCTGGTAGATAGAGCCTCAGTAACAAAGAGGAAAAGATAGGGAGACAGGGGGTCGCCCTGTTTGATACCTCTCGTAGGCTTAAAACTATCACCAGCCATCCCGTTGATAGAGATCGAGAACGATACAGAACGAACGCAGGACATAATTAGGAAAATCACCCGACTATGGAAACCCATCTTGATCATCACTTCTTCCAGGAAGTCCCACTCAACTCTATCATAAGCTTTATTCATATCAACCTTAAGCCCCACCTCAAAATTCCTCTTAGACTTCTTATTCTTCAGATAATGAAAAGTCTCATGGGCTAAAAAAATATTATCCTGGATTTGCCGGTTCGGCACAAAAGCTCCTTGATGATGAGAAATAACCAAGGACAGAATAGGTTTAATACGATTAGCCAGGATTTTGGATAGGATCTTATATGAGTAGTTACAAAGGCTAATAGGACGGAACTGGGAGACAGACTCAGGATTGGGGACTTTTGGGATAAGCACAATGTTAGTATGGTTCATAACAGGAGAAAGGAGACCATGATGAAAGAACTCAGATGCAGCTCCATTGATAACTTCATTGATGGATTGCCAGAAATTGTGATAGAACATACCGGGAAAACCGTCCGGTCCCAGAGCTTTAAGACCCCCCATTTGCATACACGCATCCTTGACCTCATCCATGGATATTGGTTTAGACAGAGAGGAATTCATTTCCTCCATTACTACCTTATGGAGACCATGTAAAGCCTCCCAAGAGTCCTGAGGACCATCCGAATTGAAAAGATATTTAAAGTGACTTTCAAACTGATTTCGGATATCCACCTTATTTTCAATCCAAGTATCATCATCCCTTTTAATCTTCAAAACTTTATTATACTGTCTTCTTTGAATAGTAGTGCGATGAAAGAAAGAGGTATTAGAATCTCCATCCCTTAACCACATAATTCTGAAGCGCTGCAACCAATAGCTCTCTTCCTTCTTCCAGAGTTCACCCAGCTGACTTTCTATTCTTCTTTTATTTGAAATTCGAGAAGCCTGATCTTGGATATCATTGATCCCTTCGAGGGCTAGCAGATACTTGTTTATTTCTTTACGGTTGTTTTTAACTTGGATTTACTCCATTTCATCAGAGCACTCCTACAACAATTAAGTTTAAACAACCACCGCGAAGAACAAGAGCCATGACAATTTTCATTCCAAGCATTAGAAATTACAGAGGCACATTCAGAATCAGCAGCCCAATAGGCTTCGAATTTGAACGGTTTGGGGGACAAGACAAGAGTTGAGTATAAGGGGTCTATGATCAGAGCCCAAAAGGGGGTCGTGGGAGACACAGGTATTCGGCCAAATCTCCATCCATAAGTTGTTAACCAGGGCCCTATCAAGCCTTTCTTCAATAAGACCCTAATTCTCCCAATCGCGTTCCCAAGTGAAAGGTGGACCCGAAAAGCCCAGGTCGACCAGCTCCTTACTTTGCATAAATTCTTTGAGGAACCTCCTACGACCCACCTCCCATGCTCTGCCTCCATGTTTTTCATGCGGCCAGACTAATTCGTTGAAATCCCCCACACACATCCAAGGAAGATCATCAGCTGCAAGCGACCTAGATTGGCTTTCCCAAAATTTTGCTTTATTTTCCGCCCGGGGAGGACCATACATCCAAGTATTGCGAGCCACTGATCTAGAAGCAAACTCTTGAACACAGGTGTCAATGGCGTTAATTGAGGAAGAAAGGATCTGAACCTCTAAAGTATCTTTCCACCAAAGGCAGAGACCGCCGGACTGGCCTCTAGCACCTACAAAAAAACCATGATGATAACCCAAATTCCTTCGAATATTTTCGATTCCATTACCTCTCGCTTTCGTTTCCGAAAGGAAGATCATGGAGGGCTTATTTAGGCGGATTAGCTCCCGTAGAGCCGCAACTGTCGAGTCTTGCTCAATTCCTCGACAGTTCCAAGCTAAGTAGATCATGGATTACCTGTGGCTGTATTAGGCCAGCCACCACCGCCTGAGAGTTATCAAAATCAGCCGCCATCGTTTCCTTAATTTCCTCCACATCAATTGGGACACGACCCCTATTTTCTTCTTCATGGACATTATTCACTAAAGGCTTCTTGCCAGGAGTAAACTCTTCCGCCAGATTACTCTGCACTACGATCTGTTGATCGCCCTGCTGGGATCGAGTGACCATTCGACGAGCTGCGTAGCTGGCAGAGTAACCTATGTTTCCTTGCTCTTGTCCACTAGGTTTGGTCGGAGGAATATGGACATCATTTTCCCCCGATCCTTGAATTCCCCCTTCCACCACAAGGTGTGGAGCACAAGTAGTCTTTGATTTTTTGTAAGGCTGCCCAGATTCTTCAGCAGTAGATAGAGTAACCCGTTTTTATTTCCCCAGAGTAGTATTTTGAGAGTCGGGGACCTGGGTCTTTAGCACAATTCCTCCCACGCGGCTGTATTGTAGTGTTAGAGGCTTTCTCCAGGGAAAGAACGGCCCATCCTTAGGTTTAGATACTAACTTGTTGTTGGATGATGGGCTTTCAGAAGAGGGTTCAGTTATTGAGTCTAATAAAATGGATATTGGGGTGCTTTTAGGTGGATATGTGGGCCATGGGTGGGAAGTGGTGTTGAAAGGATTCTCACGTGGGAAATAATGAGTGGGATGGCTGAGGAAAAGGAAATTTTGTTGTAGAGATTTGAAGGGGGACAGATGGAGGGTCAACTCGATGTTGGGTGTCTCAGTAACCGCATTAACTATGGAGGAAGGGACATTGCAGGCCTCTAAAGCCGAAAGGTTGGAGGATGAAGCTTCAGTAGTCATAATGGTGGTCTTGGATTGAATAGATGTGATGTTTCCACCGCCACTTTGAGTATTTGCAGGAGTCTTGTCTTGTCTACTTGAAAAATGTGTCAGGGATAAAGGCTCCCCCTAGCTCCAGCTGTCCATCTTCTGAGACCCTTTTCAATGTTGATCGATGATCGGTTCTCGCTCGTCACCATAGCACGGGACTGACGGACTGGATTCACGAACATCCAACCACCATATCGGTTTCCAGGCTCCGGATGAGGCTCAGGGGTGAAATTACAGCCAGAGTTTATATGCCCAAGCCTTCCACAATTAAAGCAAAGGGTATGAAATCTTTGGGTTTCATAATAGAACTCAATCCTAGACGGCTTCCCTTCTTCTTTGGACAACCAACATCCAGTTGGCAGGGGCTTCCTGGCATCCAATTGCAGTCGGATACGGAGGAAACCATGTACCCCATCAAGGTCATTTAACGGATTTTCCACCTGCAACACCTCCCCATAAGCCTCCTCGATGGATTTAGCATTTTCCGTAGAATATTGACCCAAAGGTACACCATGAATCTGGACCCAGTACACCATAATATGTGAAGGGATCTCTTCAAAAGCCAGATTACTCGGCCATAACTAGGCGGTACAGCAGAAGCCCACCACATTCCATGGGCCCCCTTCTAAGATTTTGGTTGCAGTAACTTGATCCGGAACAGTAATGGCGAAGGCAGTATCGGATTTAGTTGAGACACGGATTTCTCCCATGTGAGCCCACGCCTTCTTGATGAGACCGACAGAAACTCCACGATTATAGGGCTTATCTACAAAGATGAAAGCTACCATACAAACCCCTCCATTAGCATCAACAAGGTCAAGGTTATTTTGGAGCTTAAGGAGAATATTGTTTGGATCTAGAGTATCAATTTCCATATTCAAAACTGGGGAAAAGGTTCTGAACCAGAGGATCCTCTGTATTTTCCAGAATGTTGGCGGGTTGAATTGAAGGGGTGATGCGTAAAATAAACTAAACACACAAATTAACCCTCTTGTTGACAATTGTAGTATGGATAAGTAGGGATCGTTCTTAAACCGGGGATTAGAAGGGATTGCTAAAACTCTCTTAAACTGACTCAAATCTGTAAAACAAAGTTTAAAATACCAAACTAGACTCAAAGAATGCAAAACTAAACTCTAAAACACTAAAACAAATCAAAAGACTCAAAACAGCAACCAAACACTCAAAACTGCCTAAAAACCACTTTCTGGGCAGTTTTGGGACTCTGACATAATTTGGACGAATTTTAGTTTTCTAATGACCTAAAACACTTAAAAACATATTCTAAGACAAGTTTTAGTTAATATGACACAAAGAAATAAGGTGGGATTGATTTTGGACGAAAATAAATAAAACGAAACAAGAACAAAGTAAACAGATTTTTAGACAAAGTTAAGTAAATTGATGGGTGATAGATCAACTAGATGGTTCTTCTCCACACATGATACACTTGCATTCAACTTTGATTTCCAATTGTTTCTTTCAATGAATTATGAATCTCAACGCCCTAGGTTAACTGTGATAGCACTTTTTTAACCTTCATGTTTTCCTAAAGTTAGTGAATTGGATGGGAATGCACATGCAACAACTCAAAACATTCTCTAAAAGTTCCTTACATGAAAAGCACAATAAAGATACAATCAAAGATCATTAAGCTTCATGAAAACTATAAGAATTGACGAGGCAATTGTTACTATGAAAAGCATGAAACGTTTGCCAAGAATTCACTAAACACGATCGTTTATAAGCGACCTCCACTACTTGCAAACATAAAGTTATAACTATTAGGTGAAACTTCCTTATGTTTTAGCTTCAAATTCCTGCATGAAAACTAAGTTGGCCACCTTAATTAACACACAAAAATAAGTCATCAATCAAACGGTTAAGCAAATTGCATTCACAATTCATGAAATAACAATTAGACGTAATCAATTCATCTTGCAAGCATAATCATGGTATTGAACAACCCCCTAGCCAAAAGGCTTAGTTCCTCATGTTCACAAAACAAAAGAAAACAGATTTATACATTGTAAATATAAGAAAGAGAACACCTAAATATTCCAACGATTCGATGTTGAATGGCTAGTATCTTCAAGTACTTCGTCTTCCTCTCCTTTACTGTGACACAGGGACTTTGGGCAGGTTTTTGGGTGATTGAATGATGTAGAATGGATGGAGGACGTATGGAAGTGTTTAGGGTTGATGGGTGGTGCGGCTAGGGTGGTTTTGGGTCAGAAAATATGGTGAATGGTGAAGGAATGGGGCTGTTGAAGATGGAGTTCAGTTTCTGGCGTGAATGATGAGTTTCTGGATGAATGGTGCTCTTTGTGGCTGCACAAGGATGTTTATTTAAAGGGATTTAGGAAATTAAAAACCCTAGGCTAATTAGGTAATCAGGAATTAAGTTTAAAACTTCTAGAATTAGGAAACAAAATCAGAAACTTAAAGGAAAGGGCAAGGGAAATTCGGCTAGGGTTTAAAACACAAAATGAAGGTGTTTTAAAGCATAAAAACAGGAAAGAGCCCTCTCCCTTGCACGGCAAGGAAGAGGAAAGGGCAAGGGAGTGTGGCAAGGGGTCCATAAGGGTTCTAGGCTTTTGTTTTGTGTCCTAGAATGTTTAGAAAGTCTTCATAATTGCTGGAACTTTTAGGGACATTTAGGAAAAATCAAACCAAAGTAGGAAACCTTGGCTTAACTTTCCTACTTCAAGTAGGAATCCTTCTTGGAGTAGGAATCCTTGTTCTTCTAGGAATCCTTATGTGATTAGGAATCCATCTTCAATTAGGAATCCTTCGTTGATTAGGACTCCTTCGTTGATTAGGAATCCTTCTTGGAGTAGGAATCCTTGTTCTTCTAGGAATCCTTATGTGATTAGGAATCCATCTTCAATTAGGAATCCTTCGTTGATTAGGACTCCTTCGTTGACTAGGAAACCTTGTTCAAGTAGGAATCATCATCTTCGAGTCCTCAAATTCGTCCAAACCTTGGCTCCAATTATGTGATAATCATTCCAAGCCCAATTTTGCTCCAAAAAGCTCGAAAATGCATCTTCTTACACACTTTGTCCTTGGAATCTGAAAACACACAAAAGTGACTTTAAAAACTAAAATAACTAAGGAAACACAACGTAAATGCACGAGAACAAGCCAATTAAGTCGCATAAATATGCTCCTATCAAGGGGTAAAAAGATACATAATGGGTTTAAGATTGGATGGTTATATAGCTGCGTGAAGAACTCTCTGGTATAGTACGGGGGGTAGGATTGGATGTCCAGATCTCTAGTTATCAAGTCTCGGGATGTATTTCTAGATATGGTGAGTAAATGTTTGATGGTTAGTGGTAGCTCCCTAGATTGATGTTTGAATGACTGATCTGAACTGGAAGTATGAAAGAAAGAGCTGATCAAAATGTAGAACACTTGAGAGCTATAGATTTGATGTGTACTGGAGGAGTTAATATGGGCTGGAGTAATAGGGTTTTTTCTGGAGATTATTGACATGGGAGGAGAAAAAACAGGAGCAGGGGAGAGCAAGAACGGCAAGGGGGATGAACAAAGGGAAGGAAAAGAAACGGAAATAAGGCTGAGACAAGCTCAGACAACTCTCATCGGAGAGAGACCTCCACCAAACGATGCATCTGTGTGTGCCGAATCATGTTGGGTTTCAACACTCACACATTTCACTATGATATATTGATTTGAATTAATAAATTTTTTATTTATAACTCTAGTTAAAGTTATTAAAGTCTTTTTATGGATTCAAAATTGAACACTAAGTAATTTTTTTTTTTTGGCTTTTTTTTTATATGTTCTATGAAATTTCAAGTCTATACTCTCTCTAAAACTCAAGGGTATTCAATTAACCTCTCAAATTCAATTCTTGTCTCAAAGAGTATAGTGAGATTCGACTAAGATTAGGAAAACATAGCAAAAAATAAGGTTTTATTTACATTATGTATATAAAAATAATAATACTATATTAATTATTAATATTTTTTTTTTTATTTACTTCAATATAAATTCAGACACCAGCAATGGAATGGATACATGACCACCTAGTTTTGTACAGATTTTAGAAAAATTACTTGATCTTGAGTGTCCGTTTTCAGCAGCCTTTTACGATGCTTTCAGAAAAAAAAAATTGGAAGATCAGCGGCATGCAGTTGAGGTTGCATTTTATTTAGCGATCTTGTCATGTTTGACATACTCGATATTTTAATGGGTCGTGCCGTGTCAAACTCGTTAAAATGAATGGGTTATATGACCTGACCCGAACTCGACCCCTTAAAATTAATGGTAATATGACCTAATCCGTTACCCGTTAAAAAGAATATATTATAATTTACTAAATAATCAAATGAAAAACTTCATACTTTTATTTTTTGGTCTGAAAGGTAAATTTCATTGCTTTGATAGAAGGTTACATGCCAACACATAGGAAGGCGAAGTAACCCAAATACATTGAGGGGAAATAGATACATAAAAGCCCAGCCCAATGAAATAAGCAAAAACGAAAACTCAAATCCCTAATTTCCGACTAAGAAAGCAGTGTTCGCCGCTGTCAACACCACGAAAGTCTTGCCATCAACTACCAAAGCAACAACACTAGAGAGAACAATCGAGTGGTGAAATCGACCAATACATCGCAACACAAAAGTACCAAACCCACAACCAAAAGTACACCACATCTAGATTTCTCCACCAAAGATGCAAAACCAAGATATAGTCGCCAAATCCAAATCCTAGATACCAATCCCTGCAAATATATACAAACACAGTAACCCATGGATAGAAGGTGAGGCTTTGGGGGTATGTAAAATATCATTACTTTAGCCGAAGCCGCCAAACACTTTGCCTCGAGGGAAATCCAACATGTGGGTTGGGGAGGAAAAGTGAAGGGGGGAAATAAATCTAGTAAATATATAATACCATATCCTACCCAGAGTTCGCATACCAAAGCAAAGGATGGGGTGGGGATAAATTATGAGGAAGGAAGACATAGTTAAAAAGTGAAGGGAGATGGAGTTCTGGGTTTGGAAAGGAACGGCCCAAGGAGGGGGAGGGGAGGAAAGGAGGGACATAAAGCCCAAAAGTGAGACAACCTCAGGGGAAAATTTGAGACAAAGCTCAAGGAATCTAAGATAAATCTTAGGGGAAACTGAAAAAAAAAAGAAAAAAAAGAAGGAGAACAGGAGAATAAGGGGAAAAGGAGAACAAGGAGATTGGACAATGGTAGTCACGGGTACCCAAGCCAAAGGCTAAGGCCAACGGTAAGGGTGTTTGCAGAGTTGGGAAACCATAGAGAAAGTGCGTTTTTTTTTCCTCTTCCTATAGTACTATTAAATTACATAATAGAAAAAAAAACTTCATATTAAATTAGTATCTATATACGCTAAATTCTAAAACCTAAAAATTCAAACGATGATGTACTATCGTCAAAGCATAGAGGATTCGATCACGAGCATTGACATATTTCTTTCACATTTTTCACAATTGTAAATTAATTATTATGAATTATTACACATTTTCAACTTCACCTAAAAACATGTTCATGAGAGTTCGGAGGGTTTTCAAAATCCAAATGACAATGTACCCATCAGCAAAAGGTAAAGAATGCGACCGCAAGTGTTTGCATATTTGTTTCACATTTTTCATACTTGTAAATGATTTATTATGAATTGTTTAATGTGAATTTGATCTTTAGCAGATGCAGAAAAATTAACTATTTGGATTGTTGATATCACGTTAGATTTTACGGTTAGTGAAAATATTGCTTAGAGTTTATAAAGTCTCTTGACACTATATAACATCCACTCATATTTTAGTTAACTGTAAATATCGGAACATGATATCAGTGATCCAAACCATTTATCTCTGCATCTTCTAAAGGATCATATTAAAAAAAAAAAAAAAAAAAATCTTTAAGAAGAACGGAGTGTAAACGAAAACTACAATCGGTGGTTAAATATAAATATAGGGTTTATGAATTATGGTGTCGAATTTCAGAGTTGAAATCTTCACGAAAGTTGTAGAACTTGTCATTATGAGGGTATATTTATTTACATTTTTCACACTTGTACATTAATTATTATGAATTTGTATTAATTTTGCACTCAAACAAAAAACGCTATCCATGATGGTTTGGTGGGTTGAAAAATTTAAACAATGATGTACCCATTGTTCAAGCGTAGAGAATGCAATCACGAGCTTTTGTATATTTTTTTCACATTTTTCACACAGGTACATTAATTGCTATGAATTTTTATTTATTTTGAACTCCCCCTAAAAACATTGTTCACTAAGGGTTTGAAGGGTTTTAAAAATCCAAACGATGATGTACTCATTGTAAAACGTGGAGGATGATATGACGAGCGTTTGCATATTTTTTCACATTTCTCACACTTGTAAAATAATTATTTTAAATTTATTATTGTGCTTTGGTATACTGCAGAAGAAAAAGATTACAATACAAAATTCATAATGAGCAGTCAAAGTTGACCATTAGTGATGTTGGCTAACCTTGATCGTTGTGGACCGGCGTTGATCAACGATAAGGATTTATGTGAGATTAAATCATATAGCTATTGTAGTAAGATTGTTTTAGTAGTTAAAATTTACCAAATTAACTTTTTTCTTAACGGGTTGAAATGGGTTACCCGTTATTAATAGGTTCTTAACAGGTGACCCGATTAGTTAACGTGTAGACTTGAAACCTGTTATTTTCGTGTCATTAAATGTCGGGTTAATGGGTCCTACAAGAAATTGCCAAGTCTAGGTTGCAAGAATTCCTTGTCGATCGTGTTCCATGGACTCACTCATTATTGAGTACTTACATACTTATCTTGATGTTATTCACACCAATGACTTGACTCTCCTGGGATAAAAGACATAACATGTACTGATCTATCTAGATTATTGTTGGAAATGTGCCATAAATCCAATCATATGATGATACTTTACAGACGTTTTACATGTTAAACTAAACTAGTTTAATATAGGGGCAAAGATTATTCTTTAAAACCGTCTCATATAAATGTTATAGACTTAAACAATAAGTCCAAGGAGTATGTACTTAGGAGAATGTGGTCTAAAGAAGTTAGATTCATGAGACCATTATCTTTCTTACACATATCATAAACGTTCCTGAGATTCATGAGACCATTATCTTTCTTACACATATCATAAACGTTCCTGATCATATGATTGCCAATTTAGCATTGACGATCCATTAAGATCAGTACATGATATGTCTTCTCTCCGGGAGACTAATTGGTATCGATTCATTGTTGTGACTGACACCAAGACAAGTATGTAGGTGCTTAATAGAGTATGAGTCAACTGAACGCAATCAACGAGGAGTTTTCCTTTCATGTCACATGAGAGCTCATGGTTGAGTTAATGCAAAGTAGTCTTTTGGCTTAAGGTATCATAGTTGTCTTGTGGTTAGGTCCTTGACCTTTGACTGTGTCAAAGGCACTCCATCAGAAGGTGTCTACGACATAGTTGATGTTAAGCTAACTATGAAGACAGGTGAATGCGCAACAAGGGATCTCTAACCTTTAAACTGTAGGGATAATACTTTTTTATATGATTAAGAATCTTTAGCAAGAGTATGAATGAGATTTAGGAAGTTGTTTCAAATCACATTCAAGGTAATCATATAAGTAAGAGAATCACATTGGATAGTAGACATGAATAAACTATCAAACCAAACAATGTGATCAAGAGTATTGTATTAGAGAAAAACCGTATTGCATTTGTAATCCCAATTGAATAGGTTCTCCTAGGGGTGGGTTCAAAAAACCGAAAAACCAAACCGAACCGAGGCCAAAAAAATTGAACCGAAAAAAAACCGAACCGAAACTCTCAAACTGAACCGAACCGAATTTGGCCAGTTCGGTTTTGATTTTTGAGGTTTGAAAACCGAACCGAACCAATATATATATATATATATATATTTAATTACTTTTTTCAATGTTTATAAATAGTTTAGTCATACAATTATGACAAAACAGAACCTGTTGTGAAGTTGGTTTCAGTGAAACTTTCCAAGCTGGTGGAGCGCATGGGTTCGAATCCACCTCATGCCTCTTGGATTTTGAAATTTTTTTTTCAATCTTTATGACCAAATCAACAAAACCCTAGCTCAACACACATTTCCCTAGCGCAGCCACACTTATTCTATTTTCATTCCCCTCATCTCTCTCTCCAGCTTCCTTCATGTCCATTTCTCCATTCTTCTCCATAACCCGCATCCTCCTTTTCTATTCCAAGCTTCATATTTGTGAGACCCTCCATGTCCATGCCTTCAATTTCTCCCTCTTCTCTCTCTCATCCCCTCTTTTCTCTCAGTCCTCCTTCTGGCTCCAGCACCCATCCTTATGGTTGCGAGCATGATGACCCTGCGGCATCCCTTCTTCTCTCTCAATCAAAAGGTATTCAATTTTAGGGATTTAGGAAGAGTAACTTAGGGTTTTCTAGATTTTGGGATTTTGGGTTATTGATTTGTTGTTAGTGTATGAAGATAAAAATTGGTGTTTTTTTATTGGGATTTTGGGTTATTGATTTGTTGTTAGTGTATGAAGATAAAAATTTTGGGTTATTGCTTTGTGAAGGTCGTTGGGAAATTCTTTGGGATTTTCAGTTATGGAGATAAAAATGGGTGGAGATGCATAGACGTGTGTGCAGCAGATTATGTATTGGTTTTAGATTCAATAGACGGACAGAGAGCAAAGAAAGTATGGGTTGCAAATCATGCGTGGGGATGCAGATTATGTATCTGTGTTTGTGTTCTTTCCATCTGATATAATCCAAGTTTTTTTATTTTATTTTTATTGTGTTGGATAAAAGATTCATGCTCTGACAAAAAAAAAAAATTAGCTTTTCCTTCTTCGTATTTTGCTGCATCAATAGTAGCCCACAAATCCTACAAACCCTAAATGAATAGAATTGTTGTTGTGATTTGTAGGTGAAGATAATGGTTTGATCGGTACCAATATCCAGATTTACCAAAAAAAAAAATCATGGTAAAAACCAAACCAGGTCAAAACCGAACCGAAAAAAACCAAAACCGAAAAAAAATTGAACCGAACCGAAATTTCGGTTTGGTTTCAGTTTCGGCAAAAAACCGAACCATTTCAAACCGAACCCAGCCCTAGGTTTTCCACCTCTTTTGTTTAGCTTGGGTAGTCATAACATACTGCTAGGTGTCACTCATAGCTTATGGAAGCTCTGAA
The DNA here is from genome assembly GCA_963082935.1 of Malus x robusta. NCBI lineage: Eukaryota > Viridiplantae > Streptophyta > Magnoliopsida > Rosales > Rosaceae > Malus > Malus x robusta. The sequence continues at coordinate 21,863,306 of OY720330.1, forward strand.
GATGTGTAGTCACTAAAGGGAGAATTGAAAGTAAATTTCAATTCACGATCGATTAAAAGAGTTCTAATTGCTCACTCCCTTACTAATTAGAACCTAATGAATTGTACACCATGTAAGATAGAGATTAGAAACAACAAAGTTGAGTAAGGACAATTAAATGGTTTAATTGTTTATGGCTAGGATTAATTAACATGTTAATTAATCAAACGAATAAGTTCGTTTTAGACCTTGAATTAGTTTTGGGCCTCGGGGCCCAATGGGGTTTGAATAGTCAAGCCTAATGACTTAAGTTGACAATTTAAATCACAAAAGGGTAAAGACCCACTAACACCTAGTGGCCCACCATAGAGGAGAGTTTAGCTTAATTAGATTCATGCCACTTAAATGTGAGTGACTATAAAAGGAAAGTTATAGTCCAAATTCATTTAAGGTTTTCATGAGGCTAAAAGAGAGCTCCACCACTCTCTCTTCTTCCCTTTGTAGGCCTGCCTTATAGTAGAAAGACACTAGCATATTTCTATCCTATAGTCACTCATCTCTTCTTCATTCACCACCTTGGTGTGAAACTTAGAGGTTCCCTTACTTAGGAGCTTGGAGAATCCATTCTTCCATCGTCCTCCAAGAAATCCATGGAGAAAAGAAGCAAGGAATGAAGGCCCTTTCTCTTGGGTGATTAGCCTTTGCTCATACAAAGAGGATTCATCAAAGGTATAAATGTTTCTTAACTCACTTTGTTTTTAGTTGAGTCTTGGTTCACCATAATTACTGGGCTTTGAATTTCATGGTTTAAGTTTTGTTTTAAAGTGCATGGAAACACGCTTCCACCATTTAATTGTTGCATGTATTATGTTGCTTAATGAACTTAGTTTTCCAAATATTTTTCTTCAATTGTCAATGCCCAACTCGCAATCCTATGATTATGAACGTTTAGGATATGTGTATTAACATGAATCTAACTTCTTTAGATCATATTCTCTTAATTACATATTCTTTTGACTTATCATTTTAAGCGTATAACGTTTAATGAGACGACTTTAAAAAATAATCTTTGCCTTTACAATAAACTAGATTAGTTTAATATGTGAAATGTTCTTCAAGTGTTATCTTATAATTGGCTTTAGGGCACATTTCAACAGTAGCTACAATCACTTCTTGCAACAGTCTTTATGGGGTTGCTTACATCCCATGGATTAGCTCGCAAATCTTACTAGCTCATTGGTTAGCTCCATCAAATGGAATTCAAGCCATCTAAACTATGAGACAAGGCTCACAAGTAGGCAATGGTTTAGAAGCTTCAAGATTGATCAGTCTATCATTAGCTAAACTTACGTGCTTAAGTTTTTGTTCATCGATCTCTTCGCGAAGCTATTTGCTCCCATTAATATTATTATCACTACTAATGCAGTATAGGCCTCCTTCCAACGAGAGGATATAATAGCGTGCCTTTTACCTATTATTTCATTCTTAACTGTAATCTTTTCAAAAACCCAATTAAAATCACATTACAAATTTGGAGTCATGGAGCTTCTGATCGTTGAGATTTGAGTACACGACGATGACCACCATATTGATGTTTCTATCGTGAATGAGGGCTTTGAGACTATCAAGGTCTAAGCATAGTTGGAGCCATTGAGCAGGGTCACCTGAGACCCGATCGGATGATAGGAGGGTGGTGACGACGATGGGAGAAATATGAGGAGTGGAAAGAAAGGAAGAGCAGAGGAAGATAAAAGATTATGTTTTTATCAATATAGAAGGAGAGAAAGAGGAAGAGTAAGAGATGAGAGGAGAGCGAATAGCTAGCACATGCCCCATTATGAGATAAAAGCAAATGGAAAAAGTGTAGGTCTTCCTTCCCTTTTTAGGATGACCAACGCGCGTCCCTTTGATTTTTTTAAGAGTGGCAAAGTTGTAGATAATCAAAATCAGCAACTCAAACCAACCCAGTTGCACAACAGTTATTAATTTAAAATTGAAGCCCTAATTTATATTCAAGATGAATAGTGCAATTCATATCCCAATTTTAGAAGAGAGTTATTATTCCCACATCATGGTCTTATCTTCCCACCAACCTTTTAATGAATTTTTTAATTACAAATTTGTCCATTTGTAAAATAACTAAAAAAGACCTTAGTTACCCTCTTTTGCCTTGCCTTTTTTTTATATATAAAAAAAAAAAGTTTGGGTGTGATAACTCTCATGCTTTATTTAGACGATTTGTCTCTCTTAACCCCTAACTCATCATTCTCATCTCCTTTCATTCAGAGAAAGCAAAAAGAATGGACTTAGAAGATGACGTTTATATGAAAGAAGTAGAGGATTATTTTTCTGTCGAAGAGGTAGAAGAATAATTTTATGTGTGGGTCATCTTGATTTGTCACCATCACACAATTGAAGCATAATTCTGTGGATTTTTATTTGAATTTGCATTAGGTTAGGGTGCAATTTGTTTCACGTTTTCATATGGGATTTCCTGGAATTCGTTTGCATTAGGTTAGGGTGCAATTTGTTTGATGTTTCGTATGCGAATTCCTAGAATTAACTTTCATATGATTTTATATTTAACCTTCACGTTTTCATAGTTGGTCCATGTTTTCATATGATTTTATATCTAACTTTCACATTTTCATATTCCTGGAATTTGTTTTGAAAAAATAAACAAAAGCTAGTACAATCATATTTGCACATTTCTTTCTTTGCGGCAGGTGGATGAATCTGGTAGTAATTTAGCATCTACACATATGATGGACTGTACTAGTAAATTTACCACAAATAGGGTAATATTTGGATTGACTAAGTAATTGATTTACTTATACACTTGTATGTTTATTCATAATGTGTAATTTTGGTACGAAGTTATTTAAAAGCAGAGAAGAATTAATATAATGGGCTCGAGAAGTTGGGAAAGTCAATGGTTTTGTTATTGTGACGTTATGATCCAATCAAGGTGGAAAAGATAATGGGAGCCCTAGACTTACATTGGGTTGTGAAAGGATGGACAATATGTAATTCGAATTCTCAAAAAAGACATAAAGGATGAGGATAGAAGGAATTATGGAATGGAAAAATGTGGATGCCCGTTTCAATTAAAGGGTAAAAAGCTAGTAATTGATAATGATTGGATATTGATGGTAGTTATTGGAATGCATAATCACACATCAGCAGACCATTTGGAGGGTCATTCATTTGCTGGTAAATTATCATGAAGAATTAATATAATGGGCTCGAGAAGTTGGGAAGCTCAGTGGCTTTGTTATTGTGATGTAACGATCCGATCAAGGTGGAAAAGATAATAGAAGCCCTAGACTTACGTTGGGTTGTGAAAGGAATGGACCATATGTAAGTAAAATTCTCAAAAAAGACAAAGGATGAAGATAGAAGGAATTTTGGAATGAAAAAATGTGGATTCCATTTTCAATTAAAGGGTAAAAGCTAGCAAATGATAATGATTGGATATCGATGGTAATTATTAGAGTGCATAATCACAAAGCAGCAGACCATTTGGAGGGTCATTCATTTGTTGGTAGATTATTATGAAGAATTAATATAATAGGTTCAAGAAGTTGGGAAGGTCAATGGTTTTGTTATTGTGATGTTACGATCCAACCAAGGTGGAAAAGATAATAGGAGCCCTAAACTTACATTGAGTTATGAAAGGAATTGACAATATGTAAGTCAAATTCTCAAAAAAAGACATAAACGATGAGGATAGAAGGAATTATGGAATGGAAAAATATGGATGCCCATTTCAATTAAAGGGTAAAAAGCTAGCAACTGATAATGATTAGATATTGACGGTTGTTATTAGAGTGCATAATCACACAACAACAGACCATTTGGAGGGTCATTCATTTGCTGGTAAATTATTGTTGAAGGAGACTTCATTATTAACTAATCTATCTAAAAGTTTGGTGCAACCAAAGGAGATTTTGACTACACTAAAACGAAGAGACAAACGAAATGTATTTACACCGAGGACAGTTTATAATGCACGTCAATGTTTGAGGCTTTTGGAGAAAGGTGGGAGGTCCTAATGTAACAATTGATGTGTAAGTTATTTGAGCATAGGTACACTGAGTGGCATAGGAGTTGCCCAACAACTAATACTATTTTGGACACACCAGACTTGTTTGGAATTGTTACATGCATTTCCATATATTTTGATTATGGATAGTACCTACAAGACCAATATGTATTGTATGCCATTGTTACAAATTGTTGGAGTTACGTCAACTGATATGACATTTTTTGTTGGTTTTGTTTATCTTTCTATGGAATGAGAAAATAATTACATTTGGACCTTGAGTATATTGCGAGGACTCATGAATGGTATTGTTATGCCTGATGCTATTTTGACAGATAGAGAAATGGCTTTGATGAGGGCCATTTAACCTATATTGGAAACAAGTAAGCATTTATTATGTAGATGGCACATCAATAAGAATGTGCTAGCCAAGTTCAAAAAATTATAAAAGTCCAAGGAAGATTGCGATAGATTTTTGGAGAAATAGAATACAATTGTTGCATCTCTTACTGAAGTCGATTTCATAAGGAAAACAAGACAACTATGCAATGAGTTTAGTATGTATCAAGAGATGCTTCAATATGTGATAGATACTTGGTTGAATACATATAAAGAAAGGTTTGGTGCAGCATGGATCGATAAATTTATGCACTTTGGGAATACAACCTCAAATAAGTAAGCATTTATCACTTGTTACTTTATTTTCATTTTCTAGTGAGATTGCTATACCCTTGTTACTTTAACAGGGCTAAGTCTTCACATGCCAAATTAAAAAGACATCTTGGAAGTAGCCAAATGAACATTTAAGACATTGTGGGAAAGTATACATGCTCTGCTTGGGTTGCAGCATACTGAAATCAAGGCTCATTTTGAGAAAAGTTTGATAGTGGTGCATTAAGATTTTAGACATTCAAAATTCATGGACTTCGTGGCTTTGTCTCAATTAGTGCACTATATATGGTCCTTAAGTAGTACGGGTTGTCCAAAATGAACGGTATTAACTCCGAGGCATGTGGCTGTGTTTTACAAGACACTCATGGATTACTATGTGCTCATGAGATTGTTAGATATATGAGAGATGGTTGACCTATTTCACTTGAGAGCATTGATCCTCATTGGAGGAAACTTAACATGAAGTATACACCCACAAGAAATGCAGTAGAGTACATTTATGATGCAGAGATGAAGTTGTTTCATAGTCGTTGGATAGAATCTGATGCAACTGCAAGAATGGTCCTTAAAATGAAACTTGTGGAGTTAATATTACCACAAACTACTTTACTTGTTGAACCATTTGTGACAACCAAGACTAGAGGTAGGCCAAGTAAAAAGACGGATAAATCTACTCGTCGTGACCCGTCATTGTTTGAGATTGTGGAATTGGAGCAAGGAAGTTATTCACTTGGGATGGATGGTTGTACACTTGGCGGTCTTTATCCTGAAATGAGTTCAAAACAAAGGAGGCGACCAAAGGAGAAGGTGTGGCAGCTGATGAACATTGTGGTCATACATATTTCTTGTAAAAAAATGTGGCAGCTGATGGACATTGCGGTTTTAGAGTAATTGCATCATTGTTGGGTTATAATGAGGATGGATGGGTACAAGTGCGAAAAGATTTATTACAAGAGTTAGAGACTTACTCAAGTTGCTACTCTATATTGGTTTGAAAATAGGACCCATGAGTTGAAGCATGCATTGAGATATTTTTAAACTCATGCAAACATGGATCGGTGGATGACTATGGCTGACATGTGCCATATTATTGCATCATGTTATGGTGTGGTACTTATCCACTTATCGGCTGTACAATGTCTTACATTTTTACCTCTTAGAACAATACCTATACCACTAGCAGCACATAAGGAGACCGCCGTCGTATTCACCAATTATCATTTTGTGTAGGTATGGATATAAGGATTTATTGTTGGAAATTTTTGCAAGTGATCTTATAAGGATTGAATGCATTTACTTTAAGTTTAAGTTATAAATTTCTTGTAGTCTAGTTTAATTAAGTTGTACTTTTATGCAGTAGTTCTTCAAACTAGGTCATCTAATTCCTCCTATAGCAACAAATTGGGAAAGATATTGTAAACCATGGTGTTTAGAATGGGCTACTCCGTACATTGCTCATGTACAATAGTTCAAATCCATTCTAGGGTCTACTGTCATAACTAGAGAGATTGTGGAGCTTGACGAAAATCGACGTTGGTGTAGTGCTTGTCCAAGACTTTAAATTTTCTCCTTTTTGATTGGTCTACTATAAGACTTTTTTTTTTTTGGCAATTAAAGCTTCAAGATGTTTTTTTTCTTCTTAATTTATATCAGGTATATGGAAAAAATTATGTGATGTAAAACTTTTTTCTTAATATGTCGAAGAATTCACCAGGAAGACCAAGCTTGTTGGGTTTAAAATATCTTCAATAAGACCCAAAACTTCCCTTAATGGGATTTCAAAAAGCATTCTCTATCATATAACATAACCCCACTTACATGCGTTCCTTGCAAAAACTTCCATTTGAAGTTGTTTCCATTATCATCTAGCATATAACCCTAGGGGTTCGGGTTGGAGAAATGCTTTACTTCATTAAGCTCCTCCATTTCAATCCTGACCAAACGTGTACATCAAGCTAAAGATTGGAAGACCCCTCGTTTTTTTTGGTTGACTTATAGAAGAGATTAATATTATTTGTTTATATCCTTTTTTTTAAGAGACAAGTTTATAATGTTCATTGTATATATTACATAGGTAATGTTAGGGAGACAAAATTTACAAACTGAATGATGTGTCGCCAATATAAATGAGTTTATCAAAGCTTAGTTAATAAACCAATCATCAATTTTCATATCTTTTAATTTCTAAAATTTAGCCTCTTAACATTACACTATTACGTAAGTGACACAATAATATGGGATATAAGTATGGATATAATCCACACTTTATTTTACTTTTCATACACCATTTGTTAATTTCTGTCCGTTGATCTTCTTCAATTCATCCGATCCGATGACCAAAAATTAAAAAAATATGTGAGAAGTAAAAAAAAGGTGTGTGGATATCACACCCTATAAGTATGTGGTGTCTCTGGCATTACCAAAAATGGCACCCGAAACAGGTCACAATTAATTTCCCGACTAAGCTATACAAAGGACAAAATGAAAAAAAATAGAATAAAAATAAATAAATGGACGGCCAATAGATATCAATAATCAATCAGGGCCCAAAACGTCGGCGTATCTTTGCTCGCCGCCTGAAATCGAAGCTGGTAAAAAAAAGGAAAAAGAAAAAAAAAGAAAAGAAAAAAAAAATAGAAATTTCGTTTCTCTAACCTCATCCCATTGGACCCAAAAACCACAAACCAAAAGAAACCAAACCACACCGTTCTCTCTCTCGCTCTTTCTTCCCTCATTTCTCTCATTCGCCAAACCCTAAACGCGAAGACTTTTAAATCGCAATCCGATGCTCTAGTCCGTCGAATCGCTGCGTGGATCCGCTGTGGAGTGGTGCGTTTATCTTCCATTGTTTTTATTTTTTCTGAATTTTTCAATTTATTTCCCAGATTTTTTCGTGGAAAAGTTTAGAGCTGTTTGATGTAAGTCTGGTATGGGGTTTTGCTTATCGGATCTGATGTCTTCGTTCCAATTTTCAATTTTTTCATGTATATTATGAAAAGTTTGAATGTTCTTTCTTTGTCTATGGGAAAATCTCTCATAATTTTTTTTCTTTCTAAATTTAATTTTTGCTGTATTCAGGAAAGGAATAAGGAAATAGAAATCGAAATCGAAATCGAAAGGGTATGATACGCATGTATTGGTTTTGAAACCTTTTTTTTTCTTCTAGGATTTGGTTTGTGTTCTTTTTCTCCCAAAATTTTCCAGAAACCAGACATGATTTTTATACTGTTGGGTTTTTTATTTCTGAGTTGATGAATATTAGGGGTTGTATGGATTTAGTGTTTCATGTCCTAAATTTCTAACTGTTGTTTGAGAATGTTGTTGGGATGCTTAAATCTGTACACCCGGTTATACGAATAATAAATGCGTGAATGATTTTGTGATGTGGGTTAGCAGTCCGACAAGAAACAAGAGTTTCTATGGGAGCATGGAATCCTTTCTCATGGTTACAAGGAACCTAGTTATAATGCGGTTGTGGTCTTTAATGAGTTATACTATGCGTTGAATGGGTTGGTAGTCTTTCAGAGGAGCTTTAGGAACTGTTAGTGGTATTATTGGGTTTGTAAGGTAGTTGGTTTCGACAATAAATATATATTCTGTCGTGAATGTGATCACTATTTTTTTCAAAAATTTGTTTTGCTTCACGAAAGACGCTTTCTATTATTCTTACGTAAGTGTTTTTGGTGGCATTATTCATGGGGTGTAGACGGTGAATCAAGCTTGCTACTTAGTTTTGATATATTAAGGCATGTCTATTCCATGAAGGTATGTTTGGTTAAACTGAGTGGATATCTAGTTGTAATATCAATTGAGACGTTGTCAATAAAATGTAGATCATGATGCATTTGCTGGCGATAAGGGATGGTGTCCACAATGATTGGTCTTGTGGATGCTTAGTATGAAACCTTTTCAGCATTTATGTTGCTCTAACAATAGGAATTTATGTTATGCTATTCATCCTCTTTCAATGGTCTTGATTTCATTCGGTTGAGGAGCAAAATTTGGTTGATTTGTTTCTCAACAACTGATGCAGCTTAAATTTTATGCAGATTTATTGTCACACTCAGCTAATCAAACATATTTGATGGACGATGATTCCACAGATGGATAACATGTCTGCTCCTTCATCAAGGGAGCGTGCCCAACGCCTGTATGACAAGGTATATCCTTTTTCCCTTGCCCTTTTTGGAAAAATTATGCTGTTTCTTCCTATATGTTTAAACTGCAACTCCAACATGCATGATATAAAATGTTAAATGTGAGTTCTGTTAGACTTACAGCAGGAACCTGTGTGTGTATGTGTTGTATCTGAATTTTTCTGTCGATTTTTCTCCATATTTGATGCTATTTTATATTCATATTTTTACCTTTCAGATTCTTGAGTTGGAGAATAGGCGTCGAAGGTCTGCCCAAGCACGAATTCCATCAGATCCCAATGCCTGGCAACAGATGCGTGAGAATTATGAAGCAATAATTCTTGAGGATCATGCTTTTTCTGAGCAGAACAATATCGAATATGCTTTGTGGCAGTTACATTACAAGCGTATTGAGGAATTGCGAGCACACTTCAGTGCTGCTATGGCTTCTACAGGTTCAAACACATCTCAGGGTGTGAAAGGGCCAATTAGGCCTGATCGGGTTACAAAAATAAGACTGCAGTTTAAAACATTCCTTTCAGAAGCAACTGGATTTTATCATGATTTAATAGTGAAGATCAGAGCAAAGTATGGGCTTCCTCTGGGTTATTTCTCTGAAGATTCTGAAAACCGGACTGTTATAGACAAGGATGGAAAGAAAGGTCTAATTTCATGCCACAGATGCTTGATATATTTGGGTGACCTTGCACGCTACAAAGGACTGTATGGGGAAGGGGACTCAAAAACTCGTGAGTATGCTGCAGCCTCAAGTTACTATATGCAAGCTGCATCTCTCTGGCCATCCAGTGGGAACCCCCATCATCAGGTATTTACTTTATATATTTTTCTATATATATTCTTATCTGGATGTCTGTTTATCATTATTGTGATGGTTTGCTCTGAAATGCTTCAGCTTGCTATATTGGCTTCCTATTCGGGGGATGAGTTGGTGGCTGTTTATCGATATTTTCGTAGCCTGGCGGTGGATTGTCCCTTTTCAACTGCAAGAGATAACTTGATTGTTGCATTTGAGAAGGTATTTTGTATTTAACATGACCTCATTAAATTTTGTAACTATTTGTATTGATCTTGTCTTGAAATTTCGGATAAATTTTTATTTATCTGGATCCTCCAATATAATTCTTTCAAATGTTTAAGCCATACTTAGAAGTATCAAGCATTCGTTCTAAATTTTTGTGCACCGAGAATGATGGAGGTTACTAATGGTTATTATGTTTTAGTTCTAATTCTTTCCCAGTATAAATTTTACACGCGATTTTCTGTTCTATTGTCTGACATGCTATATATTTAAAACCTGTTATTTGTTTATTTTTTTTGTAGAATCGTCAGAGTTACTCTCAACTGTCTGGGAATACTAATGCTTCTGCAGTCAAAGAGTTGCCTGCACGGTTGGCAGGCAAAGGTAGAGGGAAAGGGGAAACAATACCCACATCTAAAGATAACAGTACTGAAGTGAGCCTGGTTAAGGAAAGAGCATACAGTACCCAGGAGACTTATAAGGCTTTTTGCATCCGTTTTGTCCGTCTGAATGGCATTCTTTTCACTCGTACTAGGTATGTTTTTGTTGAAGTTTATTAGTTTGGAGTTTTGCTGAAGTATATCAATCTGAATGGCATTCTCTCTCTCTCTCTCTCTCTCTCTCTCTCTCTCTAATATATATATATATATATATATGTATATCCTGCCTGCATCTCTCTCATTACTAAATGTTTGGAAGATTAACCTCCTTATTATGATTCTTTTTCTATAGCCTGGAGACATTTGCAGAAGTTCTAACTGTGGTAAGCAGTGGCTTATGTGAGCTTCTGTCTTCTGGAGGAGAAGAGGTGCTGAATTTTGGTGCAGATGCTGTTGAAAATGGACTTGTTATTGTTAGACTTATCTCCATATTGATATTCACAGTTCATATTGTGAAAAAGGAAAGCGAAGGTCAGACATATGCAGAAATTGTACAACGTGCTGTCCTGCTGCAGAATGCATTTACTGCTGTTTTTGAGTTGATGGGACACATCTTAGAGAGATGTGTGCAGTTGTGTGATCCTTCTTCAAGTTTCCTGTTACCAGGTATTTTGGTTTTTGTAGAATGGTTGGCATGCTGTCCTGATGTTGCAGCTGGAAGTGATGCAGATGAAAAACAGTCGTCTGTTAGATCCAAATTCTGGAATGTTTGCATATCCTTCTTCAATAGTCTCTCGTCTACTGGGCCAATGTCGATAGATGATGATGAAGATGAGACTTGCTTTAATAACATGAGCAGATACGAAGAAGGTGAAACTGAAAATCGTCTTGCTTTGTGGGAGGATTTTGAGTTGAGAGGATTTACTCCACTAATTCCAGCACAAACAATATTGGACTTCTCGAGGAAGCATTCTTTTGGAAGTGATGGCCATAAGGAAAAAGGGGCCCGTGTTAAGAGGATTCTGGCAGCAGGCAAAGCTCTTGCAAATGTGGTTAAGGTTGACCAGGAAGCAGTATATTTTGATTCGAAGTTAAAGAAATTTGTCATCGGTTTTGAGCCTCAAGTGCAAAATGATATTGTTCCTACCACCTATCTACATATGGCTAATGGAAATGATAATCTGCAAGAAAATCAAGTAGTGGGCACAATCAGTTTGGGAGCTGCATATCCAAAGCCTGAGTTATCCATGGAAGGGGATGAGGAAGATGAAGTAATAGTCTTTAAACCAATAGTGGCTGAGAAGCGACCTGATGCAGTAAGCACCGCATGGACAGCCTATGACGGCCTAGAGCCTGGTAAAAATGCTTCTCCAGGTGATCAAACAGTTAATGTAACTTATGGTTCTGCCGCTTTGGATAATCTACACCATCAAAATGCCTTTAGGGCTGATTTACAAATACCTGTAACTTTTGCAAATGGTATACCCCAACACTTGCAACCAATCCAGTCACATGGTTCCAAGTTTTCAGTGGATACTGGTTTTGGTGTTGGTTCACAACTACCTGCATCTATTACCAATACTGTCGCCCTGAATTTGCAACCAGTTCAATCAAATTCTTTGAATCTTGCAATGGAGGAAGAAATGTCTCTTGCTAATAGCTTAAAGAGTATGGGATTTATGGGGAATGGGCATGCACTAAAATCTGAGCCTGTAGCAGTTTCTGTTCCATACCAACACCCAGTGAATGGTAGTACTAGTGGTATGTTTTACAGCCACACAAAAGCTCCAGAAAATCTTTTGTCTTATAAAGTTGATGCAACTTATGGAGCAATTGCTGACGGGTTGACTGTAAAGACATCATCAGCTCTGCCTACAGGTATCCGAAAAAGTCCAGTAAGTCGACCTGTTAGGCACCTTGGTCCACCACCCGGTTTTAGCCGTGTTCCTCCCAAAAATGCGAATGAATCAATTTATAGTTCAGATTCAATGAGTGAGAGTCTAGTGATGGATGATTACAGCTGGTTGGATGGATATCAGATGCCATCTTCAACAAAAGTAAATGGGCTCAATGATTATGTTAGTTATTCATCTCAATACAATCCCCATCGCTTCACAAACAGCAACGGCTTAAGTGGAACGGTGAACTTCCCCTTTCCTGGTAAACAGGGTCCACCCATGCAACTACCAGGGGAAAACCAGAAAAGCTGGCAAGATATCCAGAGGCTTGATGACCTCAAGCTACACCATGAAATGCAGCTGCAGCAACAGCAACAACTTGTAAATGGAAATCAGCACTTGAATCCACAGCCTGAGCAATATCAAGGACAGTCTCTCTGGACGGGCCGCCATTTTGTGTGAAGTCAGTATGGTTATAATGGTAAGAATGTTCTTCTCTTCATGATGGCATTACACCTGTTGCCTATCTGTTCTTCATGTAGAGTTCCCTTGTTGTTGTTAAGGTTCCTGAGGATGATCCTGGTGAATGTCTGCATCGCCCTTTGCTACTGAACACAAACTCCAACTTTGAAGCTTTGTCAATGTTAAATTTTTGTTGGAGCATTGGTGACCTTGGCTTCTTGCTGGCAGTTACAACTACACAGGTATGTTTGTGAAATGTTATTGTTCATAAATCACTTTTCTTTCCGAACTGATCTGTTTTATCTTATGGTTTGTGTCGGTCAAAGTGTAATACAAATAGGTAGTCCGGTCTCTAACATTCTAAAGTCTATATTAATTAAGAAACCCATACCTGCAGATATTTCCCCTCTCTTGCTTATAATATGCGAGGAGATTCTGTCTATGAATTGTCGTTAATACACCTTGTCTCCTTATAGTTGCAACCTTTTCCATTCCATAGACTATGGGCTGGTTTGGTATTGCTATGCTTTGAAAAAAAGCCGCTGTGAGAATAAGCGACTCTACTGTGAGAATAAGCGGCTGTGAAATAAATCAGCAGTGTTTGGTAAACTTTTTTGTAAAAGTGCTTTTGGAAAAAAAAGCAGTTTGATAGTGGGTCTTTTCATTAAAGGAGCACTGTAGCTCTGTGTGCTTTGAAAAAAAAACCAGTTTTCCAAAGCTGCAAATAGATGCTTCAGCTTTTCCTTTGATTTCAGCTTATTCTCACAGCAGTTTCCAAAATAAGCCCTTTTATTTTAGTTTACTAAACGCCTAAAATCCTCACAGTTTTTTTTCATGGGTGCTTTTTTTTTAAGTACCTCACTCCCAAACCACCCCTATATATGGCCTAAAATTGTTGTTAACTTGGTTGTTGTTGATTAACTCATCTTCTCAAAGAAAATGATGAATGTTCATATTGTGGTACCCTGCACTTCGCTTGCACTCCACGGGGAACATATATCAGCGGCTTCACCATACTAACCTTGAAATGGTGGTTTATAGCCTTTTGGAAGTAAATAAATCTTTAACTCGTCCAGAAGTAATGAATGTGATTTTTTTAATTCTTAAATGAACCTTCCAATCATTAACTACGAAGGTTGAGCTGGTTTTTTCTATTTACTTATTCGGGTATTGATTTTGTGTTTGTGTTTTGTTCAAGGCAGATTTTGCCAAAGCTTTCCAGCTCGGAGGATGAGAGATGGATTCGTGTTTCGTGTTGCGGAGTTCATAAGAAGTAACTGCCTTGTCTGGTAACTTGGGGATGGATAGAAGGTGTTAATAAGATGATATGTTGGTTTTGGGGGATATGTATGCATCCGGCAGCTGGTGGAATAAAAACGGTTTACTCGCTTGCGTGCTCTCTACTGAAGTGTTGAAGCGTATATTGTTGTTGGATATCAGTAATCATCAGGTGGGAGATGATAGTATGTAACATGACCTTGCTTTCGGAGAGCTCTGAGTTGTGCACAGGTTAATGGGAATGGATGATACTAATAATGGACATGTATGTGAAATGGGATGTGGTAGATGCATACATATAACATATTTGCGCTGTCAGTGTGAGGAGTCGTGTCGGAGTCGTGTAGCGAGTCAGTCGTAATGTGGTGAATGATGTCATGGTTTCCCAATTTGGTACTCGATGTTTTTTATTGAGCTTTTTTAGTATAACTAAATATGGTGAGTGGAATATTCTGCCCTCTATGAAGTCAGGGCTTACTTGAACTTCATAATATTTGAAATAAAATAAATTATGTGAACAAATTGTAAGTGTTGAATGTCCGGTGGTTTTAAGTTTTCTTCGGTTCATTTCCTATATTTTGTTTGCTGGTCGCAGATATGGACTGTTAGGTCATCTCCAATGGAGTGGAGCTAAATGTTTAAAAGCTGAAAAATAGTCTGATTTGCTCAAAAACTCATCCCCAACCAATTGTTAGGATATAATTCCATAGAGTCCACCAGGGTATTATTTGGCCAAAGGGACATCACCTGGCCAAATGTAGTCCCCCTCTCTTAGTCCGTTTTTGGGTCAAGCTTTTTAATTGCAATAATTGATTCAAATTCAACGATTAGATTTGAAAACATTTAACAGTAGTTTAACTAAATTAACCAATAAATTTAAAGTACAAATTTAAAACTAATAAATTATTTAGGAGGCTATGTTTAGCCTATTCGGTTAGAAATGATATATGAATATGACATAACGCTGTTCATTTAAAAATAACTTTTTGCTTGACTATAATTCTGAATGGGACTATGTTTAGCTCTTTCGGTTGGAGATGGCGTTATTGATCGATCATGTATGGGATTGGGATGCCTTGTGTCTGTTGGCATCCCTACGCTTATTACGTTGCTGATGTAGCTGACTTGAACGAAAACACAGCTGTTTCCAGGCTCACCTTTTATTTTGGTGTTCATTTCGGACGATCTAAGTTGGTGACGCTTGTTGTGGGTAGAATCAAGCTTGTAGGCCATATGTAGAAAGAGGGACTTTCAAATCTCAAGGGATTGAGTCTAAGGAATCGACCGCAAAATGTAAATAAGAGGGGATTAGAAATGCGCTACGTGATTCAAAAATCTCATTCCCAAGGGATTGAGTCTAAGGAATCGACTGCAAAATGTAAATAAGGGCTTGGTACTATTCATTGTTAACCATAAGGACATTTTATGTATGAAAAGTCTATAATAGATCAAACTTTTCTCTTTATTTACTCTTATGCCATTACATGCAGACCACAACGATGTTGACATTTTTGTCTGGAAATACATTATGATGTTATTCATCTTATACTAATTTACAGCTAGTTCTTCAGGCTTCCATCATGTTGTCGATGTTATGCAGCTCTTCTTCTGACAAATTATTCCAATACTGTTCATCGCTTTCTACTAGCTCCGCATCTCTTTCTCTATCTTCTTTCACCTTGTAATATATTTCCGCTGTTTCTTCTTTGAAATTTTGGGGCTTCCAATAAGGCTGATGACTGATTCTTGTCTTGCTGTAAATATACATCTCTTCTTCTTCTGCTACTAGTACCATATCATACCTAAAATCTTCAAACTGATCTAAAGCAAACATTTGGATCCCTCTAAATTTTAAAATATTTTTATATGAAGGAGTCCACCTATGTGAGGAGATAGGGTTTAGTCTAAAGGACTCTTCATTGATCATGGCTATATGCCTAGCTTTCTCCTCATGCATGTGTACATACCAATCTAGAGGACTACTAATAAAACTTATGCAAATTTCTTTCCACCTTTCTAGATAATCTTCTGCTACTTTAATAAGTTTTTCAGGAAATGATTCTAGTTGAGAAATACGGTTAATAAATATTTTATCGAGATAACCAAACTCTAATAGTAAGGCAGGGGTAACTTCTACCTCATTATACTTTTTCTGATGCTCATAACTAAAATGCCATGATTTAAAATCTCTCATGTCAATCCTGGCCATAGCTATGCTAACCTTTGGTTTACAAATACAATTCTATGTACTATCACAAAGACATGGAGGATACATCTTTGTAATAATATCCATCCCTGGTTTTGGATCAAAGATGGACTGATACAAGGCGCATTGTAATTGTAATTGTAACTCTTTCATGGATTGTGATGCTCTGTACAGGATCTCATTTTGCATATCTGTTGGCATTATTCTTAGTTTTGCCTTTGAAATTTCTTCTAATAAAACATCGTCTAATATTAAGTTTGAAGATATATTCCTAAGAAAACTTTCATATTTTTCTTGTTTTTCTTTGTCACTCAGAACCTGATGCTGCTCATTATTTTGATGTTGCTCCATTTCAACGTCTTCTTCTAAGAGCTCAATCTTAATTTCTTCTATGGGCTCATTAGCCTCTTGTTCTATGGGTTCAATAACCTCTTTTCTTTTATTCTTATGCTGATCAATTTCTAAACCTATTTTTAATTCTCTTTTCAAGGTTTCACTTGCCTTTTGCTGCATTCTAAGAGATTGGAGTTCTTGGTTCATTTTGGTAAACTTACCAAGTAATGACTCATGGTCCCTAGAGATGACTTGAAGGTTGTGCTCAAGAGAATGAATATGCTGCTGGTTTTGGTGGAAATTAAAATTAAAGCTATCAAACTCTTGTTCTAAGGCTCTAATTAATTTTTCATGACCTAACATCATGCTTGGCTGCTTAATTTGGATATTCCAAAAATTATCTAAGAGAACCTGCTGCCTATTAGAAAGCCCTGATACCTTTAACCTGTATCTCAGAGTTGGATTTCTGATTCCTTCAACAATATTGCCATTAAAGTTGAACGTGGGTACTAGTAGTGATGCTCGTTTGCTCATGCTATTTTGAAATCCACTGAATGGTGGAGGTTGATGGTGCATGATGCGATGAAAGTTAAGCACTCAAATTAAACTCTCTTGTTGTCAAATTGTAGTAATAATGCAAGTAGGGATCGTTCTAAATCGGGGATTAGGAGGGCTTGCTAAAACCTCTAAACTAACTCAAAGACATAAAAACAAAGTTAAAAACGTTTGAATAGACTTAAAGAACTCAAAACAGGTTCACAAGACTCAAAATAACTTAAAGACACTCAAAATTGCCTAAAAACACAAACTAGGCAGTTTCTGACTCTAACACAACTTTGGACGAAATTTGGTTTTTTGACTTGACTCAAAACACTCTAAAACACAAACAAAACAGATTTTAAACACTTTGAAACAAGAAAGTAAAAGGGGGATTTTAGTTTTGATGAATTTGAAACAAACAAACAACTTATAAAATTAGACAGATTGTAAAACGAATTTAAGAAATGAGATGATGGATGGATTAGTTAGAGGTCCGTTCTTCACATATGACACACTTGTATATGAATCGATTTCCAATTGCTTTTCAATTAACTATGATGCTCAACACCCCAAATTAACCCTCATATTTTCCTTTACTCATTGAGTTGGATGAATGCATGCAACAACCCAAATCATTCTCTAAAAGTCCCCTATATGAATGCATAATAGAGATACAATCAGAGATCATTACGTTCAAAGAAAATCATAAGTGTTGACGAGGCAATTATAACTATGAATGCATGATACATTTGCCAAGAATTCAATTAACGCGATTGTGATAAGCAACCTTCACTACTCATGAATATAAACTTGTAATGATTATGTGAAACTCATTTATATTCTAGCATCTAATTCATGCATGAAAACTAAGTATGCATCCTTAATAAACA
Source organism: Malus x robusta (assembly GCA_963082935.1). Classification (NCBI taxonomy): domain Eukaryota; kingdom Viridiplantae; phylum Streptophyta; class Magnoliopsida; order Rosales; family Rosaceae; genus Malus; species Malus x robusta. The sequence goes on from OY720330.1 coordinate 21,881,164, forward strand.
TACAAAAATTAGTTATGAATAAAATAGATAATTGAATTGCAATCACAACTTATCAAATCACAATTGGAGGAAATCAATTCAAATCTCAAGCATGTTCATGACTTCAAACTTCCCCCTAACTAAATAGGGGTTTAACCACTCATAATTGCAACAAAATTAGAAAATAATAAAGTAGACATTGAAAGCAAGAACGACGTACACCTAAAACGCTCCAAAGTTCCAAGCTTGAAACGCCAAGGACCTTTGTTTTCACCACCTTGTTGTAGCACAAGTGTCTAGGATGTGTATGGATATATGGATGGAATGGATTTGCACAGCTAAGAGATGAAAGTGTATGGATTGGTGAGATGTAGTATGGCTAGATGAATGGATGGAGGTCACTACAAGGAAATTGTGTTTGTGAATGAAATGAAGCTCTTTTGATGGATCAAGATTGTACTCTTTGGAAGGGGGGTGGTGGATGTATTTATAGGCTAGGGAGAGGACCACTCCATTTCCTTTGCATGTGCAGATTGCATGGGTGTGTGCTGTCCATGTTTCTCCTTTCCTTTTGCACACATATGCTTCATCATTTCAGCCACCAATTCACCAATTTTCTGCCCATGTTTCTCCTTTCCTTTGCATGTGGGTGTGTCTTCTCTTTCTAGCTGTGCATTTCCACTTGCTCCAAAGCCAAATGAGTGCAATCATAACCCCATTTGCTGCTGAGTGTTGATGACAAAGCAAAACACAAAACAAGTGCCTTTACTTTCTCATTTTATTAGCCAAATCTGCTTAGCCCTTTTCTGAACCTTTCAGTGTTACAATGCCCATAACTTCTTCTAGAAAAATGATATTAACAATCCGTAAATTGCTCCAGAAAATAGACATCCGTAGCTTTCCAAGCATATAAGGCTCATTCTCTCATTCATTCGGAGCTGTTCGTAACATGCTTCCAAAGTCAGCTAATCTGCACAGGTAGGTTTGACGAATTTGTTGGCTGTCCATGTTTAGATCCCCTTTGCATTTGCACACACTTGCTTCAAAATTTCAGCCACAAACCACTATACTTTCTCTCCATGCCGTGTGTGTGTTGTCTTTGCATGTGGGTGTCTTTGCATGTACCTTGCATGATGTTGTCTCCATCACATGGAAGCTATGATGTTTGTTAGTTGTAGGTCACACACTTACACACATATGCTGAATTCTAATCTTCCCAAAACGTCCATCCTCATGTCTCCAAGTGCATGCAATCCATTTCATCCCAAAATTGCTTTAAAATGCACCAAAATGCACTTTTCTTGCCATCTTTGTTATTAGGACCTACAAACATACGAAAATGGTTTAAAACACTCTTATAAACAATAACTAACTAAGTAAGTGTAAGAAAACATGTTAACTAAGTCGCATAAATATGCTCCTATCAGTGCATCATCGTGCCATTGAAAGAAACTCTTCTGCCTTGCGGCCTTGTGCTATTTGCTGATGATGGTCCACGATATTCCATACCTGTTCAACAAATTAATCTTGATAAGATATCAGCTAATGTATTGTCATTACATTTTATATGTTCAAAATTGGTTTAAAACCATTTCCTGTAATTGAATCAACAAAATTAACCCATCTTCGGGCTGCCTGTTTATTAGCATGTATCTTGTTATAATGAGAAACTATATTTTGACAATCTGTTCTAATCGTAAATACTTCATTATGTAAAAATAAAGAAAATGCTTCAAGTGAATTAATTATCCCTAAAATTTCTAAATCTGTTGATGGTAATCTTGACTGTACATCACTAAACTTTCCTGAGGAATATCTACAAACTTGTTCGTCAGACTTTGGAGACTCCCTATGCTTTTTCTGGTATAGTATACCTGCCCATCCTAATGATGAAGCATCTGCTTCGACTATCTTGTAACTATCATCTAATGGTAATGTTAATGGCTTAAGTTTAGTAATTTCTTCTTTTATTTTTTGAAATAATTTAATATTTTCACTATTAAAATATTTTTGTCCAGTTTTGCTAGTTTTACTATGTAATACTGCTATTTTTCTTCCTAAATCAGGGATAAAATTTCTTGCATAATTTAACAATCCTAAAAATGCTTGTAACTGTTTCTTATCTTCTAATTTATCTGGAAATTCTAACACCTTTTTAGCTATATGATCTTGTAATTACTTAAGACTTGGAGATTGCTTGAATATGTACACTTGAACTTTTATTGATATATGGAATGTTTACAGAGATGGTTGTTTACAAGAAAGTGATTACAAAGAAGTGTTTACAAGGATGCTATGAAGATTATGAATGCTTGAGTGTATGGTGTTTTATATTGAGATGTGTGTGGTATTCAGGTGTCCTCTGTATGGGAGGAAAGGCTCCCTTATATACAAAAGCTGATTCCTAAACAACAAAATAATTTTTCAATATTTACAACTTTTTGATAGTGACAACACACTGTTTCTGAAAGCTGTCAGCACTGTTTCAGAAAGCTGCTGAAGGCCACGTGAATCCATATTGTCTTGGTTGCTGCAAAGTTTGCCACCTTATATTTGGCATGCAAAATTTTTCTGAAAATGTCATCTCCATTGCTGAGCAATCTTGTATGGATGTGTGAAGGGCATGATTGGCATTTTTGCTAAGTTTTGTCCTGATGATTAAAGTGAAACTTTTGAGGGTGTTTTGGTTAGTTTTCCATTCTGAAAATCCACCACTAGACTGTCGGGAAAGACAAAATCCTCCACCACTACCAAGGGGTTACAAGGAAGATTATGACAAAGAACATGAAAATGTTAATCCATTTGCTGGTTGAGGCACGAAAGATACCACATATTCCCCACATACTAGTTGCTCGGGTGATTCAAAATAACAATAATCGTTGAGATCCTGGATTCAAAACTGAAATCCCTGAGTTTCATGATGGGATGCAACCGAAGGAGCTCTTAGATTGCGATATAGGACACCTTTGATTTCAAGGAGGTTCCAGAAGACAAAAAGGTATGTCTTAAAATAAAACCATATCTAAATTTGTGGGTCCATGATTTTCCAAGGTCGGAGTAAGGTGAATCGGAATACAAACACCTCATAAGTTCGGTCATGGACTTAACAATTTTCCAAGCGGAGTTGCACAAACGGAGCAGTGATGCCACCATCATTCTATTCCAGAGCAACGGGAGAACTCTGATGACTCCGCTGAGATTGACCATGCTTGTCCAGTACGACATGGAAACCTAATTGAGGAGGGAATTAGCTAGTTTCCTATATTCTTGAAATCCTTACAATCTAAGGATTGGCATGCAATATCTATTTCTAGATACCCTCTGTATTCTCCTGGTTTAATATGGATTCCATATCCGAAAAGGTCTCTATCTCGACTGGTATAAATACTCCATTCTAAGGTTCATCTTTAGTAACGTAATTATCTCGCACTTATTCTCTTCCATACTACTTGAGTCTCATAAAGTAACTCGATTGTCAAACAGCCTTTGACTAGCACATCTTTAAGGATACAACAATCTTTGATCATCGTAAACGTACACTTGCAATACTTGAATCGCGTGGACAACTCGATTTTCCTTTGGCATATAAAACTTGAAGGATATCACTTTTTTATTTATTATTTATTTTTAATTCAACGATATCTTTACACTAAGGGAAGAGGGAGTTTGGTTAATCCACACAATGAATAACCTAATTTGGTATCGAAATCGCCATCCATGAGATTCGAACCTAAGACCTATCACTTCCAAGTTAAGAGGAATACCACCAAACCATTGTACTGAGTGGCTGAAGGATATCACTTTTAAGAATGAAGAATTATAATGGATAAAAGGGCAACTTAAGAGCTTCTGAGAAAAAGAATAGAGAAGATTTATATGAAAACAAAGAGTGCATTTTTGCTCACCACCATTTAGTGTGGTGTATACTCACCACCTTATTTATCACCATTAGATGAATTTGAATTTTTGAGATTTGTGCCTATCTACTACACGAATCTCGAAATTCAAACTCATATAACGATGATAAATAGGGTGGTGAGCATACACCACACTAAATGATGATGAGCAAAAATGCTCCCTGAAAACAAAAGGTTGTAGAGCTGTTAGACTATGTAATTGCCCAATTAATGCGTTAATCAATATGACACTTCACAATGTATAACTCCCTCATTTAACTCTTAGTTATAATATGAATTAAATGAGTTGGCTAGTAACAAATGAGGCTATGAGTGATGAAGCAGCCATGCAATAATATCAAATAAAAAAACAATAATATTGCATAGTAAATGGGAGGAAAGGAAACGAGTACAACAAATTTGTATTTTCAAATACTTATCAAAATTCTAACTGGAGATAGTGGACCCTTTTTAGATGGCTAAATAGCCAAAATGGCCCCTGAGATTTGCATAACTCATCACTTCGATCCCTAATATTTCAAATTGATAAAAGTGGTCATTGAGATTGTCCACTATCTATTATTTTGGTCATTCCGTTCAAAACTCTGTTAAGTGTCCCGGAACTCTTGGCCGGAAGTTTGGACAATTTCAAAGCTTCGTAACTCAATCGTTTCTTAACCAAATTTGACTCATAATATATCAAAATGAAGATAGGAAAGTGTATAATAAGATTATACTTATTTGGAAGCCCAATGGCTGCCAGAGATAGCCGGAAAATAGCCTCAAAGTTGACTGGTCCGAAGGAAAACTGGAAAACTAACCGGAAACTGGGTAAACTTTAAACGTTCATAACTTCTTCAATACTCAACGAAATCAAGTGATTTAAAAAGGAAAATCATACTTATTAATGAGACAAAGAGAATGATATCTTTTTTGATGGATAAATCGCTGTGGTTTGGCCGGAAAACTGCTCGAAAGTGGCTGTCTTGGTCTCAAGTTAGCTAGTTTTGAGCCTTTTTCCGGCCAAACCACAATTATTTAGCCATCTAAAAATGTACCGTTCTCTTCGTCTCGTCGAGAAGTATAATTTTTGTTTTTGAATCACTTGATTGCGTTGAGTATTGAAGAAGTTATGAGCGTCTAAATTTTACCCAGTTTTCGGCGAGTTTTCCAGTTTTCCCTCGAACCAGTCAACTTTGAGTCTATTTTCCAGCCATCTTCGGCAGCAATTTGTCTTTCAAATAGGTATACTCTTATTCTACACTTTCCCATCTTCATTTTGATATATTATGGGTCAATTTTGGTTAAGAAACGATTGAGTTACGAAGCTTTGAAAATTGCCCACACTTCCGGCCAAGAGCTCCGGAACACTAACGGAGTTTTTAACGGAATGACCAAAATGATGGATGGTGGACAATCTCAGGGACCACTTTTATCGATTTGAAATGTTAGGGATCAAAGTGATGAGTTATGCAAATCTCAGGGACCATTTTGGCTATTTAGCCCTTTTGGCATTAGAGCTATCAATTGGATTCAAGGGTGATGCACTGACATATCAAGGGTCAAGACATCAGCTCGAGTTCTTATAACAAAATTCCAGTTCGTTAGCAAACTGTAACTCTCGAGACAGAGACACAACCTATACGTCATTAAAAAGCTCTGGGAGTCTAAATTTGAAAGCAACAAACCATGTGGCAAGAGAAATTTTGTATGAACATATATCAGCAAAACACCATAGAGCGTCGGTGCTGCGGAAAACCAGCGCACCTGTTTGGGTTAAAACTGGACTTTGGGCTCAAGGATGGAGTCGGCCCAAAAGAGGGCCTGGAGGAATAAAAGATCATGGCCCGGCCGAAATTTAGGAAGCAGGAAGGGGCCTTTTCTGACTTGATACAATTCATAAGGGCCACTTGCTTACCTACCCAAGGACCAAGTGGTGTAGGCTGATCAGACTGCACAGCCCAAAAAGTGCTTTTTGGTGGCATTACATGTAATAAAGCTGATGAGTCATCACTCTCAAACCGCATTCGGGCAAAGCTGTTGCTACAGGGAGCTAAACTGAGTCGTCTATAAAAGGAGGAAGAGAAGACAGGTTTAAGGACACTCAATCAAACAAACAAATGCAAGCCAAAACTTTGCTCAAAAGCCAGATTTGCCTTCAAACGAAGCTGTAGTCAGCCCAAGCCTTCATCCCATTCGGGACAAGCCTTTATCCCCGCGGGATAATCTTTTCTTCCAACCTCTGTAATAGCTCTGCTACCTTGTTCGAAACTTGTTGTAGTATCGATTCACCTTTTGTATTCTCCTTTCCTCCCCCCCTCTAAGCTTTTAGACCTTCGACAGAACCATAAAGATAAGGACCTGCAAGACGATCAGCCTTAATTGATAAGGTTTAATCTTGCCCGACCTGCTTTGTTCTGTCTTTGTCTTTTCTTTGTTTAAAGTCTAGCAACATGTTGTATACTTCCAGTTATATGCAAGTTATTTCTAGCCAAATCATGATGATAAGGCTTTTTCAGTACTTGAACCCGATTTGAATATATCTTCAGTGTTCAAATCAGATCCAAGTCCTAAGCCCTCGGGCATGTAAATCTGATCAGTTTAAAAGTCCTTGGCCTCAAGGCATAAAAAAGAACTTTATGTGGACTTAACCCATCCACGACAATCCCTGATAAACAAGAAGTCCGAAGTTACTTGGGGCGCAAGTAATCGACCTACCTCTTAGTTTTGTTTCTATTATGTCATGATTATCATAGAACGCTTAAGTATGGAATGGATTCTGATAGGAAGCCTCAAGGCCTACACCTAAGGTCCCACAAAGACACCTATTTGGATTCATTCTACTCTGCGGTCTAAATTGTTCGAGTACAAGAACAAACTCTAATGGGAAGCCTTAAGGCCTACACCTAAGGTCCCACAAAGGCATCCATTTGGGTTCGTTCTACTTCTCGGACTTGGGTAATCAGAAATATAATAGTGATAAAGCTCTTGCAACCATAAAGGTCAAATATGATATGTTCAAGCACTGGTTTAGTTTGACAGGAAGCCTCAAGGCCTACACCTAAGGCCCCACAAAGGCACCTGTGATATCTAACACGGTTTCTCGGGCATATACATGTTTGCACCTAAAACTTGACATCTATTCGACATCTGCCATATTGAAGATGGCAGTGGCACGCCTGAGCACCTCAAAAGTTAATCTTGATTGTGAGCCTCAAGGCCTATACCTAAGGCCCCACAAAGGCACCTTTCAAATTAACTCTGTCCTTTTCTTTCAGCACTGCCCGAGGAGTCCTGCCCGAATAGTCTTGCCCGATCAAGACTTGCCCGACGAGACTTGCCCGACTAAGCCCGATAAGAAAGCAGAAGCCCGACAGCAGCCCTCAACCGGCGCCAACCTCCCAGGGGAGCTGTGTGCTCGTTGGCCAGGAAGTCATCCCCGACGGGAATTCCTGCGACGAACATAGTTTTGGCACACCCGGTGGGATCTTGATCAAAAGATAGGTAAAAAACATGCCAGAAGATTTACAGACCACCTTGTTTCAAATGCTGCAAAGATTGGAGAAAGCCTCCACAGGCTCTAGAGGTGATAACGACTGGGTTCCTCCCAAAGAAAAAAGACGTAGAACCGGCCAGCCAGACGAGATGGTCGTAGTCAACCCTACATTCCCCTTCTCAGAGGTCCCTATAAATATGCTCAATATGACATGGGCGGAGAAGGGAAAAGGGAAGATTACAAGGGAAGAAGAAGAAAGAAAACTGGCCAAAAGACCTACAGAGGGGATAAGCAAACTGCCCGAGTATCCAAAGGCTGCCATAATCAAAGGGTTAGTTATGTGTAGTAAATGCCAGTGTGAATGTGAGCTTGAGATTCCCTCGGCTGGAGTCCTCATTGATCACGAGTTGATCAGGAGGAAAGAAGAAGATACAAGAAGAGAAGCCCGCGAAAAGATTAGGCAGGCAACAATAAAGGATGTTTCCCGAAGCGTTTTTCAACGCTTAGGAGGTGATTCCCAGCCTAAGGCTTTGTCAGAAGTGTTTCGAAACCATGAAGCTTCTGACGAAGCAGAAGATATGGAGGCCAAACTCCGAAGAAGTACAGATCATCTTCAGAATGGCCAGATGGGGAGGGAAATCAAAAGAGCTGATGGGGTAACTAATCCTGTTAGAAAAACGAATCCTGCACATCTTGGGCGGAAATGGTATATAGTCGGAAAGGACGGGCAGCCCACCAAACCGATGGGAGCCTCCATGGTCAGAAGGGTTCAAAGGCAGCACAAAGCCTACATGAATTCCCTGAAAACCCCCACCACCTCCGAAGCCTCAAAAAATCAAAAGTTGGAGAGGGCAACATCTGGAGGAAGTAGCCAGCTCCGTTGGCGGAGTAAAAAAGAGGTGGAAAAGGCCAACAACAAAACAGAGGGTGTGGGGGATTATGTGCCACAGAGCCAACATCCTGGGAAGTATAGGATCTTGAGAAGAGCTCAAGAAGATCTGATTATGGTACCAACTCCTGGTTGGAAGCCGGAGCCTATTCACATGGGAACTATTGCATCTGAAAAGAGACCACCTTCTCTGCCATTGGTGGATCCCTTTGGTGAAGTTCCAAAACAAACGCTATACGAGGGCATGGATCAACCACAACAGGAAGGGATATCAGAGCCATTACTTCCAGCCGATGCAATGGCCTGGTTAGACGAATTCATGGACCAAATTGGGAACAAGAAGGAGGATTTGCTTGAGCCCAGTAATTTCCACATCAACATGGCGTATGTATTATCCGCCACGTTTGGTGCCAGACCTGATCAGCCTGCTACTATGGAGGGTGATTACTTAACAACTGAGCCAATGATGGCTCACGTCAATGTGGAGGTAGCTGAAGAAGAAGATTCGGGCAAGGCTGGGCCCTCAGAAACATCCAAAGGTGGTCCTTTAAGGATTTACACAGACGATATGGTGTTCAGCCGCCCGAGTATTTCGTTGGCCAACCATCTGAAGCCTATATACGTTTCAGCTCACTTGGAGGGCGTGCCCTTCAGAAGAATTTTAATTGATGGAGGAGCAGCTGTTAACGTGTTACCGGCCAAACAGATGAGGAAGATAGGGAGAGGCACGGAAGATCTTATTCCCACAGACCTTACGGTCTCTAGTTTCTCAGGTGCTATCACCAGGACTCATGGGATATTGCCTTTGGAAGTGGACTTGGGATCCAAAAAGATAATGTTGGCCTTCTTTGTGGTGGACTGCACCTCCACTTACGGGGCCCTGCTCGGAAGAGATTGGATCCACCAAAGTTTATCCATACCCTCCACTCTTCATCAACAAGTGGCTGTATATCATGAGGCGGGTACTGAAGGACCAGGCTTTTGGGAGATAGTAGAGGCCGAATCACGGCCGTTCCTCCACTCAGCCAATGTTGCAGAAGCAAGTTTCTACAACCCCAACGTAGGAATCTTGAAATGTTCAGGAGCTAATAAGAACGACCGCTCTACCAAGGTGACAACCCAAAAGCTTCTGGGACAAGGAATGCTCCTTACCGAGGAGGAGTGGGAGAGACCTTGCCTCATACCAAATTCCCTACACCATCAATGATTGAACAAAAGAAGAAAGATCAGGTCATGGCAGTCAGATCCCTGATCAAAAGACTGCTGGTATATGGGAAGGGCAGAAGACAGGAAAGGGAGCTCTTAAATAAAGAAGAGCAGGAATGGCAGGGAAAAGCTTCAACCAGCCAGCATGGAAACGAGGAAGAATCTTGCAAAGAGGAATTGGATAGGGCCATTCAAATGGCCGAATGCATATATGATATAGACGAGCCAGTCGACCTGCCCGAGAACCCGGAGTTGGTCGAATTTTTGTGTGCAGAACCTGATAAGCCACCACCAGAAGTCCAGGATCATTTGGAAGTTATTGATCTAGGCACAGAAGAGGATCCAATACCAATTCAAATCAGTGGTTTATTAGGGGCTGAAGATCGGGCCAGGATTATTTGTCTTTTGCAAGAGTTCAAAGATTGTTTTGCTTGGCATTATACCGAGATGCCAAGGTTAGATCCAGCCTTGGTGGAACATAGAATGCCCATCAAGGAAGGATATAAACCTGTTAAGCAGGCACCACGGAAGATGTCAAAGGAGATAGAAGAAAAGGTCAAAGAAGAAATCGAAAGGCTGGTGAAAGCTGGCTTTATCAGACCAGCCAAATACGTAGAATGGTTAGCCAACATTGTGCCCATTTTAAAAGCTATAACAAAAGCAGTACGATGTTGTGTTGACTACAGGAATATTAATAGTACTACGCTAAAAGATGAATATCCCATGCCCATGGCTGATTTATCCATAGATGCAGTAGCAAAACATAAAGTTTTATCTTTTATGGATGGAAATGCCGGTTATAATCAGATAAAGATGGCGCCAGAAGATATTCATAAAACAGCTTTTAGGTGTCCTGGTCATGTGGGGACATATGAATATCTGGTCATGCCATTCGGGCTCAAGAATGCTGGCGCCACATATCAAAGGGCAATGAATGCCATTTTTCATGATCTAATTGGCCAGAGCATGGAGGTGTATATCGATGACATCGTGGTGAAGTCTAAAACAGAAGAGCAGCATCTAGTAGACCTCAGGCAAGCATTGATAAGGATGCGGATCCACAAATTGAAGATGAATCCAAAGAAGTGCGCATTTGGAGTGAGAGCGGGCAACTTCTTGGGATTCTTGGTGCATCAGAGAGGTGTGGAAGTGGACAAGAACAAGTCTCGGGCAATATTAGAGTCACCTCCACCCACCAACAAAGTATAGCTTCAGAGGCTACTGGGCAAAATCAACTTCTTGGGGAGGTTCATTGCTAATTTAGCAGGCAAAATCCAGCCGTTGACTCCTCTACTAAGATTGAAGGATAAAGAGAATTTCGAGTGGGGGCCGACCCACCAACAGGCATTTGACAGCATCAAGGCCTACCTAACTTCTCCACCAGTACTGGTGCCACCTCAAAGGGGAAAGCCCTTGAAGCTATATATTTCTGCTTCAGAAAGATCAATTGGGAGTTTGCTAGCCCAAAACAATGAAGGTGGGAAGGAGCAAGCCGTGTATTACCTCAGCAGAATTCTGACCGAGGTAGAGACAAGATATTCTCCGGTGGAGAAATTGTGTTTAGCTCTATATTTTACTGCCAGCAAGCTAAGGCATTACATGCTACCCTGTCACGTGCACATCATCGCCAAAACATATGTGATAAAGTATATGTTGTCAAAGCCTATGCTAACAGGAAGAATTGGGAAGTGGATTCTAGCATTATCAGAATTTAGTTTTCAATATGTACCCCAAATGGCAGTCAAAGGCCAGGCAATTACTGACTTCCTGACCGAGCATCAAGAACCTCAAAGTGAGGCAATCAATATCCCGGGAAGTTTGGAGGTTACTAGTGTTTGGATCCCACCAAGAAGTGATGTTTCGGGCAAAGAAGATTGGATCCAGCAAGAGATAAGAAGAGTAACGGGTCTCTGGATTACACCTTGGAAGCTGTATTTTGATGGATCCCACACTCAGAAGGCAGCAGGAGCTGGGATTGTGATTATAAATCCTCAAAGGGTTTATCATTATTACTCATTCCTGCTTGATTACCAGGAAAATACTAATAATCGGGCAGAATATGAGGCTTTGATTATTGGTCTGGAGATCCTGATGGATTTGGGGGCAGCAGAAGTGGAGATCTTTGGTGATTCATAGTTAGTAATAAACCAACTAAATGGCGAGTTCAAGTGCAGACATATCACTATGGCAGGGTACTATATGGCAACAACGCAATTGCTGAGTTTCTGGGAATTTGAGATATCAATCAATCATATTCCTAGGGGGTCTAACTTAGTGGCCAATGAGATGGCGCAACTAGCCTCGGGAGTGCCAATGCCGGAAAGAAAGTATGGTATGGATGTCGAGATTCAGACAAGAAACCTTCCTTCTATCTTAGACAGGGGATTCAGTCTGGATGTAATGGTTCTGGAAACCAAGATGGAAGATTGGAGGTCATCTATCATTCATCATTTGAAGGATCCTTCTTCACCCACGAGTAAGAAGAATAGGCAGCAAGCAACCAAGTATGTTTTATGGGCGAAGAACCTGCTAAGAAAAACCCCAGATGGATTACTATTAAAATGCTTAGGCCAAGAAGAATCCATGAGAGTAATGGCCGAAGTACATGAGGGGATATGTGGAGCACATCAAGCAGGGACAAAGATGAGATGGCTACTCAGAAGGTACGGTTATTTTTGGCCCGACATGGAAAAAGATTGCAAAGCTTATGCCCGCGGTTGTGAAGAATGTCATAGGCATGGACCTTTCCAGCACGTGCCCTCAGTACCTTTGAATCCAGTGGTCAAGCTTTGGCCGTTCCGAGGATGGGCTATGGACTTCATCGGGCAAATCCATCCAGCCTTTAGTAAAGGGCATACTTTTATAATTGTAGCAACGGACTACTTCACCAAGTGGGTGGAAGCATCAGCAGTAAAATCCGTAACCTCAGCCGTGGTCAAGAATTTTATCGAGACCAAGATCCTGCATAGATATGGGGTGCCTGAGACTATAGTAACAGACCGTGGGCCATCTTTTATTTCAAAAGAAGTCGAGGAGTTTGCAAGCAAGTACAAGATAAAGATGATCCAATCCAGTCCATACTATCCTCAATCAAATGGTCAGGCCGAGGCTAGCAACAAGATCCTGGTCAACATTATCAAAAGGATGGTGATAGATAGTCCAGAAAAGTGGCACGAGATGCTGGGGAATACGTTGTGGGCATACAGGACTTCCAAGAGAGCATGAACAAGCATGACTCCTTATGCCTTGACTTTCGGGCAAGATGCAGTGCTCCCCATGGAGATCAACGTTAATTCCGTAAGAATTCAAAACCAATTTGGGTTACATAGTGCAAAATATATCGAAGCCATGTGTCAAGGTATTGAAGACCTGGATGCAGCCCGAATTAAGGCCTTGAACCAGATTCAAGAAGGAAAGATAGCTGTTGCCCGAGCTTATAACAAGAAGGTGAAAGTAAAATCTTTCAAAGAAGGAGATTTAGTGTGGAAAACAATCCTCCCGCTAGGAGCTCAACTTCGGGGCTTTGGAAAGTGGAGCCCGACATGGGAAGGTCCTTTCATGATTAGTCGGGTTTTGAATAAAGGAGGATACTACCTAGCGGACCTCGAAGGCAACGAGCAGAAACACCCCATGAATGTGAAATTCTTAAAAAAATATTGTCCTACATTATGGGATGTTAGGGACTGCTACATTGAAGAGGGGGCAGAGTGAGGCGGACTTCAGAAGTTTCATATGCAATATTTTGTTCATCAAACATTCAAAGAAGGCAGAAAGACAGAAATTGCTAAAATAGTATTTATTTCATGTCGACAAATTGGTGAAGTTTACAAGATTCAAATCCTATGTATTACATTTGATTCTCTCTGAAAGTGGTGGTGTCTTCAGCTGGTTTCCCGATGTCTTCATGGATGGAACCCGATCAGGTGATCGGGTTGTGCGGCCAACATGTGCCTGGTAGAGGACCCTCCGACGGGGCTGTCACCATATGTGATGGTGAAGCCCGACTTATCACCGCAAGTTACGGGAGGATAAGCCATCAGGAGAAGGCCGCCTGACCAAGGGTGTTGGAGATTGAGGGGCGGTCGACCAAGGGTGTTGGAGATAGCAGTCATCAGGTGAAGCCTCTTTTTCTCACGAAAGGGGAGTTTTAGAAATATCCACTCAAAACCCGAGGAACCCATTTCTCAGTTTCTAAAGAAAAGACAAGAGCGATCAAGATAGATAGATGGATGGAAATGAATGCTAAAGCCAAAGGAGATTTGATGATTTGACGAGAGAGGTCCCGAGTCAGAATTTATAGGGCCCAGAGGATAGTTTAAAGGTCGGAGAGAAGAGCAAGGGGCACCAGAGGCACAAATTCCCAAGAGCGGGGATGCATGCATGCGGGTATTCAATCAATGTCGACGCCTGGGATTCCAACCTTCATATTAATTGAAGGGGGCACTGTTTGGGTTAAAACTGGACTTTGGGCTCAAGGATGGAGTCGGCCCAAAAGAGGGCCTGGAGGAATAGAAGATCAAGGCCTGGCCGAAATTTAGGAAGCAGGAAGGGGCCTTTTCTGACTTGATACAATTCATAAGGGCCACTTGCTTACCTACCCAAGGACCAAGTGGTGTAGGCTGATCAGACTGCACAGCCCAAAAAGTGCTTTTTGGTGGCATTACATGTAATAAAACTGATGAGTCATCACTCTCAAACCGCATTCGGGCAAAGCTGTTGCTACAGGGAGCTAAACTGAGTCGTCTATAAAAGGAGGAAGAGAAGACAGGTTTAAGGACACTCAATCAAACAAACAAATGCAAGCCAAAACTTTGCTCAAAAGCCAGATTTGCCTTCAAACAAAGCTGTAGTCAGCCCAAGCCTTCATCCTATTCGGGACAAGCCTTTATCCCCAGCGGGATAATCTTTTCTTCCAACCTCTGTAATAGCTCTGCTACCTTGTTCGAAACTTGTTGTAGTATCGATTCACCTTTTGTATTCTCTTTTCCTCCCCCCTCTAAGCTTTCAGACCTTCGACAGAACCATAAAGATAAGGACCTGCAAGACGATCAGCCTTAATTGATAAGGTTTAAACTTGCCCGACCTGCTTTGTTCTGTCTTTGTCTTTTCTTTCTTTAAAGTCTAGCAACATGTTGTATACTTCCAGTTATATGCAAGTTATTTCTAGCCAAATCATGATGATAAGGTTTTTTCAGTACTTGAACCCGATTTGAATATATCTTCAGTGTTCAAATCAAATCCAAGTCCTAAGCTCTCGGGCATGTAAATCTGATCAGTTTAAAAGTCCTTGGCCTCAAGGTATAAAAAAGAACTTTATGTGGACTTAACCCATCCACGACAATCCTTGATAAACAAGAAGTCCGAAGTTACTTGGGGCGCAAGTAATCGACCTATCTCTTAGTTTTGTTTCTATTATGTCATGATTATCATAGAACGCTTAAGTATGGAATGGATTCTGATAGGAAGTCTCAAGGCCTACACCTAAGGCCCCACAAAGGCACCTATTTGGATTCATTCTACTCTGCGGTCTAAATTGTTCGAGTACAAGAACAAACTCTAATGGGAAGCCTTAAGGCCTACACCTAAGGCCCCACAAAGGCATCCATTTGGGTTCGTTCTACTTCTCGGACTTGGGTAATCAGAAATATAATAGTGATAAAGCTCTTGCAACCATAAAGGTCAAATATGATATGTTCAAGCACTGGTTTAGTTTGACAGGAAGCCTCAAGGCCTACACCTAAGGCCCCACAAAGGCACCTGTGATATCTAACACGGTTTCTCGGGCATATACATGTTTGCACCTAAAACTTGACATCTATTCGACATCTGCCATATTGAAGATGGCAGTGGCACGCCTGAGCACCTCAAAAGTTAATCTTGATTGTGAGCCTCAAGGCCTATACCTAAGGCCCCACAAAGGCACCTTTCAAATTAACTATGTCCTTCTCTTTCAGCACTGCCCGAGGAGTCCTGCCCGATCAAGACTTGCCCGACGAGACTTGCCCGACTAAGCTCGATAAGAAAGCAGAAGCCCGACAACAGCCCTCAACCGGCGCCAACCTCCCAGGGGAGCTGTGTGCTCGTTGGCCAGGAAGTCATCCCCGACGGGAATTCCTGCGACGAACAGCACCGTCTCTGTGGCAGGAAAAATTAAGAGTTAATTAAGCAATACTCAAACTTTACGCTATATATTAATTGAAAGCCCTTCCAGTCTGGTTTCCAAATCTTCAAGTGGTTCTCCAATCCGTTACTTCTACAAATACAGTATTTGCATTTTACTCAATCTGGGAACCTGTATTTTAGAATATATATATATATATATATATATATGTCTCTATGTGTGTGAGTGTATGTGTTTTAATCTCTATAATTTGTTTATTAATATGTTACATTTATGTTTTAAAATGTCATGTCATTTTTAATTGCATGAAATATTGTTTGGTTTTCTTGCTCAATAAGGTAATCTATTATTTTTATATGTTTGCCTTTTCTAAATCCTATCTACTTTTCTAAATCCTATCTACTTTGCCACATCCTGCTAATGGTAAAGTTGCATTTATCAACTTTATGATCTAGACACCTCCACCTTGACTTAAACACGTTTGCATGCAACTAGCAGGAGTTGTAGCCTCACAATCCAAGTATATCTCACATAGTATTTTATTAGTATTTACTTACTTGGCCACTACATTTGTAGCCGCCTCCTAGTCCTATAAATAGGAGATCAACTCCATTTGTTTTCCTCCACGAGCTAGCATGCAATGCATTCTCTGGAGCTCACGTAGTGTGTGTACATACATAAATATGTGTGTGTGTTGGGAGGGGGGGGGGAGGAGAGATTAGAAATAAAGGAGAATGGAAGATTTGGTATTAGGAGTTGTTTATACCATACTTAAGGTTTCCGTATTTAGATATCGTATAAATACTCGGAGGACTTAAATGTAATTATGTAATAAAGGAAGGGGCAAATATGTAATTAGTGAGGAGCCCTTATTCTATAAAACGACTCCTCACCCTCACAATTAGGGGAGGCTAATTCCTAGGCCTTCTAACCCCTCTCAGATCCCCTCTCATATTCAAAGGTTCTCTCCCTCACCTCTAAGAGAAATACAATAATCAGTGTGGACGTAGCCTAAACCTTGGGGTGAACCACGATACATCTTGTGCTATTTACATTTCTTGCAGATTCACGGTCGGATTTACGTTGTTCCAAGACCTCTGGTTTTGTGCATCAACAGGAGCAATTAAGGAGCTTGTTCAAGTACGTGGAGCTTAGTTATTGCGGTAGTGATGTGAGCCTTCATTTTAGCTTTGGAATTGAGGTAGGGTTTTTTGGGGAACTTATCACCATTGGGGTATTTGTCTTGTTTAAACTTTGTTAAATATGTGTTATACTTGATATATCTTTATAATTGATATAAGTGTGTATTTTGGAATATGATATTCATATTGCTGTTATTGTCGATAATGTGGATATCAAAATAATGTTGATTATATCCATATCATTTCATTTGGAGCGGATGGATTCTATTAGTTTATTTGAGAAGATGGTACAAAGTAGTGGGGACTCTAGCGAGCGAGAGAAGAACAAGGACTAACAAAAGGGATATTTGGGATGATTGAGTTATGGGGGTTAGTTTGTATAATAGAGCATTCGAACACTGCTACAGTGATAACATGCATGGTATGGAACATGCAGGTTCGCATGTTTTATCATGTAGATTAATGGGTTGGGTAATTGAAGTTAAGCTGCATTCATAAAATATAATATATGTCGATAACATGTTATAATTGATTATGTGTTGCACGGTTAAGCCTTGACAATTATCCTTCATAAGACTTATGCCTTTACTGAGCTGTGGTTTCGCTCACCCTATACATTTTAGACCTTGCAGGTTCGGTACAAAATTAACAAAGGGTAGATGAGCTAAGGGCGTGTTAGACGATGGATTTAAAAGGTTAATTTATTTTTGTACACCTTGAATTGATTTTGGAGTTTATTTGTAAAGAGAAGTTTGTCTTTCATTTTTCGTTTATATTTTTACTTTTACTCGCACACCAGGCGCGAGATTATTTTTTCGCCGGCCTTAGGTTCGGGCGTGACACTAGAGTATGTCGCAACTGTCAGTAATTGAGGCTGGGTATGTTATAAGAATGGAAGTTGAAGAAATAGTTGTTTCAGCTTTTTCATGTGACAAATTCCTAAATCTTGAACTTCTTCCATTGTTTGATTGTTATCCAGATGGTTCTTGTGAAATTTGTTGTGGTATATATCATCATAGTTTTGTCTATGATGAGGGTGATGATGAGCGTACAATTGATGTGGTTGATCAAGAAGTTTTTCTGCTGTTTGGTGGTAAGAGTTTCTTTGATTCGAATTCTCTGCCAATTTGTATTTATTACAGTAGTGATGAAGATATAATTACAATGGTTGAAGAGTACCAGGGATAACTAAATATTGAGGCAAAAGTTGTTGACATCCGCAAAATTCATGATCCTTTTTGGGAAGATTTCATGGCTCGGGATATGAGAAGGAAATACTTGGATATAACTTTTCAAAATGATTTGAATTATTTATTCTCGTTCCCACTGAAGTGTTTAGGAAGCATTATCCTAAGGTGATGGTTTTTAAGAAGAAAAGATTAATGCGTACGTGCATGGTCTATGAGGATGTGGAAAATCGAAAATCAAAAGTTCTTTTGACTATTTTGCTTCTTGGAAAATTTCAAGGACTTCAAATTCATTCGTGTTAAATTGGATGAACTGGAAAATATTATTGGACATCCAAAAGATCGAGGAAGATCAAACAAAACTCGAGGACAAGTTTTCTTCTACGAGAGGAAAATGATGCAGATCATGGAATTTAAGTATTATAATAAAATACATTCTTTTTGAAGCTATAATGCATTTATACTGCTTTAAGTTTGTGACTTATGATTATTTAAATCTTTTAGTTTTTTGGGAGTTATATTGTAAGTCATCATTTGAGTTGTCTTTTCATATTTTTTTCTTCATATTTTTCACTTTAAATTGTAAGCTTATAAATGCATGTTTTTTGTAAGGCAGAAAATATTAGTAGGAGTCGTTTGAAATATCATATTGAAATTTGAATTTTAAACTCATTTTTTAAGTGCCTTGCTCTTATTTAAGAGGTTTTTGTTTTTTTTTTTCTTCTAATTGTATATGTTCTAGTTGTATGCGTTATAGATTGGTACTCAATGCGAAGTACTTGAATTTTTTAGGTCTCTCTTTGCACATGGGGATAGTGCATCCTACTTATCTACCATATCCTATTCATTTTATTTTCACTCTTATTTCCCACCACATTTGTTCCCTGCATCACCTTGTTTGGTGTCTAAGATTTGATTGAATTGGATATCCTATTCGAGGTATGTTGAAAAAAAATTTAAAAAATATGTCTAGCTTGAATGTATGAGATGAATTATTTATTAATGAAACATATCCTTAAATGGTAGGATAGTGTTTGCTTCTTGTTTCAGTCTACCTGGAAGAGTATGATTATTCAATCCAATTCAACCTTATGCAATCTAGACAGCAAGCAAATTATTAAGTTGATGAGTTGGATAAGCAGTTGTGACACGTAAAGAAAAAAGAACATGGAATATGCCAAGGAAAATGATAAGCACACTGTTTTTAGCCTTTTAGAGACTCTTGTTTATTTTGGTTGTTTGATTCCATTTGATTTATTTAATCTAATTATCATAAATAAAGAAAGATTTGTACGAAGCTAAAAATGGTGGGTAAAAATCACTTCCTTATGCGAATTTATGACTGTGAGACCCAAACTTTGTGGACGGAAATGGGGAAAAACATATTAATAGTGTCTAGTATTCCTCTTCACTTGTAAGTGAGAGGTCTTAAGTTCGATTATAACCAATGACGAATTTAAACTACAATATTGCTAATTTATTGTTAAACTTAACTCACCCCCCCTTTTGTCTTAGTATAAATAATATTGCTTGGTTAAAAAACAAAATAAATATATAATAATTAACCGTATATTTTGATTTATAGTCCGAAACCATTTTCTTGGCTGAGTGCTAACTGGTTGGATTAACAATGGTCAATCTCATCGCGCCTTACACGGTCCTTTTTGTTGATGTCCTAACTTTTATTTTATGCTGGTATAAAACATAAATTATAAAATGTTCTCTTAAAGTGCATCGATAAAATATTGCTATACAAACACCATGATTTTCAGTTTTTTTGTCCCTTTTTTTCGTCAAGAGATTACTCGAGTGAGTCATTATTTTACGCAAAGAAGTAGCACACCCATCAAAACACACATCAATTTAAAGTCAAATTTTAAAAACTCAACAAAGTAGTTTTTAGTTTTTATTTTTTTTAAATTAAAAATAGTTATCAAACAAAATTTCAATTTTAAAGAAAAATGAAAAGTGAAATGAAATGATTATCAAAAGATGCCCAAGTTATTATATTAACACCCCACAAATTGTTGAATAAATCACACATATTTAATACACCCTACATTTGTTTTTTCAATTAAAAATTATCTTAATACACCCCACTTCCTTCCCCAGAATACCCTCACACCCCACATTTTTAATATACACCTTACATTTTCTACATACACTCCACATTTCTCAAATCTTATAACACGCATTTTTAATTTTGCCGAATGATTTTAAACCATCTGAACGTTAGTTTGCAGAATGATTTCAAATTAAATGATTTGAAAATAATCAATACACCTCAATTATTTGCTAAGAATCATCGTACAACTCAATATTAATATTAATCTAATACTTTAATCGGTAAAGGGGGCGTAGTCTTATGCTCTGTTAGTCTTATGCAAATAATCAATAAAGCTTCTTATTTGGACAAAAAATGCTGACTGAATTTTTGACAAAGGATGTTGCCTAGGATTTAAGCATATGTTGGTTTGTTTTCAATTCCACCATTAAAACCCATATCGTCTATTTTTAATATTAGGTGGTAATTTTAGGTGTTTAATTCTTCATGTAACCCCTATGATCGCTAAAAGATGAATACGAACATAGAAGCTTAAATAACGCAGTAAAACCAAGATTAAATAATTATCGATATCGTCGAAATCACTAAAATAATGAAAAATATGAAGTCTTACCTCATGTGAAGCTTTCGAACACCGATTTCGTATTCTATTCGTCAAAAATAATTTTTCTCAATCAACATGTTTGTAGTTTCATTGGTTAGGGTTTTATTCAACAATGGAGGGTGGAAGAAGATAAGTAATACATTAAAAGCAAGGTTCTAAAAAACGCTAGGTGCTAGTCGGGCGGCGGGCTAGCGCCTAGCGCCTAGGCGGCTAGGAGGGGTCTAGGCGAGCGCCTAGGCGGCCTAGGCGGATTTAGGTAAATTTCTTATATATGTTATGAATTAATTAAATTTACTATATCAAATGTAAATAATTATTGATTAATATGTTATTTCTTATGAAAGAGCATAATATGTGAATGTTTTATGTACATATATGATATGCTTTCCTAGAAAAAAAAATTATCTAAATAATTTATAATTTATATAAGATTTATATACACACACAATATATATAACAAACTTTTAAAAATATAAAAAGCCCACTATGTGGTGGTTTTTATTATTAAAACCATCAACCCGTCTGCTTTTCACATCACATGTCCACCTTGGGTGGTTTTCATTATTAAAACCACTAGAGTCCATGGTTTTCTTCATTAAAACCATCAGCTTTTGGCTGTAGACTTGGATTTGAGATCCACTCCGAACCACTACATTTGAAATGTTTTTCTCTCTCTCTCTCTCTTCGCACTCTCTCCTCTCATCTTCACAGATGAGCTCCACTTCTTCGATTGCTTTGCCAGCAACATTTTTTCTTCCTTTATCTTCAGTTCACAGAGACGAGCTCCACTTCTTCGATTGCTCTGCCCAATTCTCCATCGTCTTCTCTGCCTAATTCCCCATCTTCTTGCCCTGCAAAATTTCCCAAAACATATTCTAGCACAGCAAAGATCCTTGAAAACGTTGCTAGCTCCAGTGAAGAAATCCGAAGAGTCTAGGTCAAATTTTTCGTTTTTTTTTTCCAGCAATTGCCTAGTTCACCGCCGAGACCGCCTAGCTCGCCGCCAAGACCGCCCAGCCCGCCCAATCGGCATCCTAGACACCGCCTAATACCCTTGCCGATTTATTGAACGTTTTTGGAAAAATCGCGGCGGCGGTCCGATGCCCAGCGCCTAGGCGGCCGCCTTGACCGCGTTTTAGAACACTGATTAAAAGTGATTTGGGGTGTTATTATTTGGTGTGTTATTATTAGGGGACACCTGTAAAAAGTTAGGCAACTTCAAAACTATTAAAACATTCATTTGTAGTTAAGAAAATGAATGAATACTGATAGAGATTTTTACCACCTGCCAAAGTAGGGATAAAAACACTTTAAATACTTGCAAGAGTACAATGTTATCGTAGTATAGCAACTCAAGCAAGGTCGTTTTCCACAGGGATTGAATGAGTGATTTATGTAAATACCAAATTTTAATTAATTATTTGAAAACAAAGTTTGGAAGAAGATAATTTTATGACCTAAAATATTAAAAACGAATTTAATTAAAAAAAATTAAATAAATTGGCAAAGTAAAGGAAACAAAAGAAAATAGTTTTGAAATTAAATTTGGGCACTAGGGTTCCGCCGTCATCTTAACAATCCTCCATAGTTCTTCCAATTACTTATGAATTACACATGCATATTGTGAAGGTTAGGTTTTCCTAAAGTATGCCCTACTTGGAACCTCCAACAAAGAACGTATATCTAACATGCAACCCGTCCGTGGTGTCGAGATTAAATGTGAACATGCAAGACTCATTAAGTTTTGTGAAAACCTTTTGAAAAACCATATAACCCTTAAGGCGTGTCGTCCATCCTAAGAAGTTACACATATTAACCACAAGAAGCCAACGCCAATTCTAGGGACAGCCCTCTGCCAAAATTGCATCAAATTACTTTTCTAAATATCCTAATGGTGGCCAATCATCAAGACAATTAGATAGTTTCAAACACAGTGATTAATAATTCAAAACTTGCATGCATAATATCATAAGCAAAATATTATTAAGAACATATGAATAGAAAACACTTTAAAAATAAACTTGAATATCTTTCTTTATACTACTACAAAATAAAACCCTAAAAGGTCTTAGAATAAAACTAGGAAACATAATAAAATAATAAAATAGAAAATAAAAGGTTTCCTATTTGAACTAAAATTCGGACTTCTCATAAAATCAGTATTTTGACCGACCAAATCAACTCCAATTTGGTCCCAAAATGTCTCTTTTGAAAGCTGAAGACATCCCCTACAATATTCAAAAGGAATCTTCCTTAAAATATGCCATATTGACCTCCAAAATGCCCAAAACATCTAGAAATGTCAATTTGGGAAAGCTGGGCGCTGGACCTTTATTTCATCGCCATGGTCAAATGGCTTGGTAGAAAAAATTGATACTTTGATACAATCATCTTGAAAGACTCACCAACATCCTCCAATTGGAATCACTCCAAAATTCATCCGTTTGATCACTTTTTGCTCTAGAGGAAGTTGAATATCCTACATTGAAAATACATAACAAAGTATCAAAGTTCTACCAAAATAACTAATAAATTAATACTAAGTATAGGGTAAAATATATGGTATAATATGGACTTATCAAACACACTTATACAAAGAAAATGAAAGTGACTACCATTTAATTCAACGGTCATACAGTTTTGGTTTGGATGATTTTTGATATACATAATCGTTGAAAAAAGACCAAAATGATAGACAATTGGATTGTTGAAATACATGATGTAGTGGATCCTATAAAATATATGCTAAAAAATAAGTGTCGTCCGATCCCAACCTTCTAGTAATAGTATCAGCAGAGAATATTCCTGTAATAATTATTTCATATTAAAAAAATGAAAAAGAAGAGAGAAACTAATTTTCTACCTTAATAGTTTTGAATGATTGAACTGCAAACTATCCACACACCTCTTTGTACTTCTCATACACCCTTAGTTAATTTCTGTCATTTGATCTTCTTCAATTCATTCAATCTGATAGTCGAAAATTAAAAGGGTGAGTGTGTGGATAGCACACCCCATTTGAAAAACGACGGAAAATCCAAGATATGTAAATAGTGTGTTCTAGAAAGAAAGAGGGGTAAATCCTAAGCACAAAAAATATTTCATTTCCACATTTGTGTTGGTTTTTTTTTAATTTTTTTTAACGGGACTATATAGCTAGTGGTTTCACTACAGTAGTCTATTAACAGCATCCTCAAGAAATGAAATATTCCTTGGCATCTTCGTACAATGATTATGAAATAATATATTTTTATTACAATTTGTACAATTAAAACTGTTCAATTTATTAATCATGCATTTAAAGATTATCTTTATAAAATACTAGTAGAGAGCACACACTTTGTGTGTGTGAACAAAATAGGTATATGATTGTCATTTTCTAAAAATTTGAGGGTAAAATAGGAAATATGGATATGATTGTCATTTTATCAAAAGGTACAAAATTAAAGCCTCTTCAACCGTCCACCTCCTCCCATGTTCTCCTTAAGCTCAACTGCTTCAGTTCATTCAAACTATCCAAAACATATCATGATTTCACTTACGTGTATGAAAAAAAAATGGTGGGACAATTTCTCTTAATAAATGCATATTTGTTTATCTTATGTAAATATTTCGATATAAAATTACTATTTTGCCCTCTTTATGTAAATATTGTTGTATCAAAAGTGAGGGCAAAATAGAAAAAAAAGGAGAAAAGTTTGAAAGATATAAAATTACTATTTTGCCCTCCTCATGTCAACATTGTGTATTCAAAAGTGAGGGCAAAATTGGAAGAAAAGGGGGCAAAAAGTTGACAAGCACATAAACCATATGAAAGTTGACATGCCCAAGTAACCCAACTATAGTGGGAAATTTTCTTTTTTGGATTATCTCATACCTGCAAAAATATCGATATTATCCTGATATTTCCATCGAAATTTCCGTATTTTTGGACTACCGATATTTCCGATATCATCGATATTTTAGACCTTGATAGGGACTCTATGTGGTACTAAGTCACTCATGTATCTTACCATGCAATGTATAAAGTGTAAAATATTGTACTAATTCATTATATATAAATGATTATGGTGTGTTTAAACTTCTTTCATTAATTACTACATATTTTCTACACTCACAATGTCTGCTAGCTCGCTATATAATCAACTTAAATCAGTTAAATCCATCATGCAATGCATTTTCTTCCAATTTTTTGTGATAAACTAATAGATAATTGACTAAATAAACATCTTGCAACGTTTCAATAAAAATTTCCAAGTTTTTCTTACAATTTCCTTGGTTTTTATTCAATTTTTATCGATATTGATAATATCCTGATATTTCCATTGAAATTTCCGTGTTTTTGGATTACCGATATTTCCGATATCATCGATATTTTAGACCTTGCTTCCACCTACGATGGTTCAATGTCAACAAGGTACATTAATCATAATTTAACACATAAACCATATGAAAGT
Organism: Malus x robusta; assembly: GCA_963082935.1. Lineage (NCBI taxonomy): Eukaryota > Viridiplantae > Streptophyta > Magnoliopsida > Rosales > Rosaceae > Malus > Malus x robusta. The sequence continues at coordinate 21,906,206 of OY720330.1, forward strand.
TCAATGGCACACGTAAGCGGGTAGACTAGTTTAAAGGTTATGATTTGAAAACACACTCTTTTGACACACGTTTTTGTAGAGCTCATTTCGTAATACATTTCAACAATCCGTATCGTCTTTTTGACTCCCTCAAAGATTATGTCTACCAAATATCTCCCAAATTCAAAATCATATGACCGTTGTATTAAACTTAGTGCTTCTTTGTAGAATTGTATATGTCCATTTTTTTATTATAAATGAATGTCTAAATGACTTTGGATTTCTCTTATTTTTTGTAATAATGATCTATGAATGATGTACTAAAATATAAATGATTTGGATCGTTGCAGACCCTTCAAAATATGTGTAAAAAACGTGTATATCCAAATCTATCCCATTTTAAAATATGCTTTTAAGTTATTTATCTTCATCTTCTTCCTTTTTCTATCCATCACATTATTGAGAAAGTAATACCACAACCTAAGAATTTGCAAAGTTAGGGGAAATTACTAATTGTTCGGCTGTAAACTTTTCATTAGGTTAAATCTAGATATTTCTGGTTTTAAGGTCCCACGATAATTTATTTTACGTTTATCATTATTAGGTTAAAAAACCCTTTTGCAGAAATGAGCAGAATACAATGAACCATATAATACACTGTATCATTTGAATTTCATTCACAACAAACTAAGGCTCTAAAAGGCGCTTGGCGCCAAACTCTAGTTGGACGGTGGGCAGTGGCGGAGCCAAGAATCTTACCACAAGGGGTCTTAGTGTAAAAGTCCAAATAAAAATTTAGAATGGAAAAACATATTGAAAATGAAATCATAGTACTTTCATTCATAATTCATAACGGAAACAATATTACAAGCTATAATTGTCCACGACGAAGTTTCATATTTTGAAAACGAAGCATTATAGCTTAATTTTCAATACAAGCAAAAATATCTCTCTCAATATAAACAAGCAACCTATCACTCAACCATTGATCTCCCGTTTTGTTCCTAAGTGGACCCTTAACAATATTCATGATAGAAAATGCTCTCTCCACTGAAGCAGTTGCAACTGGTAAAACCAAAGACAATGTAATGAGTAAATATACATAATTGAATACTCGATGCATCCTTGTTTCCACCATTTTTTTTGCAAGATTACCAATCCCTTCCAATTGAGAGAAATCACTACTGAAACGCACATAATGAATATAAATCTCAAGTTGATCTTCAAGTGCCAAACGATCCTCATCCGAAAAGTCTTGAGGATAAAATTGAGCAAGACGAAGTAACTTTGGTTTATCAAAAGTTACAAATGAATCTTTCGGACTCAAACATGCCAAACAAATAAGTAACTCGGTATTTACCTCATTAAAGCGATCTTCTAACTCCGTAATTTGCTCATCAATGACATAAATAAAGAGCTCCACACGATAATGATGACGATTTGTCTTTATTGGAGCATTACGCCTTGACCTCCCTGGAAGTATAAATGCATCTTCCATGTTAGGAACATCAATATGATGTTTTTTCACAAAAAGAAGATACTTCATCAACCAATGCATCGAACCCATTATTCCTCATCCAATGTAGTTTTTCCTTGCATGATTTCACTAAAGCCATTGCATTCACAATTTCTTGATCTTTCCTTTGCAATGCTTGTGACAAATCATTTGTGAGTCCCAATATGACTTTCATCAAGAAAAGGTGAAACACAAACTCAAAAGTACATATGTCTCTCATTAACTTATTTGCTTCACCCGCACTTTCATTGGGATTATCATCAATAACCATTTGAAGCACATGAACCACGGACGAAAACATGGAAATGATGCTAATCAAGGTACCATAGTGTGAGTTCCATCGTGTGTCACCGGCACGTTTGAGACTTGTTTCTTGATTTAAGCCTCGCCCCGTTATAAGACAATCATTTTCAAAAGCTATCACAAACTCTTCTTGAAGTTGTTGTCTAAGTAAATCACGCCGCTTACAAGATGCTCCAACATGATTAACCACACTATTAGCCGTTGCAAAAAAAGAGGCAATGTCTATATTCTTCTTTGCTACGGCAACAAGAGTTAGTTGAAGTTGATGAGCAAAGCAAGAGTTAGTTTAAGTTGTTCTCTCAATATCTTTGTTTTAAGGCCATTCAACTAACCTCTCATATTGCTAGCACCATCATAACCTTGTCCCTGTAGCATGGAAATGCTCAAACCGTTGCGAGAAAAGAATGTGTCAATAGCATCCTTTAGTGAACTTGAAGTAGTGTCGGTAACATGTTGGATACCCACAAATCGTTCAATTACATGCCCGTAGTCATCTACATAACGCAACACCATAGCCATTTGCTCTTTCACCGACACATCACGTGCTTCATCCACCAATATTGAAAAGAATCTATCTTTTAGACCATCCATGATAGCATCAAGTGTTTCAAGGGCACATGAATTCACAATTTCTTTTTTAATGAAATGAGCTAGTAATTTGAGATTCCCCGGAGCATTTTCCATCACAACTTCTCTAACTTTATCATCATTATCTGCAAGGAATTGTAATAGCTCCAAGTAATTTCCCTTATTGCTTGAAGTGGCACTTTCATCATGGCCACGAAAAGCAAGACCTTGTCGTAATAAAAACTTAGTGCACTTGATTGATGCATTCAAGCATGTGCGATAAGCCTTACGAGCTTGGTCGGAGTGTTTGCTCACTGCCGTTTCAATATGTGTAGCTTGATTCATCAAATTTGTAGCAGCTTCTCTAGCCTTATTATGAACACTCCCAACTGGTCCAACATGCATCTTAAATCTTTCTCTCCCTTTCTTCCAAGTCTTAAATCCATCTTTAGTGAAACCTTCACTACCCACTTGTTCAAAATTGGTTTTAAAGAGATAGCAATAGAGACAAAATGCCGCATCTTTAGATATACTATACTCCAACCAATCAAACTCATCAAACCATTGGGGAATGAAGCGTCGATTAATTTCCGACATATTAGTTATTGGGAAATTATGACCTCTAGGTTGACAAGGTCATTTTTGTAGATATGATCTTCGGACCTCATCTCTCATATTAGCATCATAATCTATCATTCGAGTTCTTAATCCAGGATCCGCTTGAAGATTACCCAAAACACCATCTAACTGACTTTGTCTTGAACTTGGAGTTCTTGAACTACCAACAGTATTTGAACTATTAACATTATTCGAACTACCCGAACCCGATGATGACTTTCTCTTAAAAAACCGTTCCATAATAATTCTACATATACAAAATATTCAAAATAAATACTCACAATAAAACAAACCATCAACATAATCAAAATAAATATGAATTGGATTTCAATTAAATTAAACTGTAAAATGGAAAGAAAAAAAATTTAGAGTATCGTTCCATTAAGTAAACTATACTAATATGCATAATAACTAATCCAACCAAGCCAACAATTCAATTAATCAATACCAATTAGCATACAAATTATTCAATAAATAAAAATTCAATTCAACTAATCATATGAATAATTGTATACATTATGTAATAATTCAATTAATTAATTGAATATGATAATCAACAACCAATAACCAACTTAGTGCATTACCATATGAATATGATCCAAATTATGTAAGAATTCAAATTTTAATTTTCACCCTAAAAATTAATTTCATATCAATAATCAATAACCAGTAATCAACTTAGTGCATTTCCATATGAATATGATTCTATTTCTATAGCAATTAAATAAAATTTGTATTAAATAATTATTTAGGGTTAGGTAGGGATTTGAAATTTACCTTTGAAGTTTGAAGTTTGAAGGTTGGCTGAGGCTCGGCTCAGTGGCTGGAGGACTGGAGTGAGATTGTGAGACAGTGAGAGTGAGAGGAAACGGCTCAGTGGCTAGCTTGGCTAGCTCCGCCTATTGCTGCTCTTGCTGGGATTTGAGGGAGTAGTTTTGCTGCTCTCTCTGTCTGTAATTGGCCGTGAGGCTGAGAGAGAGTAAAGAAGGTTGAATGGGGGACACACGGTCCCCCCCCCCCCGCAACATATATATATATTTTTTTCAAAAAGGATGAAACGGCGTTGTTTGTTTTATAATTTTTACATTTTTTTTACTAGGCCCAAAACGACGTTGTTTTGGCCTGGTTTAAAAAATATATATATATATATATGTCTGAAGAATTGCCAGAGTCTGAACTGTCTTCTTCTTCTTGCAATTCCTTCATGAGGATTTTGGCTAAGGCCTTTAGTTTTGATGATTTCTTCTTCTTAGAGTTGCTCGAAGACTTGGACGATTTATCCTTGCCTTTGATTAAGGAGGAGGGACTAATGTCCGATAAGGATGCAATTTCTTCTGTGGTTGGTTCAAGCAATGCCTTTGCTGGTTGAGCTGCGACTGCAAGTGTTGGATTGAAATCCATGGGAAAATCTTTGAGCACGACTTCGATAATCTTCTGGTAGTTGAACTTCTATATATATATATATATATATATATATATATATATATAACAACAATCTATAGATTGCAGATTGCCTAGAAAAAATAGAGGACTGAACCAGGTTTTCCGGCTAGGCGCACGCGAGGGGAGTGGCACCAGCAGCTCCAAGAGGTTGCACCAGCAACTCCAAGGGACCTCTAAGGTTATTTCCATGGCTTCCAAGAGGTCGTGCGACCCCATTGACCCCACTGTGGCTCCGCCCCTGACGGTGGGTAAGAGCTTAGGGCCTAAGCGTTTAAGCGGGGCTTAAGCTGTTTTTTTTTAATTTTAATTAAATTTGTTATATAATATACAAATAAATATCTACTTATACTTAAAATAGTGTAGATAATATCATTTGTTAAAAAAAATATTGTATTGGGATATATAAATTGTGAAATATTGGGAACAAGCATATAGTAAGTGTTCATCCCCCTCTCCCTTAGTATAAATAATATCATTTGTTAAAAAATGTTTATCTAAGTATTTAACAAGTCTCTTACAATTTATTGAAAAATAAAATGTAAAAATTATCCATTTTCCGTCTAAGTAAGAGTTACGACCTAACCGAGTCTACGTGGGCTAGGCGGACACCTAATTAGGGGTAGGCAGAAGCTTAGGTAGGTCTAGGTACCCTTCTTTAATTTTCAAACGCCTAGTAATTAATCGAGGTGATAGCCATCCGCCAGTGTTCTGATCCTAGGTTGGATTTATATCGGCTAGTAATGCTCATAACATAAGTGATATCAGGCCTTGTGCATATCATGGCATACATGAAACTTCCTATTGCAGAAGTATAAAGAATTCTACTCATATGTTATATCAATTTAGGAATGTTAGGTCCTACAGACTTAGAAATGTGAGTTCCGTGTCTCATAGGAATAAGGCTTTTCTTAAATTGCTCAATCTAAAACCTACTTAACACCTTATCTATGTACATAGATTGAGATAATCCAATTAATTGTTTGGATCTATCACGATAGAGCTTGATCCCGAGTACATAAGATATATATCCTAAATCTTTCATGTGGAAGGTTTTAGACAACCACACTTTAACAAAAGAAGGCACTGCAATATCATTCCAAAATAGTAATATGTCATCTACATATAACATAAAGAATACAACTGCATCTCCAACGAACTTTTGATAAACACAATTGTCGTCTTCATTTCGTGTGAAACTAAACAATTTGATTTCAGTGTTAAAATGAACGTTCCAGCTCCTTAAAGCTTGCTTAAGTCCATAAATGGACATTTGAAGCTTGCCATTCAGAAGCTTGCTTAAGTCCATACCTTACTCTTTTCAGACTTGGACACGAAGCCTTCGAGTTGAGTTAAATAGAGCTCTTCCTCTAGGTAGCCATTAAGAAAGGTTGTCTTCACGTTTATTTGCCATATCTCATAATTATAGTATGCAGCTATAGCAAGTAAAATCCAAATGTAATTAATCTTGGCCATAGAATAGAAGGTTTCCTTATAATCAATCCTTTCCCGTTGTCTATAGCCTTTGGCTACTAATCTAGCTTTATAAGTCTTCATGTTCCCATTAGTGCCTATCTTCCTCTTGATGACCCATTTGTTTCCAATAGGTACTATGTCTTCTAAAGGATCTACAAAAGTCTAGACTTGATTTTGATACATGAAATCCATCTCGGATTTCATGGCCTTTTGCCATTTCTTTGAATCAATGTCAGACATTGCTTTATTGTAGTCTCTAGGGTCCTCTTTTGTGTCATTGTCACCTAGAAGGTGAAATTCTCCAAAGTTGTTATCCATGCCATACTTTTGAGGTGGCTAGGTGACCCTTTTAGATCTACATGGAGCAAAGGGTTCAGAACGTGACTTTCTATATATTCATTTCTTGTTTGTAGTTACTAAAGAATTTCCTTTAACTCTATCGTTCTTTTGCCAGTTTTATTGACAAAAAAAATTCGTCATCAAGGAACATAGCATTTCTTGAGACAAAGAATTTATGGTCATTAGGGTGACCAATTCTTATCCCAAAATCTGTTTGGAATACCCTCACAAAGTAGCACTTAACTGGCCTTGGTTTAAGCTAGTTAGCCTTAAGCTTCTTAACGTAAGGTGGACAACCCCAAATCTTAGATTTGTTTTTGCAATGCTGGATCTCATATGGCGCCTGTGGAATTGACTTGGAAGGCACTCTATTTAGCACATACACTGATGTATGTAGTGAATCTCCGTAATGAAACTGATCGATTAGCGAAACGCATCATATAACAAACTATGTTCATTAAGGTTCGATTTCTCCTCTCAAAAACTTTGTTATGTTGAGGAGTTCCTGGTGGAGTCCACTGTGATACTATTCCTTACCCTATGTTAGGATATTTATCTGTTTCCTAATTTTCTCTCTATTTCATTCTTAAAATCTTTAAACCTTTCAAAGGATTGTCTTGTACTTTATAAGATACATATAGCCAAACTGCATGTGATCATCGATGAATGTGATATGGTAGGAGAAACCTCATCATGTTGTAGTGTACATAGGTCCACATACATTTATGTGGATTGTGAGACCATGATTTTCTAGGGGCAAAGTAAGGTGGATCGGAATACAAGTACCTCAAAAGCAAGGTTCTAAAAGACGCTAAGAGCTAGTCAAACGGCGGGCTGGGGTCTAGCGCCTAGGTAGCTAGGCGGGACCTAGGCGGATTTAAGTAAATCTATTATATTTTGTGTAAATAAGTGTCTGTTTATACTTAAAATATATATAATTTCATTATAAACTACAAAATAGAATGACATATATATATTATGAAGTATTGGAACATAATGAAAACACGGGGGAACAAGCATATAATGTATGTTCATTTATGTATTCAACAAGTCTCTTACAATTTATTGAAAAAATAAAATGCAAAATGAAAGTTATCTATTTTCTGTCTAAGTGAGTCGTAACCTAGGCGGGCACCTCATCAGGTCTAGGCACCCTTTCTTAATTTTCAAACACTAGGCATTAATCGGGGTGGTGGTCAGCCGCCTAGCGCCTAGGCAGCGCTAAGAGGGGATTTTTAAAACATTGCTCAGAAGTCTAGACATTGACTCAGCAGCTCCGAGCAAAGCTAGATTAAGCAATGATGCCACCATCATCTTGTTTCGGAGGAATGGGCGAAGTCTGAATGACTTTGCTGAGATTAACCATGCTTGTTTTGCAAGATACGGAACCTGATCTAACAGGGAAACAAACTGGTTCCTATATTATTAGAGTTCCTACAATCTAGGAATTGACGTTCGCCGCAAGTAATTACACTCCAAAGGGGATACAATATGTACTCCCAGATATCTTTTGGCATTCTCCCAATTTAATATAGATTCTATCCTCAAAAACCTTTCTCCCGACTGGTATAAATACACCATTCTAAAGTTCATATTTGGTAACGCAACATTGCACTCTAACTTTTTTACCTACTGCTTAAGTTTTATTATTGCTTACTAACTTGACTGTCGTAGAGCATTTGATCGGCAAACCCATGGTCTTTGGCTTACTTAAGCTTGTTACTCTTTTACATGTTACTTGGATTTGTGCATGTCCACCACTTGTGATGATATGCAAATTCGGTTCTAACAATTGGTGTTTTCATTGAGAGTGAACTCATATTTCTCTCGATCAAATCACTTTACCATAAGCATAACTGCTGAGAAAAGTTATGTTAACGCTAATGTTAATCCAACCATGGGAAATAATCGCTTTCTGACGTATCTGTTGTCCTAACAAGGTTAAACCCACTTCTCTTGGAGCAAACAACAACCCTCTTGAGACGGCTTCCCCAAAAAAACAATGAGGTCCCAATCGACAGGCCCCCTCTTACCATGGACTAGATTTGGGAGACTTTGATGAAAATCAACCCTTTTATTGATAAGTTACAAAAAACTCAGTGGCCTCTTGGGCTGAGAGTCGTGCCAACTTCGTGCACATCAAAAGGCAAATGAAGAATTTAGAGAACTCCAATGGGACTACCTCACCCTCCACCTCTAAACTTAGATTCCTGTTTTCAACTATGGGAACATAAGTATCGTAACCCTTGAGGGGTAGCTCATCGTATCAACAACTATTCCAACCCCAGTAGACGTCGCTAATCCGAGTAGAGACACTTCGCATGATTAGCAAATCATTAACATCACCTCTGCAACCAAGCTCTAAGTTCCACAAGACCCCTAGCCCTAGGACGCTGCAAAGGCACCAAGAGCAGAACCCTATCGTCTGAAGTTTGATGAACCTGAGTCCTTTGAGGAATAAGAATGACGACGTCTCTTAGATAGAGAAAACTCTAGTGGCATAACAAAAGAGGATCATCCTTGTATCCCTATTAAGCCATCATTCTTAATCAAAAGCCTTATCTCCCTAAAAATTGAACCCATGCTACCACCTGAGAAGTTCACTCAGCCTCGGTTTAAATTGTTTTGTAGAGACTCTAATTCAAATTACTACGTCATGCACTATCGAAAAACCATGGCGTTATATAATAACAATAATGCCTGGATGTGCAAGATGTTATTGTCCATGTTGGAAGGACCTACAATGGATGGTTCTCAGAGTTGCTTGCAAGATTCATCGATTGCTTCGAGAGCCTGGCTAACTTTTCCACTAACACTTACTCAATGTATCGTGATGTTTGCAAGTGTCATGAGGCAATGTTCCGAATGACTCCCAGTCTAAATGATGAAAGCTTTAAGACCTAATTGAAGTGTTTTCACATACAGCTGGCTGAGGTGGAAAAGCCAGATGACAGTTGGCCACCATGGCGTTTAAGCAAGGTCTTTATGTTCACTTGCTTCTCTCCCAGAAACTTAACAAAATAAAATATAACAACGCCACTCTGGTGGAATGTTTTGATATAGCAAATGACCTCATCGACTGGAACAATAAAACCTAGAAGACAGTTACTGATTAGGACTATACCAAAATGACTGATCGAATAAAGAGCGACAGGGACACTTCGCCCTTTTCTCCACGTCAGGCAGATAGAAAGGAACCTTGAGGTAGACAACCTCTACCCAAACCAAAGAAATATACTACTCTGAGCACTACCATCAAGAACATCATCCATAACATCAAGGACAAACCATACCTCCAACATCTAAAACCACTTCAAGAACACCTAGCTAAGAAAAATCAGAATGAGTGTTGCTTTTTCCACCTAAGTACCGGTCATGTTACTCGTAATTGCCGAAGATTAGGAAGCCACATTGAAGAACTGCTGAATTAGGGACATTGTTAGGAGTTCGTCAAGGGCATTCCAAGAAAAGAGGATTCAACTGAACGAAAGCACAGGGACCAGTCCAACAAGCATACTGATGATGAAGATCGACGCCCAACAAAAATGCCTATTCTCAACATCAATTGTATTTACACAGGGCAGAGAATCTGAGAAGGCAAGGAAGCTGGCAGCCCGACATCAAGAAAGGAAGTCCCCATCACCCTGAGGTGTAACCCCCCGCAGGCGCCTTCAAATCAATTAGAGAAACAGCAATCTGAACTACATGCGATTCCAGAGATATATAGGTCGTCTATTCTGAACTCAATCACAACGCCACCAGGCGAAGACAAATCCATGGAGAACTCATCTCCTTAACGCACCACCGTAGGTTGTTCATCAAAGATGATCCACTTATGTTATATCATATTTTCTTAAAACTACACTAGTGATTTAATTCTCCTTTTCAGAGTTGTGTAGGCAATCCTTCTCGGATTTAATAACAACCCCTTGATAACAACCTTATTTCCTTTAATTATAAAGAAAGTTTTGAGTTTGTTTGTCATGATCAATATCTATCTATTCTTTCTTTCCTTTTCGGTGATGCTAGGAATACCTTAATCACTTGAGCAGCACACAACTTGGAAACTTAGCATAATCGCAAGTATAAAATTTCAAAGTAATAATGTTAAAGGAGTCTCTTTTAGCCCATTTCGTATTGTTCGGTTAGCAACTTAAGAGGCTCGAGCCATAATAAGCGTGGTTACGATTAGCGGCCTATGGACATGGAGATAAAGTCCTTTGATACAAACTAGAAGGGTTATGGGTAATAACATTCATATCTGGGTTCTAAGCCATTCAAAATCATCCAAAGGTGGTTCTGAAGTCTGACCTTAAGTACGATTACTTCTATCTCGGAGCAACATACTAAGTCAAGTATGTCATGCAACACTATGTGTTAAGCAGGTCCGAATGGGACATCTAGACTAGGCAATCCTCAAGAGGAATTTTATTCTAAATGAGCTATGATACTCAGAAAATTCTTTAGCGAAGTCAGTTAAGGTAGGTTGATCATAAATTGTAATACCCTGATTATTTTTAATATATGATTTAGTTATGAAATTCAAATGAGCGGAAATGTGAAATCCAACTTCTGGATTTTATTGCTAATTAAGTATTTTGTAGTCATATTCGGAGTTAAGACGTATTTATGGTTACGACGTATATTTGTTCGATAAGTGAAAAACACAAAAATGCCCTAGTTGGCTAAACAGAATTATACAAGGATGTATTTTATCCTTATATGTTTTACCATACTTCTTGGCATATTTAGATAGAGGTTGATCCTATGAGCGCATATGCGAAAACTGTTCATGAAACGGAGTTATAACGAAAGAGATATAAACGAGTAAAGGTAAGGGCAAAATGATCAATTAACCATTAATCTGGAAGGCTCCAGTTTTGCTGGAGCAGTGATCTGGGTACCACGTGTGTGGCTATGATGGAGATAGGAGAGGAGAAATGAGGGAAAGGAGAGAATGGCTGCCTAATCAGAGGGAAAGGAAATGAGAGAAAAGAGAGGAAGGGGAAACCAACCGACTCGGTCCATTCATTTTGACTTGCTGACCCGACCTGGTTCCCTTATACTTTTTTGACGATTTTTCATCAGTTTTTCAGTGAACCATGTTGACCAACCACCTCGAAAACACTCCACGACCCTTCCTCTTTCATTTCTACCCAGACCCAACGAGAGTTGGCTCTCGCTTACCGATGAACGGTGTCGAGGGCGCCAAGGGTTCCATGGCAGCGATCTGCCATTTCTGAATGTGTTACCTTTGTCCACCACCACCTTTTGCCTCCTCTTGATCCTAGGTCAAACCTTAAACGAGTTTGGGAGCGGCGGTTCGACCGATTAAACGAATCAAAGCTCACCCTTTTTAGGGTTTTTCGACGAATCATGATGTTTTCAAACCACTTCCAGGTCAAATTGGACTTCAGTTTTGGTATGAAAATTGTTTTTCTCATTGAGCTATACATGCCTGTAAAATTTTGTAATTTTTGGAGTTAGTCAGAAAATTAGGTTTCTGTTAGCTGAAAACCGCCACCTGTGTTGGCGCGTAGCCAGCGAGCTGATGTTGCATGTTTTTTAGTTAAATTCGATATCCTGATTTCATATTTGATATTCATTCTATGTGATTCAATTGTTTGAATTTAGAATTGTAAATGTCTGCCACTTGAATATTAAAGTAAAAGATTCAAATATGACAGTGAACTACGAATGGTTTGATCCTGTTTGAGGATACATATGCAATCTAACAAAGAAGTTAGATGCAGCCGTAAAGTAACTGATATAAATTTTGAATAATTGTCAAGTAGGGAAATTTATTATGGTTGATAACGTAAATGTTAACCATATTATTGTTTTGGCCTACCACCGGATTTTGCTTCCAAATAAATTTTGGGTCATTACATAAATGCTCAGGATTGACACATAGGGTCTAACAAAAGGATTCCAAAAGTGTTTCTAACCCACATGCAGGCAACCAAGTCTGTAAAGAACTTTCATTTAAGATTTAGTGGAGAAGGACAAGCAACTCGAACTAAGGAGGAAATCCTACCTTAGAGTCATATTGTAAATACCAAAACCCTCGACCCTAAAATAAGGCAAGAAGAACAGACAAAAATGAGACAAGGGCTGAAGGCCATTCCAGACACAAGGTGACACTTTCCCATTCTTAATTCGATCAACGTACTAAGGCAAGTGCAGAGCAAAAGTTTAAGGCAAGTGCAAAGAAAAAGATTTTTCATGGGTTTAATACCTGATATCGGAGTAAGATGGTATTTCGGCTATTGCGATAGGAATCTGTATGAGCACTAAGTTGGGGAGGTAGTATTTTTTTTCAATCAAGATTACCAAGGGGGCTTTGAGCTCTATCAAGCCCACAAGGTTACTCGTGTTTCGTTATGTTACTCATTACTTTGAAGTTAGCTTACTTTGGAAAGATCGACACATTAAACTATATTCTGCAATATGGTAGCAAAAGATCGAAAGTTCCAAGCATTTAGTTGTTTGGACAGAGTTGCTCAAACGCAAGCATAAATATCATTCATAAAGGTCACCTATTCATTAACAAAGCACAACGAGAGAAGAAAAGCATGAGTCCCATTATCGGGGCAAAGATGTTCGAGTTATGGATGAGATATGGTCGCATCTTGGAAATCAAATAACTAGTGAAGGCATTATCAATGACTAGGGGTGGTTCGGTATGGGATCCCATACCGAAACCCTTGTCCCGATTCCCAAACCTACATTTTCGGGAATCCCAATTTCAATCCCAATCCCAAATCAAATTTTCGGGAATCCCAATTTTCGGGAATCCCGAAATAGTTTCGGGATTTCGGGAAAATCGGGAATCCCAAAATAGTTTTGGGCTTTTGACTAAAATTTGATATAGTATTTGGGCTGCCAATCTGTTGAATATAACCATATAGACACAAATCTTTTCTTTTCTTTTGTTTTTTAAGGATAAATTTTGCTAACTAACTAAAACATGAAATGACATGGAGTTCTCAACGAATAAAACCATAACACAAATCTGTGCAGTGTGCAGTGTGCCAATCTGCCCAATCTGTGCAGTGTGCACAAATCTGTGCACAATGACAATAGCACCTTGTTCAAATGACCTGCATTGGAAAAAGAAAAGTAATAAGAATTTTTTACGCACAAATACATCAATCCTTACAATGATGATTAAAACGAACAAAACATGACATAATACTAGGTTACAAGCAATTCAGCAAATATCAGTAAGAATGTAAACAGATACAATTTGATCAAGAATATGAGGAGCTTGTAACTGAAGTGATCAAGAATATTTAGTCTTTTACTCGACATTATAAGTTCAAAATCAGTGTTTGTACAACTCTTAGCTCTTAAGCAACAGGATTAAAATCATTCAGTTGCTTAAGATCAGTTCACTCCACATCGAACTAATAACCCACGTGGAACCTTGGAACTAAAACACAACAGCACCCTTCCTCTGGTTAGAATGACTGCATTCATGGTATATCTCAACATCACATTGAAACTAGAAAAAAATGTATTCCAGTATTTTGATTATTATTGTAAAATACTGATTAAGAACTTAGTGATGTGTGTCGGGTTGACATGATTGAACTTCTATCTGTGCAGAATCAGAATGATGCAATTAAGTTTTTTGGTGGCATTACATAATACATTAAAATACTGGATTCCAGTTTCATGTTAAGTACACCTTTGTGAGCATTTTGGTTCTTAATAATCTAATTTCTCAATAATGGATGACTATCCATTATTGGCTCGCTCTTTTGAGATGCTGCCAAGATCTCAAAAAAATCTGTCCACTTTTGTGTTGATTTTGTACTTTCGTTAAGACAATTTGAGACAAGAAAAATTCTAAGACTCAAACCATAAAAACAAAAACCTCAAAAATTTAGGGGACAAATGTGAGATCAAATGAACGGAGGCAGTCACAGCTCGGAAAGAGACAAGTGATTAGATACAAATTACAATTATTCACATGACACTTACTGTGGCAGCCGCAGCAACCTGGTAAGGGTAATCCTGCTTTGATGAGTGTCCCCTTCTTGAGGACAGATATCACTCAGGCTCCTTAGCCGCACTTCAAATTTATACTGCTTGCTTGAACATCCCTACAAAAAGAAAGCTAAATCACTACTTGCATGGTTGCACCAACAAGAATACAGAACCAGTAAGGGAAGATTCAAAGATGCAGTGCATAAAAAGGGAGGCTCTCCGTCACCTGCATAAGTTAATCTTCAAACAATTGACGTATATAAACATATGAAACCAGTAAGGGAAGATTCAAGATTGAAATTAGATTACAAACCCTAAATTAAATTTCAAAAGGAAGACAGAAATTAGATTTCAAAACACTAAATTAATTACCCGAGAGAGAGAGATCGCGGTGGTGGAGAGTTAGAGACGAGGGCTCGGTGTGGTGGTACGCGGTGGCTGGCCGGAATTCAACACAAACAGTCGGATGAGAGATGAGGGCTCGGTGAGGGAGGGCTGCGCTTCAAGTTCGATTGGATGGAACAAATGAACGGAAGTGAAATTTGAAATGGGATCTGACCTAGAAACAAATGAACAGCACAGATTAAATCTAAAACAATGAACGGTTGGAAATAATTCTCTTATAATTAAAAAATAATATATATATATATATATATAATTTTTTTTTCGGTTCGGTATGGGAATACCGAAAAATGGAAATGCAAAACCGAATCCCATACCGAAAATTTCGGTTTGGTTCGGGATTACATACCGAAATTTTCGGGAATTTTGGTTTGGGATCGGGATTTTTTTGGTTTGGTTTGGGATTTTTGGGATTTTTTTCCAGCCCTATCAATGACCCTATTTGGCAATAACTTTCGCCTTAGCAGCAGTTGAAGAATTCACCGAAGCCCCAGTTGGTGATCACCACTAAAGATAGATCCTTCTTCTTTGGACGCCTCAAGATCCGAAATCTCATTCCTTAAGTCTTCTGAATCAGGGAGTTCAGCTTCTCATATTTCTTTTAGAATCCAATAGACATCCTAACATTCGAGGTGATCTCGTCGCGCGTAACCAGAGATATACCTGAAGTTATATCCCCTCCACATATTCTATTATGGACGTCTTCTTGAAGGATGTATGCAATTCTACTAGTTCTGACTTGTGCTTATTATTAATTTGTTAAAGAGCTGCAAAGTGCATGCCATCATTCTGTTCAGCCTCGCGGTGAAATCTATCCAATTCTAACTATAGACTGGTCCGCTCATTTTCCCAAGCACTCCGTTCCAAGGAAAGCACCTTTTTCAATTCAGCTTCAAGATATGCCAAGCCTATTCCACCTCAACTTTGGCTCTGCTCTCCAGTTCCAGTTCTCCCTACACCCTGGTAAGAGCTGTTTGACGATCATTCGCCTTAATCTCCTCAAATGTGGCTTGGTTTATTAGTTTCTCCACCTCCACCTCATGAGCCTCTTTCATGGCATGTAGTTTTGCTTGAACCCTCTTGAGTTCAGCAGAATGAGCTTGCAACTATTGCTCAAGTTGCGATTTGACCTCTGATTCATGGAAAGAAGACCTTTCAAGTTGACGAATTAGCTTTGTTTGACAAAAAAGAGCCATCTTCGTTGAGATGTGAGCTTGATCAACACAAGGAAGGGAATAAGAATAGCAAATTTACTAAAGTTGTCTTATAAAAGAGAGAGAGGGATTACCATGTATAGGCTTTCATGACATCGCATCAAAGCATCATCAAAGAATGTACGAACTTTCATCTAATATGCCAAGGAAATTACGGCGCCAAGTAAAGCTTGACAAAGTCCATATTTCAAAGTCAGCTAACATTCGCTAGAAGGGTAACATGGTTTAGAGAGGGCCTAATCACTAGCCAAGGTTGTGCCATCCCTTCAACTCAAGTTAGAGCTGTCAACAAATGAGTGCTAGCTTTAGATGACACCTGAGCAGGTTTGGGTAGACTCTTTGCTGCTTAAAGTATGGAAATTTAGGGAGAGGATGATTTAAGAACTTAGACTTCACTTTGATGTGGCAATGAAGCAGTCTGTTGTTACGTAGATGAAGGTTCGGACATGAGTTCATGTTATTGTAGCTGCATTGGTCCTTGGACTGGAAGGAAGAAAGGTTGAGGTCCTCCTGTGAAGGGTTGTAGTGTTAACACTACAAAGCCTAGTGAAAGGTAAATCATGACTCTTTACGAGTTAAAGAGAGGACATACAGAGCTTTCATTACCCTTGAAGCTCATCCTTGTATTCACAAGGTTATCACCTAAATGGAGGAGAAAAACTTGTATGGGGCTTGGCTTACCATTGGACTTTGCTGAGTGGCACTACAATCCACTCAAAACTTGCCATGTGACAAGTATTAAATATAATTTTTTAACATTTTTTTATATTAAAATTTCTCATAGTTATTTTTCCTCGTAACTAATATACACCATTTAATGGTTCATTTCTTTCTTCTTTTCCCCCTCTTTTTTTCTTAGCAAAATTCCCCTCTAGTGGTAAGACTTTCACTTTCTTCTCTCTCCCACTTCTCTCTCCCACTTATCTTGCTTTCTTCAGAACACATTCTGCACCCAAAAAAAAGCCATCTTCTCCAACTTTTATCATAATAAGCAACCAATTTTTCGTTCTTATACAATAGTTGATTTGATCATGTGAACTTGACATGAATAACCCACACATATAGGCGTATGAAGGTTAATTCTTTATTCTTATTTGGGGGGTTTTGGTTTTGAGTTCGGTTATTTGGTTTCTTTATATTTTTTTATCTTATTTATATAATTTGGCTTGTTGATGATTTGTCAAAATAACTTTTACATTCACTTTGAATATTAAGGTCGTTTCACAACTTATGTTTTGATCAAAGTTTAATTTTCAAATAGTATTATCTATAGTTTTCAATTATATTTGGTGGAGATTCACTTTCTTGAAAATAAAAAGTTGTATTCAGAGAGAGGAGAGACAAAGTAGAGACGGAGAAGATGGCAAATAAAAATTTGAAAGAAAAAAAGGTGAGAGAGAGAGCAAAAGAAGAAAGAAATGAACCATTAGATTGATCTCATGGTGTATATTAATTAGTAAGAAAAATAACTATGAGTATATTAAGTATAAAATAATGATAAAAGATTATATTTAATACTTGCCATATGTCAAGTTTTGAGTGTATTGTAGTGTTACTCAACAAAGTCTAGTAGCGAGCCAAGCCCCGCACAAGTTTTTCTCCAAGTGGAGGCCCTTCAAGTTCTCTCCAAACTCCTTGGATGCTTTCTCTCAAGTTGATTACATTCCTCAGATTCTGTAACTACTTAAACATATGATACAATAAATAGGGATTAAAAACAAGCTTTGCCCTTCCATTAAACAAATAAGAGTTTAACCTAATAAGTATTATAAAAGCTATGAAATCAAATGAGTGGCTTTAAGGGCATAGACGGGTGCCTAGGCGTCTTTTCTTAATGTTCAAACTCCTAAGAATTAATCGGAGTGACGGTCAGCCGCCTAACGCCTAGGTGGCGCTAAGTGGAAATTTTTAGAACAGTGCAGAAAACTAAAAAGAATTATGTGAAATTCATGGTTCATTTTTTCCTAGGAAAATTTTAGTCAAGAAATTTGGCCATAAATATTAATTAAATTTATAAATTGAAAATCTTCCATTTACCTTTACATCATCTTTTTTGTTGTTGTAATTTATCAGGGATTGTGTTGACCCTAAAAACTATCAAGCCTACATGGCGCACATGCCGAATAATTAAAAAGCTAACTACGTCATTCGATTGTGTGCGGGGCGTGCCAACTCGATGGCTGAGCTCTGCCAGTGAGTAAAATGATTTGATGTTGCGTTGGGCACGCCGTTGACTTCTGAATCTTGCGATTGCGGCCGAGAAAGGAACACGTCTCGACCTTCGGGCTCTAGAGCCTGAAGACAAGGTTGTTAGTTCTGCGAAGTTGAATATCAAATTCGACTCTCAGGGTGCCGAATGTAGTAATTTGGTAACACCTCACTTTGTCGAGAAGGCTGCTGAGATGACCTCTTGGATAGGTAACCAGTTGGTCTCAGAGCAATGCTGGTTATCCAAACTAAAGGTGCTTCGTAGTCGAATGATTCTACAACTACAGTGCTGTTTATCCAAACTGAAGATGTTCACCAATTGCCTTCACAATGTTATTTATCCAAACTGAAGATGTGTTGGCGAAAAAGGAAAATAAAAATCTCAAGGTTGTTGAGAGGTTTCGCGTAGAGCGAGAATTTGCGCAAAGCAATTTTGTGTGTTTAATTGGAGGGCTTGGAATGATTCACCCCATTTCCTATTTATAGCAATCTCTCATAGCTAAGCTCCATTCTTAGATTAGGATTCCTCAACCTAATCTAACTAGGACTCGGCCAATCCTAATTCAACTGGGACTTTGAACCCACCTTTTAAACGAGCCAAATTCACTTCCCAAGTCCTAGTATTTCTGGGACTCCTTATAATAGGATTCGGCCAACCTCGATAGGGCAGGCCCACAACAAAATTCCAAATAAACACCATCAGGGTGAGAATATCTGAGCTCGGCCCAAAATATCATTATCAGGCCCAAACAGATTGTCTGGTAGAAAAGACTGGATTGATTTTTTATTTTGAGAAGTTGAGAAGAGGATCATGAAGAATATTGATTGCTATTTTCTAATTCTCTCATTTTGAGACGATTTGAATAAATAAATTTTCTTCTTAAGTAATCACTAATCACTCTACTACTTCTAAGTTGATTAACTTTTCATTCATTAACATGCATTAAAATAGTATCGCATTCATTTCAATTCAATTATATACTCCGAACCATGCCTTAGATTAGAAAAAGGAAAAGATAAAATCTCAAGAGTAAATATCTTTAAAAGCCTCTGTGAGGCGGACTAGAATTCTCTTCCCTCCTCTTTGCATCCCCTTCTATCCCCTCCTCTTACATTCTTTTATTTTGTCATTCTCTTGTTATAAAAAATCAATATAAAATATTGACGTGTCTTAACCGTGATCGTTCAAATAGAAAGAAAAAGAATGTGTAAGAAAAAAAGAGAAAATAAAATCCTACTCTCCGTGAGGCTGTGACATCTTGTCCTGGTGCCCCGACCCCAAAAAAAAACAAGAAAAACGAAAAAGCTTGTGGTCTCAAATCATATATTCGTATCTAGTCAATTATTTAATGCACCGTCCCCTGCCATCACCACTTGCCCTATAAAACCAGCTACTCACGGGCTCGCATTTCTAACTCTCTCTCTCTCTCTCTCTCTCTCCATGCAACAGTGATTAATTTAATCACATTACTCACCAAAACACAGAGATAAAGTCCTTCAAACCAAATCCAATCCGGTCCAGTCCAATCCATAATTCTGAAATGGCCGCCGCCGCTTCCACAACCACCATTTCAATCCTCCTTCTGCTGCTCATAGGGCTCAACAGTCCAGTCCATGCCAATCCCATCAAAACCATAGTTGTTACAGTGATGGAGA
This sequence comes from Malus x robusta, assembly GCA_963082935.1. Taxonomy (NCBI): domain Eukaryota; kingdom Viridiplantae; phylum Streptophyta; class Magnoliopsida; order Rosales; family Rosaceae; genus Malus; species Malus x robusta. The sequence goes on from OY720330.1 coordinate 21,925,919, forward strand.
ACAGGTCATTCGACCACATGCTGGGGTGGATGAAGAAAATCAACCCTGAAATCAACGGCGTGGATGGCTCCGAGGCCAACCCTCTCTCCACCACCGACCCCAACTCCAAGCGCTTCTTCTTCAACAACGAGTCTCACTATGTGGACCCTGATCCTGGCCACTCCTTCCAAGCCATCCGAGAGCAGATATTCGGGTCGGATAACACGTCGGCCGACCCTCCACCCATGAATGGCTTTGCTCAGCAGGCTTACTCCATGGACAACACCACCGCCCTGTCTCAGGATGTTATGAATGGATTCAACCCTGACATGGTTGCTGTCTACAAAACTCTTGTTTCTGAATTTGCTGTCTTTGACAGGTAGGTAACTACGTACCAATTCTTTTCTTTTCCCGGAAGCGATTTTCTCACATTTTCGTTTTCTTTGCATTCTCACGTTTATTTTGTATATATAAATTGAATAAATAAAAAGAGGACTAAAAGTAAAAATAAACAGAGATGAGACGAAATTTCATTTGATTAAAATCTCTGATTTTGTTTTTTTAAAAAACACTTTTAACAAAAAAAAAATTTACAAATATTTAACAACTTTATTTTACAATTTTTTATTCTCATAATATAATAATATTTTTTTTTTTTTTAAATTACAACAATACAAAACTAGTCTCATTGTTTGAGCTAAAGGAGTATTAAGATTAAAATCTCCTCACGATAATGCTTTCATTTTCTTTACTTTTTCATATTTTCAAAACAGTGAAATTCAGGATTCCATTTTTGTTACCAGAATATGAATTTCTGTGGTAGTGAAGTGATGACATTTTCGATAAAAACAAGACAACTAACATGTCCTGAAATGTCAATCAAATTCATTTTGTTCCACTTTTATAGGTTGCCATGCAATAATTGCGGTTGGCACTAGTAGTTTCTTAGATTATGACTTCCGATCGATCCGATCGAGCCGATCGAGCACGCTGTTTTCACTATTTTATATATATATATTTTTTTAATACAAGAGATTATTATTTGTCATTTAGTATTACAGTAATATTTCTTTTACTAACAAGTGAAAAATCTTAGGTTTTTAAGTCTGTTTCTCGTCAAAAACGAATTTAAACCACATTATTGTTAAATCATTATGAGGATTAGCTTAACCTCTCATCCTTAATTTTGAACCACATTATTGCTAAATCATTATGAAGATTAGCTTAACCTCTCATCCTTAATTTCCTTAGTTCAATAATACCGTTTGTTAAAAAAATATACAAGAGACTACTACTCTAAATCATTATGAAGATTAGCTTAACCTCTCATCCTTAATTTCCTTAGTTCAATAATACCGTTTGTTAAAAAAAATATACAAGTGACTACTACTTTAATTTAACTTTGAACGGAGAGGCAGTGGGTTTTAAGGGAATTCTCTAACTAGCAAAGGCAATTAACCACATACATTTTATTGATCGAAAATGTCATGCTAGAGAAGATTTTAGGTTCTCAATTGGTAGTAGGATTTTATCCCCTCTAATCCTTTCCTTGAGTCCTCTCTTCTCTTACTTTCCTCTTTTTTACTCTATAAAAAAAATTAAAAAAAAACTAATGAAAAGTTCAAAAAAACTTCTCTTTTAACGAAAAGTTATTTTAAAAGTATAGTTAATAGTGCCAGTTAAAGGTAAAAATGTGATTTTTCGTTAAAAGTGAATAGTGCCGGGAGTGTTTTGTTAAAACTCCCTAAAAAAACAGGCAACATCAGATGTTACATGGTTTAATCGTAATCGTCCAACTAGGAGAGAACTGAACGGGAGAGATATTTGGAGGTAAAAAAATCCTATTCCACTCCATTGGTGCACTATTTGTTTTTTGTTGTGCCAAATAATGTAACGAGTTTATCTCATCAACCTTATTTATTATTTATCATATTACGTAGTACACTAATGGAACCACTAATGTAGTACAAAAATGTAAGTAGCATGCTATAGTTGGCTGTCCCAAGCAATTAATTAACCTAAGAATTTTGTAAAGGTGGTTCGCCTCAGTGCCATCCTCAACACAGCCAAATCGGCTCTACGTGCATTCAGGGACATCAGCTGGTGCAACAAGCAACATCCCAGCCCTTCTCGCCAAAGGGTACCCTCAAAGAACCATCTTCGAGAACCTTGACGACGCCGGAATATCCTTTGGAATATTCTACCAAAACATCCCATCGACATTGTTCTATAGGAACCTGAGGAAGCTCAAGTACATAGGTAAGTTCCATTTGTACGACACCTTCAAGAGCCATGCAAAGGAAGGGAAACTGCCCGGGTATACCGTCATAGAACAGAGGTACTTCGATGTCAAGAGTGCACCAGCAAATGATGATCATCCCTCCCATGACGTGTACCACGGGCAGATGTTTGTGAAGGAGGTGTATGAGACACTGAGAGCAAGCCCTCAGTGGAACAACACCCTGATGATCATCACGTATGATGAACATGGCGGTTTCTATGACCACGTCCCTACGCCGGTTCGTGGGGTCCCCAGCCCAGACGGGATCGTGGGGCCGGAGCCTTTCTTGTTTCAGTTCAACCGTTTGGGAGTTAGGGTTCCAACGATCATGGTCTCACCATGGATAGAGAAGGGTACAGGTGAGTACTAATGCTCCTTAATTAATTTCAAAATTTTCAGCTAATTAAATTATTGGCATATGATTCTCTCCCTTTTTCTATGATCATATTATTCTAAAGTTTGGAGGCTGGCGAGTACGCATATAGAGTTCCCATTAATAAGAAAGATAATCAATAAAATAGTTCAAAATATCAACACATGAAATTGCTCAAAAAAAAGTGAGCCTTTTTAGTATCTGAAGTGTTTTTCTTCTTGGATTACACTTGGACGGAATTGAAACCTATACCTATCATATACCTTACCCTAACACATTAGCCCACCATACGTCACCATTACCTTGTTTTTTTTAATACATACGATATGGCGAGAATTGAATCTAAGATCTCAATTACAAAGTGAAGAAGAATATTCTAGACCATAATACTAAGTAATTACGTCACCACTACCTAAAATAAGGTTGATCTATATACTTGAAGTTATGCCATGATGTTAGCATAGGTTCGTCTTGATTGGGAGAGAATATATAAAATGATTGCTTGGTTGATAACCTTAGTTAGAAAATAGCATTAACACTATACATAATGGGGATGTTTTTTTTTTTTTTTTTTTTTTTTCATGGACCAAACGTGGGACTCAGGTTGATTATCCTATGTGGAGTATCCTATGTGGGCTTATTTTAAAGGGTAAATTACACTTTATCACCTCAGGTTTAAGGTCTATTACAACCTCATACAACATTTTCAAAATATTTCACTTTCATACCTCATGTACTATTTTATTTCAATATAATACATCCGTTAAGAGCTGACATGGCTGCCACATTTGTGTCACGTGGCAAAAAAAAAATTTATGCATGAAAATATTATAATATTTATCCTATTTCAAAAAAAATAAAAAAATAAAAAAACCCAAACCCAGAAATCGTCTTCCCCACCCAAAATCCCATGTCTTCCCCTTCCCCATCCCTAGTCGCATTCACTTCTTCTCCCTCCCTTCATCTAAAAGCCTACAAAACCCTAATTTTTCCCGCAAATCTCACACAAAATCCTAGGGTTTATTCCCATATCCGACAAAATAAAACAGAAATTAACAAAACCCTAATTTTTCCCCCAAATCTTACACGCAAAACTCCAATTAGGGCTCCCTCACAGCAAATCAGCTAGAGAGAGAGTTAGGCTTACAACATCGACAACCACAAGGGGTAGAGCTTTGAGCTTCGTTTGCTTTTCTCTACGATTAGATCTCGTTCCTTCGCTCTTCTCTACTTTCTCTCTCTAAAACGTTTCACAGTCTCACAGTTTCTCTCTTCTGTCTCTCTCTGTATCCTTTTCCTTTTTTTCCCTATTTTCTCTGTTGTTTTTCTTCTGGCGCTTCGCGGATCGTCATATTTTAGGCTCCAGGGGCAGGTTTCTTGGCTTCAAGCCTTCAACAGATCAAGAACTTATCTGGGCAGAGCAGTTGTATGGATGTGGGTTGTGGTCGTGGTGCGGGTATGGTAGGTAGGAACGATGCAACCATTTTTTTGTCGATGTTCCTCTTGAATTGTTTGATAATCAGAGCCAATTTATTTTGGATTTTGATGATGAGGATGATGAGAATTTTGATGATGGGGATGATGAGATTAAAGAGGAGAGGAATTTGGGTGAATGTTGCTAGGGATGGGGAAAGGGAAGACATGGGATTCCGGGTGGGGAAGACGATTTATGGGTTTGGTGTTTTTTTTTTTTTTTTTTTTGAAATAGGGTAAATATTATATGGCTAATTATATTAGCACCCTACAAGTTGTTAAATAAACCTCACATACTTAATACACCCCACATTTACTTTTTTCAATTAAAAATTATCTTAATACACCCCACTTCCTTCCCCATAATACCCTCACACCTCACATTCTTAATATACACCTTACATTTTCTACATACACCCTCACATTTCTCAAATCTTGTAACACTCATTTTTAATTTTGCGGAATGATTTCAAACCATCTGAACGTTAGTTTGCCGAATGATTTCAAATTGAATGATTTGAAAAAAAAAATGTTTAGGTTCATTTGAACGTTTTTCAATAACAACAATAATGATTTCAAAGCTACCATGTTGTTTCCATTTTCTTGTGCATATTTTGGTCGAACCAAGTCGACTTGCAAGAAAGCATCTTAGAATAGTGCAAGAAAGCACCTTATGAATGCCATTGACTAATAAGGTCAAAATTGTAATTGCATAGTAGGGTAAATAAGTTATTAATATTAAATTTTAATGTGGGGTACATTCAACATTTTGTGGGGTGCTAATATAAAATGCCTATTTTTAATGCAAAAAAAATTATTTTTTTTGCTATGTGGCACAAATGTGGCAGCCACGTCAGCTCTTAACAGATCAATGGATGGAAAATGTAACAGATGTATTATATTGAAATAAAATAGTACGTGAGGTGAGGTATGAAAGTGAAATGTTTTGAAGATGTTGTATGAGGTTGTAATAGTGAGGTGGTAAGGTATAATTTACCCTATTTTAAACTATTTAGTACTGGTTTGGTACTGAGTTGCTTTTATTTTAAACATATAATTCAATGTTTAAGAATAAAGTATATTTACTAATTCACTTTTATTTGTTAAAAAAATTAAATTAATGACACATCTAATATTATACTTTTTTTTGTCATTTCACACAGGCACAACTGTTTTACATAAAAGTTTACCAAACACTATAATACTGCTTTTTTTTTTCAAAAGCACTTTTACAAAAAAATTTACCAAACACTCTGCTACTTTATTTCACAACTACTTATTCTCACAGCACAACAAAAACATTTTTTTTTTTTTCAAAACACAGCAATACTAAACCAACCTTTTTCACCATATCAATCCATGAATCCACGCTAATCCCCACAATTGGTCTAAAGCCAATCCAATCCTGTTTATATCAAGAGTATCCGTATTTAAGCTACTGATTTCACAGCCTATTAATTAGTCGTCGCGTAACACAAGAAAAGTCGTAGAAGTTAAAAAAAGAGTATCGATCATATGGTACCACCACCCTTTGTCGGTACATCTGTTTCATAATCTTATTTGGATTGCTTCCAATTGTACGCAATTGACAAAGAACTTGGTGTCCATTTCACATTGCCTTTTTTTAAAAGATGTGTGGATAGATGGATCATGGCATGGTTAGGAGAGCACCTACAATTGTATGTGTTGTATGGGTTGTCTACATCGTCAATCAAAAACGATGTACTTTTGTTGATAACTTGGAGTTCGTTTGGAAGTGTTTTTAAAATATCTGAATGCGTTTTTTGTGAAATTGATTTTGAGTTCCAAAAGCATTTTAAGTGCTATTTAGAAGAACCATCAGATATGTGCTTCATGCAGGAAACATTTAGTGTTTTTCTAGAATTATTTGGATTTTTGCTAAGAATTGATTTAAAAAACATATTCATCATAATTGCATTTAGTTATTTTAAAAGCACTTTCAAACGAGCCCCTAATATATGTGAGGCAGTTAACAGGTTTGTTGAGAGAGAAATGATACACACACACACCCTGTTTAGTCCCTCAAACACCCATGTTTAATCGTGTCACTTATTTTGGTTGATTTAATTCAATCCAATTGACAATAAACAAAGAGGTGAAAATCACCTCCCTTGTTGAGATTGTTAGCTAACTTGCGAGAAGCACATAAGCAATCACACGGCACAAAAGTAACATAAATTTAAATATCTTGGAAAGAAAGAAGGAATGGCAAAAGTATGCCCAGGACGGTGACTTCTGCACACCATTTTTCACTTTTACACGCACTCTCGATACAGTAATCTAAATAAATTTCCTTATTTTGCTCGTTTATCCAAATTTTGTGCGTACAAAATGAGTTGAACTTTGGGACAATTACAGGCTAGTTTAACAGAAGTGGAGTGGCGTTAAACTTAGTTTACTAATTGATGAGAACATTTGTTACTTAATATCATCTGCTAGTAAGCTTTGATTTCGTTGGAACTAATGCTCATAAGCTTTGATTTCTAGCAAAGTAGAATATGTTTAGAATAATAAAAACTAATGACTAACAGCTTATTGTTTGCATTGACGATGATGAATGCAGTCATCCATGGGCCTAATGGATCACCATCTTCAACTTCGGAATTTGAACATTCATCTATTCCAGCAACAGTCAAGAAGATCTTCAACCTAACCGCACCCTTCCTCACGAAGAGGGATGAATGGGCCGGCACCTTCGAAAGCATTGTCCAAACGCGGACAGAACCCAGAACTGACTGCCCAGGTTAGTTATATTTTACTAGCTATCAAAACAGGAGAAGGTTACCTGTAATGTTGATGCATTAATCCTGCATAGCAAAAGCATGACTAATATGTACGTCTCAATTGCCTGAAATTTTTACTAGAGCAACTACCGACGCCAGTTGCCATCAGAAAGGGTGAGCCTAATGAAGATGCCAAGCTTACTGAATTTCAACAGGAGATGATGCAACTCGCAGCAGTTCTGAAAGGAGACAACATATTTACAAGTTACCCGGAAAAGACGGGGAAGGAGATGACTGTCAAGGATGGGAAGAAATACGCCGATGATGCAGTTAAACGATTCTTTGAAGCCGGGCTTTATGCTAAAAGAATGGGAGTTAACGAGGAACAGATTGTCCAGATGAGGCCCTCCCTTACTTCGAGATCATCCAAAACTTCACCGGAACACCCATAGAAATCTAGCAGTGGTTCCTGAGGTGTATATGTATAGAGCAGTCATATATTTATGTAGTTATACAAATCCAAGGAAAGAAATGAAATGAAATAATCTAATGAAGCATTTCATGATGTTCTATATATCGAATCTTTTCTCCCATCTCGATCTCCAAGTTCATAAACCGTATATTTGTATCAGGAAGATAAATTTCCCTCTCTTTTGTATACTCTAAGCCCCTTCTTAAGCACTCAAGTTAGGAAGCGAAGGCTGATCATAACGCTCTAAGAATTCCGAGTAATCAAACTGCAAAATATTCGGCATCTGATACCGTTCTTACTCGAGCTTCAGTCTGCCTATCGCCCATTATATGTCTGGCAAGACGCTTTTAATCAATCCCAACCCTAGTATTTAGTTTATAGGACAATAAAAAGGTATAAAGATTCAACAGAAAACACCTTAAATTGTTAACTCGTAAACATCCCGGGAAGACAAACCACAATCCAAAATCTTATTGTGAGGTCAAAGTGCAAAAATTTGTAACATGAGAATGTATGGTATACAAAAGAATTAATTAGCCTTGATGGCTTTCTGTCAATGTGCATCAACAACAAAAGATCATTCTTTACTCACCAAAGACATTCCTTATCTAACTATAAATATTCTTTTGTTAAATAAATTTGTATCGACAGAACCTCCCCAACGGTGACAAGCTGACAGCGTTTAAAATATCAGTACGCAAGAGAAGAACTGATGGGCTTATATCTTACTTTTCATCTCAGCCACTGGTTTAGCTGTACCAACCAGGAATGTTTGCAGTAGCCTCGTTAACCATTTTCACGAGCCTTACCTGCATACGTAACATTTATTAACTGGATGATTGAACGATGAATGACTCGTATCGTATCATCTCATGACATAACAAGCATGTGGACTCCAGTTATCAGAATGATAAACAAACATTACTTCATATGGAAAATCCCATACATGGTGCACGCCTTCTCCCTTTATCTTTGCTAATTAGTAATTCCATTGGCCTGATTTTTCCCTAGCAGTATATTTTCTTTCTAAAGAATGCAGAAAAGTTAAAGCGCATGAAAGCAGACGACAATATTATGCCTTAGATTTAATTCAGCCAAATAATGCACGCACTAAACCGACAAAATATTCGTTGAAATAATTCTTTCTTGCCAATTAATAACAGCACATTAACCAACCACACCAGATCCCGCAAACATATTCTCAAACAGGCCTTTTGAACATATTAGTAATAGACTTACCACACTTTCAGGAACTCCTGGAGGGGGCAAAGAGAGGTTTCGTGGTGGAGGACCACTGAGATATGCTCTCTTGTCAAAACGCCATTCTCCAATCTTACCATAAGTCAGGTCTCCCTAAATGTTGACAGAAAAACTCTTTCAGAAACAAATAAATACTAAGGAAACAATCGTAAAAATACATGCAAAAGGGTCGACAGTGAAATAGTTGCAGTTCCATCCATTAAAAAAAAAAAAAAAAAAAAAAAAAAAAAAAGGAGAGAGATAGAGAAAGAGGGATACTTTTAAATTATAGTCGCATCCGTAAGTATAATGGATGATGAACCTCTTCCCAACTTTCAAATCCCATGGAGGCTGCAAGATTGGACAAAATCAAATTACTTAGAAGAAAAGGATAACTAATACATACAAAATAAAAAATAATCATTCAAACCTGCAACATAAAGTCTTCACGAAGAATATGCCGCACACCATGCAATGCAGATGCCACAGCATATGCATACCTTAGTGCAGCAAAGAAATGACACCAACATCAGATAAAAAACAACACATCAGACCAAAACTATTCAAGCTTAGTACTCACATCTCAAGCACCCATCCAAAAGCCTTATCAGTCTCTAGGTCATCTTTCATTTTCAAAGACACATTCACCCATGTGGGAGCGATTTCCTCCAGCAGGGACTGAAATAGATAACTAAGTGAGCATGCATTTCAAAAGTACGGTTTGTAGTGAATGTGAAACTGTCAGCCTGATGGCAAAACTATAAATACGACGCAGAGATGATATAAATACAAGTATAGACATGCAGCAGAGCGATGTATACATAATAAATAATGTTCCATCATTTAAAATCACAACAATTCATAAACCACATTAGTGATAAAATATTTTCTTTATGATTCAAAGGTAAATTGCCAATCTGATGGATATCATTGATTTTCCAAATTATTTTCAGAATTATGCCTTGTAGCAAAATTAAAATGGTTTGCCTGATTGCAGGACAGCCAAAGCTGTGAGGAAATGATAAATCATTTACAAACTGGCATGCACCAGCACACTACCACACTATATGACAATAAATGTTTCAGAATCCATAACCACGTAAACTGAAAGCTATATTAACACTACGTTATTTTACCTTCTTTATGATTACAGGAGAATTGCCAATTGGATCAACATCAGTCACAGGGCCTTTTTCCACAGGATAAAACTTTCTAATTATTTTCTCATTTTCGGTTGGTTTAATGTAGAAAAATGGATACCCTGCTGGATTGTTTCCACGTGCTAAGTTTGGCAAAGGATTTACAAATATGTGGTCAGGTTCAGCCATTAGAATGTATCTGCATTGATCATGACAGACACCAGTTTTCTGATTCATAGTGAAGAAAATTTTACAAGAACTTCAAACGGGAAGGATAGAGAAAAAAGCCCTTACTCTTCCTCGATTGTTGCTTTCTCCAGCCATTGCACAAAAGCCCATGGTCTGTTTAGGACAATATAGCCCTGGATACAACATTGAATTGAAGTCTGAATAATTGGTAGCAGAGATTAAACATTAGTTGCTAAGTCACTACAGACATTAAGTTCTTTAATCTTCTCAGGGACACTAAAAATAAGGAATAAATTCTTTAAATATGTTAGTTGCTAAGTCCCTACAGAGATTAAACATTGTGGTTAGGAAAGCATAAATCTTCCAATTAAAGCCAAAATAGTTGCATTTACGATTTACTGAAACAATATAGGAAGAGACCCATTTGACAAATATGCTGGGATTTGATGGTTCAAGTAATCTCCAGCAACATACATTGCATTCTCCATACATAGGAGCCCTCTCTCATAAAATGGAATGATAAATGGCTCTTCTATAACTAACAATATGTAGGGACATTTCTAACATGTGATTTTCTCAATACCAAATTTCTGCCCAACTAGTTTTGTTCATTATGTTAAATACTTGCGATGAAACAACCTGTACCAATAATGCCTTAATGAACTAGCTCATGAAATAAGTTGAAACGTTATACAAACAGCATAAGCACAGAAGAAGATTACAACTTAGAAAGAATGGCAACGAAATAGCAAGTAGAGAGAGAGAGAACTGAGACAAAGTGGCAAAAAATATTCTCACCCGATCCAAGCCCTCCGGAAGAGGATCAACCACAACTGTTGGAATCTCCTCCGTCAAATTGTCAGCATTTCCAGAATGCAAAACTCGAGTGAACATTCCCATATCTGATCCAGGCATATCTTTTACCTTGTTGTACCAGTAATACATGATCCGACACTGCCACTGGCTATACGGAGCATCAGTGGCTGTAACAACAACATGAAATTTTGGATTCTCCGCCTTCGAGGGCCGCTGAATCACAGGATCTTCCAACGGGTCTTCCCCCAAAATGCCCGAGTAGAAGGCTTTGTTGTGTATTATAATGGTTAACAAATTATAAGTTGCAAAGAAAAAACCAAGTGCTAAAAGCACCAAAAGTACTGGCGATGCACGTCCCATGCTTTTTCTCCCAATCATTCTTCCGCCTCAATCCGAAATGCAGACTTTAAATCCCCAATGTAGAACACAACTCATTACTTACCTACAAAATCTTTTTAAAACAAACCCATTAATCCCATCGATTCCTCCACTTCTGAGCTCAATTACAACGATATAGAAATGCCACTCTTATTACAATAAACCCATTAAACAATAAACAATAAACAATATCCTTTCCCAAAGTTCTACTGAATCAAGCATAAACCCAAAAACAAGCAACCGGCATTTCTGCATTACGATTACAATTTACAAGAGAGACAATAACAAGTCAATGCATCGGGTTTGATGTTCGAAGAGCAGCACAGCCACCAAGCAATCCAACGAGCATAAATATTAAGTCCAAAACTAGAAAAACAAAACAAACAAGAAGTTGGAAAGTTTCCAATAAATCAAACAATCAGAGCAACAAAAACAAAAAGGGAAAATTCATACTTGAGCTACAATTCAGAGGAATGTGAACTGGACACGCAGATCTACAGAGATAGAAAGCAAATAAAGCAGGATAACTGGAAACAGTTTATAACCGAAGAAACAACTTAAAAGAGCAAGATTATGAAAGGAAGGAGCAATTGACCTGTTAAAATTGCAGGTTGGGAGTTTCTAACAGATGAAGGTTTCCCTTCTCCTCTTCTCTTCTGAGGGACTTGGAAAATGAAAGAGTAGCGACTCGGAGGTTTATTTTTCAACGCCACCTATAAAACTCGGAGGGTTTTTTGGATTGTTTTTTCTGACATAACTCAGCACTTGGGAGGTCTGAAAAGTCGGATGCTGAATCTGTCTGTATAAAGACCCATTTCAAAAGTAGGATACTGAACCAGCCTCAGTTGTTTTTTTGGGGATTTTCTTTCTACGATGGTCCCCAGTATCGAAACTCTTGATTTTGTAACTGCTAGATGTTTGACAAAAATTAAAATTTAACGGTTAAAAGTTAAAAGTATAGAATACTTCGTAATATCATAGAATTTTTTGTTTCTTTAGTTTTATTTACGATAATGCTTCTTGAAACTCAATTTGAGTGTCACTTAACCCTCTAAAATTCAAATAGTATCATTTTTTACTTTTAAATAAATGATAGTATCTGCACTAAAGGAGTCAGGGAGTGAGTTAAGCTTCACATTGGGTCAGCCATAATAATGTGGTTTGATTTCGTTTTTGACGAGAATCGAATCTAAGACCTTTCACTTAGAAGTGAAAATGAATACTACTATACTATAGTACCAAGAACTAGCTTGGTATTTGTGAACACGGAAAATTCCTGAAACGAAAGAGACAATAAACAAACGTGCACAAACAAATATTCGTATTTGATAGTTTTGGGTTACAATCTCTCTCAAATTTATTCCTCTGATTCGATCTCCGTAAGGTATTGATTTGTGGGATGTGCGATTGATCCAAGGGTCGTCGAGGCTTGATCTTGGATGAACGAGGATGAACGGATCTTCAGGGGCTTTTGGGCTTGATCTTGAAGAATGGTGATTGACGGATCTTCAAGGGCTTTTGGGCTTGATCTTGAAGAACAGTGATGAACGGATTTCCGAGGGCTTTTGGGCTTGAACTCGAAGAACAGTGACGAACGGATCTTCGAGAGTTTTTGGGCTTGAACGGATCTTCGAGGGCTTCTGAGTTTGATCTCGAAGAACAGTGATGAACGATGAACACTTTCTTCAAGGGCCGTCGAGGCTTGGGCTTGATGAACAGCGGATGAGCGGATTCGTTGATGTTGTCGATCCAAAGGGGCCGTTGGGGCTTGATCCTTGAGGATGAACAGTTGATGAACGATGAACGCTTTCTTCAAGGGCCGTCGAGGCTTGGGCTTGATGAACAGCGGATGAGCGGATTCGTTGATGTTGTCGATCCAAAGGGGTCGTTGGGGCTTGATCCTTGAGGATGAACAGTTGATGAACGATGAACGCTTTCTTCAAAGGTCGTCGAGGCTTGGGCTTGAAGGTGGATGATTGTTGATCCAAGGGTCGTCGGGGCTTGATCTTGGAAGAACGATGAACGAAGAACGAAGAAGGCTTTCTTGATTCTTCGGGAACCTGGATGCTTGAAAGCTTCGGAGTTTCAGAGCTTCAGAGTTTCAAGGTGTGATATGAATTCGTTTTTTCTAAATGAATGAAATTGGCTTCTATTTATAGAATTTTCCAAGGCCTAATTTTGAATATAATATTCCAGATGAAATAAGTCGTTTCTGCCAGGTGTTGACACGTGTCCTATTTGATGACTTTTCCAACTCATTTCAATTTTCGTTGAGTCACACGCTATGTGTAAAATTTATGTAATACATGAGCGTTGACACTTTGATTTATCGGTCAACATTTATTTACCAAAATTTCGATGTCTACAAATGCCCCCACTTCAAGGCACGTCGTATACATGTGCTTGTCACATGTGGGAGATGCGTTTTGAAGTCCCTTACTGTAGATGTCGATCCAAGGGCCGTTGAGGCTTGATCTTGAATTGGGCTGGAGATTTCTTCAAGGGCCGTCGAGGCTTGATCTTGAACTTTTGTTTGAAATTTCTTCAAGGGCCGTCGAGACTTGATCTTGAAGGTTGAAATTGGACCACAAGGAGCTTCATGTGGTAGATGATCTTTGGCTTTGGTAGTAGGTGAATCGGCACGTATTTTGTTGCGCTTGTTGACTTTCCACAGCTTTGATCTTGAACTGGATTGGAGGATTTTCTGGATTCCTCCAATTTGTTGATTTTCCACAGCTTATTCTTGAACTAGGTTTTGATTCAAGGGTGGTAGACACTTAATCTTGGATCGGACTTGTGATTACCTCAAGGGCCATCGAGGCTTGATCTTGAATTTGGCTAGAAACTTCTTTAAAGGCCGTTGAGGCTTGATTCTTGAAGGTTAATTCGAACACATGACAAGCAGGCATGAGGTGAAGGTGACGACTTGTTGCTTTGTTCAATCTTTCTAATTCACACCCGAGCAGTTTGGTCAACGGTATGATCTTCAAGATTGATGGGCTATTCTTCCAGTTGGTGACTTGATCTTTTAAGGATTTGATTCAAGGTTGGTGAATCGGCACGTGCAGCCCACAACGCCTAGTAAGCCGACCCAAGAATTTGAGGGTCAAAACGAATTCACCTTCAGAGTGATTGCAACTTTGATGATATGAGATACTCTTGCTTTTGAAGAAGTAGCGGATGAATCAGCACGTGCTTGGTTGCACTTGTCTCCACATGCTTCAAGGTATCATCTTCATTTCATTTATCTGTTCCTCAGGCAGAGGTGGCATTTTCTCGAGTTCTTCATCTCAAACTTTTTCTGCTGAGTTGACTGTTCATGTTGCATTCTTCTCTGCTTGTTTCTTCAGGCAGATGTGGCAGTTTCTCGAGTTCCTCAGTTCAGACTCCTTCTGCTGAGTTGACTGTGCAGACCGTATTCTTCTCTGCTTGTTCCTTCCGCACGTTGTCTCCACATGCTTCAAGGTATCATTTTCACTTGCCTTATATGTTCTCCGGGCAGATGTGGCAACTTCTTTGAAAGTACAGCAGCAGTGGGGGGGCAAGTACTCGAGAGCAGTGCCACGTAGGCAATTAGGGAAGGGTTCCAAGCAGTCGGTTCCTTACCCGAGTTTGAGTGGAGGTTCCGGCATATTGTTTTCTTTATCCTTGTCTTTGTAAGTAAGAACAAGGACAAAGGAAAGGACAGGGAGAACGCATGATATGAGATACTCTTGCTTTCTACCCTAGTGATATGAGATACTTTTGCTTTGGTGTCATTTGTTTGCCGAGGTACCCCAAGGAATAAGGAACACTGAGTGACTCGAGAGGCTTCGTTGGGAAGGCATTCTCGGAGATGAAGAAAGGCTCTGTATGTCTGCCTTGCTATCGAAGGTGAAGGTGGACAATTATAGGAAGTTCTTTAATACCTGTAGAGGTACTATTCTTTTACTCGCTTCGGCAACCGTTGGATGATTGAACAGTAAACTTCACGTGCTTTCTCCTTCACCCAAAAATCTTTCGACAAATTGTCCGTGATTTGCGCAAAGTTGAGTGTGCATATGACAGGTGATGACACGCCTGAAAAAGACTAGCGCCTCTTCGATATCTGGGATTGGCGCTTCGACAAATTACCCGTGATTTCCGCAAAGCTGAATTTGCGTGTGACGGGTGCCGACGGGTCTGGAAAAGCAAGATGCTTCTCCGTTTTCTGAGCTTGCCTCTTCGATTTTTGAATGGCTGCTTCGAATTCTGAGCTCGCCTCTTCGATCTCTGAAATCCCGTCGAGTGCTGATTTTTTATAAAGGCACGTTGTTCGTTTCAAAGCACACTTGAATTTTCGCTTGTGAAAACTCCCTTCTTGCACTTCTAAGATCTTGATTTGTCCGATCTCTTCCTCCTTCAACACTTTGAAAATGTCTGGACCCTCCGACCGTCGTTTTGACTTGAATCTTGGTGAAGAGGCAGTCCCGCCTTCTCCAGACAACATATGGCGCCCATCCTTTATATCCCCCACTGGGCCTCTTACCGTTGGGGATTCGGTGGTGAAGAATGATATGACCGCTGCGGTGGTGGCCCGAAACCTTGTCACTCCCAGAGATAACAGACTACTTTCCAAACGGTCTGATGAGTTGGTTGTTAAGGATTCTCTGGCTCTCAGTGTGCAGTGTGCAGGTTCTGTGTCTAATATGGCCCAACGCCTATTTGCTCGAACCCGTCAAGTTGAATCATTAGCGGCTGAAGTGATGAGTCTTAAACAGGAGATTAGAGGGCTCAAGCAGGAGAATAAACAGTTGCATAAGCTCGCACATAGCTATGCGACAAACATGAAGAGGAAGATTGACCAGATGCAGGAATCTGATGGTCAGATTTTACTTGATCATCAGCAGTTTGTGGGTTTGTTCCAGCAGCATTTGCCTTCGTCTTCTGGGGCTGTACCGCATAATGAAGCTCCTCATGATCAACCTCCGGCTCCTCTTCTTCCTGGAGTTCCACCGAGTGGTGTGACTTCAAACAGTCAACCTCCGACGTCTCTTTTTCCTAGAGCTCCGCCGAGTACTGAGACACCACTTGAGCAATAAAGACTCCCTCCCGTTTGTTTGCACATTTGTAATTTTTTTTTTTTTTTGGTATGTAGAATGCAATTTTATGTAGAATTTCCAGAAAAAATAAATAAAATGGACCTTCTATTTCTCTCTATGCATTTGTTTTTTTTTTCTTTTTCTTTTGGTGCTGGATGTCCAAGTTCCATCATTTTTTATTTTATTTTATTTTATTTTATTTTTAATTATTATTTATTATTATTATTATTATTATTATTATTATTTTATTATTTATTTATTTATTTATTTTTTACAATTTTTTCTTTCTGCACATGGTGCTCATGCATCACCAGAAACTTTTGATCTGCCGTTGTACCCTATCTTTGATCGACTATTCCTCTTTTTTTTTCACGTGGTGCCAGAGTGCACCACCACCTCCCTTTTTTTTTTTTTTTTTTTTTTTAATTGTATTTCTTTCTGTATAAATTAGGATGCTTAGAGGAGGGATTTGTAGGAGCGGAGCAAGGAGGCCGAGAAGATGGTGCTTCGAGCTTCATGACCGGCTAGTCGTTTGACGGCGGTCGTTGAAGTTCTTTTCTATCATGGTGGCCATAGTGACGAGCTCGAGGGAGTCCAGGCGCGGCGGAGGATCACATTCAAAGGCAGTATTAGAGCAACGGAAGCACACCAACCTTCGAACCCAAGCCCAAGACATCAACCGTTGGAACACTTTCAGAGATGAGGATCTCAAACAGGAGGCTATCGAAGATCTGGCGGCGATTGAAGGAAAGTTTTCCGTAGCAGCTGGATCTGGAGGTGGAGGCAGAAGTTGACGATGAGCAGGAGAGACCGGCGGAGATGAAGGCTTGGAGTCGAGTGAGGATGGACTTTGAGAGCCGAGCCCGGATTTGTAGGTGCGGATTTGGGTCTTCTTCTTGGAGCAATGGCACCAGCCGGAACCGGAAGCAGATCCTGAGGCTGGAAACTTGCACGACGTGCCGTTGGAGTGGTCGTGCTCGTGACACCTCTTCTTAAACGGCGCTGTTGAGAGGAGTGGCGGTTAGCTAGAGATCTGCAACGTTGCCAAGAAAAAGATGGAGGAGGAGGACGACGTTCCAGTGGCTTTGAAGTTTTCGACGGAATTGCCGGTGTTGAAGGCGTAACCCCAGGATGTGATAGAGGCAAAGAAGGTCCAGCAGAATTTGCAGCTGGGCTTCCTAACAATCCATCAAGAGGTGGGTGCCAAAATGCGTATTTCAAATTCAAGCAACTGCCATTCAACCAGTACCAGCAATCCCTGGGGTTGACACGAGCATATTCACTGTGTCTATATTCACATTCACTTCCCTTTTTGCATGTGAGAGGCGATGCGAAAAAGTAGACGCAATCCGTGTTCCTCTTCAAGGCCTCCTCTTCAGTTGAAGTCTCTGGTTGCTGCGGCGGTTTCTGTTGTAGCTGCTGCTGTGGTCGCGGCTGTGGATGTGCACCGACTACCATGGCGATTGTTCGGTTGAAACTCCGGCGGATTGTAACAGAATCAAATCGATTCCAAGCGAGGGAGAAAGAAGGGGGAGGGGGAGAGAGAGAGGCCGATCCAATCTTGAAGAATAGCCGCCACCAGGATGGGCAAGCTTACAGGGAGAGAGAGATTGAGAGAGAGCCTGGGTTGCAGGGAGACAATTTGAAGCTCTGAGGCATTGAAGATGATGTCAGGGCTTGTGGCTTGAGGGGTGTACGGATCGAGAGAGAACCGGGCCTAGGCTCCAAGATGGCGGTCCGAAGGCTGCAACTCTATAAGCTTCTCGATCGAACTTCTCCTCTAGCATCGCATCAATAGCCCCCTCAATTGATTCGAATTTAAACCCAACATGTTCAAGATTCAATCTTTCAATTTCACATCCCAAGGAGGTCGTCGATCCAACCTATGCAGCATAGATCAGAAACTTGAGCAGCTTCTTGGTGCTGTGGGAATTGAAGAGAAAGACTGAATTTGGGTGCCCTCTGGGTGCCCCAAATTTCTACAGAGATGAAGGGAGATGGAATGCTGGGCGGCTTGCCCGAGAAACCGTTGTTTTCAAGAAAGAGTCCGGTCAGGCGGGTCAGGTTGCTGATGGCAAATGGACTTGGACCGGTGAAGTTGTTGGAGCTGAGATCGAGCCTATTCAACCGCTGCAACTGGGTCAGCCCGATCGGAAACTCACCCGACAATTGATTCCGCTGGAGGTAGAGGCAGAAGTTGTTGCTGAGCCGCAGTTGCGTCGCGAGGGAAGATGAGAGCAGACGAGAGCATACCATTTCCTCTAAAGCTTTGCAAATCTACCTGATCCCAGCGTCTTGAACCTTGATCCCCAATTATTTCCTCTGAAGGCTTTGCGGTGCTCCGACCGAGAGGAGACTAGAGCAGGCTGAGATGAGAGGAGAGGTGAGCGACGTGGAAGAGCCGGGAGATGGGTTCGGCAGATGAAGACTCAAAGTTGATGCTGGCGTCATGGCGGCGGAAGCGTCGTGCAGCAACGTTGTGGGCCCTGGCGTCCGTTTGGCTGCGGAGAATGTTTCGGGCGAAAGTGGACAGCGGAATGAGCAGAAGGTGAAGAAATAGAAAGGATTGACATGCTTGTTTTGGGCCCTCACCAGTCCAGCCCACCACCATGAGAGAGAGAAGTGCTCACTTGTTTTGGGCTTCGTCCTCACCAATTTAGCCCACCATTTGGAGCTCTTTTTTTTTTTTTTTTTTTTTTTTTTTTTTTTTTTTTTTTTTTACAAAGAAAACTTGTATTATTATTTTTTTTCTTCTTTTTTTTTTTCTTTTTTTTTTGTAATGAAATTGACTTTCATTAGTCGAGCCTTGAATTAAAACCATTTTATTTATTTATTATGTGACTGAACTCAAAGTTGAATGTTTGAGTTGCCTACGTACTCTTCCAAAGAAGAGATCAAGTCATAACGTAGTTCAAATACATACATATTTTATTTTATTTTTTTATTTTTTATTTTTTTTTTGGTGCCGTACGCAGTTTATGCTCTTGCGGGCCAGGAGCTTTGGTTCGTACAGTTTAGGCTCGTGCGAACAAGGAGCATGGTTCGTTGCCTTTCAGGGGTAGTAGCGCTTCAAGAATTTGCCATTGATAGGGCCGATCTTCAAGCCGTCTTCCGCCATGATTAAGTAGGCGCCATTGGTGTAGACTTCTTGCACTACGTATGGTCCATCCCATTTTGACGTGAACTTGCTCTTTGTCTTGTGAGTTGTGATGATAGGCCTACGCAATGAAAGGACGAGATCTCCCATTTGGAAAGACCGAGGGAGAACCTTTTTGTTAAAGGCTTTAGAAAGTCGAGCTTGATAACACTCCAGGTGTTGTTGGGCTTCGAGTCTTTTCTCATCCAGTGCCTCCAGTTCTTGAAGACGCAACTTTGCATTTTCTTCATCAGTCAAGCCTTCTTGTATAGCCATCCTTAGCGAGGGGATTTGACTTTCGAGTGGTAGAACAGCTTCTACGCCATATACAAGAGAATAAGGTGTGGCTTGGGTAGGCGTTCTATATGTTGTCCTGTATGCCCATAGGGCTTCGCCTATTCTTTCATGCCAGTCTTTCTTTGTTCTACCGATTACCTTCTTCAGGAGGTTGCACAATGTCTTGTTGAATGCTTCTGCAAGACCGTTGGTCGGAGCATGATACATGGAGGATTTGTGCTGCTTGAACTTGTATTTCTCGCAGAGCTCGTCCATGAGTCGATTTGAGAACTGCTTTCCGTTGTCGGTGACAATGTAGCGAGGCACCCCATATCGATGGATGATATGTCCCTTGATAAAACAGACGACAGTTTCCTTCTTGACTTCCTTTAGGGGTATTGCCTCGGCCCACTTAGAGAAGTAATCTGTTGCAGCCAGGATGTAAGCCTCTCCTGCAGATGACTTTGGCGCAATTGGTCCTACGACATCCAATCCCCATGCATCGAACGTCCATGAAGTAACTGTGGGGTGTAATGGTTCAGGCGGTTGATGTATGAAGTTAGCGTGAAATTGGTAGGCTTGGCACCTTTTGGCGTATTCTAGGCAGTCCTTTACCATGCTTGGCCAGTAATAACCCATTCTTTTAAGCTGGAAATGAAGCTTTGGTCCGGACTGGTGCGCTCCACATATTCCTGAGTGTGCTTCTTCCATGGCTTGATTGGCTTCTTCCTCGCCTAGGCATCTCAGAAGTACCCCTTCAAAAGATCGCCGGTAGAGTGTCCCCTTGTAATTGTAATAGAGGAAGCGATGTGCTCGTTGGCGTACTTCAGAGCGGTGTTTCGGATCATCTGGAAGCATTCCATGCTTCAAGTAGTTGATCAGAGGCTGTCTCCATTCTTCAACGTTGACCGGAAGTATTGAAATGACGTTTGTATCACTTAGTACTATTTCAGTGACGAGCGGGATTACCCATCTTTGGCAGACTGGCACGTTTGTAGCTTCGTCTTCTCCTAATGTCATGCTCGAGGCTAGGTTGGCGAGAGCGTCTGCCATTTGATTCTCTTTTCTTGGCACGTGTTCTAGTGTTACGGCTTCAAACCTTTGTAGCAACTGCGTTGCCAACCGGAAGTACGGGACAAGATCGTCTTTCCTCACCTCATATTCCGTCAGGAGTTGATTGATTATGAGCTTGGAGTCGCCGTATATCTCAAGAGCTTCGATTTCCATGTTAATTGCCATCTGGAGTCCGAGGATCAGTGCTTAGTATTCAGCAACGTTGTTGGTGCATAGTTCACTTAGCTGGAATGAATAAGGTAGTACTTGCCTTTGTGGCGACATGAATACTACTCCTGCCCCCGCTCCGTCTGCTCGTGCAGATCCGTCGAAGAACATCGTCCATGTCGGGAATACGTCGATGCAGAACACTTCTTCGTCGGGCAAGTCGTCTGAGATTTTCCAATCGGCTGGGATTGGATGGTCGGCAAGGAAGTCTGCTAACGCTTGTCCCTTGACGGCTTTAGCTGGGACGTAGATGATCTCGTATTGATTGAGAAGTAATGCCCATTTAGCTAGTCGCCCCGTCAAAACTGGCTTAGACATGACGTATTTGACCGGGTCAGCTTTAGCAACCAAGTGGATGGTGTAAGCATGCATGTAATGTCTGAGCTTCTGGATGGTAAACATCAAGGCCAGGCACATTTTTTCTATTAGGGAGTAAATTAATTCAGCGCCGGTAAGCGTTCGACTGAGGTAGTAGAGCGTTCCTTCTTTCTAGGCCTCGTTTTCCTGGGCCAATAGTGCTCCAACTAAACTTTCCTGAGCAGCAATGTACAATATGAGCGGTTTCCCTGGTACAGGTGCCCCCAGGACAGGTGGACTTGATAAATACTTCTTTATGCTTTCAAAAGCATTGTTGCATGTTTTGTCCCACACGAACGGAACATCTTTCTTCATGAGTCGACTGAACGGTTGACAACGCCCTGCAAGGTTGGAGATGAAGCGTCTGATGAAGGCTAGCCGACCTTGTAGACTTTTCAACTCGTGCAGGTTTCTTGGCACGGGCATGCTTTGAATGACCTTGATCTTTGATTGGTCTACTTCAATGCCACGATGCTTGACGATGAAGCCAAGGAACTTTCCAGATGTGACGCCAAATGCACACTTTAATGGGTTCATCTTGAGGTTGTATTTTCGCAACCTTTCGAACACTACTCGCAAATCCTTCAAGTGATTTGATCTTTTCTTTGTCTTGACCACCACATCGTCCACATAGCATTCTACATTCTTGTGTAGCATGTCATTGAAGATCTTCTGCATTGCGCGTTGATATGTAGCTCCAGCATTCTTCAGGCCAAAGGGCATCACCTTGTAGCAGTAAATACCTTTTGGAGTGCGGAAGGCTGTTAGTTCTTCGTCTTCGAGAGCCATGCGAATTTGATTGTACCCAGAAGAGCCGTCCATGAATGATAGTGCCTCATGGCCAGTGGTTGCGTCCACCATGATTTCAATGATTGGCAAGGGGAAGTCATCATTTGGGCAAGCATTATTGAGGTCTCGGAAGTCCACGCAGACACGTATTTGTCCAGATTTCTTAAGGACTATGACGATGTTGGAGATCCACCTGGGGTATTGCACCTCTCGAATGAAGCCTGTTTCGATCAACTTGTCAATCTCGGCCTCGATTTGTGGGATGAGCTCGGATCGATAGCGTCTTTGAGTTTGCTTTATTGGTCGAGTTCCAGGCTTGACTGCAAGATGATGCACAACAATGATATGGTCGAGGCCGGGCATTTCCTTGTAGGTCCAAGCAAAGACGTCTTTGTACTCTAATAGCAGCTGGTAATATTTCTCTATCTCGTCTGCTTCTAATAATGCACTCACAAAGATGGGCTTCGGTTCCTCACTTGTGCCTAAGTTGAGTTCTTTGAGATCATCAACCGTGGCTTACCCCCCATCTTCGAGTTGCGACGGTGCTGCAATGACATCTTCCTCAAGGATTTCTTCTTCACCTTCTTGGATTGTGATGTGGAAGATGTCTTGGGCTTCTTCTTTGGTGTTAACCTCTCGAGCTGGTTGGCATGAAGATTGTCCAATGTGAATGATGGTGCGCCTTTTCAGTTTCAGCGATCCAACTGTGTTGATTTCCAAAATTGCTTGGCGTTTCATTCTTGAAGGAATGGAACTTCGAACGTCATCCTTTTCTGCCAGGCAATTGATCTTTTCTACTTCTGGTGTCGTCTTTCTCCTTTTGGAATGCTCTTTGGCTTCTCCAAGTCTTTCCATAACTGACTGTCGTGGAGGAAAGCTAGTCGTATTGCTTTGTTTTTTAGGTTTTGATAACCTTTTGAAAACAGAGCCCCGAGATACTGATGTGTTGAGCCTTTTGAAGACAGAAGTTTTGTTTTGACCGTTAATGAGTTTAGGTGCCGAAACTCTGGGCTTTGAACACTTCATTCTATCGAATACTGATGTCCGGAGGGCAGGTCGAGGCTCCTCTTTATCTTGTATAATGCTTACGCTGATGTGTTGAGCGCTAGCATTTTTTGCTTTGCTGGAGATCTTCACCGATGCATTTGGTGTGAAGCCAAGTCCAGCTTTGTTGTTGCTAACCCCGTAACCATGCTTCTCCAACTTCTTCTGAGTTTTAGTGAGATCGCGTTCGTCGTCTTTGACGGTGCTCATATCACTCTTTCCTAAATTTACAGAGGAGGTGAAGTTATACCCAGCTTTCGACATAAGTTTGTAGGCGTTCGGATCGAAACCTTCTTCGGTCCTTTTGGTTGGGAGAAAGCTTGGTTCTACCCCCTTTGGCAGACCTTTTATGAAGCCTTGTGATGGTTTTGCAACCTTAGCGTCGCCTAGCTGGGTCAGAGGCAAAACTGCATTTGTTTTGAGCAACTCTACATTATCTATGTGTCGCTGTGCATCGGCTTTGCTCGCTGCAGTTTCGAACGGGGATTGACCATTCTTTCTTCTCGACGTCGGGATGTATCGAAAGACGGGTACCCTTGGTCCGTTTGAGGTCGTCCTACTTCCTCCGGTTGTTGCAGGTTTAGAAAGCTCATCGTAGTTTTTGTTTGAAGATGGCATAGCTTCTTCTTCTTGCTTCTTGGGCATAGCTTGCCACTCCTGTTTTTTAGGTGCTGCCTTGCTCATGGATTTAATTTCTTTTGGAAGAGTTTCGGGCACCGTGTCTTCATTCATGTAGAACTTGGCGTCTGCGAAATGTGATCGGCTTCGGTGAATGGCTTGGTGTCGCCATAGATCACCTTCACTCGTCCTTGGTAAAATTTTAAACATTGGTGAAGGGTGGACGGTACCACTCCGTTCGCATGGATCCAAGGCCTTCCTAAGAGCAGACCGTAGGAAGTTCTTGCGTCGATCACGTGGAACATCACGCTTGACTTGAGTTCACCAATGGTCATCTCCACTCGGATCATGCCCATCGCTCTTTGTCCTCCTTGGTTAAAACCTTGGATTAGCAGACGGCTTAGGGATAGTTCATCCACCTTGATGCCGATCGCGGTCATTGTTGACTTTGGCATGATATTTATGGCTGACCCGTCGTCCACAAGCATGCGGCTGATTTTATGCTCCCTTACGTACCCAGAGACGAAGAGAGGTCGGTTGTGAGGCTTGGATCCTAGCAACAAGTCTTCATCGGCGAAGTGGATTGTGTCCTCGGCGGCACAGCAGGTGGCACACTCGTGTGGTCGAGGCCTCAAGCCTTCGTTCTTGCTTTCTTGCACTTCGTGGTCGTTTGGACTCGCTAAAACCGTTGCCAATGCCCTTCGTATCTTCTTCGGCAATTGTAGCGCTTCCTCGATGCTAAAGTGTATTGGCAGACCTTCTTCAGGTGTCGGAGTATTTTCTCCCTTAGTGGCGGCAATTCTGCCTTTTGAGGGTTCTTCCATTTCTACTTCGACCATGTGACATGCGGTGATGGTGCAATGTTGGAAGAAGTCCTCCGGGAAGTACTCGTGCAATGAGACGGGAATGCGTGGCTTTTGCTCCGCAGGTTCCCCAGCATATATTGGCTTAGCCGCTCTTATGTTTCTCTTAGGCCTCCTATTGCTCGACGGCGGTGCTTTCCCCCTTGTTTTCCCTTTTGCTTTATAGCTTGCGGTTTTGGTTTCCTCGTTCTTTTATAGGTCACCAATGTCCATCCTTTGTCATCGTCAGTAGGTGCGTCTTGGTTGCTTGCCCCCAGTGATGGTGGTGCGGAATGTGCGGTGTGGTTTGAGTATTGTCGAGCATGGTCAGGCATTTCTTGGAGAAGCATGGGATCAAAGGATCCGAACACGACTATAGTGGTGTGCGTCGCAGCTGTGTCTTCTAGGTCGAGCTCAATCCGTCCTTGTTGTGCCAACTTCATGATGAGTTCTTTTAGGATGAAGCACTTGCCCACATGATGACCCACGATACGATGGTACTTGCAGTACTTGGGATCATTGATGCGATTCATTTCTTCAGGGCGTTTGCATTCGGGTAACTCAATCACCTTCTTCTCCAGTAGGTCGTCCAACATTGCGTCCATGTCGGAGTCCGGAAAAAGGTATACCTTTTGCTCCAATTCCCTCAAGGTGTTTTTGTACCTATCTTGGGTGTGGGAAGGCTCACCTTTTTTTTATCTCCCTTGCTTTATTGAAAGAGATTTTGACGGGCGCGGACGAGGTCTTGATAGGGGTGGTATTGGTGGTAAAAGCTTCCTTGGCGGGCTTTTTCCCATGATTGTCTGCTCTTGAAGTGAACACCTTATCCCTTTTGAAATCGGTGATTGGCTCCTTCTTTCCGTGGTGGGCGATGCTCAACTCCATGTCGTGGGCACGGGTGGCTAATTCTTCAAAAGTTCGTGGTTTGATACCTTGAAGGATGTATTGTAAACCCCATTGCATGCCTTGGATGCACATCTCGATTGAAGAAATCTCGGAGAGTCTGTCCTTACAATCGAGGCTTAGATTACGCCATCGGTTGATGTAGTCCATGACTGGCTCGTCCTTCCACTGCTTTGTGCTTGTTAGCTCTAGCATGCTCACAGTGCGGCGGGTGCTGTAGAAGCGATTGAGGAACTCCCGCTCTAATTGCTCCCAACTGTTGATGGACTCAGGCTCCAGATCCGTGTACCACTCAAAGGCGTTTCCTTTCAGCGAACGCACAAACTGCTTAGCGAGGTAGTCCCCTTCGGTTCCTGCGTTGTTGCAAGTTTCAACGAAGTGGGCAACGTGCTGTTTCGGGTTTCCCTTTCCATCAAATTGCACGAACTTTGGTGGTTGATAACCCCTCGGCATCCTTAAGGCGTCGATCTTCTTTGAATACGGCTTTGAGTACAACCCGGAGGTATATGAGCTCCCTTTGTACTGTGCCTTGATAGTGTTGGTGATCATCTCTTGCAGCTGCTGGATAGAAAGAGATCCCATGAGTGCTGCTTCTTGGTCTGGTTTCGGCTTCCCATCGATTTTCTTCACCGGGGGTTTTTCGTCTCCGCCAGCTCCTCCCTTTAGTGGATCATCCTCTGGGTCGGGTTTTTCGCTGTCCTGCACCTCCAGTCGGTTAACTAATGCCGCAATTTGCAAGTCTTTTTCTTCCACAGTTCGAGTTAACCTTGCGATTGCTTCATTCATTTGGGCAAGTTGTTCCTCGATTGAAGTTGCTCCAGCGGTCATGACTTGCATGGCTGAACTGCCGCTTGAATCGTCATCGGAGAGCATGGATTCGGAGTATTCCCTTGGTCTTTCCCCCCTTGGTGCCCTTAGCGAGGCTAAGGTGATCACAGGCTCGCGCCTGGGGTACTCTCGTTCCCCTGGCAGAGTTGATGCAGAGGTGAAAGAGGTGGCAGAAGTAGCTTTTACTTTGCTTCGAGTCGTGATACCCAACGTGATACCACTTGTGACGAGGGCGCTCCCACCGGGCGTGCCAATTTGTGAACACGGAAAATTCCTGAAACGAAAGAGACAAGAAACAAACGTGCACAAACAAATATTCGTATTTGATAGTTTTGGGTTACAATCTCTCTCAAATTTATTCCTCTGATAAGATCTCCGTAAGGTGTTGATTTGTGGGATGTGCGATTGATCCAAGGGCCGTCGAGGCTTGATCTTGGATGAACGAGGATGAACGGATCTTCAAGGGCTTTTGGGCTTGATCTTGAAGAATGGTGATTGACGGATCTTCAAGGGCTTTTGGGCTTGATCTTGATGAACAATGATGAACGGATTTCCGAGGGCTTTTGGGCTTAAACTCGAAGAACAGTGACGAACGGATCTTCGAGAGTTTTTGGGCTTGAACGGATCTTCGAGGGCTTCTGGGTTTGATCTCGAAGAACAGTGATGAACGATGAACACTTTCTTCAAGGGCCGTCGAGGCTTGGGCTTGATGAACAGCGGATGAGCAGATTCGTTGATGTTGTCGATCCAAAGGGGCCGTTGGGGCTTGATCCTTGAGGATGAACAGTTGATGAACGATGAACGCTTTCTTTAAGGGCCGTCGAGGCTTGGGCTTGATGAACAGCGGATGAGCGGATTCGTTGATGTTGTCGATCCAAAGGGGCCGTTGGGGCTTGATCCTTGAGGATGAACAGTTGATGAACGATGAACGTTTTCTTCAAGGGTCGTCGAGGCTTGGGCTTGAAGGTGGATGATTGTTGATCCAAGGGCCGTCGGGGCTTGATCTTGGAAGAACGATGAATGAAGAACGAAGAAGGCTTTCTTGATTCTTCGGGAACCTAGATGCTTGAAAGCTTCGGAGTTTCAGAGCTTCAGAGTTTCAAGGTGTGATATGAATTCGTTTTTTCTAAATGAATGAAATTGGCTTCTATTTATAGAATTTTTCAAAGCCTAATTTTGAATATAATATTCCAGATGAAATAAGTCGTTTCTGCCAGGTGTTGACACGTGTCCTATTTGATGACTTTTCCAACTCATTTCAATTTTCGTTAAGTCACACGCTATGTGTAAAATTTATGTAATACATGAGCGTTGACACTTTGATTTATCGGTCAACATTTATTTACCAAAATTTCGATGTCTACAGTATTGTTGTGCTTTTTTAAAGAAAATAATTGTTTCCGTTGTACTGTGATAATAAATAGTTGCAATGTTGTTGATGAAGGAAATTTTGTGAGAAACATGTTCATTTGAGCAACATCTATGACATGCAATTAACAATTAAAGGCGGAATCATGCTTATATGCACTCAAAACAAAACATTACCCATGAAATTCAAAGCCTAGTAGTTATGTGAACCAAGACTCAACTCAAGAACAAAGTGAGTTGATAAATTTTATACCTTTGTTGATTCCTCTTTGCATAAGCAAAGGCTAATCACCCAAGGAGAGGGCATTCATTTCTTGCTTCTTAGCTCAATGGATTTCTTGGATGAAGATGATTGAAAGGATCCTCCAAGTTCCCAAAGTTGAGAACCTCTAAGTCTCCACACCAAGAAAGGACTTGAAGAAGAGATGAGTGACCTAGAGGAAGTAAGATTGCTAGCTAAAATCCTCTAGGGTGGTCGGCCTCTTAGAGAGAAAAGGGAGCTTGTGTTCTCATCTTTTCTTCAAAAGAAACACTAAGGATTAAATGGCTATAAAGTTGCCTTTATACCACCTTATAATGGAGTGGCAAACTTACAATTAAGCCAAGTTCACTACCTCTCTCTATATGGCCGGTTCTCCCAAGTTTTTCGGTTGTTTTGGGCTTCTTGAATTTTGTTTGTTAAGTTGTCATACAACTTAAGCTAATGGGCTTAACGATTCGAAGCCAAATTTGGGCTTTAAGGCCTAAAAACGAACTTATTCGTTTGATTAATTAACATATTAATTAATTCTTGCCATAAACAATTAAACCATTTAATTGTCCTTACTCATCTTCGTTGTTTCTTCATTCTCTACCTTACACGATGTACGATCCATTATGTTCCTTTTAGCGAGGCAATGGGTGATTAGAACTCTTTCAAATCAATTGTGAATTGAAACTTACTTTCAATTCTCCTTTTAGTGATTATACACGTTTAGGGCTTCCACAAACCATGAGTGACACCTAGCAGTATGTCATGGTTACCCAAGCTAATCAGAAGAGGTGGAAAACCTATTCAGTTTAGGATTACAATGCAATACGGTCTTTCTCTAATACAATACTCTTGACCACATTGTTTGGTTTGATAGTTTATTCACGTCTACTATCCAATGTGATTCATTTACTTATATGATTACCTTGAATGTGATTTGGAACGACTTCCTAAATCTCATTCATACTCTGGACAAAGATTCTTAATCATATCATAGAGTATTCTCCCTTAAACTGTTTGAAGGTTAGAGATCCCTTGTTGCGCATTCACTTGTCCATGGCTAAGTGGCTTAACCCCAACTATGTCGTGGACACCTTCGGATGGAGTGACTTTGACATAGTCAAAGATCAAGGACCTAACCACAAGACAACTATGATGCCTCAGGTCAAAGGACTACTTTGCATTATCCCAACCATGAGTTCTCATGTGACATGAGTATGAGAACTCCTTGTTGATCGCGTTCAGTGAACTCATTCTCTATTGAGCACCTACGTACTTGTGTTGGTGTTAGTCACACCAATGACTTGAGACCAGTCACTCTCCCTAAGAGAAGAATTAACACGTACTGATCTTAACGGATTGTCAATGCCTAATTGGCAATTCTATGACCATGAACGTTTAGGATATGTATACGAAAGAGAATGGTCTCATGAATCTCACTTCTTTAGATCGCATTCTCCCAATTACATATTCCTTGGACTTATCGTTTAAGCGTATAACATTTATATCAGACGGCTTCAAACAATAATCTTTGCCCTTTAAATTAAACTATATTAGTGTAACATGTGAAATGTTCGTAAAGTATCATCATATGATTGGTTTTAGGGCACATTTCCAACAATCTCCCACTTGCACTAGAACCAATCAGCTTGGTCATCAATGATGATACCTCTTATGTAGTTATTTCAAAAAATGGCTGAGTAGTAGGCCTAGATAATGGATATCTATATGTTATCTATAAAAGCAACCTTGAGAATAATGACGTCACCATTATACATGATTCTTAATCATGTGGTTTAGTCTCTCATTTGAGTTCGGATCATGATGAGACCTTGATTCACTGGCTTAAGCTATCACCCCATTAGTGTCATAGTGTCAGTACACTAGAGACACTTTCTCGTTGAAACCGAATAGAGACTTCATGAATGAACTTTCTCATCCAAACAACATTGTTGTAATCTTCTATATGGCAATATATTTTGCATTCACAATGGAACACACTAAAGTCATTACTTTTAATGTTTCCATCCAAATATCTCTTTAGTCATAATAAAGAGATATTTGATTATCTCTTTATTCATAATGAAGAAACATCCAATGATGGATTAGATTCATAATCTAATACATTTACGCTTCCATTACGTTACTTCAATTCTTCCTCATTCTTGAGGAATCCATCCTTTATTATTTCTTAAATACTTAAGGACCCTTGACAATTGCCATGGTTCTGATCCTAGGCTTGCATTGATATCGTCTTGTACCGATCTTGGTACAACTCATATCAACGTTTTTCATACAACATGAAATACATAAATCACCTTTCTGCGTATACATAAAGGATTCTATTTATGCATTATTTCTTTGGGAGTCAAAGGGTACGTTCCCTTTAAGAAGAGCTACCTCCTAGTCTCACTAGAGTTGTTCTTCTGATTGAAGTTTATCATCATATGAGAAACTTCCTAGCATCTTTTGTCTATCATTAATGCTTGATATAATCCAATTATATCATAAAATATATCATTATAGATTTCCATCCCATGTTTATAGACTATGTCTTCCATATACATTATATCGTTATAGAATGTTTAAAGTCATAACTTTAACGAATAAGTATTCTTTTCATTTCCAAAATTAATATATCATATATGTATATATTCAAATTTAGGAACATGATTGACTCCCACTAATCTTTTGTAAACCTAGTAAACAAAAGATTCATTTACATCTTTATGAGAAATCAAACGATTTGATCTTTCTCTCATAAGACTCTTATAGCTCCCACTAGCTTGCTAAGATTCATGATGGATAGATCTCTACAACTTACATGTCTTGTGATTCATAGTTTTAGACATATATTATCAAGACTATCTTAATAATGGTTTTGGAAACCCATATTATGTCCAAACATTGAATCATCATTTAGATGTAGCTAGCAATCTTTGAATTAATTGAAACCAAGACTACGTCAAAGATGGTTTCTTCCAAGTCAACCAATCTCTTTGATTGCAGTCACCTTAAGCTACCAATTAGCTATTAAAGGTTTCATTATTTCGGCTCAAATGGTACTTTACCATTTTCTTGAGTATATGTCTATGTACACTCAATGTACTCATAAGGATTTTCATTCTTATTTCTTTCGAATTAAGAGGTGTAACTCTATGACATAGTCATAAAGTTCAAACCATTCAACTGAGACGATTTATAAATCCTTCTCGACTGCCTTGGAGCTTGTAGTGTAGGAACTAGGTTGTTATATTTGTTGATTATCTTGTCTGTCAAAGAGCCCATTCTTTGAGTTCTATCTCTCGTTCATTTGTGTTAGTCAAATCATATTGTAAGATTACAATTAACTACCCAACAAAACAACATTTGTTAGTTGGTCTATAGAGGTGATATGCAAAGGTTAATTTAAGGATATCCACAAGATAATTCTCAAACAAATATTGCTTATTAGCACACAACCCCAAATCTTAACACAATTAAGACTTATCTTTCTTTCCAACTACATCCTATGGAGTCATGAAAATTTTGGAAGATCTTCTAATTGACAATCATATTGTCTTAGAAGTATATATATCCTATATATGGGTAATTGATAACATCCAACAAACTAAATCTTATTCAAGTTCGTTCTTCTCCTAATGGAGAAATCCATTATCTTATAATGCTTATTTCCTTGATATCTTTCAAGGAAACTGTTCTAAAGTGTTACCTTTCCTTGGATCCAATCTAAGGAGGTAAATACTTTAGACGTCTTACTCATCAACTTACATTCTTGAATTCTTTGAAACCTTTTGCAAAGTATTCGGACTTGTGTTTATTCAAAATAAACGATGTCCAACTGAGAGCGATCTTCGGTGAATGTCATACAACATGAGTAGTATTATGTTGTGGACAAGTGCCACTAATATCTAAGTGAATTAACCTCAACAACTTTGTGATTCTTTCTTCCTTTCCAAATGAATAAAGATTCAAACATTTTGCCTCTATACAATTTTCACAAGAAGGCATTGGATGCTGATCTAACGAACCAAAGCATCCATCTATGTCCAACTCGTAATTATGTTTTAGAGGTATCACAACTCAGTTGGGATTAGTCATTACCTTGCAACCTTTTGGGTTTTAAGCATCGTTATATTCTAAACAGTTAACACTACCATATCATCTTTACTATAGAGATAATCAGTTAGATTACAATAATCTAATCATTGAACAATGTTTTGTCAAACAAAACATTTATCCATTTCTCATACGGAATCAAGTTCCTTTATTCAAATTGGAATGCAAAGACAATCTTTGTTGTTTCATTTTCTTTGGTAGTTCATATGAGGAAGTAAGTACTACCTGCTTTTGTAGAAATCTACATTTGATTCACGTTCCGAATGTGAAGTACTTTCTTTTCTCTCATTAATCTTCTTCTTCTTATTAGCTGCACTTTTACAACAATTGTAAAACATAATTACTAATACGGATTCAAGCATTCAAGTAGAAGAACCAACTGTTTTGAACTATTCAAGAACAATTTACAACACCTTCGAAAGGTGTGTTCTTGACACTTGCAAGACATTTCTTGCAAATACCCCTTCCAATGTCCATCATTTCATAAAGAAAGTTTGTTCCCTTGGAGTTATTTCACCTTCTTCATTTGACTTCTCCTTTGACTACAATAGCCATGGTCCCTAAACTCCCACTATCTCTCTTGAAACTGATTTTAATTGTGTTATATACATCAAATAATTTGGAGAGCGTGTAGTTATTGTTCACTATATAGTTTACAATAAACTTAGTGAACCATTTGGATAGGGACACGAAAGTGAAGTCATTCCCTAGTTTCCGTCTCTAGAAGTGGTTTAACACTTCAACACTCAATGATTCAAAATCATCATAAGTCCATGTTGATGGTGTTGGAAATGTGCCCTAAAGCCAATCATGTGATGATACTTTACGGACATTTCACATGTTAAACTAATCTAGTTTTGCATATAAAGGGCAAAGATTATTGTTTGAGCCGTCTCATATAAATGTTATATGCTTAAACGATAAAGTCCAAGGAATATGTGATTGGGAGAATGTAATCTAATGAAGTTAGATTCATGAGACCATTCTTTCGTAGACACATCCTAAACGTTCCTGATCATAGGATTGCCAATTGGGCGTTGACAGTCCGTTAGATCAGTACGTACTATGTCTTCTCTCAGGGAGAGTGATTAGTCTCGAGTCATTGGTGTGTGTGACATCAAGACAAGTACGGTAGGTGCTCAATAGAGAATGAGTTCACTGAACGCGATTAACGAAGAGTTCTCATACTCCATGTCACATGAGAACTCATGGTTGGGATAATGCAAAGTAGTCCTTTGACCTGAGGCATCATAGTTGTCTTGTGGTTAAGTCATTGATCTTTGATTATGTCAAAGTCACTCCATCAGGAGGGTGTCCACGGCATCGTTGGGGTCAAGCCACTTAGCTATGGAGACAAGTGAATGCGCAACAAGGGATCTCTAACCTTCAAACCGTTTGAGGGAGAATACTCTATGATATGATTTGAATCTCTGGCCAGAGTATGAATGAGATTAGGGAATGCGTTCCAAATCACATTCAAGGTAATCATATAAGCACAAGACACACATTGGATAGTAGACATGATCAAATAAAATATCAAACCAAACAATGTGGTCAAGAGTATTAGATTAGAGAAAGACCGTATTACATTTGTAATCCCGAACTGAATAGGTTCTCTAACCTCTTCTGATTAGCTTGGGTAACCATGATATGCTGCTAGGTGTCACTCATGGTTTGTGGAAGCCCTAAACGTGTGTAAACACTAAAGGGAGAATTGAAAATTGTTTCAATTCACAATCGATGTAAAATGGTTTTAATCGCCCACTGCCTCGCTAAAAGGAACCTAATGGATCGCACACCGTAAGAGGTGTAGATTGGAGATTAAACGGAAATGAGTAAGAATGATTAAATGGTTTAATCATTTATTTATGGCAAGGATTAATTAATATGTTAATTAATCAAACGAATAAGTTCGTTAAAGACCTTCAGGATAGTTTTGGACCTTAAGGCCCAATGGGCTTCGAACGTCAAGCCCATTAACTTAAGTTGTATGACAATTTGATGAATAAAGATTCATTAAAGCCCAAAAAGCCCAAATCCCCTAGGTGGCCGGCCATTATAGATGAATTAGGGTTTTTGGTTGTTTAGGTCACTTAAAGAAGTGACTATATAAATGACTTTATAACTAAATATTCATTAATGTGAAAATAAGGGTTTATTTTGGGGGAAAATGGGTGAGAATTGTCTCTCCATTTCTCTCTAAAGAGGCCAACACCTTGGAGGGTACATCTAGCAATCCTACTACTCCAAGGTCACTCATTTCTTCTACAATCGAACCTTGGTGTCGAAAATTAGAGGTTCTCAATTTTGGGAACTTGGAGAACCTATTTTTCCATCCAAATCCTTGGATCTAAGAAGCAAGGAATGAAGGCCCTATCTCTTTGGGTGATTAGCCTTTGCTTATGCAAAGAGGAATCTACAAAGGTATTAATTTCAACTCACTTTGTTTTGAGTTGATTCATGATTCACCAATCTACTAGGCTTTGAATTTCTTGGTTATGTTTTGTTTTTAAGTGCATGCAAGCATGATTCCGCCTTTTAATTGTTATTAGCATGCTTATTGATGTTGCTTAAATGAACATGTTTCCCAAAGTATTTCCTTCAAGTGGTATCAGAGCCTAGGTCTAGTAGTTGGTGAATCCTTTTGGGTTTTGTGGTTCATAAGTTTGTGATCTAAAAGTTGTAATTGTTACAAGCTTTATTCTTGCTTCTTTGAAAGTAAATTTTGTTGGAAAATTTGCTATCTCAAATGTTGTAGATGTTGTTCATATGAGCATGAATATTGGAGCTAAAATTTGGTGCCATGCTTTTGGGAAAATTCGGCCAAAACCAAAGGGTGAATTTTTTGGGTTCTTGTTTGACTTGTTAAAAGTGTTTTAATGTGTTCTTTGGAACCCCTAAGTACCCTAGTTTGGTTAGATGTTATTTCCCTTAAGTAAGAATGGTTTTGGAATGGTTTTGGGTGAAAAAAGTTCATGGAAAAATTTGGGTTTTTCATGAATGTTCTTCATTGTTCTTGATGTTCTTACCAAGAATAAAAAGCTTTGGTGTTTTGATTCAAAGTTTTGATTTATTTCATAAAGTTTATGTGATTTGTTTTTAAATGAATTATCATGTATTTAAAGTGTTAATTATTGGTATACATGATGATTGAAATAATTGAGTTTGAATTATTTCAAAACTTATCTTACATACACTTGCATGTTTTTGACAAAACTCACAAATCAACACACACATCAACCTCATCTCTTCCCTAAAACCGGCCACTCCCTCAAAGGGAGTACTTTTGGGGCTTTTATGCAATTACATAAAGTTTTGATACTTTTGTGTATTTGCACTTTGGCCCAAAAGTTTACGTTTTTACGTTTAGGTCCAAAAACGCTAAAGGACAAATTGTTTTGATCTTTTAATGAAGTTTTTGCATTATTAAAAGTTTGGGCTCTAGTTGTATTTACATGAAGTTGTGACTTTTGTGTATTATACAAAGTGACCCCAAAAGTTTTTGTTATTGCAATATGGCCCAAAAGTTGAGGTTAATTGCATGATGGCCCAAATAGGATGAGAACAAAATTGTTTTGTCTCTTTAAATGAGAATTGGATTTTCATTTTGTTTAGCTCCATTTAAATCAATTTTATGGATACAAAAACCAAATGAAAATGTTGCATTCAATAATTAGTTAAAGTGTTAATTAATTAAAGGGTGATTATGAACCTAAGCCTAAAATAATTGAGCTATGTGAAAGGTGTTTCAAATTTGTTTGAACCATGGGAATGTGTAGATTAGATTTTGGTTGTAATTTGATTTGATCAAATGTTGTAAAAGGGCTTAAGCTCTTCTTTACTTTAAAGTAATTTGTTATATGCAAATGTTGTAATGAGCATAAGCTCACCTTTACTTTGAAGTACTTCTTTCTTGCTTTATACGATATGCATGAAAATGAAGTAGTTGGGTCCAACGCCCATAAGACAACACGCCTTAATGTGATTAAACGCGTAACTAAAATCAATCACCATCCCTAGACCGAGATTCAACACAAGGCTCGTGTTGAATCTAAACAAAGGTTCATAATCATCCTAAGGCCCTAAGGCAACTATGTAGTCCATCAAATGAATGCAAAGTTTATGTTAGTAGTATCATATACTCTTGCTTTAAAAATCGTTTTAAAAGCATAGTGGGAGTATTATGTACAACTAAAACAATGAGATGGACCAATAGTTGTAATAGGACCAAAATTGTTTTAATAGAGATTAAAATGAATATTTGTATGTGATGAGACCTAAAACCCTCAACCAAACCAATATTAAGTTGATAAGCGAGAGATGTTTAGAATATCTCTTCGTGGCCTTCCACCATGGTGGGATCCAATCGTTTATGACTTGTACACCGGCTTCACCCTATCATGGGGGAGTACAAAGTGCATGCTTATACTCAGGAGGAATCCATATACATATGATGAGGTGAGTGTAGGCAACGAGGATAGCTATATATCGTATCATCGTGAGGCTATTCTTGAACCCCTTCACACACTAAGCATGGTGGGAAGAACTTAACTAAGTGCAATGGAACCAATATCATATCATTGTGAGGTTACATTCTCTAGAGGCCAAATAAGATGGGTACTTGCATTAGTTGCAAATGAGTAAGCGTACTCTCTCATTATTATTAATGCTAGCCGATATCGTATCATCGTGAGGTGGGCTTGGTAATAGTGAGCCTCCCATAACCTACTAGGAGTTTCATCCAAAACTCTCGAATTCCTATGAGGGATATGGAATTTGCCAAAAATAGTGGGTGGTACTATTTGATTTAAAGACCTGAATCAAATGGTTTAAAATCAATCAATTTATATACGTTATGTATTTGTTTACCAATATATTTGCAAACGCTATCCAACACTTGACAAAACCGAATGTTTTAGTTTCCGGACTTGGTACCACAATCCCAAAGAATGTCTTAAAAGGATTGCATATATCTAAGTAGTCTTATCCTCACAATCTTCCTAATGATAATGTATCATTGGAAGAACATGTTAGAAAAGTCTACCATAAAGAGGACAACAATTTTAATGTCATAATTCTTCAATTACAAATTGTTGTATGAAGAAATAAGAGTTGCTTTGAACAACCCTTAGTCAATGCAAACACTTAGTGCTTGTTTCTTTGTTACATGAACAAGGAACTTGAGAAGAAAGCACAAAGGCATGGACACTTTATGTGCCATGATTCTTCATTTACAAATGTTGTATGAAGAATTGAGAGTTGCCTTGTACAACTCTTGAAGGTTTGTAATTATGTTTGGAACATAATGGTTGGTTGACAAAAATAGTCCATCAACATGGACTTATGATGATTTTGAATCATTGAATGTTGAAGTGATACACCACTTATAGAGACGGGAACTAGCCAAGGACTTCACCTTTGTGTCCCTATACTAATGGTTCACTAAGTTTATTGTAAACTATGTAGTGAACAATAAACCACATGCTCTCCAAAATTGTTTGATGTGTATAACACAATTGAAAAAAGGTTTCAAGAGAGATAGTGGGAGTTTAGGGACCATGACTAATGTAGTCAAAGGTGAAAGTCAAATAAAGAAGATAAATAACTCCAAGAGAACAAACTTTCTTTATGAAAGGATGGACATTGGAAGGGGTATTTGCAAGAAATGTCTTGCAAGTGTCAAGAACACACCTTTCGAAGGTGTTGTAAATTGTTCTTGAATAGTTCAAAACAGTTAGTTCTTCTACTTGAATGT
Organism: Malus x robusta; assembly: GCA_963082935.1. NCBI lineage: Eukaryota > Viridiplantae > Streptophyta > Magnoliopsida > Rosales > Rosaceae > Malus > Malus x robusta. The sequence goes on from OY720330.1 coordinate 21,963,628, forward strand.
ATGATTCCGTATTAGTAACTATGTTTTACAATCGTTGTAAAAGTGTGGCTAATAAGAAGTAGAAGATTAATGAGAGAAGAGAAAGTACTTCACATTCGGAAAGTGAATAAAATATAGATTTCTGCGAAAGCAGTTAGTACTTACTTCCTCATATGAACTACCAAAGAAATTGGAAAAACATAGATTGTCTTTATATTCCAATTTTAAGGAACTAAATTCTGTCACTATGTGAAATGGATAAATGTTTTGTTTGACAAAACAATGTTCTTTATTAATCAATGATTGGATTATGGTAATCTAATTAATTATCTCTATAGTAGAGATAATATGGTAGTGTTAACTGTTTAGAAAATAATGATGCTTAAAACCCAAAAGGTTGCAAGGTAGTGACTAATCCCAACTAAAGTTGTGATTCCTCTAAAAACATAAGTTATGAGTTGGTGAAAGATGGATGCTTTGGATCGTTAGATCCGGATCCAATACCTTCTTGTTAAAATTGTATAGAGGCGAAATGTTCGAATCTTTATTCTTTTGGAAAGAAGAAAGAATCACAAAGTTGTTGAGGTTAATTCACTTAGATGTTAGTGGCACTTGTCCACAAACATAATACTACTCATGTTGGATAACATTCACCGAAGATCACTCTCGGTTGGACTATAGTTTATTTTGAATAAACACAAGTCCGAATACTTTGCAAAATGTTTCAAAAATTCAAGAAATGTAAGTTGATGAGTAAGACATCTAAAGTATTTACCTCCTTAGATTTAATCCAAGGAAAGGTAACACTTTAGATAAGTTTCCTTGAAAGATATCAAGGAAAATGGCATCATAAGATAATGTATTTCTCCATTAGGAGAAGAACGAACTTGAATAAGATTTAGTTCGTTAGATGTTATCTATTACCCATATATAGGATATATACTTCTAAAACAATATGATTGTCAATGAGAAGATCTTCCAATATTTTCATGACTCCATAAGATGTAGTTGGAAAGAAAGACAAATCTTAAGCATGTTAAAGATTTGGGGTTGTGTGCTAATAAGCAATATTTGTTTGATAAACAATCTTGTAGGATATCCTTAAAATAACTTTTGGATATCGCTTCTATAAACCAACTAACAAATGTTGTTTTGTTGGGTAGTTCATTGTAATTCTACAATGTGATTTGCCTAAAAGCAAATGAACGAGAGATAGAACTCAAAGAATGGGTTCTTTGAGAGACAAGATAGTAATCAACAAATATAACAACCTAGTTCCTATACCACAAGCTCCAAGGTAGTCGATAAGGATTTATAAACCGTCTCAGTTGAATGGTTTTGAACTTTATGACTATGTCATAGAGTTGCACCTCTTAATTCGAAAGAAATAAGAATGAAAATCCTTATGACTACAATGAGTGCATATACGATATATACTCAAGAAAATGGTAAAGTACCATTTGACTCGAAATAATGAAACCTTCAAAGCTAATTGGTAGCTTAAGGTGACTACAATCAAATAGAATGGTTGACTTTGAAGGAACCATTTTTGACGTAGTCTTAGTTTCAATTAATTTGAAGATTGCTAGCTACAACTAAATGGTGATTCAATGTTTGGACATTATTAAGATAGTCTTGATAATATATGTCTAAAACTATGAATCACAAGACATGTAAGTTGTAGAAATCCATCCATCATGGATCTTAGCAAGTTAGTGGGAGCTATTTGCATTTTATGAGAAAAAGGATCAAATCGTTTGATTTCTCATAAAGATGTAAATGAATCTTTTGTTTACTAGTTTTACAAAAGATTAGTGAGAGTTAATCATGTTCCTAAAATTTAAATATATATGATATATTAATTTTGGAAATGAAAAGAATACTTCTTCGTTAAAGTTATGACTTTAATACATTATATGAAGATAGAATGTATATGGGAGATATAGTCTATATACATGGGATGGAAATCTATAATGATATATTTCATGATATAATTGGATTATATCAATCCCTAATAATAGACAATGGATGCTAGGAAGTTTCTCATATGATGATAAACTTCAATAAGAAGGACGATTCTAGTGAGACTAGCAAGTTGCCCTTCTCAAAGGGAAAGTGCCCCTTTGACTCCCAAAGAAATAATGCGTAAATAGAATCCTTTATGCATACGCAGAAAGGTGATTTATGTATTTCATATTGTATGAAAAACATTGATATGAGTTGTACCTAGAACGGTACAAGACGATATCAGTGCAAGCCCAGGATCAGAACCATGGCAACTGTCAAGTGAGTCCTTAAGTATTTAAGAAATACTAAAGGATAGATTCCTCAAAGATCGAGGAAGAATTAGAGTAACGTAATGGAAGCGTAAATGTATTAGATTATGAATCTAATCCATCGTTGGATGTTTCTTCATTATGAATGAAGAGATATACGAATATCTCTTTATTATGACTAAAGAGATATTTGGATGGAAACATTAAAGTAATGACTTTAGTGTGTTCCATTATGAATGCAAGATATATTGCCATATAGAAGTTTACAACAATGTTGTTTGGATGGGAAAGTTCATTTATGAACTCTCTATTCGGTTCCAACCAGAAAGTGTATGACACTAATGGGGCGATAGCTCAAGCCTGGGAATCAAGGTCTCATCAAGATCCGAACACAAATGAGAGACTGAACCACATGATTGAGAATCATGTATAATGGTGACGTCGTTATTCTCAAGGTTGCTTCTGTGGATAACACATATAGATGTCCACTGTCTAGGCCTACTATTCAGCCATTTATGAAATGACTTCAGAAGAGGTATCATCAAGATGACCAAACTGATTGGCTCTAGTGCAAGTGGGAGATTGTTGGAAATGTGCCCTAAAGCCAATCATGTGATGATACTTTACGGACATTTCACATGTTAAACTAATCTAGTTTTGCATATAAAGGGCAAAGATTATTGTTTGAGCCGTCTCACATAAATGTTATATGCTTAAACGATAAAGTCCAAGGAATATGTGATTGGGAGAATGTAATCTAATGAAGTTAGATTCATGAGACCATTCTTTCGTAGACACATCCTAAACGTTCCTGATCATAGGATTGCCAATTGGGCGTTGACAGTCCGTTAAGATCAGTACGTACTATGTCTTCTCTCAGGGAGAGTGATTAGTCTCGAGTCATTGGTGTGTGTGACATCAAGACAAGTACGGTAGGTGCTCAATAGAGAATGAGTTCACTGAACGCGATTAACGAAGAGTTCTCATACTCCATGTCACATGAGAACTCATGGTTGAGATAATGCAAAGTAGTCCTTTGACCTGAGGCATCATAGTTGTCTTGTGGTTAAGTCCTTGATCTTTGATTATGTCAAAGTCACTCCATCAGGAGGGTGTCCACGGCATCGTTGGGGTCAAGCCACTTAGCTATGGAGACAAGTGAATGCGCAACAAGGGATCTCTAACCTTCAAACCGTTTGAGGGAGAATACTCTATGATATGATTTGAATCTCTGGCCAGAGTATGAATGAGATTAGGGAATGCGTTCCAAATCACATTCAAGGTAATCATATAAGCACAAGACACACATTGGATAGTAGACATGATCAAATAAACTATCAAACCAAACAATGTGGTCAAGAGTATTAGATTAGAGAAAGACCGTATTGCATTTGTAATCCCGAACTGAATAGGTTCTCTAACCTCTTCTGATTAGCTTGGGTAACCATGATATGCTGCTAGGTGTCACTCATGGTTTGTGGAAGCCCTAAACGTGTGTAAACACTAAAGGGAGAATTGAAAATTGTTTCAATTCACAATCGATGTAAAATGGTTTTAATCGCCCACTGCCTCGCTAAAAGGAACCTAATGGATCGCACACCGTAAGAGGTGTAGATTGGAGATTAAACGGAAATGAGTAAGAATGATTAAATGGTTTAATCATTTATTTATGGCAAGGATTAATTAATATGTTAATTAATCAAACGAATAAGTTCGTTAAAGACCTTCGGGATAGTTTTGGACCTTAAGGCCCAATGGGCTTCGAACGTCAAGCCCATTAACTTAAGTTGTATGACAATTTGATGAATAAAGATTCATTAAAGCCCAAAAAGCCCAAATCCCCTAGGTGGCCGGCCATTATAGATGAATTAGGGTTTTTGGTTGTTTAGGTCACTTAAAGAAGTGACTATATAAATGACTTTATAACTAAATGTTCATTAATGTGAAAATAAGGGTTTATTTTGGGGGAAAATGGGTGAGAATTGTCTCTCCATTTCTCTCTAAAGAGGCCAACACCTTGGAGGGTACATCTAGCAATCCTACTACTCCAAGGTCACTCATTTCTTCTACAATCGAACCTTGGTGTCGAAAATTAGAGGTTCTCAATTTTGGGAACTTGGAGAACCTATTCTTCCATCCAAATCCATGGATCTAAGAAGCAAGGAATGAAGGCCCTATCTCTTTGGGTGATTAGCCTTTGCTTATGCAAAGAGGAATCTACAAAGGTATTAATTTCAACTCACTTTGTTTTGAGTTGATTCATGATTCACCAATCTACTAGGCTTTGAATTTCTTGGTTATGTTTTGTTTTTAAGTGCATGCAAGCATGATTCCGCCTTTTAATTGTTATTAGCATGCTTATTGATGTTGCTTAAATGAACATGTTTCCCAAAGTATTTCCTTCAGATGGACTATTTTTGTCAACCAACCATTATGTTCTAAACACAATTGCAAACTTTCAAGAGTTGTTCAAGGCAACTCTCATTTCTTCATACAACAATTTGTAAGTGAAGAATCATGGCACATAAAGTGTTCATGCCCTTGTGCTTACTTCTCAAGTTCCTTGTTCATGTAACAAAGAAACAAGCACTAATGTTTGTGTCAACTAAGGGTTGTTCAAAGCAACTCTTACTTGTTTATACAACAATTTGTAATTGAAGAATTATGACATTAAAAGTGTTTTCCTCTTTATGATAACTTATCTAACATGTTCTTCTAATGATACATTATCAATAGGAAGATTGCGAGGATGAGACTACTTAGGTACATATATAAGCCATTAAAGACAATCTATGGGATTGTAGTACCAAGTCCGGAAACTAAAGCTTTCGACTTTTTCTTTGTCAAGTTTTGGATAGCGTTTGCAAATATATTGCTAAATAAATATATAAAGAATATAAATTGATTGATTTTAAGCCATTTGATTCGGGTTTTTAAATCAAATAGCACCACCCACCATTTTCGGCAAATTCCATATCCCTTATCGGAATTCAAGAGTTTTGGAGGAAACTCTTAGTAGGGTATGAGAGACTCATCATTACCAAGCCCACCTCACAATGATATGATGTTGGCTAGCATCAATAATAATGAGAGAGTACTCTTATTCATTTGCATCTCTTGCAAGTGCCCATCTTATTTGGCCTCTAGAGAATGAAGCCTCACAATGATATGATATTGGATTCATTGCACTTAGTTAAGTCATTCCCACCATGCAATCATATGATGTTGATCATTCTCGTTGCCTACCTTCACAACATATGTATGCATATAAAACTCCTCCTGAGTGTAAGCACACACTTTGTACTCCCCCATGATAGGGTGAAGTCGGTGTACGAGTCACAAACGATCGGAGCCTACTACGATGGAAGGCCACGAAAGAGTGTTCAAAGCACTCTCACACTTATCAACTTAATAATGGTTTGGTTAAGGGTTTTAGGTCTCATCACATATAAGCATGCATTTTAATCTTATTAAAACAATTTGGTCCTATTACAACTATTGGTCCATGTGATTGATATAATTGTATATGATACTCCCACTATGCTTGTAAAACGGTTTTTAAAGTAAGAGTGTATGATACTACTAACATAAGGTTTGCATTCATTGATGGACTATATAGTTGCGTTAGGGCTTTAGGATGACTATGAACCTTTGATTCGATCCAACACGAGCCTAGTGTTGAATCTCGGTCTAGGGATGATGATTGATTTTAGTTACGTATTTAATCACATTAAGGCGTGTTTTCTTATTGGGCGTTGGACCCTCTGCTTCATTTTCATGCATATCAAATAAAGTAAGAAAGAAATACTTCAAAGTAAAGAACAGCTTACGCTCTTTTACAACATTTGATCAAAACAAATTACTTTAAAGTAAAGAAGAGCTTATGCTCTTTTACAATATTTGATCATATCAAATTACATCCAAAATCTAATTTACACATTCCCATGGTTCAAACAAATTTGAGACGGCCTTTCACATAGCTCAATTATCGTAGGCTTAGGTTCACAATCACCCTTTCTTTAATTAATTAACGCTTTAACTAATTAAACTTGAATGCAACATTTTCATTTGGTTTTTGTTTCCATAGAATTGATTTAAATGAAGCTAAATGAAATGAAAATCCAATTCTCATTTAAAGATACAAAACTATTTTGTTCTCAACTAATTTGGGCCGAATAGCAATAACCTCAACCATTGGGCTATATTGCAAAACATAAACTTTTGAGGTCCCTTTGTAAAAACACAAAAGTCTACTACTTCATGTAATTACAACTAAAACCCAAAAATTTCAACAAATGCAAAAGCTTCATTAAAGGAGCAAAACTATTTGTCCTTTAGAGATTTTGGGCCTTTACGTAAAAACGTAAACTTTTCGGTCAAAGTACAAATACACAAAAGTATCAAAACTTTATGTAATTACATAAAAGCTCCAAAAGTACCCTATTTAATAGGGTGGCCGGTTTTGGATGAGAGATTGTGTCATAAAACTTTTGAATTTTTCAACAAAAGTGAAAGGTGATGGGTAGGTTTGAAAAAGTGATTTCCATAAAACATAGTTCCTTGAAATAAGGAAAAGGTGTAAGTGATTGGTATGGTGTTGATTGAAAAATGACAAATCATGTCATACCATTTATTACAATAAAGTCACACCACCCACCATAAACAAAACTTTATGAAAAACATCAAACACTTTGAATCATAACACTAAACCTTTTTGTTCTTGGTTAGAACATAACAAGAACAATGAAGAACATCCATGAAAACCCATAACAGCTACATGAACACTTTTCACCCAAAGACACCCCAAAAACTCTCAAACTTAAGGGAAAAAACATATTACCATACTAGGGTACTTAGGGGTTCCTAATGTCACTTTAAAACACTTTTAATAAGACAAACATGAACCCAAAAATCCACCTTTTGGATTTGGCCGAATTTCCCCAAAAACATGGCACCTTTAGCTCCAAAATTCATGCTCATATAAACTACATCTACAACATTTGAGATGGCAAATTTTCTAACAAAATTTACATTCAAAGAAGCAAGAATAAAGCTTGTAACGATTACAACATTCAAATCATAAACTATGAAAATACAAAACCCAAAAGGATTCACCAACTACTAGACCTAGGCTCCTGATACCACTTGAAGGAAATTTTGTGACAAACATGTTCATTTGAGCAACATCTATGGCATGCAATTAACAATTAAAGGCGGAATCATGCTTGTATGCACTCAAAACAAAACATTACCTATGATATTCTAAGCCTAGTAGTTATGTGAACCAAGACTCAACTCAAGAACAAAGTGAGTTGAGAAATTTTATACCTTAGTTGATTCCTCTTTGCATAAGCAAAGGCTAATCACCCAAGGAGAGGGCTTTCATTCCATGCTTCTTAGCTCCATGGATTTCTTGGATAAAGATGGTTGAAAGGATTCTCCAAGTTCCCAAAGTTCAGAACCTCTGAGTCTCCACACCAAGGAAGGACTTGAAGAAGAGATGAGTGACCTAGAGGAAGTAAGATTGCTAGCTAAAATCCTCTAGGGTGGCCGGCCTCTTAGAGAGAAAAGGGAGCTTGTGTTCTCATTTTTCTCCAAAAGAAACCCTAAGGATGAAATGGCTATAAAGTTGCCTTTATACCACCTTATAATGGAGTGGCAAACTTGCAATGAAGCCAAGTTCACTACCCCTCTCTATATGGCCGGTTTTCCCAAGCCTTTGGGTTGTTTTGGGCTTCTTGAATTTTGTTTGTTAAGTTGTCATATAACTTAAGCTAATGGGCTTGACGTTTCGAAGCCAAATTTGGGCTCTAAGGCCCAAAACTAACTCAAGGTTTAAAACGAACTTATTCGTTTGTTTAATTAACATATTAATCAATTCTTGCCATAAACAATTAAACCATTTAATTGTCCTTACTCATCTCCGTTGTTTCTTCAATCTCTACCTTACACGGTGTACGATCCATTAGGTTCCTTTTAGTGAGGCAGTGGGCGATTAGAACTCTTTTAAATCGATTTTGAATTGAAACTTACTTTCAATTCTCCCTTTAGTGATTATACATGTTTAGGGCTTCCACAAACCATGAGTGACACTTAGCAGTATGTCATGGTTGCCCAAGCTAATCAGAAGAGGTGGAGAACCTATTCAGTTTAGGATTACAATACAATACGGTCTTTCTCTAATACAATACTCTTGACCACATTATTTGGTTTGATAGTTTATTCATGTCTACTATCCAATGTGATTAATTTACTTATATGATTACCTTGAATGTGATTTGGAACGACTTCCTAAATGTCATTCATATTGTGGCCAGAGATTCTTAATCATATCATAGAGTATTCTCCCTTAAACTGTTTGAAGGTTAGAGATCCCTTGTTGCGCATTCATTTGCCTCTATGGCTAAGTGGCTTAACCCCAACTATGGCGTGGACACCTTCGGATGGAGTGACTTTGACATAGTCAAAGATCAAGGACCTAACCACAAGACAACTATGATGCCTCAGGTCAAATGACTACTTTGCATTATCCCAACCATGAGTTCTCCTGTGACATGAGTATGAGAACTCTTTATTGATCGCGTTCAGTGAACTCATTCTTTATTGAGCACCTACGTACTTGTCTTGGTGTCAGTCACACTAATGACTCGAGACTAGTCACTCTCCCTAAGAGAAGACATAGCACATACTGATCTTAACGGATTGTCAATGCCTAATTGGCAATCCTATGATCAGGAACGTTTATGATATGTATATGAAAGAGAATGGTCTCATGAATCTAACTTCTTTAGATCGCATTCTCCCAATTACATATTCCTTGGACTTATCGTTTAAGCGTATAACATTTATATGAGACGGCTTCAAACAATAATTTTTGCCCTTTAAATTAAATTATATTAGTGGAACATGTGAAATGTCCGTAAAGTATCATCATATGATTGGTTTTAGGGCACATTTCCAACAGTTGAGTGTTTGGTAAATAATTTTTTTTTAAATTTTTTGTAAAAGTGCTTTTAACAAAAAAAAAAAAAATAGTGTCTAAGTGTTTGGTAAACTTTTATATAAGTGGTTGTGAATATGTTAAATGATTAAAAAGAACATGGTATATAATGTGATATAGTAATTGTCAAAGAGAATAATGAGGGGCAATGATTGTAATTTTGTAAAATATATGGGGGTATACTTGCTATTTGAAAATTTCATTCCATGGCACTGATTACTATACTTTGAAAGAAAAAAAGCATTTTTTAAATTTTAATCATGATAGAACTGCTTCTGCTTTTCTACGCTTTTCTGTTGTCAATGACAGCAGTTTTTTAAAAGACTACTTTTTTGTTTTATCAAACACATTTGATGTTCCATATTTTTTTTAGTAATTAAGATGCATTTTTTAAAAGAACATCAATTCCAAACTAGCCCTAAGACCAACTCCAACCCTTAGAGTAAGTTTTAAATTTTCCCTTATATTCCCAAGTTCTAAATTTTCCCTTCTATTCCCCCCACCCCAATTTCATTCCAACCCTTGTTCTAAAATGGGGTTAAGACTTAAAACTAAAAAAAAAAAGAGTCAGATTTAGGCCAAGATTATGCCAAGGTTAGTGATGGAGCCCACATGTGAGAGTGGAAGAGAGGGAGTTGGATGGCTAGCGCCTAAAACCACTCGCACCACATGAAGGATGCGCTCCAGCATTGCTCCATCATTTGTCATTGTATAAAGGGCAGCCCCACCCACGTGGGTGTGTCCAGCAAATGTCGGCCAAGAAAAGTGAGCCAACAACTCTTTTGGATGATCAATGACTGAAATTCGAACGGGCCATTGGTTATCCAATGGTTCACATTTAATTTAGTTAATATTTTTGTTTTATATGTATAATTTTATTGAATCCAACAACTGATATCTAATATGATCAAATCCAATGGTATTGAAAAAAAGATCTAACAACCCAAATTTTAATCTAACGGCTAAAATAATTAAAAAAAATATTTAACTCAAAATTCACCCAAATTTAGTGATTTTTCAATATTTATCATATTTTAAATATTTTTAGGTCATAAAATCAAATTAGGATAGTGTACATAATTTATAAAAAATAAAATAAAATAAATAAAAATAAAAGCCCAAACTTATTCTTTAATAACCTTGGGCTAAAAAATTTAGGCTAGAAAGGTTGGAGTAGAAAATTTATTTTTGGATTAAAACCTAAATTTTCTGGGCTAAAAGTTTTAGGTTTTACTCTAAAAGTTGGAGATGGTCTAAGTGACTCAAATAATATCACTTAATAATTAAAAGTACCACAGTTCCAAAATAGCCCAAGCGTAATAAAATCTAATGGAAAATTTTATTTGAGGGTATGTAACCTCTCTCTACACCCAACTTAAATTGTAAATGTGAAATGTCCTTATTACCTTATTGTGTAACTACCATAAAGTACAAGATGAAACTAATAATAAAAATAAGATTATAAACCCACACCCAATAATTAACCCTAACCATCACCATCACGTATCATTCTCCGACATTCTATTATGAAAAAAAAATCATAAAACGCTCTCATGGAGAAAAACAAGCTCTTGTTGACGGATGGATAGTAATTTTGAACTATCGACAATCTATACTGAGGCAATTGCCCCTTCTCCTGTACTCGGTTGAAATGGAAACCCGTGGAGTGGACGGAAAAGGGAAGTAGTTTTCTCTTCCTTTTCGGTACAAAGCAAGAGTGGAGGGATGTGGCATGCATGCAAACCCATCATACTCAACCCCTTAAAAATTGGACAAATTTGAGGGAAGAAACAAATAAAAATCGCAATAAAGTTAATGCAAGCTCAAATTGTCAACATGGGAACATAAACTTGTATGCAACACATATGATGCACGTGAGCCTAATTTCAAAAACATCTTAAACAACTTAAGTCTTTGAATTCTACCCAGGATATGTCAAATAAGAACTTGCATCGTGCTGCAATCATATTAAAAATTGGCTCTTACAGTGTACGAATGATTAAGCAACAATTCAAAAGACTCCTCTCAACAAATCTAATGAGAAAATTGACCAGTACTATCAAGTCTCGACAAATACGAAACTACGTTGAGAGAGCAACACTATAAGGGTGATGGTGACTCCATCTTCAACAACTGTTGGAATGAGAGAATGTTAGAGAATATAATGCTTTGGTTTTTTTTATTGTTTTTTTTTCAGATGAGTATAAAGATAAATTTACATATTGAATTGAGTCTGTGAGGATAATTTAGATAATAAATTTGAATTTAAATAGATATTGATAGTTCAATTAAAAATAAAATGGATGTAAAGAAAAATTAAATGAATTTAAATAAATTAATCAAATCCAATTCATGTCACATTTTGCCCATAATCGTTAAACTCCATTATAAATCCGCTAAAATTTTGTACTTTACGTAAATATTGTTGTAGGCATAATTTACTGAACAATTATGGAGGCCATAGAGAGAGGGGTGCGGCATGGATAGAGAGAAAGAGAGAGATGTGTAATTGTGAGGTGTGTGTTATCTCACCCCATTGTGCCTTTATTTATAGTAGTAGGAAGGGTAAAACCCTTCTCTTTAGAATTACAACATTTAATAGGTAATCTAATCATAATAGGTAATCTAATCTAATCTAAATAGGACTGCAACACTCCCTCTTGAGTGTGTAAATACTCAAGTAAATGGCGCATCAAGTCTTCATTGATGAAGTAAGTACAGTTGATGAAGTAGTCGGCACAATGGGCAAATGCAAGTCTCAAATCAACGGAAGAATGCATAAAAAGTAAAACTCACAAAATCTCGCTATGGTAAAACCCAAGATGGGAGAAAAACCCATAGTCTAAGGATAAAAGTGAGAAGTTGCATTAAGTCAAAACTATACGTCTTTTGGACGCAAGTAGAAGAGCTCTCAAAGGTATGATTAGCCCATGATGGGTGCCTCGTTAAAACCTAGTTAGGTAGCAAAAATCCAGTGGGAAAAATGCTCCTAATCGTAAAGAAAAAGAGTACATTAAGATCAAGTGAGTATACTTCTGGATACTCCCCCTGAGTTTGACATAACTTCCAAATGAGAACTACAAGCATTGCATATGAGTAGTTAGGCATACCAATTCCTCGGACAAGCTTCTGGAAGGTTGACTTCGGCAGTGACATCGTGTAGAGGTCGGCAAGGTTGTCTGGGATCGGTTTGCATGACTTCAATCTCCTGATGCTTTGCTGATGTAGATGTAGACGCAATATGTCTTGGTGTTGACTTCGTTGATGTATCATGGCTTGGTTGGGTTGATACATGTGGCATAATCTTCATGGATCGTCGTTAGGACTCAATGATGGATGAAAATATAGCAAGTACTTCGAATATGCTCAACAAGAACTCCTAACCATGTCTCACTTGCGACATAGTAAAGTAAGGTGAGTCCTGGAACGATTTGAAGATTTCGCAACTAGGGTTATATCGTGGACGTCCAAGATATTGCGATATCCCTAATGGTAAAGACATAACCATTCGGGGATTTTGCCTTGTGCGGGTTTGATAAGTAACCAGCGTCAGCATAATAAACAAGGCAAGCATCATTATGAGGATCAGGGGGTTTGGATCCGCTGAGATGCGTTGGGATTTGCCCATGTAATACCTTCAGGGTATGTCTTTAATACCAATTCAGTGGTTGTGTGTAGGCACGGTGCTGCATCTTTACCAAGATCAACAGCGAATGAGATGTCCTGTCTAAATACAATAAGCTAAGTACAACGAAGCACAAAGTTGAACTTAGATAAGGAATTTCGGATTCCATAACCTCTTCAAGGGTCTCATTTGCATATAACGTGTGGACGATCAAAGGTATACTTAAAGGTGACACATTCGGGGTGTAGTTCGACTGGTAGACCAAAATACCGTCAGAACAATGCCTTAACTTCATGTCAAGGCATAAGTGAGTTTTCCTAAGATTCTTCATCTCAAATTCCATTTTCAGGTGCGAGGTAGTTTTCTCAAGCTTTTCCAGAGTCTTAGTGAGATTCGTGTTAACGACATAAACTGTAACTCTAGCAATTTGGAATAAGACTTCATAGTTTAACACAAGGGCATAATTTATATCCTTGACTGATCAAATAATCACTTAGACGGGTATACCACATCCATCGGATTTTTCAATCCACAAGTGAACGCCTCAAAATGAGTTAAGAGGGTGTTTCGTGGTTTGGAACTATTTGAACCAGTCCATGTAATTCTTCGGGAACTTACACGTAAATCTCCATATTTATATCCCCATGGAGAAATACTAACCACATTTCATAATGCTGTTATCAATCATAGGACGTTTTGAGAGAAACCTTACACCGTAAGGCGTGCATCATATCGCATTATTTCCATCATCTCATAACGTTTCGTTTCCCACTTGTAACTCAACAGGGTTACCTTGGGCAGTGTAGGAACGACAGGTCCAATACACACTTTGGTAAGGAATTTGACCTGGATTGTAACTTTAATTGTCCAATCAGTTCTACGTTGTCATTTAATCAACGGAACACGGTTCGATATCGTCGTTTTTCATTTATATCGGTAGCTACCATATAAGTGAAAACATCATCGATGATAATCTCATTTCAATTCCATTTTCTAATCCAAACTAGTGTACTAGACCAAGAACTTCAAGTCTCGGGAGTAATCCGAATTAATCTCATGAAATCGAAATGATTTGAGATAACGATCGAGTTTAGATTCATTGTTGTACTGTGTCTTCCTCTTCCAGGGAAGTGAATCCTACGAACTGAATGATATGTCGTGCTCCAGGCCAAGACATATTGATTGGCTATCTACCGGTGTACCGGACCGTCCAACAGAGGCGTCCAAACCATCCAACATGGGCGGCATACCCTCCAGGGATGTTGACTCGACGTCCGTTAAGTACGTCTATCCTTGTGGGCATGTTTACAGCTGGTATATGATCTCGTCACTTTAGCTACATCAGAGGAATGCGTTTGGAGCAACATTCTAAAATCTAGAATTTGTCACACTTACTTATCACACTTGTGCGATATGGGGATCGAGATGAGACATAGTGGGCAACGTCCATGCAAATTCGTACCATTCTACAGGAACGTTGATGTTCTTATCTCCCCTTAACGGCTGGAAGACTGTCTCATTAAAGTGATAACCCGCAAATAAGCGGTAAATAGATCGTGTGCAAGGGCTCGAAGAGACCTAGTGTGAAGGAGAATCATGATCGACAAAAGATACACATCCTTCTTTGAGGACCCATGGTGGTACGTTGCGGTGGTGCAACTTGGCATATGGAATGCGCACCCAAATGCGTAAATACGAAAGTCGTCAGGTTCGTAACCAGTAACCAACTGTAACGTCATATAGGTTGGGTGGCAATGGGTCTCAAGGTGGACCAACATAGCTGCGTGCAAGATTACATACCCTAGGCAAAGACTGAAAACTTGGTACGTTTACCAAAATTCGGGCGATCATTTAAATTGCGCTTTATGATCGCTAGGCGAGGCTATTTGGGGTGAACATGGGAATTCGATGTTCAATTAGAAACCCAAAATACATGCAATACTTTATCGAAAACCATCGATGTAAACACTACGGCATTATCCAGTCTCCAGGACCTTAAGGGATAAGTAGGGTGGTTAACCCATAATCAGGCAGGAGGTTTAGCAGCAATGTGTGTGGACAAACATGTGACTAGTTTTTCGATTCATCAACCAAAACCATAAGTATTTATATGGTCCGCGTTTTGGTTGGATTAGTCCACATATATTCCCTTGAATCCACTACGAAAATGGAGTTGTGTCTTATCTTTGCAAGAAATGATATAGAAAATCAATTTCCCTGATGAGCAGGATTGGCAAAGTGTGCTTGTAGGCACAAAATCCTTACTTCAGATAAGGAGATGCGTTGTAACATCATTGTTTGACCTAAGTGTCCCAAAAGGTCGTGCCAAAGCAAGTAAACTGCTCAATCACCAGGCTATAGGCCGGCCACATGTGGTGTATTCCTAGTTGGGAGACAACCCATTAGCCCCAAATCAAAGCTTCAGGCTCATTTTTGGAGGTGGTGCAAAGATATTTCACTCTATTTTCTTCAGTGGTTTCATTTATGATCATTGTCATCTCGAATATCCTTAAAAACTCAACGTCAGGAAGAATTTAAGGTCCCTTAAATGATAATTCAGTATCATTCATACAACGAGGAGCGTGCCAATGCTTTTAGTCAGGTTGGATAGACCTAAAGTCGTTGTTAGAGATGTGATTTACGTGTAAAGTTAGTGTGCTAGTACGCATTCATCCAGACAACTAACTTTCCCACATTCCCACCTAATCACGTGGTCAATTGAATTGGTCACATGTATTCAAGAAACATGATTCAATTAACTCATATTCGAGGACAATATAAGATTATCCATAAGTAAAACATACACCAAACTTGAATCCAAGAACATGGAAAAATGTTCACAAAGTAAACCAAAGTTACTTTGGTGGATTTGGCCAACAAGGCCATTCATGTCACAATTTTGCTATTCCAACGATATTCGGTGGAGCAAAATCAATCTCACATATTGACTACTAGAATGGTACTCCTCAACAACATTGGTAAGGGCACGAACAGGTGCATAACCAATGGTCCATTCTATCAAGACGGAAGTAGATTCTGCAGGGTTAAGGTTTGGGAATATTATCTCGTATTCTTAAAGTTTTAGGTTTTGGGTGCCAAGGATCACGCGTCGGGCATGATGCCACACCTTGGTAGGCCCTGATTCTACCATATGTTTGTCAAAACAAACTCAAAATTGGATTGTGAGAGAGTATGCCATTCAGTGTATCCTTGTCGAAGCAGTGCATCACCATTTGGTAGGCTTTGACCAAACTGGGTCCATACCTTTCTCTCACGTTTGTGGTAGTAATGAGATCCGAGAATTTGATAAACTTCCGCTATCTACACTGATGTTTCAGGGGCGAGGTAGATGTTGGAAATGTGCCCTAAAACCAATCATATGATGATACTTTACGGACATTTCACATGTTAAACTAACATAGTTTAATATCAAGGGCAAAGATTATTGTTTGAGCCGTCTTATATAAATGTTATATGCTTAAACGATAAGTCCAAGGAATATGTGATTGGGAGAATACGATATAAAGAAGTTAGATTCATGAGACCATTCTTTCGTAGACACATCCTAAACGTTCCTGATCATAGGATTGCCAATTGGGCATTGACAGTCCGTTAAGATCAGTACGTGTTGTGTCTTCTCTCAGGGAGAGAGACTAGTCTCGAGTCATTGATGTGTGTGACATCAAGACAAGTACGTAGGTGCTCAATAGAGAATGAGTTCACTGAACACGATCAACGAAGAGTTCTCATATTCATGTCACATGAGAACTCATGGTTGGGATAATGCAAAGTAGTCCTTTGACCTGAGGCATCACGTTTGTCTTGTGGTTAAGTCTTTGATCTTTGATTATGTCAAAGTCACCCCATCCGCGGGTGTCCACGACATCGTTGGGGTTAAGCCACTTAGCCATGGAGGCAAGTGAATACGCAACAAGGGATCTCTAACCTTCAAACTGTTTGAGGGAGAAGAGGGAGAATACTCTATGATATGATTTAGAATCTCTGGCCAAAGTATGAATGAGATTTAGGAAGTCGTTCCAAATCACATTCAAGGTAATCATATAAGCACATGAATCACATTGGATAGTAGACATGAATAAACTAAACTATCAAACCAAACAATGTGGTCAAGAGTATTGTATTAGAGAAAGATCGTATTGCATTTGTAATCCTAAACTGAATAGGTTTTCTACCTCTTCTGATTAGCTTGGGTAACCATGATATGCTGCTAGGTGTCACTCTTGGTTTGTGGAAGCCCTAAACGTGTATAAACACTAAAGGGAGAATTGAAAGTAAGTTTCAATTCACAATCGATTTGAAAGAGTTCTAATCGCCTACTGCCTCGCTAAAAGGAACCTAATGGATCGTACACCGTGTAAGGTGGAGATTGAAGAAACAATGGAGATGAGTAAGAATAATTAAATGGTTTAATTATTTAGGGCAAGGATTAATTAATAAGTTAATTAATCAAACGAATAAGTTCGTTAAAGACCTCGGGATAGTTTTGGACCTTAAGGCCCAATGGGTTTCGAACGTCAAGTCCATTGACTTAAGTTGTATGACAACTTAATGAATAATGATTCACAAAGGCCCAATTAGGCCAATAATATCCCATGGCCGGCCATTTGGTTTTGGAGTGGGTTTTGGACTTATTTACAAGTTTGCCACTCCAATGAATTAAGGTATAAATATGACTTTATAGCCAAAATTCATTGGGGGTTTTCTTTTGGGGAAAAGGATGAGAACACAAGCTCTCCTTTCTCTCTAAAGTGGCCGGCCTCCTTGGAGGGTGCATCTAGCAATCCCACTACTCCAAGATCACTCATTTCTTCTCCAATCTTACCTTGGTGTGGAGACTTAGAGGTTCTCAATTTTGGGAACTTGGAGAAACCTATTCTTCCATCCAAATCCATAGATTTTAGATGCAAGGAATGAAGGCCCTCTCTTTGGGTGATTAGCCTTTGCTTATGCAAAGAGGAATCTACAAAGGTATATATTTCTCAACTCACTTTGATTTGAGTTGAATCTTGGTTCACCAATCTACTAGACTTTGAATTTCATGGGTAATGTTTTGTTTTTGAGTGCATGCAAGCATGATTCCGCCTTTAATTGTTAATTGCATGCTTTATGATGTTGCTCAAATGAACATGTTTTCACAAAATAATCCTTCAATAGAAACAAGGAAGGACGAGAAAAGTATTCTCCAGTCAAAATTCGATCGGATTTATAAACTTCAAAATTGTACTCATTCATGGACGTAATCATGGTTTGCTTTGGGCAATATCTTTCATGATTAGACGGTCCGTAGAAGCGAGCCAAAGAGCCATGGAATCCTCATTTGGGAGGTACTTCCATTTGTAATGTGATGCGAAATATATAAGCACACAAATTAAACCCTCTTTTTATCAAATGTAGTAAAGTATAAGTAGGGATCGTTCTAGGCCGGGGATTAGGAGGGATTTCTAAATCACTTGGAAACTGACTTGAAAACGTAAAAAAAAAGTTTAAAACACTAACTAGACTCAAAGAATGCAAAACTATACTTTAAAACACTAAAACAAACCAAAAGACTCAAAACAGCCCCTAAACACTCAAAACTACTTTAAACACACAATCTGGGCAGTTTTGGGACTCTAACACAAACTTGGACGAATTTTGGTTTTCTAATGAACTAAAACACTTAAAAACATAATCTAAGACAAGTTCTAATTAATATGACTCAAAGAAATAAGATGGGGTTGATTTTGGACGAAAATAATTAAATTAAGACAGAACAAAGTAAACAAATTCTTAGACAAATTTAAGTGAATCAAAACAGATTGTAAAATGACTTTGAATGAAACTTATGGATGGAAGGCTAGCTAGGAGGTTCTTCTCCACACATGTCACACTTGCATATAAAACGATTTCCAGTTGCTTTTCGATAAGCTATGAACACTCAACGCCCCAAATTAACCGTGAATTGCACTAATTAACCTTCAGTTTTTCCACAAGTTATTGGGTTGGATGATTGCATATGACAACCTAAAACATTCCCTACAAGTTCCCTACATGAATTGCATAATAGAGATACAAGCAAGAATCATTAAGTTCTATGAAAAACATAAGCATTGACGAGGCACTCGTTACTATGATTTGCATGAAACTTATGCCAAGAATTTACTTAACGTGATTGTGACTAGCAACCTTCACTACTTATGAATATAAGTTCATAACGATTAGGTGAAACTCCCTTATATTCTAGCGTTAAATTCATGCATGAAAATTAAGCGTGCACTCTCAACCAACATACACAAATCATTTTTTATACGATCGGATAAGTAAATTGAATTCACAACTTATGAATCACAACCGGATGTAATCAAATCATATTGCAAGTATGAACATGGTTTCGAATCACCCCCTAACTAAGAGGGGTTTAGTTCCTCATACTCACAAAGCAAAGATACATAAAATTAGACATTAAAATCAAAGAAAAGAAAACACCTAAAATGCTCCAACTTGGAAAGCAAGTGCATCAATGGATCTCCCTTCCTCTTTGTTGCGGCATGAAGCTTGTGGGCAGATTTTTGGGTGGATTTATGGTGTAGAATGGATGTGGAATGGTATGGAGGGGTTTAGGGTGAGTGTAGAAGAGTGTTTGATGGTTGGAAGGTGGTGGAGAACTAGGCAAAAAGGGTGGAAGAAGGTGGAGTGGCTGTTATGTTTTCTATGCGCTAGAGTGGTCTTTTTCTGGTGTTTTGCTTCCTAGGGTGTGTATGGACGAATTTCTGTTACAAAATGATGAATATGGGGGATTGTCCCTTGGCCAAGGGGTGTAAACATGTATTTATAGGCCCCAAAAACCTTTAGAAAATCAGATTAGGCTAGGGATGAAGTGCATGGCAAGTTTGTGTGTGTGGTGTGCAATGGTCCAAGGGTGAAAGTGAAGTGATGATGCAAAGTGTGAAGGGTAAAATGGAGTGGTCTTGCAGCTAGGAAGCATGAATGATTGTGTATATTGCATAGAGATGGAATAAGGAGGTGAAATGTGTCAACAAATGGGTCAAAGGTGCAGCAACATGTGGTACACAAGGCATGGGATTCCAAATGTGAATGATGGAGCATCAATTGGTGCATGTTATGGTTGTGAAAGTTGTCTACAATTTTGTGGGTGAAGGGAACAAGAGGTATCAAGCAATTAAGTGTAATAATTAAATGAATTGAAGCATGAAATCAGAAATTATGTAGGGGACAAGAGTGATCAAGCATGGCATGGGAATCCAAAGGGAATTCTATGTTGTTTTGCATGGCAATGAAGGCAAGTTGGGGTGACAAATTTTTGGGCTGAGTTCTTCATCTTTTGGACCATAATTCTTCACATTCTTGGCCTCTTTAGTTCTCAAATTCGTCCATCCACTTTGGCCCAAATATGTGACA
The DNA here is from genome assembly GCA_963082935.1 of Malus x robusta. Classification (NCBI taxonomy): domain Eukaryota; kingdom Viridiplantae; phylum Streptophyta; class Magnoliopsida; order Rosales; family Rosaceae; genus Malus; species Malus x robusta. The sequence continues at coordinate 21,983,927 of OY720330.1, forward strand.
GCATTCCAAGCTCCATTTTGCTCCAAAATGCATCTTCTTGCCTACTTTGTCCATAAAATCTGAAAACACACGAAAATGACTTTAAACATTAAAATAACTAAGGAAACACGACATAAATGCACAAGAACAAGACAACTAAGTCGCATAAATATGCTCCTATCATAATGCTTTGAGCATAAGTCTTCGAATGAAGATCATGGCAAAGGTTTATTCAGCTCTTCCATGCCATTGTTGGTTTCAATGATTTCTCAGCTTCTTAATAGTCATGTGGAGATTCACATCTTGTACCCCACATAAAGTGGTTTCTATTAGAAATGTCCAAATCAGGAAAATCAAACTTGTGACGGTTCGACAATTCACTGAATTTGAGGGAATAAGATTGTGATTGGTGCTATGGGAATGAATCATCCATAAGCATCAAAGTTAGAACATTCGAGTTCTAAGACATGGTTTTCATGAAAAACGTCGGGTTTTCATGGGTGTTGTTTTATGAAAACTTCTGGTTTCAAAGGCACTAAATTCGAAACTACATGTTCGATTTAGTTTATGAACATTTAGTTCATAAAAGAGAGGTTCCTGCAAGAAACTCATAATGCAATATACTAACTTAGTGTAGTGGATTTGAGTTGTCTTCGGGAACTCAAGTGTGAGAGCTTCGTTACTACGAAAGTATATGACGGTTCAAAGAAGAGAAATAAATTATTGAATCGTTAATGTCCAAAAGTGATCTTCAGGTCAATAATTTTGGATTCATTATCAGATTAATGGATTGCAGGTCACTTTTAATTAATTCAATAAATCGGACCATACAAGGTCGATTGTTGAAGCTAAATAATATTAACATACGAGTTAAATTATTTTAGATTGCTAGTATAATAGCTTGTGGGTTGAAAAATGCCCCAAAATAATTTGGGCATGTGTGCCGTGAAAAAAAAAAGGAAGGCACGGGGTGCCTTGAGTAAAAACGGCAAGGCCCAAAAGGGCCTCAGGGTATGGCTGCAGGCCACCGAGGAGGGAACGAAACCCCAGTTGTAGCTGGGTGTCAGTTTTGGGCTGTGGGGAGTTCATGGGCAGGTCCAGCTCATGCTGGCCTGTGGGTTGTCACATGGATCCCAGCGACGGCTGGCTGCGTGAAAGCAGCCCCATAGTGACTGCAGGTCACGGGCTTGCGTATGGGTGGTGCAGGGACAAGCCCAGCATATGCTGGCTATATGTATGTGGGCCAGAGCAACAAAACCCAGCAACAAAAAAGGTGGCAGCGTGTGTATGGGAGGACAACCCAGACAATTGGGCAGGTTAGATGGCTGCAGGCCAAGGCCAGTGTGCATAGGCTTAGGGCTACACGCCCTTCCGAGGTAAAATCCAGGCCTACGCCTGGTGATTATTTGCACAATGATGGTGCGGTAGTGTGCCGCACCATGTCTTGATTCCCCCATTTTTTTTTCAAATCCTTTAGGGTTTAGGAAAACCCTAATATGCTTATAATTTCTTTCGATTCTTTGACTCACAAATTCCACATAGCAATTATTGCGTAATGCATGAAACAAATATATATATTGACAAATATATGAAACATATACAATATATATATCGGAAGGTAAATATAAATGTAGGGGGTTTATGCATCATGGGGAATGTTTTCATGCTTCATGGGTCGTTTCAAATATCTTTCTTTATTTTAAGCGTACCTGAGTAGCAGAAAACGAAAAAGCCTTTGAATTTGTAGAAGATCCTTCTCCGAAAGTCGAAATTACATCTCCAATTCGTTGTATCATGTTCAACATAGAAAAATTAAACTGAATCAATAGCATGTCAATCAATTCAATAAAATAATTAAATTAATCATGAAAAGAATGATTAAAGACGTAATACTCTCCAGATTGAAGATCAAACTCTCTTGTCAGCACAGCGTCAAGAGCGTGCTGATAACGTGTTATAGGCATAATTTACCGAACAATTATGAAGGCCATATAGAGAGAGGGGTGCGGCATGGATAGAGAGAAAGAGAGAGATGTGTAATTGTGAGGTGTGTGTTATCTCACCCCATTGTGCCTTTATTTATAGTAGTAGGAAGGGTAAAACATTTCCCTTTAGGATTGCAACATTTAATAGGTAATATAATCCTAATAGGAATATAAGATACATTCGCATATTTCCTAGGATTTACACAACCACATTCCTATTCTAAATAGGACTGCAACAAATATGACCTATTGTTACTCCGATACGTTCCAGTGTAATTTTTTTTTTTGACTTTTTGTTTATTCTATTTTTTTTTAATTTTTTTTATGAATTTATCTATTCTTATTTTTTTTTATGGATTTGTCTATTCTTATTTTGAAAAGAGAGGTTTTTATTAAAAAGTCTGTTTTTTTAATTAATTTTTCAACCACAGTTGTGCGACAAACATCTAAACAGTAGTGAGTCCCATTTTTTATATAAATAGTTTTGATAAAATTATTACCGAATTTTGACGGCAAGGATGAAGTGAGGCACAAGTTTAGTTTCATGAGATTAAGTGGTAAAATTTTAGTTTTAGAGGATTAAGTGAGATTGGAGTTAAAATTGAGGGACATAGATGTGTTTAAGCATTTTTTTGTGGGAACTTTAATGAAAAGCTTCCGTACTATTCATTTTAATGAAAAACTATATTTTTACACTAAAAAGTCAATTCTGATATTATTTATTTTAATCTTTATTTTGTCATTATCGTTAAAACTTAAAATTTTCAAGTCATTTTCATTAATTTTTTTTTTTTTAATAGGAAAAGTTAGAGACTTTTCTAATTAAGTTTGTGGAACCAGTTTGAGACTATTCTAATTAAGTTTCTGGAAACTTTCTTATATATATTCTTCTCCGTCCGAAGGACAATATATAGTGTTCAAACACCAAAAAAGAAATAGAGGTGATAAAGCATAACTTTCTACAGTAGGAACTAAATCCTAATAGGAAACAAATTTCACTAATCACAATTAATTACAAAATGGGCAACTCATAGTGTCACTTCCTCTCAGGATAGTGCATAGATGTCTTTGATGTCCAAAGTGAGTTGTTCAACGCCTACAACATTTACCAACACATTTTCCAATTTATCTTCACTACTAACAAATAGAAACTGAATGAGTTTTGCCTTCATTAGCTTGTGGTTCCAATACTCGGCGACGTCCATCTTATAAACAAGTCTCCCATGAACCTGATCTATATTTTTCAGCAGCGTCTCCGAGTTGACAGAGCTAAACGATAACGTAGGATTTGTCTTGGGTGACCCTGGAAGTGGAGGAGGTTCCATGTTGTACCATGCGTAGAACTCAGTGTTAAAACCCTCAATTTCATGTATGAACTTGGACATATATGTGTTGGGAATTGTTTTGGCTATCTGAGAAGTGGAATGCCTTTTTTGCTATGGGTTAACGGTTATGGCAACTAGACCTGGCAATTTCTTACATGATCTGTCAACACGACACGTAAACAACACTAAAATAATGAGTTTAGTTTGTATCATACTTAGGACCTCGGTATTTAGATCTCGTATAAATACTCGGGAGACTCAAATGTAATTATGTAATAAAGGAAGGGGCAAATATGTAATAAGTGAGGAGCCCTTATTCTATAAAAGGACTCATCACTCTCCTCATTAAGGGAGGCCAATTCTTAAGCCATACCCTCACCCTCTCAGAGCTCTCATCCTCACAGAGAAGCTCTCTCTCTTTCCCTCTTCAACATCCCAGAGAAATACAATATCAGTGTGGACGTAGCCCAAACATTGCGGTGAACCATGATACATCTTGTGTTATTTACTTTCTTCTAGATTCACGGTCGAATTTATGTTGTTCCAAGACCCCTTTAGTTTCGTGCATCAACATTTGGCGCCATCTGTGGGAAACGATACGAAAAGTTGTATCGATTTTCTTTCATTTTTTCACCTCTGCCGTGAATCTGCAAAATCACAAAAACCAAGAACACCACTCTCTTTCTCTAAAAATCCTAAGACTTGTATCGGTTCTCTTTCATTTTTGCACATCCGCCGTGAATCTACAAAATCACAAAAATCAAGAACACCACTCTCTCTTTCTCTTTAAAAATCCTAAGACTCTTTCTCTAAAAACCCAAAACAAGCCCACTTAAACATTTCAGTCCAACACCGCAACAAACACCGAATTCTGCAGAACGAAGCAAAACAAGATGCTTTATTGTCATCGACCAGAGAGACTCAGATGCAGGAGGAGGAGACTTCGGAGAATGGAAACGGTGGTAGCGGAAACGGTGGTAGCGGTGGGTCACACACCCACTTGTGGTGGGTCGGGGCCAGTGCGGCTCAGCTGGGTTGGGCCCTTATGTCGTCCCGGAAAGGTTGCGTCGGTAACTTCTTTACCATGCCTTTCAAGGCCTTCGCTGTTGCTTCCCTCTACGTCGGTTCTGTGGCCACCGCCGGTGTCGCTGGACTCCATGCCTCTGGTATCCGCGAGATTATCTTCCCATTTCTCTATCTCAGCTTCATAGAAGCTATCCATCGACGAGACCTCGCTCGACAACCCGGATCTGGGTCCCTTTCTGCTGAAGCTTATAAATTAAGATTAATGTCACCCAAATCAAGCTCCGCCGTAATCTCCTCCAGCTGCTTCTTCACGTTCAAGTTAGTAAGCTTCGACCCTGACTGCCCGCACCTCACCGTGAACCCCGCCACCTGGCTCGGATCAATCTTCATCTTGATCCTCACATTCTTCACCCTCGTTAGCTTCTGCACCTGCTTCGCTATCCACTCTAAGTGCTATGACTCCAGCTGCTCACCATCGCCAGCAACTCGCCACCATCGGATGCAGTAATTTTTTATGTGTCTAAGCAATACATGGTATTGCCTTTCCTAGAAGACACAATCAGAAGCAGTAATTTTTATACTAATGATGACAAATCATATGAAGAAGCCATGGTAGATACAAATTGTGCTGGGATGTATTTGGGAATTGGTCAGATAAGCCCTTGCAACCAGGAAACGGTTGTCAACTCTTCCGACGCAGATCAGGTAGAGTCATTTGATTGTGTCTTCACGACTTCCGCATTTTCCGTCGTCACATGTTACTCCAGGAACTCCCTCCTCAGTGTATGCAACAGATCCCAGAAGGTCGGTAGCAACCAGGCGATAACTCGAACCCCCCCATGGAACGTCAGGAGCATGCCAAAACACACTTCTCACCCGATGCCTCAACCTCGGCATCTCTGCTCTCTGCTTCGACCTGACCACCGTCTTTGTTCACCATGGTTTTCCTGTGCAGGGGGAGGAAGGTGTCTTGAGAAATTTCGCTTGAGTTTTATCCTTGCCATTTCTGCCGCAACGGATGCACTTGAAAATTGGGAGATGAATGCATATTGCGGTGATGGGCTAAACGAAGTTCAGTGTTATCCCTAAACCCTCAAGTCTGCAAGCACAACGCTCAACAGCAAGGTGGTGAGCCAGTACCTGACTCTACTCGTGTCGATGGCCCTTGATGCCGTGCTCTCTGTGGTGGACCCCGTGAAGCTCGATCTCGTTAATGGCGGGCCGAATGATGGGCTAAACGTAGGTTGAAAATGATGTGATTGAGAGAATATTTCAAAAAGAGCATTAAAGGAAAAAGATAAAAAGAAAAAGTAGGTTTGAATGTGGAAAATAGACAGAGAGAGGTGCAGCAGAAAAAAGAAAAAGGAAAAGAAAAAGGAAGGCTTTCCTCGAGAGCACATGGGGACAACGCAAAAGAAAAAGAAAAAGGGAGATCTTACTAAAGCCAAAGAAGATGCCCACACTTTCATCATGCATGTTCCTATTTTCTGAGAAAGCTACGGGAAGACCTAAGAGGAAGATAAGGGTTCCTTACTTTAAAGTGATGTAATTTATTTTTCTTATCTTTTGGAGACATCTGTATAAACCCCATCAGAGGGTAATAATAATTAAAAAAAAAACAGACGGCAAGCCGAAAATAATGGGCTGGAATGTTATGTGGAGGACCAAGGCCCATGATAGGATTTGTACTATTCATGTGAATGCAATAAAACCTCCTATTTTACTTGCAAGAATCACAAGGTTATTGTAGTATAAACGGATCTCGCAAGGTCGTATCCACAGGGATTATTAAATAATTCGAAACTAATCAAATTCCATTTAGTTATTGTAAAGTCGAAATTTGGGTGATTGATTTTATAGCCTAATTAAAATAAAAACGAATTTAATGAATTAAAAGTAAACAATTTGCAATATTAGGACTAGAGAGAACAGTTTTTAGAAAATCAAATTAAGAAAGCACTAGGGTTCCACCATCACCTAGCAATCCTATGAATTTTTACCCACTACTTATGATCTATACATGCCAATTTGAAGGTTAGATTTTCCTAATTCATATTCTACTTGGAACCTCCAATATAGAACGTATATCTAACATGCAATCCGTCCGGACGTTCGGATCAAATCTAAACATGAAAGACTCAATATGCTTTATGAAAATCTTTTGAAAAACCATGCAATCCTTAAGACGTGATATTCATCCTAAGAGAAATTACAATTATTAATCACAAGAAGCCAGCGTCAATTTCAGGGAAACCTTCCGACCAAAATTGCATCAAATTACTTTTCTAAAAATCCCAATGGTGATCAGGCATTAAAACAATTAGATAGTTTTTATCCCGGTGATTAACAATTCAAATTACGCATGCAATCAATCATAAGCAATTAAATAAAAATCACATATTCATGCTAAGGCTCAAGGCTTCGCCCTAGCAATAGAAATTAGTTCCGCATATTCATAATTGAAATCATAGAAAATATATTCAAGAAAAGGATTGAAAGCACCTTCAAGTAAAAAGTCTTCAAAACCCTAACAAATCTCTCTGTCTCCAAAATTGCATAAAAGAAAGCGTAATCTCAAACTGTAGACGGCTAGACAATATATTTGCCAAGCCACCACCCAAAACCCTAGCAAACATAACCCTAAATTAAATAATAAAATTCGTCTAAAATCTGAACAGCCACGTTTTGGCCCATAAGCTGCTCCAAAACTGGCCCAATATAGCTGGATTTGATGTTTGGAATATTCTGAACACTTTTCCAGAAGGCCACGAACCCATCCGAGGTCATCTTGGGCTCCAAAAACGCAATTTAAGCCCAAAAACGTCACTTTCCAGCACTGCGCACTGCTTCTTTATTTCATCGCCAGAAAATCACCGCTCGGTGGAAAAATCCCAAATTTTGATACAATCAAGCTAAGTGACTCACGAACGTCCTCCAACTGGAATTACTCCAAAATTCGTCCATTTAGTCCTGTTTTGCTCCAGAGGAAGTCGAAAGTCCTATATTGAAAATACAATTCAAAGTATCAAAATTCTTCCAAAATATTAACCAAAATATACTAAGATTAGGGTAAAATATATAATATAAAATCTACTCATCAAATACCCCCAAACTTAGTTTTTTGCTTGTCCTCAAGCAAAACAAGACTCAAACAAAAATAAAACTTAACAAACTAGACAACTAGTTAAAATTAACTGACAAAAATTTTCACCTTCAAAGTTGCAATCCATAGCAAATTTTAAAAACTAAAACATCTTTTCAAAAGTTCCAACTAATCCCACCACAGAGTCTAAGCCATTTAGAATCAATTAGAAAAGAATTCACAAACTTCCTTTGGTGTAAAGTGAACCAACATAATTAAGGAGACTCAACTAAAACCCTTACCTCTCGTCCTTATTTATTTCACACATAGTAACTTTAAATATAACTCTCTTTCTTTTTCTTTTCTTTTGTTTTTTTTTTTTCATTTTTTTTTCATCATATATAACTTCTTTTTTTTTTTTTTTCAGTAACAGTAGTGGTCGTGCAATGTCGGTTCACTTAAGCTTTCAATCCAACCCATGTAGCGAGCTTTAGGTCAATGACTCCCAAACCACTAGGGCTTTAGGGCACTAGGTGTAGAACACCCCTAAGGACTTATTAACCCGAGCTGAAAAGGCTACGAAACCAACTAACCACCCTGCCTCATGCCAAAACTCTACCGTTTGACGCGAGAATCACTGCTGATTAGGCAAGACTGGCCCGGTTACTAGGCAAAACCTCGGGTGAGACAATTATTACTTTATTCACAATGATAACTGACTTTACTTAAAACAAAAATTAAAAATAAACTTAGACTAAAAGTAAGTGTTTCAATCTCACTCCCCACAAACCATGTTGGTGTGATGTGCAAAGTTCAAAGTATAATTTATGAATTAGTGCCTAAGCAACGATAAATAGAAAAGACTCTAATGTGGGATTAACTTTCACCATGTCCATTTGTTATAACGTTTAAAATAATCTATGGATATTAACTTAACAAGAATGAAAATTTTTAAACGGACACAATAATAAAATAAAAAAACTAAAATTTATTTTCCCACCCCCAAACTTATTTCACACTTTGTCCTCAAGGTGTGGAAACTAAAATAAAAGAAACTAAAAAAAATAAGAAAATAAAACACCAAAAACCTATAACTAAAAAGAACCGACAAACTAAAAGAAAAAAAATAAAAATAATAATAATAATAATAATAAAAAAAAATAAACAAAATAAAAGGAAAAGATAAAAGAACATGAAAAGACAAATGAGAACTACACCTTGCAATTGAATGGATAACAACATGGCCACGTAAGGCCTTGTCAAACTACCCATGTGCACAGCGCCCACTTGATGAGATATGACAATCCATGTACACTGCAAGCGTGCACCAACAATTTAAACATTGGATGCCCTTCCGTGACTGGCAACTGGCATGCTAATTTGAAAAGTGGCGTGCACTGGCATCAGTCCTCTGTCAGTTATCAAACACAGAGCCCAACGGCTCTCTCCCCTCTTAAATTCCAACCGAGGCAATTTAACAAGCAGAGGAAAACTCCAGCTTTTAACACGTGGCAAGCATCACAGCATAGAGCTCCATAGGATTCCAAATTAAGGGTGAAGATCAATCCAACACCCCCATCGTCCTCTCTCTAGAAAATCTGAAAAGGTTTTTTTATCTCTCTAATTTCTTCTCTCATTTCCCCATATCTCTGCTCTCTCTCTTTTTTTTTTTTCAGATCCCAGAACTCTCTAAAATGAAACAGAGCTCTCCTTCTTTCACATTTTTCTCTCATTTCCTTACTCCTCTTCACCCTTAGCCGCGCAACCACACACACTTTCCTCTGCAAAAATCCGAACACAGCCTTACCACAGAGGTAAACATTGTCCATTTTTGCGTCTCATATACTCCACACTGCATGCGTAGACTGATGTGGTATTTTGTTCTTGTGCAGGGGGTCTCGATCTGGAAGTGTAGCCATGACAAGGAAAACGCAAACCAGCTACCACGCAGATCTGGTTCCTGCAAAAGGTAAAAATCTTACACTCCGTAGGTTAATGACCCCTGATGTAAAAAAAAAATAGCTTCATCACTTATGCATATAATTATAATGGTGTGGTCTTTGTGCACAACACTCAGATCTGTGACAGACCCGTGAAAGAACTCTCAAACTGACAATCCACTGGACATAAAGCATGGCACATCATGAAAGTCGTGATTTTGCGATTATGAAGGTATAAACTCATCCCTGTTCTTGTTTAAATGTCATGATTTATTTCGTCCATGGTACTTTGAAAAATGTTACAAAAACCAAATGTATATGCTGGTTTAAACATGAATCGAACTAACAACATACGGACAAAAATAATTATGACGAAGGTGAACTTAAAGGAATGAGAAATAAAAACAATGCATATGACCAAGAAAAAGGAAAAACATAAAAGAGTGAGGACTATAGAATTTAGGAACAACTAAATAACAAGATAATACCTGTAGATCTAGAATGATTTTCACAATGTTGTGTGTGTTAAGTGATATAGAACCTGGATCATGAAAATCAAAGTGTCATTAGTTTTTCTGTTGTGAACTGTGCAGGATGACAATCTGCTCCCGGAACAAAGGAAGAAAACAGAACAGCGTGGACATCACAGATCCGCCTTTCAGACGAAGGTAAAATTAGTCCGGGGTTGTGTTGTGTCTTGATATGTAAACATGATATTGATGTCCCAGCATGGTTTCATTGTGTTGTTCTGTGCTGCAGGGAATCATGATAGAACCCATGGGAAGAAATGTGGATGGACAAACAGCGGCATCAATAAACAACCGGCACAAGCTCCCAAGAGCCCAGATCGGTGAATCTGGGAGGTAAAATTTCCTGTCCTTGCAAATGGAATTGTTGTAGATCTGGTAATAATAGCTGTACTCAGTTCTGTGGTGTATGGATCTGTGACTTAATTGTGCTTCCTCCATGCATTGCAAAACTGAGCTGCAGAAAATTAATTGCTCTAAATTCTGTTTCTGTGCTGGATCTGCAACAATCTCCCCCAAACTTGCATCTGTGAATGACTTTTATGTTAACTGCTTTAAATTTCCAGCATAGTGTAGATGTGGTTGATGTGAACGTTAGACTTGCTGCTGGGTGCAGGATTCCAGCATAGGACGCGCTTTACTTTCCCCGTTCGCAACCTACAATTAACCAAGATGCGTTAAAAAAAAAAATTGAATTAAAAACAAATCAAAGAAACTGGGTAAATAAAATAACTTGCAATCTTCCAATTTTTTTTTCATTTTTATTCGTTTTTTTTTTTTAATTTTTAATTTTTTTTTTTTTAGTTTTTATGTATGTTTTTTTTTTTTATTAAAGAGAAAATCAAACGAAAATTAAAAGTAGCAAAGAGTTTAGAAAAACTGGGTTGCCTCCCAATTAGCGCTTTATTTTAAGTCTGTAGCTAGACGTTGCGGAAGTCCGGTGGCTAGATCACTGGTGCCTTCAGAGTCAAAGTGTGTATGCTGTATCGAAGGGTGACTCCACATATGGTTTCAGCCTGTGACCATTCACCTTGAATGTGTTGCCTTGAGTCACATGAGATATTTCAACTGCCCCATGAGGAAAGATTTTAGTAACCAAATACGGCCCAGTCCAGCGAGATTTCAATTTCCCTGGAAACAACTTTAGCCTTGAACTGAATAGCAACACCTTTTGCCCTGGCTGAAATTCTTTTCGTAAAATTTGACTATCGTGAAATGCCTTAGTTCTTTCCTTGTAGATGCGAGAACTTTCATAAGCACCCTGACGAATTTCCTCCAGCTCATTGAGCTGCAATTTACGTTGTTCCCCAGCTGAGTCATAAGAAAAATTTAACTCTTTAATAGCCCAGTAAGCCTTATGCTCAAGCTCCATAGGTAGATGACATGCTTTCCCATAAACGAGTCGAAATGGTGACATCCCAATAGGAGTTTTATAAGCTGTCCTGTAGGCCCACAATGCATCATTTAATTTTAAACTCCAATCTTTTCGTGTTGAACCAACTGTTTTCTCCAAAATGCGTTTTAATTCTCTGTTTGAAACTTCCACTTGACCAGATGTCTGTGGATGATAAGGTGTAGCCACACGATGATTAATCCCATATTTTGCCAACAAATTAGCAAATGGTTTATTAATAAAGTGTTTTCCCCCATCACTAAGAATAACGCGTGGAATTCCAAACCGCGGAAATATAACACCTTGGAGGAACCTCAGGACTACTGATCCCTGATTAGTTTGTGCTGCAATGGCCTCGACCCACTTAGAAACATACTCCACAGCAACTAAAATATACTGGTTCCCATGGGATGATGGAAATGGACCCATGAAATCAATACCCCAAACATCAAATAATTCAACAATCAAAATACTTTGCTGGGGCATCTCATTCCTTTTGGATTGGTTGCCGACTCTTTGACACCTATCACAAGCTTTGCACCAATTATATGCATCTTTAAAAAGTGTAGGCCAAAATAACCCGCTCTGCAAAATTTTTTCTGCCGTTCTTTTCTGCCCAAAATGTCCCCCACAAGCAAAATGATGAGCAAACTGTAAAACACTTTCCTGTTCAGCTTCTGGAATACACCTGCGAATAATCTGGTCTGGGCAATACTTAAATAGGTATGGCTCATCCCAGAAATAATGCTTCACATCAGATAAAAACTTCTTTTTCTGCTGAAATGTTAAATCTGGATGCACTACACCTTTAACCAAGTAATTAACAATATCAGCGAACCATGGTGTACGGAAATGGACTGCAAATAACTGTTCATCTGGAAAACTTTCCCTCAGTGGTAGGGAATCCTCTTCTGAAGCTGTGGGAATAATCAATCTTGACAAGTGATCAGCCACCACATTTTCCCTGCCCTTTTTATCTCTGATTTCTAGGTCAAACTCTTGCAACAAAAGAATCCAACGAATCAATCGAGGCTTAGCATCTTTTTTAGACAACAAATATTTCAATGCTGCATGATCTGTATAAACAATCACTTTAGCCCCAACTAAATACGAACGAAATTTTTCCAAAGCAAAAACAACTGCCAACAATTCCTTCTCTGTTGTTGCATAGTTTAGTTGTGCATCATTTAGGGTTCGACTAGCATAATAAATAACTTGGGGAAGTCTATCTTTCCGCTGTCCAAGAACTGCCCCCACTGCATAATCTGATGCGTCACACATCAGCTCAAAAGGTAGGCTCCAATCAGGAGCTGCAATAATGGGTGCTGTAGTGAGGAGTGTCTTTAACTTCTTGAAGGCCTCCAAACAAGCCTCATCAAAAACAAAAGGAGCATCTTTAGCCAATAAATCACACAAGGGTCGGCTAATCTTGGAGAATTCCTTGATGAACCGTCTATAAAACCCAGCATGGCCAAGAAACGATCGAACACTCTTAACAGTTGTCGGAGGTGGCAACTTTTCAATTGCATCAATTTTAGCCTTATCAACTTCAATACCCCTGTTAGAAATCAAGTGGCCTAGGACAATTCCCTGCTTAACCATGAAATGACACTTTTCCCAATTTAAAACCAGATTGGTCTTAATGCATCTTTCAAGAACTAAAGATAAATTCTGCAAACATTGGTCAAAAGAATCCCCAAAAACAGAAAAGTCATCCATAAATACCTCAACTACATGTTCAACTAACCCGGTAAATATGCTCATCATGCAACGTTGAAACGTGGCAGGGGCATTGCACAAACCAAAAGGCATTCTTCTATATGCGAAAGTCCCAAACGGACAAGTAAAGGTTGTCTTTTCTTGATCCTCAGGGGCAACTGGAATTTGGTTGTACCCTGAATAGCCATCCAAGAAACAGTAGAAAGCACGACCAGCTAACCTTTCCAACATTTGATCAATGAATGGCAATGGAAAATGGTCTTTTCTAGTACCAGCATTGATCTTTCTATAATCAACACACATACGCCACCCTGTAGTCAAACGAGTAGGCACCAGTTCATTATTATCATTTTTCACAACTGTAATACCAGAACGCTTTGGCACCACTTGAGTTGGACTAATCCACTTACTATCTGAAATAGGATAAATCATCCCAGCATCCAAAAGCTTCATAACTTCATTACGAACCACTTCTTTCATAATCGGATTCAACCGACGTTGAGCGTCAATGGCAGGTTTTACTCCATCCTCCATCAGAATTTTGTGCATACAAATTGTAGGGCTGATCCCTTTAATGTCAGCTATAGTCCAGCCAATAGCATCTTGATGACTCCTTAAAATGCGCAACAATTTATCTTCTTCTGTTGATGATAAATCAGCAGCTATAATAACTGGCAGCGAAGAATCTGCACCCAAATAAGCATATTTCAAATGTTCTGGAAGCACCTTTAACTCCAGTTTTGGTGGCTGTACCTTAGAAGGCTGCAACAACTTTTTGGGTTCCCCCAAACTTTCAAAAACGTGCCTCCAACATGGGGGCTGAAAAAGAACACTTCCTAAAGCTGAAACATACTCAAGAACCTCTTCATCCTCTGTATTTGTATTCTCAAACCCATGCAACACCTTTAACAATGGATCAGATGTCAAAAGTGGCATCATTTCAGCATGTAATAAACTGTCAAGCACATCAACACGCATACAGTCGCGCACATCACCTGGCCTTTTGGTAGCTTCAAATAAACTGAACACAACAGATTGATCCTGCACTCTAAGTGTAAGTGTCCCAGCCTCTACATCAATTAACGTTCTAGCTGTTGCCATGAAAGGACGCCCCAAAATAATCGGTGTTTGCATATCTTCATCCATATCCAAAATCACAAAATCTGCAGGAAGATAGAGATTATCCACTTTAATAATTAGGTCTTCAATAATACCCCTTGGATAAGCAACTGAACGGTCCGCTAGTTGTAGAATAACTGATGTAGGCTTGATTTCTCCTTGTCCTAGTCTCTGAAAAACAGAAAAAGGCATTAAGTTAATACTAGCACCTAAATCAATTAAAGCACGTTTAAAATGAGATTTTCCAATTGTGCATGAAATTATAAAACTCCCTGGATCTTGTTTCTTTGGTGGCAACTTGTGAAGCAGAACAGCGCTGCACTGTTCTGTAAGAATTACTTTCTCAAAATCAACAAGCTTCTTTTTCTTTGTGCAAACATCCTTCAAAAACTTGGCATAAGACGGAATGTTCTTGATAGCATCAATTAACGGTAGATTAATCTGAACCTTAGACAAAGTCTTCATAAAATCTGTCAATTGTTGATCTTTAACTTTAGGCTTCAACCGTTCGGGATAAGGCATAGGTGGCTCATAAACACGATCCTCAACAATAACTGCACCATTTTCGGAACTGTTCACTGTCTGTTCAGAATCCTTTGAATTGGCAGATTTTTCAACATTCCCCGAATCTGTTTTTGGCTGTGAAGTTGCCCGCGAATTTTGAATGCAATTTTCATCCCTGTTATCAAAACTTTTTCCGGAACGTAGAACTCTAACTGCCTTGCAATCTGCACCTCCCCTAGGATTTGGTTCGGTTTGACTGGGAAATGTACCTGGAGCCCTTCCAGAAACCTGTAAAGCAATCTGCCCCATTTGTTTTTCCATGTTTTTCACTGATGCTTGCAAATTTTGAATTTCTTGAGTGGTAGTATTTGCCAATTTTTCAATTGCAACCTCCCAGGCAGCCTTAGGTGCAGCAGGTTGCTGCACCTGCTGTTGAAATTGAGGCCTAGTTTGCTGTTCCTTATCCCACCTTAAATTAGGATGATCTCTCCAACCTGGGTTGTAGAAATTAGAATACGGGTCATATCGGGGACGCTGGAAATTGTTGAATGCATTAACCTGCTCTGCTGTAAAATCTGGTGAAACTTCTTTATGTGGGCAGCTCATGAAATCGTGAGTTATCATGTTGCAAATGCTGCAGGCAGCTTGTATGGGTTGCTGTACAGTAACCTGTGAACCTGGCATTCTCTGTAATAACATGTCAAATTTTGCATCAAGCCTTTTTTCCATTTTTTCAATTTGTGCTGTAACATATGGAGAACCGTTAGACATCTCCAGAACAGATCTAGATTGTGGCTGCTCAACTGCCCACTGCTGGGTGTCTTCTGCCATTTTTTCAAATAACAAACAAGCCTCTTGTGCATTTTTGTCTTTGTACGTACCTCCGCATGAAGCGTTAACAAGAGTTTTTGTAGTCATATTCAACCCTCTAAAAAATATATGCATTTGATCAGTAGTGCTAATACCCGAATGTGGACATTTTCTAATCAACTCTTTAAACCGCTCCCATGCCTCATGGAACTCCTCATTTGGTTTTTGGGCAAAAGATAAAATCTGTGTTCTCATGTCAAGGGTCTTCGAAGCTGGATAATACTTGTTTAAAAATTTTTCGCTGAGTTGGGCCCAAGTGGTAATGCTTCCAGATGGAAGTGTAAGGAGCCATCTCCTTGCCTGATCTTTTAGAGTGTATGGAAATAACCGCAGCTTAATAGATTCAGCTGAAAATCCCCTCACCAAAATGTTTTTGCAACCCATTAAAAATTCTGCAATGTGCATGTTAGGATCATCAGATGATAACCCATGAAACGTAGGTAGAATATTCAACATGTGCTGTTTTATTTCAAATGCAGTCCCTTCTTCCACTGCTGGATATGTAATGCAACTGGGTATATTTGTGGTATGGGCAGTCAGTGAATTACCCAGGGGCTGACTTGCCTCTGGAATTACAAACGCCATTTTGTCTTTGTTGTGCAGGTCCCCAGTAGATACTGATTCCAGAAATGTCTCCTGCAGTGGACGAACCCGCTGCAAATGTTGCTCCCTGCTTTTCCTCCTTAAATTCTGCTCAAGTTCTGGATCAAATGTGATTAATTTCTGCACTGTTGAACGGGTGCTGACCATGCACAGATTTCAGAAATCTGCACTGTTGTACTGTTATAATCTGTAAAAATAAAATAAAACGAAAATTAAATTTTTTTTTTTTTTTAATATGTATAAACAGCAATAACTAATAGAAAATCTGATTCGTAGGGATTATTTTAAATAGTCCCCGGCAACGGCGCCATTTTCTTGATAGGATTTGTACTATTCATGTGAATGCAATAAAACCTCCTATTTTACTTGCAAGAATCACAAGGTTATTGTAGTATAAACGGATCTCGCAAGGTCGTATCCACAGGGATTATTAAATAATTCGAAACTAATCAAATTCCATTTAGTTATTGTAAAGTCGAAATTTGGGTGATTGATTTTATAGCCTAATTAAAATAAAAACGAATTTAATGAATTAAAAGTAAACAATTTGCAATATTAGGACTAGAGAGAACAGTTTTTAGAAAATCAAATTAAGAAAGCACTAGGGTTCCACCATCACCTAGCAATCCTATGAATTTTTACCCACTACTTATGATCTATACATGCCAATTTGAAGGTTAGATTTTCCTAATTCATATTCTACTTGGAACCTCCAATATAGAACGTATATCTAACATGCAATCCGTCCGGACGTTCGGATCAAATCTAAACATGAAAGACTCAATATGCTTTATGAAAATCTTTTGAAAAACCATGCAATCCTTAAGACGTGATATTCATCCTAAGAGAAATTACAATTATTAATCACAAGAAGCCAGCGTCAATTTCAGGGAAACCTTCCGACCAAAATTGCATCAAATTACTTTTCTAAAAATCCCAATGGTGATCAGGCATTAAAACAATTAGATAGTTTTTATCCCGGTGATTAACAATTCAAATTACGCATGCAATCAATCATAAGCAATTAAATAAAAATCACATATTCATGCTAAGGCTCAAGGCTTCGCCCTAGCAATAGAAATTAGTTCCGCATATTCATAATTGAAATCATAGAAAATATATTCAAGAAAAGGATTGAAAGCACCTTCAAGTAAAAAGTCTTCAAAACCCTAACAAATCTCTCTGTCTCCAAAATTGCATAAAAGAAAGCGTAATCTCAAACTGTAGACGGCTAGACAATATATTTGCCAAGCCACCACCCAAAACCCTAGCAAACATAACCCTAAATTAAATAATAAAATTCGTCTAAAATCTGAACAGCCACGTTTTGGCCCATAAGCTGCTCCAAAACTGGCCCAATATAGCTGGATTTGATGTTTGGAATATTCTGAACACTTTTCCAGAAGGCCACGAACCCATCCGAGGTCATCTTGGGCTCCAAAAACGCAATTTAAGCCCAAAAACGTCACTTTCCAGCACTGCGCACTGCTTCTTTATTTCATCGCCAGAAAATCACCGCTCGGTGGAAAAATCCCAAATTTTGATACAATCAAGCTAAGTGACTCACGAACGTCCTCCAACTGGAATTACTCCAAAATTCGTCCATTTAGTCCTGTTTTGCTCCAGAGGAAGTCGAAAGTCCTATATTGAAAATACAATTCAAAGTATCAAAATTCTTCCAAAATATTAACCAAAATATACTAAGATTAGGGTAAAATATATAATATAAAATCTACTCATCAGCCCATATATCTAAAAGAGCCAAGCCCTATGGCCCCAAAATTATTTGGCAACCTGCCGTTATTACCACCAACCAGGTGATCAAAAGTACGCCCAATACTCTAAAATTATTCGGCAATCTGCTGCTATTATCACCAACTAGGTGATCAAAAGTACGTCCAGCACTTTAAAATTATACATAAGCATTACTCATGTCAATCATACATAAACATTCATGAGCATCACTTATGTCAATCATACATAAACATTCATGAGCATCATTCATGTCAACATTCATGAGCATCACTCATGTCAACATTCATAAGCATCACTCATGTCAACATCCATGAGCATCACTCATGTCAATCAACATAAACATTCATGAGCATCACTCATGTCAATTAGCTTCAAAAGCTTCATTTACAAAAGCTCTAGCTTCAAAAGCTTCATTTACAGAGCTCTAGCTTCAAAAACTTCATTTACAGAGCTCTAGCTTCGAAAGCTTCATTTACAGAGCTCTAGCTTCAAAAAGCTTCATTTACAAAAGCTCCAGTTTCAAAAGCTTCATTTACAAAGCTCCAGCTTCAAAAGCTTCACTTGCAAAGTTTCACCTACAAAGTTTCAGTGCAGGGTATACAAATACCGCCTCCAAACAACCGCCACTTCGGCCCATACATGGATTCAATTTGAAGTCTCCAGCCAACAGACTCTATTGACCGAAGACTTGGAGGACTACATTGGGTACCATATATTAGGCCTCAACTGGGCCTCATGAAAAATACTTGGGGGACTCAGCCCGTTATTTATGTATTGAGGAGCGAGCCCTTATTCTATAAAATGGACTCTTTCACTTTCATTAGAGAGCACCCATTATTCATGTACTGGGGAGCGAGCCCTTATTATATAAAAGGGACTCCATCACTTTCATTAGAAAGCACCCGTTATTCATGTACTGAGGAACGAGCCCTTGTTCTATAAAAAGGGACTCCCTCACTTTCATTAGAGAGCACCCATTATTCATGTTCTGAAGAGTGAGCCCTTATTTTATAAACTGGATTGCCTCACCATCATTAGAGAGCATCGCCGCCAGCTGAGCAACCGCATCGCCATGAGCATCACTCCTAACCCATTATTCATGTACTGAGGAGCGAGCCCTTATTCTATAAAAGGGACTCCTTCACTATCATTAGAGAGCAACTGCCTCGCCGCGAGCATCAACTTTTAGCCCATCACTTATGTATTGAGGAGCAAGCCCTTATTCTATAAAAGGGACTCCCTCACCTTCAACGCCACAAGCCAAGCCAACCAAGGCAACATAAGCCACAAGCAGAGCAGCCTCGCAACATGTGCTACTTCTGGTTGAGCATCATTTCAGATTGGGCACCGCCTCATATCGAGTATCAGTTCTAAACCACATCTAGTTACTTCGGCCTATACATGGATTGAATTTTAAGTCTCCAGCCAAAAAACTCTCTTGGCTGAAGACTTGGGGGACTACTGTTTGTACCATACTTAAGGCCTCTATATTTAGATCTCGTATAAATACTCGGGTGACTCAAATGTAATTATGTAATAAAGGAAGCGGAAAATATGTAATAAGTGAAGAGCCCTTATTCTATAAAAGGACTCCTCACTCTCCTCATTAAAGGAGGCCAATTCTTAGGCCATACCCTCACCCTCTCAGAGCTCTCATCCTCACAGAAAAGCTCTCTTTCTCCCTCTTCAACATCCTAGAGAAATACAATATCAGTATGGACGTAGCCCAGATATTGGGGTGAACCACGATACATCTTGTGTTATTTACTTTCTTGCAGATTTACAGTCGGATTTACGTTGTTCCAAGACCCCTCTAGTTTTGTGCATCAACAATTTTTAATTTAACACGATAACTAACCGGGTCATTATTAGGTCACACGATAATAACCCGTTAATAATGGGTCCTTAACAGGTTTACACGAGAGTAACACGTGGGTAACCTGTTTCGACACGATAAGAAAAAAGTTATTTTGATGATTTTAATTTTTTAAACTACTAAAAAAAACTTATTATAAAATACAATAGATATAATGAATATGTACATATTGTTTATTAATTATTATTCTATATAAATTTTAAAATTTAAGTTTTATTTATTTATTTATTTATTTTTGTAGTATATTATAGGCAAAGATTGAGATTAAAAACCATAAAACACATTAAAAATAAAAATATCAAGTAATTTAAAAATACCAAACACATTAAAAAAATTATAATAATTAATTTACATGTGCGAAAAATATGAAAAAATATAGTCGCATCCTGTACTTTTTAAGGATGGGTATATGATATTTTGAATTTTTAAAACCATACAGACTCTCATGAATAATAATTTTAAGGGAGTTCAAAATAAACAAAATTTATAATCTTAATGTATAAGTCTAAAAGATGTGAAAGCATAATAAACGTTCATAATTGTTTTATACTTTTTTTCATCAGCCATGGAGTGGTTTTTCAAAGCTAGTTTATGCATATGCTTACTTCGATCAAATCTATGTATTCGGTTTTAAGTATGCATATGCTTACTCCGATCATATGCTTACTCCGATCAAATTTATGTATTCGGTTTTAAGTATGTATATTTTTTTCTATAACTTTAAATATTAAATTCATTCAAAATAAAAATATGGTTAAATACTTTAGCTTATTTTGGTTCAATTGTAATTTACGAAATTCTTAAAGGGCAATTTATGGTATTTTGAATGTTTCACCATTTTAGGGTGCTCACTTTATATATATAGATGAAAAGGCTATGGATAAAACCTAGTTTAACAATTCCAATTAAATTTCCTTTTCCAAACTACTTATTACTTATGTATATTATGTTTAACTTAATTGAGAATAGATAAAGTTTATTATCTACATATGTATCTGCCGCTGGTTTCACACTATCAAAAAATATATATATGTATATGTATACGTGTGTGTGTCTGTGGGCCTTTTAAGAAAAGGGATCTTCTGACACACCCCGATCCTAGAATCAAGGTGTGCTGGCCGTCACGTGAGTGTGACGTAACCAAAAGTGCGATATGGAAGCAAAGGATATAAGAAATACGAAGGAATAAAACCAACTACTAGCAGTAATATCCAACTAGCATGCTAGAGTGAGTTTAAGTGTGCAGTACACAATTTCAGAGCATAAAAACTAGGTGCAGTCAAGTAGGACTATGATTGAATTACAACACCCGCAGGTGAGTCCTACATGCAGGAAGTCTGTCAGAACGCCGAAGAAAACCTCGTGAGCCACCAACTACTAACTAAAACCTAGAGGGGCGCAAAAACAAAATTGAGTGGGTCAGTAAAACCAAAGTTTTCCAAAACATTTCATTAAAAACATTTCTAACCCCTCACTGTAAAACCTGAATACTTTCCCAAAAATAACATAATAATATATAAAAATCTCATACTTCACAAATCACCAATCTATCACAAATCAAGGAATATGCCATGCCATAAATGTCAATAATAAAACGTGGATGCATCAATATAACAGGTGACATAATGAATCAACCGGAGACCCTGCAGTTGATCCTGTACGGTTAATTCCATACCTCAATATCCAACCCAGCCGGAGTCACCACGATGACCTGTATGACACTACTCTGGACATAAGTCGGAACTACCCGAAGTAATCTGTACGACAAGAATGGTGGAATAATACGCTCTAGTGCTTCTCTTATCAATCATCTATGTGCATAATCTAAGGTCACCTACTAGTCGGAACCACCTCTAGTGGTTTGTACGACTAGCATGTCGGAACCCTCTCATGGTCTGTACGACATGCACCTACTTGGATCCAAGGTGAGCATGCGGTGCGGTGAATAATATAAGCACTAACACCAAGGGTGCAGATTATGAGTTCTCAATGCAATTCACATTATAATAAATCGTATAAATAACGTAAAAACTCACCTGATACTCACCTATGCGTCCATAGCACCAATTCACATATATATGCATCAATTATCACTTCATATATCTCAATATATGCATGCATGGCATTATAAAATGTACTTTCGTTTAAATTCAATTTCTAGGAAAATTAATAGTATATAGGTAATACGAAAAACAAAACTGTCCACTCACTGGTAAGTTGATGGGTCGTAACCCCGGTGACGTCCCTGGATGCGCTTGTCCTTGGAGTAGGTGTCAGCTATATTCGAAACAACTATAAAAACGTTAATTAATGCACATAACCCACAATTCGAAATAATTTCTCATACGGTGCTCAATTTGGGTATATAAATATACCACATCGACCTACTCGACGTCACGGACGTCGAGAAATTTTTAGAAAAATTTTCTGAGGCCTTACGTGCCCTCACGCGCCGGGAGGGGCACGGACCCACGCGCCCCCATGCGCGTCTTCTTCTTCCTCCAGTCGCCGGACTGGTTTCGCCGGCGACGGAAAAGTCGCCGGTTTTTGGGGAATTTTTAAACCACTATAACTTCCTCATTTCTTCACTATTTTCAATGTTCTTTATATCAAAATGAAGATCTTGACGAGATGAACACATCCATACCTGCCTCGACCCCCAACTCGCTGGGGATTCACTGGAAAAAGCTTCGAAAGTTCCGGCCAAAATTGAAAAGTTCCGTTCTCCGTCCTCCAACGTCCAAATCGTACCAACGACGTACCCCGAAGCTCGTGAGGACTTCCTTAAGTTCACTGTGAGCTTGAAATTCCCCGCAACATGATATTTTACGTGTGCATGAACAATGATTTCAATATGGGTCATGGGTTCGACGAGATTTCTAAGGTTTCACGTCCTAAAAATAACACCATTCAATTCAGGAGGTTAAAAGGATGAAGAATCTCACCTTATTAGCGTCGATCCGTGGTGATTCGAGGGTTTTGGCCCTTGTTCGTACCATTCAAGAGGGAGAGAGAGAAAGTCGTGAGGGAGGAGAGAGAGAGGCATGGGGGAGGGAGAGGGAAAGAGTGACTGTGTATATGTGTTGTGTGGTCCACCTCAACCATCATCATTCATTTAATTTTTCCTAATCTCCCTAACCACACAAAACATACAACTCAATATTTTTAATCCAACCCAATTTATTTCCAAAAGCTTGAAATTTATGAATTTAGTCCAAGTAATATGTCACACACACACACATACCTTAATACTCGTCAAGGGTAATTCCATCATTTCACGTCCCCGATATAAAGAATCCCGGGATGGGCTGTGACAATCTCCCCTCCTTATAGAATTTCGCCCCCGAAATTCATACGACCAAACAATCCACTTAATACCCATAAAATAACCTTGGGTACATCTCTCTCATTCGATATTCTGTCTCCCAAGTAGCTTCTTCTACTGAATGGTTCCTCCACAATACTTTCACCAAGCTCACTATCTTATTCCTTAGAACCTTGTCTTTCCAATCCAAGATAGTCATTGATTCCTCATCATATGTCAAATCCGGATTAATCTCCAAAGGTTGAAGAGGAATCACATGTGAAGGATCTGAGACATAATGTTGAAGCATCGAGACATGAAACATATTATGTACCTTAGATAACTCCGGAGGCAACTCTAACCTGTAAGCAACTTCACCGACCCTCTCGGTGATCTCATAAGGTCCTATGTACCTAGGACTTAGTTTGCCTTTCTTTCCAAATTGCATTACACCTCTCCAAGGTGACAATTTCAAGAATACCAAATTACCCACATCATAAACTCGATCAGTAGCATGTGTATCTACTAAACTCTTTTGTCGATCCTGGACCGCTTTCAGGTTAGACTTAATCACCTGAATATTTTGAGTAGTCTCATCCACTATCTCTGGGCCTTCTAACACTCTTTCGCCCACCTCTGACCAATACAATGGCGTACGACAAGCTCTACCATAAAGCGCCTCAAATGGTGACATACCAATGCTCGAATGAAAACTATTATTATAGGCAAATTCCATCAAGTCTAGGCGGTCATGCCAAGAATCACCAAACTGTAATACTGAAGATCTCAACATATCCTCCAACGTCTGAATAGTCCTCTCTGATTGTCCATCGGTTTGAGGATGATAAGCAGTGCTGTAAAACAATTTCGTACCAAGAGCTTCCTGAAAAGCTACCCAAAACTTGGAAGTAAATCTTGGATCTCGATCAGAAATAATATTCACTGGAACTCCCTGATACTTCACAATCTTCGTGATGAACAACTTAGCCAATTTATTCAGGGGTTACTTTTCCCTCACTGGAATGAAGTGCACTGAGTTGGTAAGTCGATCTACAATCACCCAAACACCATCAAATCCATTTCGTGTACGAGGGAGCTTACACACGAAATCCATAGTTATATTTTCCCATTTCCACTGAGGAACAGGAAGTGGTTGCATTCGCCCAAAAGGCTTCTTTCTTTAAGCTTTAACTTGCTGACAAACAATACACCTACTTACATATTCAGCAATTTCTCTCTTCATACCCGGCCAATAATAAAATGGTCGAATGGTATGGTACATCTTAGTTCCTCCTGGGTGCATCGCATAAGCTGAACAATGTGTTTCATCCAAAATTTCTTTCTTTAATGCCTCATTATTCGGCACATACATTCTGTTATCTTACATAAGCATGCCATCTGATTCTCGAATCCTGAGGTCTTTCTTTTTCCCTTCATTTCTCAATTGAATCATTTCTTGAATTTCTTCATCATCCATTTGAGCTTCAAGTACACGATCAACCAAAACTGGCTTGACTTGGAAACTAGCAAGAAAAGTTTCTCTTCGATCTTATAACTCCAACTTTACTCCAGTAGCTCTCAGTTCTGCAAGAAGGGGAACACGACAAGCATACAAAGCATTGAGTCGACCTTGAGGTTTCCTATTTAGTGCATCAGCTACCACATTAACACGACCCGGATGATACTCAATAATGCAATTATAATCATTTAGCAATTCCATCCACCTTCGTTGACGAAGATTAAGATCATGCTGAGTAAATAGATACTGAAGACTCTTATGATCTGTGAAGATCTTGCACTTCTCACCATAGAGATAATGCCTCCAAATCTTCAAAGCAAAAATAATGGCTGCCAATTCAAGATCGTGAGTAGGATAATTCCTTTCATGAGTCTTCAACTATCGAGAAGCATAGGCGATCACTCTATTATGATGCATCAAAACACATCCCAAACCATTCAAAAAAGGCATCACTGTAAATCTCAAAGTTACCACTATCATCAGGAAGTACCAATACTGGAGCATGAGTGAGACAATATTTCAATTGCTGAAAACTTTGCTCACAATTCTCATCCCACTCGAACTTAACATCATTCCTAGTTAACTTCGTTAATGGTAAAGTAATCATAGAAAAATCTTGAACAAATCGTCGATAATAACCTGCTAGACCAAGAAAACTCTGTACCTCAGTGACGGTTCGTGGTTGTTCCCAATTTTCCACTGCTGCTATCTTTTGAGGATCTACTTGAATTCCTTATGCCGATACTACATGCCCCAAAAATGCCACTTCATTCAACCAACACTGACATTTACTAAACTTGGCATACAACTGATGCTCCTTCAATTTCTTTAATACCAAGTTAGATGTCGAATATGATCTGCTTTAGACCTAGAGTATACCAGAATATCATCGATAAAAACAATAACAAATTTATCAAGATATTGTTGGAATACCTCATTCATTAACCTCATTAAAGATGCAGGTGCATTAGTCAATCCAAATGGCATCACCAGAAATTCATAATGTCCGTAACGGGTCCTGAAAGCCGTCTTAGGTACATCTTCATCTTTAATCTTCAACTGATAATAACCAGATCTCAAATCAATCTTAAAGAACACACACGCACCTTTTAGCTGATCAAACAAATCATCGATGCGAGGCAATGGATAATGGTTTTTTAATCGTTACCCGATTCAATTGCCTATAATCAATACATAATCTCAGAGTTCCATCTTTCTTTCTCATAAATAATATCGGACCTCCCCAAGGTGACGTACTAGGTTGAATGAAACCTTTATCAATTAATTCTTGTAACTGAATTTTCAACTCTCTCAGTTCAGTTGGAGCCATTATGTACGGAGTTAAAGATATAGGATCTGTACCTGGAAGCAAACCAATAGAAAACTCCACATCTCTGTCTAGCGACAATCCCAGCAAATCATCTGGAAATACATCAGGATAGTGCCTGACTACTCCAACTTCCTCTACACTGCTAGGAACAACATCATTTAATACCACATGGGCTAAGTATCCTTGACAACCCTTCGATAATAACTTATTTGCTCTCATGGCAGAAATAATACCATGTCTCACCCCACTTCTTTCACCCACAAAAGTAACCTCTGGTAATCCAAGATGATAAAAGGTAACATATTTATCATAACAATCTATATGGGCACGATTATAATGCAACCAATCTGCCCCTAGAATCACATCAAAATCCACAATATCTAACGGGATAAGATTAGCTGGCATAACTACACCCTCTACCATCATTGGACATCCAAGATAAACACTATCAACATAACATTTGTCCCCTCTAGGCATGGCAAACTCTAAATCATATCCTAGAGGCTAAGAGTGAGGTTGAGTCATTTGAGAAAACATATGAGAAATCATAGAATATGTCGCACCACAATCAATCAAAACTCTAGCAAAATGACTAAGAATATTTAACGTACCCATGATCACATATGGATGGTTCTCAGCATCTTGCAGTGATATGTGATTAACATGTCCTTGAGCTTGTTGTCGTCCATCATGACCTATGTTGCCTTGGTTACCTCGCCCTTGAGAAGTACGTCCCTAACCTGACTGAGTAGATTGCCTAGATGATCATGCACCACTAGCAGCAACTTCTCCCTGTCGGGGCTGACCTCCTTGATGCCACTGAGATCCACTAGCTGGCATGGAAGAATAAGAAAGATAACCCCCAAGGTCTTAGGAATACCCAGTATGAGAATAAGGATCCTGGGAATACTGATACTGTTCGGAAGAATAGGGAACAACATCACCCTGATAGTGGTAAGCACCACCACGACCCGTCTGACCATAACTGCGTGATCCAAAGTTCTGCTGAATCGGTGCTGGAAGTGGCATAGAAGACTGCTGAGATTTCTGCTGACTCTAGGGACATTGAGCAGCCCTATGTCCCATCTGTCCACAAGTGTAGCAAGCACCACCACTACCATTTCTCCTACACTCTCCATGATGTCTGAAGTTACAACGGCGGCACAACGAAGCACCAAAACCACCATCACCACCAAAATCTCTCTGTCTTTGAAATCTGGGCTCGCCAGCAAATCTTCCACCTCTCCTCGGGCCTGTGACATTAAATCCTCCACTGGAAGAACTCGAACTCGCTCCACTTTTCTTGAAATTTTGCGTCTTACGGGTTCCCTGAGTGGAGATACCCTTGCCCTTATCATCATTCTTCTGACTATCATTCTTATCATCATCATCCTCACTGTCACTAGGAAGGTTGTCGGAATTCTCCATCTGAACCAAAATCTCGAAAAACTCATGATAATCGTTGCAAGGAAGCGCACTAGTAAAAGTCCGCCATTTCCTCTTAGTTCCCAGCTTAAAACGGCGAAGCATCTCTACCTGATTACCAGCTATATCAGAATCATAACGAGACAAGTCTGTAAACTTCCTGTAATACTCATGTGCCGACATATTCTTTTGCTTCAATCGAGTGAACTCCTGCTTCTTGCGATCAATGTAGTCCGGAAGGACAAATCTTTTCTTAAAATGCTCCTTGAATACTTCCCAATCAGCTGCCATCTCAGGGGACATAAACTAAGTTTGATTTTTCCACCAAGCTGCAGGCTCTCGTCCCAAAAACCAAGTAGCGGTCTCAACCCATCTATTAACAGGAAAATTCCCTTGACTCTACATCACCTGAAAAGTCATCTCAATATGGTCTAGCCACTTTTCTGCCCCTTCATGACCTTCATTACCCATGAAACGATCCAATTTTAGATTATACATAGTCTCCAGGGGTGTCCTCTGAGGAGGATGAGGAGGGCTGATTGCATTCTGAAAGGCCTGGGCCATTGTTTCCCCTAATTGAGTTATATCAGGGAAATTAGGTTCAGAAGCATGGCGTGACTCCCTAAGAGGCAGCATAATTCTGACAAAAAACATCAACAGATCATTAGAGCATTAACAATTATACATGACTGCAACCTAGGCTCTGATACCAAACTAACACACCCCGATCCTAGAATCAAGGCATGATGGCCGTCACGTGAGTGTGACATAACCAAAAGTGAGATACAGAAGCAAAGGATATATAAGAAATACGAAGGAATAAAAACCAACTACTAGCAGTAATATCCAACTAGCATGCTAGAGTGAGTTTAAGTGTGCAGTACACAATTTCAGAGCATAAAAACTAGGTGCAGTCAAGTAGGACTATAATTAAATTACAACACCCGCAGGTGAGTCCTACATGCAGGAAGTCTGTTAGAACGTCGAAGAAAACCTAGTGAGCCACCAACTGCTAACTAGAACCTGGAGGGGTGCAAAAACAAAATTGAGTGGGTCAGTAAAACCAAAGTTTTCCAAAACATTTCATTAAAAAAATTTCTAACCCCTCATTGTAAAACCTAAATACTTTCCCAGAAAATAACATAATAATATATAAAAATCTTATACTTCACAAATCACCAAACTATCACAAATCAAGGAATATGCCATGCCATAAATGACAATAATAAAACGTGGATGCATCAAAATAACAGGTGACATAATGAATCAACCGGAGACCCTGCAGTTGGTTCTGTATGGTTAATTTCATACCTCAATATCCAACTCAGCCGGAGTCACCACGGTGACCTGTACGGCACTACTCTGCACATAAGTCGGAACTACCTGAAGTAGTCTGTACGACAAGAATGGTGTAATAATACACTCTAGTGCTTCTCTTATCAATCATCTGCATGCATAATCTAAGGTCACCTACTAGTCGGAACCACCTCTAGTGGTTTGTACGACTAGCATGTCAGAATCCTCTCATGGTCTGTACGACATGCACCTACTTGGATCCAAGGTGAGCGTGTGGTGCGGTGAATAATATAAGCACTAACACCAAGGGTGCAGATTATGAGTTCTTAATGCAATTCACATTATAATAAATCGTATGAATAACGTAAAACTCACTTGATACTCACCTATGCGTCCACAACACCAATTCACATATATATGCATCAATTATCACTTCATATATCTCAATATATGCATGCATGGCATTGTAAAACGTACTTTCATTTAAATTCAATTTCTGGGAAAATCAATAGTATATAGGTAATACGAAAAACAAAACTGCCCACTCACTGGTAAGTCGATGGGTCGTAACCCCCGTGACGTCCCTGGATGCGCTCGTCCTCGGAATAGGTGTCACCTATATGCGAAACAACTATAAAAAAGTTTATTAATGCACATAACCCACAATTCGAAATAACTTCTCATAAGGTGCTCAATTTGGGTATATAAATATACCACATTGACCTACTCGACGTCACGGACGTCGAGAGATTTTTAGAAAAAATTTCTGAGGCCGCACGTGCCCCCACGCCCTGGGAGAGGCACGGACCCACGCACCCCCATGCACGTCTTCTTCTTCCTCCAGTCGCCAGACTGGTTTCGCCGGACTGGTTTCTGGGGAATTTTTAAACCACTATAACTTCCTCATTTCTTCACTATTTTCAATGTTCTTTATATCAAAATGAAGATCTTGACGAGATGAACACATCCATACTTGCCTCGACCCCCAACTCGCCGGGGATTCACCGGAAAAAGCTTCGAAAGTTCCGGCCAAAATTGAAAAGTTTCGTTCTCCGTCCTCCGACGTCCAAATCGTACCAACGACGTACCCCGAAGCTCGTGAGGACTTCCTTAAGCTCACTATGAGCTTGAAATTCCCTGCAACACGATATTTTACGTGTGCATGAACAATGATTTCAATATGGGTCACGGGTTCGACAAGATTTCTAAGGTTTCACGTCCTAAAAATAACACCATTCAATTCAGGAGGTTAAAAGGATGAAGAATCTCACCTTATTGGCGTCGATCCGTGGTAATTCGAGTGTTTTGGCCTTTGTCCGTACCATTCGAGAGGGAGAGAGAGAAAGCCGTGAAGGAGGAGAGAGAGAGGCACGGGGGAGGGAGAGGGAAGGAGTGACTGTGTATATGTGTTGTGTGGTCCACCTCAACCATCACCATCCATTTAATTTTTCCTAATCTCCCTAACCACACAAAACATACAACTCAATATTTTTAATCCAACCCAATTTATTTCCAAAAGCTTGAAATATATGAATTTAGTCCAAGTTATATGTCACACACACACACATACCTTAATACCCGTCAAGGGTAATTCTGTCATTTCATGTCCCCGATATAAAGAATCCCGAGACGGGCTGTGACATCTTCATTAAAAAAAAAATGGAGACACCCTCTTGACCATTAGATCTAGCTTTAATGATATTCTGTGGTTGAGATTAAATCACAGGCCACATAATCTCAACCACAGAATTTCATTAAAGCCCAATCTAACAGTCAAGAGAGTGTCCCCTTTTTTTTTCTGCATTTGTATATACTGTAACAAAACCATACTTGGCCTTCAGTTTTTTATGCACTATATAAATCGTTTTAATTATCTTAAATGAATAAGCATGTTGGTAAATGGTTTTATGTACAGTTTAATTTATACATATTACTTGAATGGTTTTGAAGGCAAATGACTTTTGAATTGAGTAGCGTGGAACTAATGAGCTTAAGTGTGTTCCTTAGCATTAAAATTCATACCATGCATTTGGTAATTTTCTTATACTTGTGACTAGGAGCTTATCACAGTTGTGGTTTCTTGTGTTAGTATCTCGGAGCAATGCTTTGGAATCCAGTAGGTATAATAAGGTAGATCTTTATGTAGATTGATTTTATTAAATTTCATGAAGTGTTATAATATTCTTGATCTTTTTGGTTGATTAATGTGGTTGGATATTAATTGGATAATTGCTTCATCTAAGTGTTTATTTATTATTGATTATACTGGAATGTGATCCGTCACTACTACAAAAGTGGCTTATTGTGTCGGTGGTTGGTGTTGATTCTATATAATATACTGGCGGATAAGACATTTCCGACACCCTCCTTATATGGTGTCGGAATTACTGTTGGGTATAACTGATATAAATTGTCTATGTCGCTTTTAATTGACATTGACTGTTAATGTGGCTTATAACTGACATAACTTTTAATCTTTTTAAATGGTGGTGTTGTATAAAAAGAAAACCATGTCGCTTTCAACCGACATCAAGTTAGTGTCGGTTAAAAAAAATTGTGTCATTTCTACCCAACACTAATAATTATTTTTAAATATTTTAAAACCTGGTGTCAGTTGTAGCCGACACTAACAATTATTTTTAAATATTTTAAAACCCAGTGTCGGTTGTAGCTGACACGTTGGTGTTCTTTATATGCCTTACCCTGTGTCTTCTTTTTTCTCTCTCACGTCTTTCTTATTCGTTCTTCTGCAACTTCATTTATTTTTTTTCTTTTTCTTACAAATTGTGTAATTAGTAAAAGATTATAAACATAATTAATGAACTTTCATATATATATGAATATATGTTTCTTACAAATTGTATAATTAATGAACTTTAAAAAAAAAATTATTATCAGTTAGAAACCGAGACAAGTTTTTTATTTATTTATTTTATTAATAGTTAGTGGTGTCGCTAATGGGCTACACTATTTTGGTTATTTTATTATCGAATTCTTAGGTGGTGTCGGTTAAGACCGACAACAGACTGCTCCATCCGACAGTGTTTGTCAGTACTTAGTGTCACCTGTATCCGACGTCAAACTCAATATCACTTTTAATCGATGCTACTGTCCTTTTTTATTTTATATTGCTTTCCTTCCTTGTGGCGGATTAAGGGGACTAACCGACATCAAAAGCCTTTTCGTGAAGCTAGCAATGGTGTCGGTTCTATTATCCGACATTGCATGAGTTTATGTCAGTTTTTGCCCAAGTATTCGACAGAAATTATGTTTTCTTGTCTCTTTTTGGACCGCCAGTTATAGGTAATTTTGTAGTAGTGCGTTGATAATATGATGTGATATATGTGAAACACGAGTTGAGATTATTTGTGCATCACTCATGTGTGAGAAGTGGTTGGAACTTCAGTGTTGAGAAAGGAACTGGAAATGAGGGTAGATGGAAAGGATCTTTTATGTAGTTAAGCCAAACTGTTAGTAGGTACCAAGTCTTAGGTGAGCCCACAGTGCCTAGTTTTTTTTAATTCGGGATTGGCGACGAAAGGGTTTGGCAAGACAACTAACAAAATAGAAAATTGGAATGATGAGTTACGAGGGCTAGTTCATATAATTAGTCACTCAGGACCAAGTGGTATAAGTATGCAATGGGACGTACGAGATCTGGCTGTTTAGTTATATGGATTAACGGGTAGAAGAAGAGTATTGCATTGCGCTCTTGCATTGTTATTGATAAATAATTTCATACTTGATTATATGACACTTAGTTTAATATTGTTAACTTATTGTGGTAAGGTTATGTCCCTGCTAAACAGTTGAAGCTCACCCCTATATTATTATGTAGGTTTACGAACTAAAAAATTGAAAGGGTAGGCGGAATGAGAATGAATTAGATGTGAAGCTAGAAGTTTAATTTATTCATTTTCTTTGTAGCTTTGTAAATAATTCTTGAATTTCTTTTTATAAGAAGAATAATTTTTCACCTGTTTCAGTTCCCTTTATTTATTTAATTTTTAGCTTGCGCACATGATTTGGGTTCGAGATTTTTTATTGACCCTGGGTTTGAGGCATGACACCACCACTCATTTTTTGTCCCAACTTGAATGTTGCTTCCAAATTGTGTGAAGAAAAAAGTCTTCCCCTCCTTTAGCTTATCAACTCCTGTTACTTTATTTCTAGTGTGTTGCTAAATCTCACACCCTCTACCATATGGTGTGCATATTGTGTTCACTAGTTTTGATGCACATATGCCATATGTAATTTCAGGTTTGTGCAACATAACATGGAGAAAATTGATGAGTCAATATTATACTATATATTTTACCTTTATCTTAGTATTAATTTATTGGTTATTTTGGTGAGATTTTGATACTTTGAATTATATTTCTAATGTAGAACATTCGATTTCTCTGGAGAAAAAAGTAGACAAACGGATGAATTTTGGAGTGATTCCAATTGCAAGATTTTTGTGAGTCAGTTGACTTGTTCCTATCAAAATTTTAGATTTTTCTACCAAGCGGTTTATTTATGGCGATGAAATAAAGGAGCAGCATGCAGTGCTGTCAAAGTGACGTTTTTGGCTTATTTGGGCTTTTTGACATCCAAGATGATGTATTTTGGGTTTGAGGCCTTCTGTAATTATGTTCGGGACATCTCAATCTTTAATTATAGTTATTTTGGGCCTGTTTTGGAGCCCTGAAGAGCCAAAAACGTGGCTGTTTTGAGCCTGTGTAGATTTTGGACGAATTTTACTAGTCAATTTAGGATTATGTTTCCCAATTTATTTTAATTTATTTGGTTTCCTAGTATTATTCTAAGATATTTTCTAGGTTGGGTTTTATTTTCTAGAAGTATAAATAAGGCTTTTTAGCCATTAGGGTTTTTAAGATAGAAAGAGAGGAGAAGAACGCATTAGTTTTGGAGAACTTTCCTAGGCTTTGACGATTTGTATTTCAAGGTGTTTTCTATCCTTGTTTTAATAATATTTTGTTTTATGATTGTTAGTAACTAATTTCTGTTTGCTAGGCCACAAGCCTTAGTAAGAATATGTACTTTCTCTTCAATTTGATTATGATATTATTCATGCAGGTTTAGAATTATTAATCACTGGTTTAAACTATCTAATTGTCTTAATGCTTAGCTACCATTAGGATGTTTAGAAAAGTAATTTGATGCAATTTTGGTCAGAGGTCGGTCTCTGAAAATGACGAAGGCTTCTTGTGGTTAATATGTGTAAGTTCACTTAGGATGAATACCACGTCTTAAGGGTTGTATGATTTTTCAAAAGGTTTCACAAAGCTTAATGTGTCGTGCATGTTTAGATTTGATCTGAATACCACAGACGGGTTGCATGTTTGATATACGCTCTATGT
This sequence comes from Malus x robusta, assembly GCA_963082935.1. Lineage (NCBI taxonomy): Eukaryota > Viridiplantae > Streptophyta > Magnoliopsida > Rosales > Rosaceae > Malus > Malus x robusta. Next base: position 22,017,870 of record OY720330.1, read on the forward strand.
TGGTGGTCCAAGAAGGCGTACTTTAGGAAAACCTAAACTTCAAAATATGCATGTGTAATTCATAAGTAATTGGAAGAACTGCATAGGATTGTTAAGGTGACGGTGGAATCCTAGGCTTTATTTAATTTTCAAAAACTATTTTCTTTTAGTTTATTTTATTTTGTCACTTTATTTAATAATTTTATATTAAATTCGTTTTTATTATTTTAAATCACAAAATCAACTTTTCCAAAACTTTGTTTTAAGTAATTAATTAAGATTTGATTTGATACAAATTATTTATTCAATCCTTGTGGAGAACGACCTTGTTAGAGCTGCTAGACTATGATTACATTGTACTCTTGCAAGTATTTAAAGTGTTTTTATCCCTACTTTTGCAGGTGGTAAAAATCTCTATCAAAAGTACCTGTAATGATTTGTCACAGTGGGAAGTGGGTTACATTTGAAAATGAAAAGGAGTACATAGGTGGTGAAGAGAAACAAGGTGTAGGGAACTTGTTGCAATTTCTGAGACTTCACAATTCTTCTGATGTCATGCTAATTTTCTATTAAAGCTAATTTTGATATGTGATTGTTGTGGATTATGTTCTAATTGTATATGTGATCATTGTGGATTATGTATGTCATTGTTGTGGATTATGTTCTAATTTGATATATATCCAAATGATTCTTCTGAAGTTATGGTAATTCTTCTCATATATCCAATTGTCACTCGAACCTTATATCTGTGATCATCCTAGAATTGTTGTAATATATCTCAATTGTGTGCAAGTTTAAAGAATATTGAGTGTTAGGTCAATTGGTGAGTATATTCTGATAGTATCAACAAGACATCGGTTCAAAACTTGCTGGTTTTTAAATCTTTTTGTTTTTTTAACCTAACATTATGTTTTACCATATAAAATTCAATTCTTTTTTTTTGTTTTATATAATTTAGAGGATGATATAATTATGTTGAAAGAAAATCTCATAGCAATATAGTTTTGAGCCACGACTTTAATTTTTTATTCAAATTTAATGTGGTAATTTTCTTTTATTAAAACTCGTAAACAAGTTTTGTTCTTCTGATATAATCGATTCAATACCAAATTTTTCATATATACTTTAAAACTCCATTCACCTGTTTGATTAAACTTTTCCATGCTAATGGGTCTTAGAAATGTCATAAGAAGCTCCCTACCCAAGGAGTTTTACATATCATGTGCATATAGTGTGCATATCATGTGCATATAGTGTGCTATTCATGTGTGTACAGTGTACGTATCATGTATTGGTACATATATTTGTATATATAACAAACAATTAGGCATTATTCTAGAATTAGTGACCTTATAATTAATGTATTTGTATATGAATTTGTAATCAATACCATGTAACCAACAATTGGCCATTATTCTAGAATTAGTGACCTTATTGTTGATGTATTTGTACATGAATTTGTAATCAATAGCATATAACTAATAATTGACCATTATTCTAGAATTAGTGACCTTATAATTCATGTATTTGTACATAGACTTGTAATCAATAGCGTATAACTAACAATTGGCCATTATTCTAGAATTAGTGACCTTATGGGCTTATAGTTTATGTACTATATATGGATTTGTAATCAATGGGCCCACACCCATCTTTAAATGTATTTGTCATTAGACCATCTCCAACTTTGGCCTAAAATCTAAAAATATTTCGTCCAGAAAATTTAGGTTTTAGCCTAGAAATAGCTTTTCTGCTCCAACCTTTTTGGCCTAAAATTTTAGCCCCAGATTATTAAAGAATGAATTTAGACTTATTTTTTTCTTAAATTAACTTTTTTTTTTAAAAAAAAAATTATGTAGACTATCATAATTTAAATTTTATGAACATTTTAATCTAAAAATATTTAAATTTTGATAAATATTGAAAAATCACTAAATTGACACAGAAACTCACCAAACTTTCAACTTTCACCAATCGTTCAACTTTCACCAAACTTTCCAATCGTTCAACTTTCACCAAATTTTCAACTTTCACCAATCTTTCAACTTTCATCAATCATCCACTATATAAAGATAGGTTGAATATAAGTTGATCACACAATCTTTCAACTTTCAAAGTGTTTTTGTTTCCTAAAAATCCTCAATATCTCATCAATGAGTGATAGAAAAAGGCAAAGCAGGGCAATGCAAATGGAACAATACCAAGCAAGCCTTGACATTGAGGATACATAAATGATCAATGTAGAAGTTGAACTTGCAAACTCACTTATGCAATATGAGCACCATGCCAAATCTAGCTATCGTGGTTCTGTCACGGGGCGTTCATTTGTGTAGCATGATAGAGAAGAGTGTCATGACCGAATGATGAAAGATTATTTCATCAAGCGTTCGAGATTTCCTGCTTATGATTTTCGAAGGCAGTTTAGGATGAGGAAAAAGCTTTTTGATAGCATCTTGAATGCAATTGTCAATCATGACCACCACTTTGCAAGGAAGATAGATGATGTCGGCCGACAAAGTCTATCACCTCATCAGAAGCTCACTTTTGCATTTCGGATGCTAGCTAATGGGTGCTCTGCAAACTCAACTTATGAGTATTGCCGACTTGCAGAGAGTACTGCTACTGACGAGGATAGGTTCACATTGAGTGAGTATATGAGACATTTAAATAGAATTCAAGCTCCTTAAGGCCATGACACACTCCACAAGGATTTGGTTGAGCATGTATCACTCTGAGAAGGTGAATGTTGATGATGTTGGTTGAGCATGTATGTAATAATTTTAAGTGTACTATGTTGGTATTTTCTAGTAATAAATTGAAGTGTCTTCTTGTGCAAAGTATTTTGTGTAGTACGTTAGATAAATTTTTGAATGGAGGTTGAATTATTGAAGACATCTATTCTACATCAAAGTGTGGAATAATAAGTACAATAATTATTGAAGGCATCTAGATTAATAGAAACAATTATTAATACACACAACAATTAATAAAGTACATAAACTTAATACAAATGACAATTAATAAACCACATAAACTTAATGATATCCACCATCTTGATTTGGTGATGGACTTAATGGCAAACTTGGGATATAGCCTTGAGATGAATTATCATCTTGAAATATACTTCTTATGGCATCCATTTGAAAAATCTCTCTTTGCTTACCACGTAAGTACTTCTTCATCTCTGGAGTGTATTTGTTGAGATCCTCCATCATCAAATTTATCTTGAACCTCTCTTGCTCTCTATCCCATTCTTCCTTCATTTGCAAACGCATTCAGGCCGCTTCTTCTTGGCGAGCGCTTGGGACTTCCCTTTTCTCTTTTCTTTCTTTTGCTTATCTCTTCCGGGGGGCCTTGTAAAAGAAGAATTTGGGGTCATTCGTTCGACACCTTCATAGACACCTTCATTTGCACCTTCATCAAAATCATTTGAGGGCGGGGCTTCACTATGAAATAATCTTTCCCATTGTTGGTCCATATCGGTTCCCCATTTCAGAAAATCCTTGAGGACGTTCCAAGCATGATGCAACTTAAAAGCTTGATTTTTTGGTGTAGTTCTTGTTTTGTAAATTGTCATTGCTTTGTCACCCTATGCATCAAATACGTAAAAACAATTAGTTGCAAAATACTATTATGTACATGACAAATAAAATATCAACAAAGAAACTCACAATTTTTTAGAAGCTCCTTCCACTAGGCATGTCAATCGTGGCTCTCTCCAAGCTTCCCTTCCACAAAGTACACGCTTTGTTGATAATCTTCCACTGATCATAAACACCACCAGCTTCCCTTCGACCGGCGTCAGAGTTTTCATGGAACTTATCAACGATTTTACCCCACAAAACCTTTCTATTTTGATTCATGCTGACGACACCATCTTTGATAATAGAAATCCATGCCAAATATAAATCAATATCTTCGTCAAAGGTCTAATTACGACCTCTAACATGCTCTTTTGCCATCTTGAAAAATTTGGAAATGAGAAGAAATGGTAGAAAGAAAAATTGGAAGAATTGTAGGAGAAAAGTGAGTTTTGTGTGGATGTTTGAACAAATACATAGGTATTTATAGAGTTTTTAGGTGAATTTTGTGTTAAATAATTGTTTAAAATTATTTTAGCCCTTGGATTTAAATTTAGACCGTTAGATCTTTTTTTTTACCATTAGATTTGATTATATTCGATTTAAGCGGTTGGATTCAATAAATATATAAATATAAAACTAAAAAAAAATTGAACGTGGATCGTTGGATTAACTAACGACCCTTTTAAACCCAGCCGTTGGATTGAAAAAGGTAGCCCAACAGCTATAGACAGCTACTGATAGTCAGGGGACACGCCTACGTGGGTGGGGTCCGCCTCGGCTGAGTCTCTAGCACGTCTGTGAGTGGGGTTAGTCAGGTTGGCGTTTGGGCTTCATAGCCCATGGCGCACTTGCACCGACTGGGGTCCACTCCAATTTGTGGCCTAAACTTGGGCTGGTATTTGGCCCCGAGATGAGTTTTAGGTTTTAGGTTAGTTTTAGGCCATGGGTTGGGCTGGGTTTTGGGGGGGGGGAAAGGAGAATTATAGGATTTAGCCCAGGGTTGGAGTGGGTCTTATTGGCTAAATCTTTTAATGATATATTGTTTGGCTGGATTTGTTGGGGTATTGCCCGGGTTATAGAGACTCAAAGAGCAATGTGCATTAGTCGAAAGGAGAGAGAACACAAAATTAATATTATTTTAAGTTTAACATTATGCTAAATTCTCTCTCCTTGTAGCTAAATGTGGCTGGTGATTGTTCATTTTATTAGTTTATTTAGTGGGTTTTGGTAGAGAGGCAAGGTTTTATTGCCAACAGAAAGTTTCATAATAGAGGCCCAAAACAAATATACAGAGGAAACGTGGGCCATCCAAAATAAAACACCAAGAGCCCAACCATAGATTAAGCTCAGAAACAAAAGCAACCCGAAAGAAAAAGTAAACCTTAGCCTCTTGCAACTATCGTCGCCGCAACACCTCTCGATCAGCTCGAACCACTGAACCCATCCAACGCCATAAATCTAACCAAACGACGCCTTAGAGATGGTAGGAAGGAAGACTATATCATCCAGCAAATAGCTCCTCCCAGGTTGTAGCCAAGTAGAAGAAAACAAAGATGCCAATGGGATTCCCACTAACAACATTGCTAATGAAGGCAGACTAAGAGAAGGAGGTGGTGTGAACAACCGAGCTGGTGTGGCACAACCTCTCGTGTACCGAAATAAATCGCAGTTAAAAATGATTACAAACCGGAATTGGAATGATATTGATGAAGGACGTTGCCAAGTCAGAAAGAACGAAGGACTGAAGATGGAAGGATAGTGGAATTAAAGAAAAGAAAAGAATGGTTATGAGGACATTGGCTACTAGGATTTATGGTTTGTGGGTTGGAAAGATCATTCTAGAGGGAAAGGCTAACAAGGGGAAAATTGTAGTAGAAGGTAAGGAAGTGAACAACAAAAAGCAGAAAAAGGCTGCCATCGACCCTAGCCATAGATAGGGTGGGCGGCTGAACGGAAAACCTTAATTTGGAAACCCTCACACTAGCATTGAGAACCACTCTTAGGGAGAGAGAAAAGTTAGATATTTTAGTTAGTGGAATAGCTTCACAATGTTAAGATAGCATGTGGTGGGCAAATTTCTTGAAATGTCATATGAACTTATACACAATTTATAATTTGTCATATGAACTCATTTTTTCACAAATTTATTTATTTATTATTTTTATATAAAAATATATGTATAAGGAAACAAATTGGTTTTGAACTTTGGACCTCATTTTTACAAGTTTTCTACTTCTCTTTTGCAAGAACCCATAAATTTTATCTAGTAAAAAAATGTGCCATGTTCATTTGAAAAAACTTATGGTGAACTACTAAAAAGGTACATTAGGCTCACCAACATAGAGTTTAACTAATTACAAGCTTTGAAAATTCAACGTGGTCAATCATATCCATTAAAAAGAAGGGTTGAATTTGCGATTTTATATGTAGTGACATTTCAGATATAGCTAAGTGCTTCTCTTTGGAGGCAACACTCTTATCCCTTTTCTTATTTTCAAATTCCAAAATCTAGTATGCTGCGAATGTGACCCGTTGTCATCTACTTTCTTCTACAATGTGCAAGGAAGACTTCCAGTCAGCGTTTTAACTATGTGCCATTTTTCTACATGTTACATATATATTTCTTGTTTGGTGTCTATAATTTGATTGACTTATCTACTTATTATAAAATTCAAGGCTGGTGGTTGCAATCGTAGGTGGTGACGACAACGGTGGGAATAGCGATGGCAGTGGTTGTGGGGTTGACGGTGGTGAAGGTGATGGCAACAACAATTCTAAACGTATAGTGGTGGTGCAAATAGTGGGATGTGGTGGTTGGGTGTAGAGATTACAACGGTGGTAGAGGCAATGACAACAGAAGTGGCGGTCGTGATTGCAATGATGGTGGTTGCGGTTGTGGAGATGGTGGTTTGATTCTAGTCAACAAGTCAATTCAAAAATCAATCTCATAATTCCAAAATGTTAGCTTATCTCAAATGCCACAAGTTTTCAACTGGCCCCTCCCTCAAGTATTATTGTTTGGCCAGAGAAAAAAAAAAAAACCTCCAATGAAACACGAACGTGAGTTCAATGGATAGTTAGTGGGTTTTAACTTTGTATTTTTCTACATATTACATATATTTTACTTGTTTGATGTCTAGAATTTGATTAAATTATCTAGTTATTATAAATGTAAGTTACATTGAAAGGAATAATTTTGTATTTTAAAAGGAATAGAAGCACTAGCGGAGAAAAAATGGGTGCAGTTGGTGTATTAATACCAAACAATGTCATTTTTTTTCTCTACTAATTACCACTCTAGACCCCATAAGTTGTGAACTATGTTTGTCCACTCTTCCATTATTCCTTAAATATAAGACATGGTGATAAAGGAAAAGATATTTGCCACTTTGTAATACAGTTTAGTGATATTTTTCTTTCAATAGATTTTGGGTTCGAATCTCGAAAGTGACTAGTTTGCAATCATTTTATTCTCCTTGCTTTAGTGTGTAAATATATTGTTGTATAATTTTTTTTTTTTGAGACAAATGATAAGGTTAGTAAGTTAAATTGTTAAATATTAGGGGGAGCGGAAGATTGGTGGGGATCAAATCCGCACCATCGTACATAAGTATTATTGCTTTTCTCCACTAAAATTAAGAGAAAATATGAGTGCATTTGACCCCAACAATGACTTTTTTTTCTCTCCACTAATTACCATTGATTACCACTCTTGCTTTTGCTTCTTCTCCTTACTCAGCTCCAACATTTAAACCCCATCTCTCTCTCTCTCTCTCTCTCTCTCTCTCTCTACGTATTCGCTCCCATTGTCAGTTAATTGTCCACAGCCCACAGACGCCCTCCATATATAGGTTTTGCCTTTCAAAGCCTTTTCTTCTTTAAAATTTCTCAATCATTTTTCTATATGTCATTAATCGTGATAAGGAGGTTATTTGTAACTGCACGGTGACTAAAGTAATTGGTCACGGAGTCGGTACCCACATACGTCAATGTAGGGGCAGAAGGTTATGAAAACAGAAAGGTGACCACTGCTTATTCTGTTAGGTTTCAACATTATATGAATCTTATGAATTTTTTTTGCAAGTAATTAAATAAAATATGATTCTTTCTGAGAAGATGGAATCCCCAAATTTTAATACTCATTCATTTGTTCATTCATCTACACACCATCAACTATCATTGAAGTTTGGTTAGTTGAGTGTTTGGTTTTTAAAATTTTGTTGGAATTTAAATGTCTTAGGTTAAAACATTCGTAAAATTAAATTAGGTAACCTAACTCAAAGTTACAAAATAAATCCTTACAAACAAAAATTAGGGTTAAACCATTCCATAATACATTTTAGGTCTTGAAAGTTAGGTCTTAAGGGTTGCGTGACATTCACCGTTCACCAACCTAAATTGTGTCTTTTAGTGGGCCTAAATTTTTGGGTTTGGATCCAATGATTGGAGTTGGTCTAAATGAAGAAGGTGACCCAAAATCTAAAACTTGCACCTTAGACCGCCTCCACCACCATCACCACCACCAAATTATTTACTTCCTATTTTCAGTTGTAGTGACAACATGGTCATGTGGCATGTCTATTAGAACTATTTGGTTTTGAGTTTCAACTTATGGCTCCCTCAGCTTCGAAACTTGGTCTTGTAAAGCCTTGCGAGTTCGTTCCTGATCTGCGATTTGGGCGTGTCAAGGTAAGAATCTAATCATGTTACGCGTTCCTTCTCATCGGTCATGAGGCAGAAGAGAGAAACGACTGAAAAAAGCTTCAAAATGATGTCACAAATATTCGAGATCCTAAAGAGAAAAAAGGAGATCGACGACGTCAATAACGGTATACATATTTACTTCAAAGCTAAGAACTCGAGCATCCCTGGATCCGTGGTCTTTTGGATGATTTGTTCGGCATCGAGGCAAGTTAATGCCAGATCAAAAGCCTCTTGGCAGGCCATATAAGTCGTTAGTCGAATACTTTTTGTGGAACTCCCACATGTATTCTAAAGCTTTGCCGAGAAATGGTGGGTGGAGATTCCTTCTGACTTTGATTAATGGCTTTTGTGGGGGCAGTGAAGGAAGTTTGCTTTCAGCTTCCTTCCAAAAGTGCTTGGGGCGAGCTTTAATCTCCCCCGCTCGTAGAAGGAGTTTGATTCTCTTTTCAAATTCTTCAATTGTTGTTTCAAAGTCACAATCAATCACTTTCTTTCTTTGAAGCAACTTCGCCATAATGGTCAGAGGTCGTCGGTCCTCTTCGTTGCAGGCCGTTTCTTTCGGTTGCCATTTAATGACCGAGGTATCTTAGGTTACTTGTCAGCGAGCCGTATAGTCCATTCTTTGGCGCCAACATTTCTGTGATTTGGACAACATAGTGTATATATACACTGGTAGGGGAGTTGTAAGTATACCAACGTTGGTTGAGGGGCTTAGGTGGTCTGAAGATGCACTAGTTTGCAAGTGAACTTGAATTACTGGTGTTGCATGCATAATAATCCTCATTGTGAAACGATGCGTCAAAGTCAAGACATCGTCTGGTCGAAGCTGGCTTGTTATCTTGTCCCTAGAGGCTAAGCCTATCGAAAACTTTCTAGTGTTGGCCTACACCTAGCACCTTTTAGGATGTTGTTGTAGCTGTGGGCACTTGTTGCAGTATTTGAGCCTGCAATGGCTTTTCTTTCAGCTCAGTTAAGATGACGTTTGGGTGGCTCATTTGAGAATAATCAATCTTCAATCGTGGCCAAGAGTTCTGCTTAGGGACGAATTGCATTGGAACGAACTTAGCCTTTCCTTTTCCTTTATCCCTAGGTAAATAAGCATCCATCATGCTTACCGTCGCCGTAGGGAAATGATCGGCATCAATGACCATCTGTTTCTCAGGCAACTTGAGCTTACCATTGTCGATCCAGCTCTGAATGGCATTGCGAAATACGACATAATTATTTATCATATGTCTGTTCGAGTTGTGGTGTTTACAATATGTCATACCTTTTAAATCTTCAGCTTTAGGAATATCATGCTCTGGTCGAAGCTTGACAATTTTCATGAGAAATAACTAGTCGAAGATGGCATCGAGCTTGGTGATATCAAAAGTATAGACTTTCGACGTTTTGAGAGCAAATTCCTCAGAGGCCAAGCGGGTTTTGGCATCCTTAGACTTAGCATGAACTAATGTTATGCATATGTACGGTTTGTCGATTACTATCTCGGTCGTGTTTGTACTGGCACATTAGGACTCTTCTCCTTCGGCTGATGCATAACTAACCGTAGGGTTCTTATAGATCGTTCCTCGGGATGTGGATTTCAAGATCTTTTCCTCTCAAAGAAAATAATCATATTGCTTGACATGCTGAGCTAGTTCGTACATATCTCGAAAATTTGCCCCTAAGAATTTCTTTTTGTACTCTACATACAGGCTGTTTAGGGCGAGCCTAATGAACTCGACTTTAGGGAGAGGTACTCAGCACTAGTTTCTGGCCGACTTAAGCCTTGTAAGGTATTTCATTGGTGACTCATCTAAGGCTTGAGCCATCTAGGCCAAAGAAGAGGAGTTGTTTAGTTACAGATTCTGATAACTAGTTTTTAGTTACTCTTATACTAAAAGCTGGTTGTTGTGAACTGTAAATGAGATTCAATTCAAGGATGTAAATGAGTCAGATGTTAGATAACTCCTAAACCTATTAATAGAAGTCAAATACACAACATCTTAAGGAGGAGAAAAATAGAAAAAACTTATAAAATCTTCAGAGAGCAGGAGTCTTCAACCTTGAGCAGTTTCCATAGTCTAGCCTTCCTAATTTTTTATATATTTCGTTATGTTTTTAATCTAGATTATAGATGCTTAGGGCTACTTGAAGCCCTAGATATTATTGAATTAATGTTATGATGCAATTTTAGTTGATCAATTTCATTTGGAAGCTAGAATCAGTTTTACGTATTTTCAAGCTTAGCTACCTTGTCTATTTTTGCTTGATGTTGAGAATGATACGGATGATTGCCATATCTTCTTTCATTCATTAGCAACATGTGATTATGTTAAAAACTAGTCATGTAACCTTATTTCATGAAGATCTAGGATAAATGCCATGTTCCATGGTTCATGTGATGTTCATAATCCTCTTTGTTCTTAATGAGTTTCTAAGTGCTAAATCTGAGTATATGCCATGCTAGGTTGCACCTAATAATATAAGTTTGATGTACATGCCATGCATTTAACATACAAAGAAAGTGAGGATTCATACAGTTCAGTTATATGCCATGCTAAATATGTGAACATCTATGTTGTGCATTGAGATTGAAAAGTTAAAAGATCATATGATTGATTCATGATTATTTAGGGGGGATGTATTATAGGACTTAGCTCGTTTTAGTTCATAGTTTAATTCATAAAAACATTTCTAACCTATTTTATGTCTTAGAGTTGTTTCCAAATTGTTCCAATTTTTCCCTTTTATTTATGCCCTTATTTCTTTGCCAAAACTTACTCAACCCCCCCCCCCCCCAAATTCTAAGTCATAGGTGTGATTAACTAATTTTAAAGTGTAAGTAGTGCCAAATGTTTTACAAAGTTGTTTATCAGTCTTTGTGGGTGCAACGCTTACTTGTCTCTATACTATTGCTTACGATTTGTGCCCTTGCAAGGATAAGATTTGTGAAAATTGGATAGCCTAATTAGGATTGGAAACCAAGTGTCTCTTACTCACAACTCGTTATATTAACTAATGGGTACTCTGTGGATAATCTGATTGGTTCGAGAAGTTTCGATTCTGTTTATAAAGGGGTAATTGTTAATGATGGAACATTAGTTGTTGTTAAGGTATTATACCATCAACAACAAGGATCTTCTAAGAGTTTCATTGATAAATGCAAAGCTTTAAGATGTGTTAGGCACTGTAATCTTCTCAAGATCATAATTGCATGCTCCAACATTGATAATCAGGGCAAGGACTTCAAAAGTCTAGTTTTCAAGTTCATGGCAAATTGAAGTCTGGACTCCTGGTTGTATCCAAGAGATGAGGAGGAATCTCCAAGTAAGCGATTAAGTTTTATACGAAGATTGAACATTGCCATTGATGTTGCTTCTGCGTTAGATTATCTCCATCGCCATTGTGAAACGACCATTGCTTATTGTGATATAAAGCTGAGCAAGGTACTTCTTGATGAAGATATGGTTAGCCCATGTTGGGGATTTTGGTTTAGCAAGGCTCATATTTGAAACACCAAATGATCCCTCATTCAATCAAACCATGTCATCACGGGTTCTGAACTAGTTAATGTGATTAATCCGATTTACGAGAAGCCATGCACATTAGATTTACTATGATTAATCCAATTTCTTAATAGACTCTTCACAAAGTAACTGTGTCTACAAATAACATTAACTTTTTACAAGTACGACTTCACAGGTTCTGGACTAGTTACACACATTGAGCACGTACATTTCTACATAGGATTGTTGATTTGAATATTAATTGTAAATTTTATTGGAGTCCAATTTTAGGTAGGATTAGGATATGTAATAATTAGGATTCAGTTTCCTTATCCTTTGTAATTACTTTCCTTGTAGAATAAGGTATGTGTGCTTATATATTTGTAAACCCTAGATGATGAATAATATAACGTATTATTCAAAGTATTTCTTCTTGGCATCAAGAGCTTGTTTTGATCCAAACCCTAACTGAACTCGTGTACTGTTATGGCTGTCATTAAACCTAGTGTCATAACCTAGGTCTGCCTATTGTCTGAATTTAGTATGGGAAAACATGTCGTGTATTTGCTGCTCGTGTTGAAAGGGACAACAATATTTGCTACTGTTTGTTGGACCGTGCTGATGGGTGTTGCAGTGTACAAGTCAGTATACAATTGATGTGCAATTGTCAAAGAAATAGGTTGTGCCGTGTATAGTGCCTTGTTGTGCAATTCCAACAAGTGTTTAAGCAGTTGTTGTATTTCAGCAATTATTTTTGTGTCGTGTATTACAACTAGTGGTTTCTTGCTGGTGCCTGGAATTACAATATAGCATGTTGGTTTGTTGTTGTGTCGTGTGTGGTAATTGGTTATACCAGTGTATTGAATTTTTTGGGTAATTGCCATGTGGAATTTATTTAAAATTTCTCACTTTTACCATGGGTTATGTTGCTGCACTTGCCGTGCATTAGCTGCTTGCTACATCGCCATGTCATGCCATTGTGTCTTGCTACAACACTCTCAGTGTTGTGCATATATATTCTAATCATTACTTCATTGTGTATTGGTGTGATTGTTGTGTATTGTTGTTTCAAGTGTTGTTACAATGGCGAATACATGTTGGATTTTGGATTTCGTTGCAACATATCATATGAAATATGATAAAAACTTGTTTCAATCTATGACACATCCTCATAGAAAATGTATGGCAACTGCTAATGGTATTACTATTACTGTTGTTGGAGTAAGAACAGTGTGTCTTACATCGTCTCTCCCTTTACATAATTATTTATTGGTTCCGTCATTGTCCCATCACTTATTATATGTACCATAAGTCACTGGACAATTGGATTGTGTTGTATTAATGTATCCTTTATTTTTCTTGCTTCAGGATATTCAGACAAAGGAGATTATTGGGTGTGGCACTAAGAGAAAGGGGCTATATGATATGGATGACGTGGTTCTTGGAATAGCTGATTTGGTTCATGCATCGTGTAATGGTAATCTATAGAAGGTATTGTTATTGCATCGTCGTTTGGGGCATGCATTGTTTGGTTATTTGAAACATATGGTACCTAATTTGTTCAGTGGTACCGAAGACTCAGAATTGGAGTGTGAAGTATGTATTTTAGCCAAAAGTCACCATGCTTCATTCCCTTTAAGTATGAATAGAAGGTCTTCTTCATTTACGCTAGTACATTCTAATGTGTGGGGGCCTTCCCTTGTTAGTACTACTTCTAGAATTAAGTGGTTAGTTACTTTCGTGGATGACTGCACCAATATGACGTGGTTGTATATGCTGAAAAATAAAAGTGAGGTATGTAATGTGTTTTGTTTATTTCTTCAGATGGTTAAAACTTAGTATTCCTCTTTTATTAAAGTTTTGCTTTCTGACAATGGTGAAGAATACATAAATTCTGAGTTATCCCAGTTTCTACAAGATTGTGGAATTGTTCATGAAACTAAATGTCTGCATACCCCATAACAAAATGGGGTGGTGGAAAAGAAAAATCGTCATATCTTAGAGATAGCTCACGCTTTGCTTATTGGTGCATCCGTTCTCAAATGCTTCTGGCCTGAAGCAATTGTACATGCAGTTTATGTTATGCATAGTATGCTGTCTCAGGTCTTGAATTATCGAACACCACTTCAGGAGCTTATTAAACTTGTTCTAGTGGTTTCCACAATACTTTGTCACCTCAGATATTTGGTTGTGTAGTCTATGTTCACATTCAGAAAACTCATCCCAGTAAGCTTGAACCATGTGCATATCGTTGTGTCTTTCTTGGATTTTCTCCTCATCATAAGAGATTTCAGTGTTACCATCCTACTAGTCAACGTATGTTTGTAACCATGGATATGACTTTCTCAGATTCTAAATATTTTTATACTTCATCTGTATCTAATTCAGATCACCAGGGGAGATCAGTGATATTGTTGATCTAAGTTGGTTGAAATATTTTTATACTTCATATGTATCCAATTCAAATCCACCTATTTTTGCAAGAGTTTACCAAACCCAGTAGCCCAGTTCGGCAGACTCCCATCGAACCAGGCAGCCTAGTTCTTCACGCTCTAACCGAACAGTACACCCTAGTTCAACAAGAGTATGCCAAAGTGCCTAGTATGTCCGTAGTACACCTTCTCTATCTTTATGATCCTCTAATGCCCATTCCATCTCCTCTGAATATCCAAGAGGTAAGTATTTTAAATGACAGTAGAACTAATCATAATATTAGTGTAAGTACTTATAAATTGCCAGCAAGACAGAATCATGATGTGCTGACAAATTCTCTTCGAAAGGGAAGGTCAAGTATCTGATTACTAATTTTGTAATCAATCAAAATTCCAACTCATGTAGAAGAAGACTTTGAGACCTTATGCGGACACAAGCGATGGATGAAGAAATGTCAGCATTGCAAAAGAATAAAACCTAGGAGATAGTGCAATTACCAAAAGGGAAGAAACATGTTGGTTGTCATTGGGTGTTTACGATCAAGTACAAGGATGATGGATCAGTGGATAGGTACAAAGCAAGGTTATTGGCTAAAGGGCATACTTAAGCGTATGGTGTAGATTACCAAGAAACCTTTTCTCCAGTAGAAAAGATACAATGCGTGTTTTGATTTCCTTAGTTGCAAATATTGATTGGCTTCTTAAATAGTTTGATGTGCAGAATGTGTTCCTTCATGGGAACTTATAAAAGGAAGTGTATATGGTCTTTCCATCGGGATATAGTGCGAATGGTAATACAGGAGTATGCAGATTGCGTAAATCTCTTTATGGGCTCAAGCAATTACCTCGTGCTTGGTTGGATAGGTTTACTCAAGCAATGAAGAAATATGGATATTGTCGAAGTCATTCAGATCGCACTCTGTTTCTGAAGTGTAGGCTTGGCAAATTGACTGCTTTAATCATTTATGTGGATGATATGATTACTAAAGGGGATGATTCTGAAGAAATTTAGAAGTTACAGCTAAATCTTGCATCTAATTTGAGATGAAAAATTTGGGAGAATTGAAGTACTTCCTTAGGGTTGAGGTCGCTCGTTCACCTAAAGGTATTTTCTTATTGCAAATGTAGTTGCTGATGCGCTTAGTCGGAAGTCTTATGGTCAGATATCCTCTTTGGTAGAAACCTATAGTCCTAATCTCTTAAACTTAAGGAAAACTGACGTTGAAATGGAATTAGGTGTTGATGAAGCATTGGTGGCTCATTTTCAGGTTCGGCCTATACTTGTTGATTGAGTTCACTCGGCTCAACAAAATGATCTGTTATGCCAAAAGTTGAAAAAATGATGTGGTGAATGGTACACAACAAGATTTGAAGGTGCGAAAGAGGGCATGCTTGTTTCGCTCTTTGTTCCTCAGAATGAAGAGCTAATGAAGGAAATTCTAGTGAAGCACATATTTCAGCTTATGTTATGCATCCTAGTTCTACCAAGATGTATCATACTATCAAGCATTTCTACTATTGGTCGAGTATGAAAAGGGATATCGTTGAGTATGTAAAGAAATGTTTCGTTTGCCAGCAAGTCAAAGCAAAATGATAGAAGCCCATTGGTTTATCTCAGCCTTTCTCTATTCCTATTTGGAAGTGGGAAGAAGT
This sequence comes from Malus x robusta, assembly GCA_963082935.1. Taxonomy (NCBI): domain Eukaryota; kingdom Viridiplantae; phylum Streptophyta; class Magnoliopsida; order Rosales; family Rosaceae; genus Malus; species Malus x robusta. The sequence continues at coordinate 22,033,713 of OY720330.1, forward strand.
CACTATGAATTTTCTTTACAAGTTGCCAAGAACTACAACTGACCATGATGGTATTTGGGTGATTGTGGATCGTCTCATGAAATCCTCACACTTTATTCTGGTGCGTGAGACATTCTCAATTTCCAAATTGGCTCAATTATTCACCAACCACATTGATCGATTGCATGGAGTACCTGTTACTATTGCCTCAGATCAGGATGCCTGATTCACTTCTAAGCAAGGTTCTAAAAAATGCTAGGTGCTAGTTGATGCGAAAATTAACTTAACACACAAATTTAACCCTCTTTTGACAACTGTAGTATAAGTATAAGTAGGGATCGTTCTGGACCAGAGATTAGGAGGGCTTGCTAATAACCTCTAAACTGACTCAAAAACATAAAACTAAACTTAAAAACACTTAACAAGACTCACAAGACTTAAAGCAAACTTAAAATACTCAAAACAACTTAAAACAACCAAATAAACTTAAACCAGACACTAGGAATGACTTTGGACGAAAATTGACTTTTACTTGAATCAAAACATTTAAAAACACAAATTAAAATAGATTATAACTAATTAGACACACTAAAGTAAAGGGGGATGGAGTTTTGAACGAAGTTGAAACAAACAAACAAATATGAAAAACTAGACAGATTGTAAAACAAATTTGATAAATAAGATGATGGATGGGATAGCTAGAGGCTTTTTCTCCACACATGATATGTATGCAAACAACTCGATTTCTAGTTACTACTTCATTGAATTAAGAACGAAAATGCTCCAAATTAACCGTGACATCACTAATTAACTCTCAGATTTTCCTTGTTTTATTGGATTGGATGATATCATTCGACAACCTAAAACATTCTTCTAAAGTTCCCTACATGACATCATAATAGAGATACAATCAAAGATCATTATGTTTAATGAAAATCATAAGCATTGACAAAGCACTTGCAACTATGACATCATGTCACTCATGCTAGGAATTGAACTTAACGCGATCGTTTATAAGCGACCTTCACTACATGTGAATATAAGTTTGTAACGATTATGTGAAACTTCCTTATATTCTAGCAATGGATTTATGCATGCCAATTAAGAGTCGACCCTTAATTAACAAATACAAATAAGTTATCAATCAAATAGTTAAGCCAATTGTATTCACGATTCAAGAGTTCATAACTGGAATTTATCAAATTATATTGCACACATAATCATGGCTTTGAAATCACCCCTAGCCAAGAGGGGTTTAGCCATTCATATTTACAACAAAACGAAAGGATATGAATTTAAACATTAGAAGCAAAAGAAAGAAAACACCTAAACGCTCCAACGATCCAAGTTGGACAGCAAGCACGTCCAAACACTTTACTTCTCTTCCTTTGCTACGACACAAGGTGTTGGTGAGTGTTTGAAGGTTTGTTTGTATGGAGGAATGGATGTGAAGAAGAATGGATGTGTTTGGATGAAGGTTGTGTTGAAATGGGAGTGAATGATCTAACTAAGTATGAACTCAACTTATGTTACACACACTTCCTTTTATAAAGGAAGTGCATGGCAATGGAGGGGAACATGGAGTGGTGTAGCAATTGAGTGCAATGATGCAATGTAATAATGCATGAAATTTGAAATGATGGAGGGAACAAAGAATGGTGTAGCAATTGAGTGCAATGATTCAATGTAATGATGCACAAAATCTGAAATGATGGAGGGAATAAGGAATGGTGCAGCAATTGAGTGCAATGATTCAATGTAATGATGCATGAAATATGAAATGATGGAGGGGACAAGGGTGATTATGCATAGCATGGGTAGAAAGGTGAGTAAGTGGTGAATCAATGAGTGCTAGGAGGTGAAAGGATATTGTGCACATGGTAGACAAAGGAAAGGAAGTGGAATGATGCAACAAATGAGTCAATGGAGGGAACATGGATGATGATGCACGGCATAGGAATCCGAAGGGAGTGCAATGGTGGTGCACGGCAATGATGGAAAGGTGAATGGTGGAGTGACACCCTTTTGTGGCTGAGCTCTTTGACCTTTTTATATTAATTCTTCTTTCTCTTTAACACATTCCTAGCCTCTTTAGTCTTCAATTTCATCCATCCACCTTGCTCCATGGATGTGTTATTCATTCCAAGCCCAAAAATGCTCCAAAATGCACCAAAATGCATCTTATTGCTTTACAAGGCCTATGGACTTACAAACACATGAAAATAGCTTAAAATACATAATTAACTAAGAAATAACAACATAAATGCATGAGAACAAGCTAACTCAGTCGCATAAATATGCTCTTATCACTAGTCAGGTGGCAGGCTGGCGCCTAGGTGGCTAGACGGGGTTTAGGCAGGTGCCTAGATGGATTTTGGTAAATTTCTTGTATATCTTGTAAATAAGTGCATATTGACACTTACAAAAAATTATACTTGTATGAAATCCATGGATAAGATAATAAAAGAATGATAAAATGCAAAAAGAGTATCTAACAAGTCTAAAATTTAAAAACACATTAAGCATATATGCCATATAATCATAGTAAGGAGTATTGTAGGATGACACATGTACAACAATTTAAAACCACATAAAATGCAAAATAGGAGGAAAGTAAGGAAATATAGTAATGTAAGATACTTGCAAAGTTGCAAAGCTAGGCATCAAACTCCTCTTCACCATATCCCTCCAAGACTCGCTCCGTGTCGAACTCAAAGTCAACTTCTTCATCATCTCCTTCTTCTTCCGTGTCCTCATCCGATATAAAATCCTCTTCATGAAGTTCTCTTACTTGAACATTTTTAGAACTCCCCTTAGGCTCTAGGGAATTACTGATAGGGATTTTACCACACACTCAAAGCTGTTAAAAACTCCTATAATACTTGCAAGAATGACAAAGTTATTGTAGTATAAACGAATCTCGTAAGGTCGTTCTCCACAGGGATTATTAAATAATGTGAAGCAAACCAAATTCCAATTAATTATTGTAAAACATAAATCTGAGATAATTGATTTTATGTCCTACTTTAATAAAAATGAACGCCTAAGACAAAGTGACTAAAAGAAAGGAAAAACATAAAAGAAACAAATAAATTAAAATAAACAAATAATAAAACAAAAAGAAAAGAAGAAAAAGGAAAGGGCTCACTTGGACTCAAAATCAAGACCTGGAGCCATGAGAGAGGTGCATGAAAAAGAAAGAAAAATATGATGGGCGCAGGGTTCAAATTGGAGACCTGGGAGCTTGTGAGGACACACTGACCAACACGTCTAAGTCCACACTGGCGTCAATCTTTAGTAACAGCTACAATATATGCTAATTTAGCAGCTTCATCATTTCAACAAAAACCCTAGCATCTGAGACACTCTCTGTCTTGCCTCGAGCCCAGAGCCCCAAACGGCTCTCTGTCTCTCCGTGTTAGAACATCCCTTTCAACATACATGGCATGCACATGTGTCATGCATCCATGTGGTGAATTTCTTAGGATTCCAAAATAAAGGCTAAGTTGAGCCCCCATTTCATTCATTTTTTATTGCTTTTTAAAAACCATAGGCCTCTCTCTAGAATATGAGAGATATCTCTCAATAATAGCAGAACCCCCTCTCATTTCACTCAGCCTTCTCTCCCATTTCTCTCAGACCTCTCTCTCTTTAAGATAAAAAAAAATATCTCTCATTTCCCTATAATGAAGAATCCTAGCCGCTTCTCATCTAACATTTTAGCCTTAATGCTTGACCCTCATCTCTTATTTCAACATACCCACTCACCTTTAGCGCTCATAATAGTCAATCTTCTCTGCAAAAACCAAAACTAGTGAGTCCTACCATGGAAATAGTGGCACATTGAAGCTTCAATCTTCCCACATAGGTAAGCATCGCCTCTACCATTGTTGAATATGTGTCCATTTGATGATTTAAGACAAAAAATAAGAAGACTAACACATTTATTTATTTATTTATTTATTTTATGTATGAGGATAAGGATCCGCCAAAGAAATACTGGGAAAAAAAGAAAAACCACCTAGCACTGTCTAGGCTACCTAGGTGCTCGCCTAGAGCCCAACCGATATGCAAGAAAACACCTCAGGTCACCACCGTCCAACACCTAGGCGTTACCTAGGCCATTTTTTAGAACACTGCTTCTAAGTTTTTGAGGGGTTTTCAGCAAGCCATAGGTACTTAACTATTGTATAACATTGTTTTCCATCCTTAGACAGATGGGTAGTTCGACAAGACTATTCAGACGCTTGAGGGCATGTTGATGGCAAATGTCATGCAGTTCAATGAAAGTTGGGATCGTCATCTACTATTGATGGAATTTGCCTATAACAATAGCTTTCATACAAGTCTCGGTATGTCACCTTTCGAGGCTTTTTATGGTAAGGCTTGTCGAACCCTATTGTGTTGGAATAAAGTTGGTGAGAGAACTATTTTGGGCTACAATTGTAGATGAGGTTACCCGAAAAATACAAGTAATCAAGAAAAATATGAAGACAACTCAAGACAGATAGAAGAGTATTACTGATAGTCACACGAGACATCGCGAGTATACTGTTAGGGATTGTGTATTCCTGAAGTTGTCACCCTGGAAAGGTGTGGTGAGGTTTGGGTAGCGAGGAAAGCTGAGTCATCGATACATTGGTCCCTACTATATCACTAAAAGAGTGGGAAAACGTAACTTATCGTTTGGACTTGCCTCTAGAGTTGTCGTGTGTTCACAATGTGTTCCATGTTTCGAGGGTATGTACCAGACGAATCACATGTGTTGGAATCATCATAGGTGGAGCTACAAAAAGATCTGAGCTATATAAAGAGGAACCAATTGTGATAATGGATCAGGGAGAGAAAGCATTTTGGAACATGACGATACCTTTGGTGAAGGTTCTTTGGCTAAATCATAAAATGGAAGAGGCTACTTGAGAAACTGAAGAAAGTATGAGAATTTAATATCCCTATTTGTTCTACTATAATGGTAGAAATTTTGCTTTTTAACGGGGGTATACTGTTACAACCTGTACCATATTGTATTTTATTCTCAAGATGTGTGAAATGACTATTTTGCCCTTGAGTGGGTGTTAATTAATTTATCGACCCTCGACTCGAGAATTACATCCTCATACTTTCTTAATTTTCATAATTTTTATTTTGGTACATAAGTTTTACGTCAAAATTGAATTGAGACCTTAAGAGCCTAATCGTAATTCTTGTGATTTTTACAATTAGAGAGGGGTAATTTCGTAATTTTTGTTAATGACTAAGTGTGATTATATTACTCTTCGTCCTTCTCTTTTCTCCCTTAGTTGAAACACAACTCACCTTCACTTTCTCTTTAATACTCGAAACCCTCACTTTCTATTTCTAAGCTTTGAGAGCTCCCACCCACTTTCCTCTTCGAGCTCATAGTAAATCGAACCCAAAAACCTTGAAACTGTCATCTCTGGTATGAGAGGAACATAAGGATGCTCTTGCATGTGCATCAGACCATCGCAGTGTAAATTGCTATTGAAGCCGAGAGTTCAAGCTCTGAAACTCAATCCTAGGTGAGGTTTTCTTAGTCAATCTTACTTGAGACATATATTGTGATGTTTTTCCATTCAAAACCAAGGATTTAACCCCTGTAATCATTCTATACCTTTTTCCTAGATTTCGGTCATCTTCTCCGTGCAAACTCTGACGAGTTTGTGGGTTTTGGAGCTCAAGTTAAGTTCCAATCTATTCCAGGTTTTAGAATATATTTTTGCATGTGGGTTTTAGGCTTCAAAACGTTAGATTTTGACATGCATGCTCCCTGTTCTTCATTTTCCAGAATTTGTCGAGTTGTACCGAGCTCAAACTGTTGAATCTGAGGTGGATTCAACATCTCCTGTTAGTATGTAAGTTGTTGAACTGATTAGAAAACATTACAAGGTTGTTATGTGTGTTATGTCTCAGCTCATAGGCTGAGCTATTGTGTAAAAATGTGATGTGTTGACTAAGTCTCATAGGGCTTATCAATTGACAAGTGTCTTGATCTTAAGATAGGTTGTAATGGTTGGTTGAGATTCAATTGAGGTTATGTCTCTGTCTCTCATCTCCATCAGTTAAGTGTCTCTTCGAGCTCATATGCTCTATATGGAATACAATGATAGAAGTTTAATAGTTATGTTGTGTGTGTGTGTTCTTCTTCCGAATTCATCTTCTAAATCTTTTCGAATATCTCTCTCAAATACTGTTAGACTTATTGTGTGGTTGTGTTGCTTTATTCTAACATGGCCTCAGAGCCACGTTGGATCTAAACTTCTGGGCATTGTTTCTACGAGTGGGTGAGCTTGGATTCACAACAAAAGCTTATTGCAGTGATTCGAGTGTCTAACATGGCTGGATCTGGAGGAGGAGCACTCCGAACGCCAATCTTCAATGGCGAAAATTTTGATTTCTGGCAAATCAAAATGAAGACCATCTTTCGCTCGTATGAACTGTGGAATATGGTTGAGGGTGGGTACAGAGCTCCGGCGAAGGAGGAGGAACTCACAGAGGCAGAGAGGAAGCTGCTGCGAGAAAATGTGGTCAAGGATGCTAGAGCACTGGGTATTATTCAAAGTGTCGTTTCAGATCAAATTTTTCGAGGATTGCAACTTAAGAAAGTGGGAAGGCTGCGAGGGAAATCCTGAAACAAGAGTTTGTTGGTGATAAGCAAGTAAGATCGTGAAACTTTAACGTCTTAGGGGAGATTTTGAATATACTCGCATGAATGATAGTGAATCTCTTTCTGTGTATATTGCTAAATTGTTCGATCTGATTAATCAAATGAAGAGATATGGTGAAGATTTGAGTAATTAAAGAATTGTTCAGAAATTGTTAATCAGTTTACCTAAGTCCTATGATAGTATTGCAGCTGTGATAGAGAATACTAAGGATTTAGACACCATAGATGCACAGGATGTTGTAGCTATTTTGAAGGGGTATGAACAAAGGTTGGATAGACATGGAGAGAGTAGTATGGAGAAAGCATTTGCTAGTTTGAAATTTGCCCTGAAGTCTAATAAGTTCAATGGCCAGCCAAACAGTAACAAATACCACAAAAATTTTAAGCCAAAAGAGAAACAATGGAGTAGCAAGGGTGATTGGAGTAATAAGGTTGGATTTACTGTGAAGAATGAGGCAAACAACACTGGGGATAAGTGTAAATTCTATCATAGACTTCACTATGGAGACTGTTGGGTTAAAAACAAGGTCAAGTGTCACAAGTGCAACAAAATTGGGCATATTGCAAGGTACTGTAATGCGAACAAGACTGTGCAATAGGTGAACTTTGCTAATCAGGTTGATGAAACTGGAAATCTGTTTTAAGCAAATCATTTTGGAGAAGTGAAGAAGATAAGTGATGAATGGTACATAGATAGTGGTTGTGGTAACCATATGACATCTAGAGAAGACTTACTTGTTGATATTGACATATGAGTGAAAGCTAAGGTCCAAGTTGGCATTGGAGTCTTGGTTGAAGTTGAAGGGAAGGGAACATTGATCATTGAAACAATAAAGGGTCGAAGATATATAAAGGAAGTTATGCTTGTACCTGGTCTTGCAGAAAATTTGCTAAGTGTGGGATAGATAACTGAGCATGGTTACTTTCGTTTATTTGGAGACTATAAAGTGGATGTGTTCGATGAAAAATCTTTACAGAACTTGGTGGTCAGTGTGAAGCAGAAAGGAAATAGATGTTTTCCTTTAATTCTCAACACAAACAAAGAGCTTGCATTGAGGACAAATGTGCATGAGTGTGTTAGGATATGGCAAAGGTTTGGTCATCTTAATTTCAACAGTCTCAAATTATTACAGAGTCAAAGGATGGTTTTGGGACTGCCTAAAATCCAAGACAATGAAATTGTTTGTCAAAGTTGTGCACTGAGGAAGAATCACAGGGAACCATTTCCCAAAGAATCAATGTGGAGAGCGAATGAACCACTTGAATTAATACACTCAAATGTGTGTGGTCCCATGCAAACATCAAGTCTAAGTGGAAATCGATACTTTATTACCTTCATAGATGATTATTCAAGAATGTGCTGGGTATATTTCTTGAGAAACAAATCAAAGGCCTTCTATGTGTTTAAGAAATTTAAAGCCGTGGTTGAGCTTCAAAGTGGATTCCATGTAAAGAAACTGAGAACAGATAGAGGAGGAGAGTTCAACTCAAATGATTTTGGAAAGTTTTGTGAAGATTTAGGGATATAAAGACAGCTCACAATTGCATACTCTCCACAGCAAAATGGAGTAGCAAAAAGGAAAAACAGGACAATTGTGGAGATGGCAAAATGCATGATTCATGAGAAAAAACTTCCATACAATCTCTCGTGTGAAGCAGTAAACACATTTGTGTATATGCTAAACAGAAGTCTTACAAAGGCAGTGAAGAACACTACACCTTTTGAGAAATTCAGTGGAAGAAAACTTGGGGTTAAACACTTGAAAGTGTTTGGTTCAGTATATTATTCTCTTATTCCAGGGAATCTAAGGCACAAATTGGAAGAAACAAGTGTCATGGGTGTTTTCATTGGATATGGTACTTGTGAAAAGGGGTATAGGGTACTGAATCCTTTAACTTAAAAGGTCTTGTTATCCAAAGATGTAATTTTTGATGAGAATGGTAGATGGGACTGGGAGAAACACAAAGTCAGGGAAGTTTGTATTCCTTTATCTGCAGTTGAATCTTCAGTTTTTGATAAAATTGATAAGATGTCTAGATCTCATGAGCAAAGAGGATCTTATGGGTTTCAAATTCAAGCTGGAAGTTCTCCAGTCACTGCCTTTCGTGAATCAAGTAGCTCACTGGTCTCACCTCAGTATGATAATACTCCACTGAGGTATAGGAGTCTGAGTGAGATCTATGAGAGATGCCATCTATGCATTGTTGAACCTGAGTCCTTTGATAAAGCTGCACAGGATGAAGCATGGAAAAAGGCAATGAAGGATGAAATGAATATGTTTGAGAAAAATCAGACATGGGAGTTGGTGAGAAGACCTTCAAATAAGCCTGTGATTAGGGTAAAATGGGTGTATAAAACAAAGCTGAATTTGGATGGGACAGTTCAAAAGAACAAGGCTAGACTTATTGCGAAAGGCTATGCATAAAAGCCCGAAATTGATTTTAATGAGACTTTTGCACCTGTTGCAAGATTAGACACAGTTACAACTCTAATTGCACTGGCAGGAAAGAATAAATGGAAGTTATTTCAACTAGATGTGAAATCAGCTTTTCTGAATGGTGTATTAGAAGAGGAAGTATATGTTGAACAACCAGATGGGTTTGTGGTGTAAGGAGAGGAAGAAAAGGTTTACAGACTACATAAAGCTTTGTATGGTCTAAAACAGGCACCTAGGGCCTGGTATGGTGAAATAGACTCATACCTTATGCTTTGTGGGTTTAAGAAAAGCATCAGTAAGGCAACTCTGTACACCAAGTGCAAGGGAGACACAAAATTTATCATAGTATCCATCTATGTTGATGATATTATATATACTGGAAATTGTCAAGAGTTAATGGATGTTTTCAAAACTGGGATGATGCATACGTATGAGAGTGATACAAAACTTGGTCTTTTACACCATTTTCTTGGTATGGGAGTGATACAAACTGAGGAGTGTATTTTCATTCATCAGAGAAACTATGCTTTATCTCTACTGAAGAAATTTGGACTCCAGAATTGCAAATCTGTGAGTACTCCTTTGGTTCCAAGTGATAAATTGAGAAAAGAAGATAGAAGTGGAGCTGCAGATGAAGCTCAATATAGACAGATTGTAGGTAGTTTGTTGTATCTCACAGCAACTAGACCTGATATAATGTATGCCGCATGTCTATTATCTCGGTTTATGCATTGTCCCACTAACAAGCACTATGGAACAACAAAGAGAGTATTAAGATATGTTCAAGGAACTCTTGATTTTGGTTTGGAATACAAGAAAGGTGAAGGAACACTCTTAATGGGATACTGTGACAGTGATTGGAGTGGCTCAGATGATGATATGAAAAGTACATTCGGGTATGCTTTTACTTTTGGCAATGGGATTTTCTCTTGATCTTCAGTCAAGCAACAATGTGTTGCATTATCCACAGCCACAGCAGAGTATATCAGTGCTTCTGAAGCAACAACACAGGCTACTTGGTTGAGATTGTTCTAGAGGATTTTGGTGAAATGCAAACAGTTGCAACACCAATGAATTGTGACAATACATCAGTCATAGCCATCACTAAGAATCCTATCTTTCATCAGAAGACCAAGCATATAAACAGAAGTTATCACTTCATAAAGGAAGCATTGCAGTAAGGAGTAATTGATTTGATTCAATGTCCTACTAAGGAGCAAATAGCAGATATCTTTACACAAACATTGACAAGAGAGCAATTCACTTACTTAAGAGATCTTCTTGGAGTGAAATCAGTTCATAACTTAAAGGGGAATGTTAGTATGTAAGTTGTTGAGCTGATTAGAAAACATTACAAGGTTGTTATGTGTGTTATGTCTCAGATCATAGGCTGAGCTATTGTGTAAAAATGTGATGTGTTGTTTAAGTCTCATAGGGCTTATCAATTGACAAGTGTTTTGATCTTAAGATAGGTTGTAACGGTTGGTTGAGATTGAATTGAGGTTATGTCTCTCTCTCATCTCCATCAGTTAAGTGTCTCTTCGAGCTCATATGCTCTATATGGAATACAATGATAGAAGTTCAATAGTTATGATGTGTGTGTGTTCTTCCTCTAAATTCATCTTCTAAATCTTTTCAAATATCTCTCTCAAATACTGTTAGACTTATTGTGTAGTTATGTTACTTTATTCTAACATCTCCTTGTCCTAAAAACATTCTAGATGAGTTCCTGGAGATTTTTAGGATGTAATTACACAAATTTTGGCTTTGAAAACGATGAAATCGAGCTCAAGAGCAGTCGCCATTATTTTGATGGTGACAACTCATATTCTATTAACTTTAACGGAACCCAATGATGAAAAAGGAATATTATGTTATCTCTGTTTTAATCTCACAGCACCGTCGCGTGGCATCGGTGACGGCGAGTGCAACACCTACTTGGCAAACCGCAGCAGCGTGTTCGCAGGTGATGGCAGCCCATGGCGGCACATGTTTCCCAATGCGTGACACCACCGTGGTGGACTGTGGCCAGAACATGGCAGCTCATGACAGACCCGAGACCTAACCTGATCACGCGGTTCCCTTCGTTTGTGCAAATTCAAAGCTTAAATGGTTGAATTGGACTTTGTTCCATTAAAATGATGATTTAAGCTTATTTTAGCTTATATTGATATTCACATGTTGATTGAGGATCAAAAGGATATAGGCAATGAGCCTAAATGCGAGAGACGCTCTGCTTACTTGTGAGTGGACCCTTTTGAAAAACCAAATGTTTTTACGTATATATACATCTATTTACGTATTTTCATAAATGCTTAATATGTGGATGTATGTATTGTTGTGTTAGTCTCAGATGAGACTTGCGATGATATCAATAATATCTCTAGATCATTCGTGATCTATTTTCACCACATGGTCATCATGTGATGAGTTATATATTTATTTTCGGCCATAGATTGTTTGTAGGTTATATTGTCCTATTGGACGCTAAGGTTGATGAGTATTACTGGTATTGAGATTAACTAGTCGATGCTAGTGTGTGTGTGTGCGCGCATATATCCCACCATCGTAATTACTATTTAGTCTGTAATATATATATATATATATGTGTGTGTGTGTGTGTGTGTGTGTATCCCACCATCATAATTACTATTTAGTCTGTAATTAATATATATATATATATATATATATGTTCTGGTATACTTATGTTAGTGGACGCTAGCATGTTTGATTGATGAAAGGTATGATTTCTGAACTTAGACTTGATGATTTTTCATTGATATTAATGAATGAGATTTTACTATTATTGTAGTATTATATTATATAGTTTTCAATATATATATATATATATATATGTTTTCAAAATAGGGTCTTATGTTTAATGATGATTTTATAACTATGATAAAACTGATTCACTCACGTTTTATTTTATCGACCCCTTCATGACATAACGAGATTAAGGAGAACACCAGTGGGGACGAGTGGGCTTGGCAGTGAGGCTTTCATCCTTTAGACTTTGGGTGATGACTCATTTACTGCAGTTTTATCTTAATTGTAATATTTGTTGCATGATTGTACTTTTGAATATGCATAGCACTGCACTCTTTTGTATTTATTGTTGTGTGAAACTTCTAGTTGCTTTGGTGTGATGTGATTAATAACAGGGTTAAACCCAAGATAATTTGTGTCCCCAAGTGGGGAGGATGATAACTATTTTTGTAGTAGGTTTAGATTTTATTATTTAATGAACTTCTTTTGGTTCAAATTCTTACACATAATATGGTTTTGTCATTGAGTTGGCTTGTGACGTTAGCTTTGGATGGGGTCATATAGTCAATTTAGTGTTGGCCAGCACATCACGACCTCATAACTTGTTTAATTTGGGTTGGAGTGTGTCACTTCGAGCTTATGATCGGTATTGTTAATATTATATATCACTCTCTAAAGATCATCGGCAACATTATTCGGCAAAACCATTATGAATCGTTTATCTTTTTACTACAATTAATTGACTAAACGATTTTAATTTTAATTTATTTTTTATGAGGAAATTGTGACAATGATCCCTCAACTTTAACCCTGTTGGAGCAATGGTACCTCAACTAAAAATCCATGACCATTTGTCCGTTAACTCCACAAAACGTGCAGTTATGGTCAGTTTTGTCAACTCCGTCACAACGATCAATGTTAGAAGAATCATTGCTACAATTAGGCTAAAGTTGGAAGACCATTGCTTCAATTGAGTTAAAGTTAAAAGATCATATCTCTAATTTGGTTAAAATTGAGGGACTATTTCTATAATTTCTTATTTAGTTTCTCATATTTGCCCCTTAATTCAGTCTCAATGTATGTGAATCATTTTGACAGAAGTTTTAACAGATGTGACAAAAAAGATCATGGCTGCACGTTTTGATGAGTTGAGGGACTAATGATCATGGATTTTTAGTTAAGAGATCATTGCTCTAATTAGATTAAAATTGAGATATCATTGTTTCAATTGGATTAAAATTGAAGAACTATTACTATAATTTTCTCATTTTTTTTTATAGAGATAGATCTTCACATTTGATTTATATATAAACCATTTCGATTATAAACAGGCTCTCGGAGTCGGCCACCAAGTTCCTCCTCTCTCCCCCGCCGCGTCATGAATTTGTGCGAAAACCAACAACCCATTAACCGACCACAAGCCAATCGAACCCTGAAATTGAAACCCTATGCATTCTACTTATCATCCATCCTAATTCTCGTCCTTACAATCTCCTTCAATTTCCCCAAAACAAACTTCCTCAAAACCCAACTCCTAAAGCACACATTCTCATCACACCCCACCACCATTGTCCAAAACCTGTTCGGCTTTCTTCATCCAATAAAAAAACTCCAACAAACCCAGTCGATAAATCCTACTCCCAAGCCCCCCAACTGTGTTCTATGGATGGCTCCTTTCCTTTCAGGTGGTGGGTACAGTTCAGAGGCTTGGTCTTACATTTTATCCCTTTACCAACACTCGAAAAACCCGAATTTTCAAATGGCTATCGAGCAACACGGTGATCAGGAATCCTTGGAATTCTGGGAGGGTTTGCCTGAATATATCAGGAATTTGGCAATTGGGCTTTACAACACACAATGTAGTATGAAGGACACCGTGGTTATTTGTCACAGTGAGCCCGGTGCCTGGAACCCGCCTTTGTTCGAAACACTGCCTTGCCCACCAGCTGCTTACCAAAAGTTCAAGTCCGTCATTGGACGGACCATGTTTGAAACCGATAGAGTGAACGCGGAGCATGTGAAGCGCTGTAATCGGATGGATTATGTTTGGGTTCCTACGCAGTTTCATGTGTCGAGTTTTGTACAAAGCGGGGTTGATCCTTCTAAGGTTGTGAAAATTGTGCAGCCTATTGATGTTAAGTTCTTTGATCCGCTTGCGTATGAGCAGTTGAATCTTGCGTCTGTAGGGAAGTTGATTATGGGTAAGGCAACGCAGGACTTGGAAACGAAGAAGAAATTTGTGTTTATGAGTGTGTTTAAGTGGGAGTACAGGAAAGGATGGGATGTGTTGTTGAAATCATATTTGGAAGAGTTCAGTGAAGCAGATGGCGTTGCTTTGTATCTTTTGACAAATCCTTATCACTCTGATAGAGATTTTGGGAATAAGATAGTGGAGTTTGTGGAGAAATCTGGAATCGAAATGCCAGTGACCGGTTGGGCTCCAGTTTATGTGATGGACACTCACATAGCTCAAATTGATTTGCCGCGAGTGTACAAGGCAGCTGATGCATTTGTTCTTCCATCAAGGGGGGAAGGGTGGGGAAGACCCCTCGTTGAAGCGATGGCCATGTCGTTGCCCGTGATTGCCACAAATTGGTCTGGGCCTACGGAATATCTGACTGCGGAGAATAGTTATCCATTGCCGGTGGACAGGATGAGTGAAGTAATGGAAGGGCCTTTCAGAGGACATCTCTGGGCAGAACCTTCGGTTAGCAAGCTTCGTGTTCTAATGAGGCACGTGGTGAATAATGTCGAGGAAGCCAAGGTAAAAGGGAAAAAAGCAAGAGAAGACATGATCAAAAGGTTTTCTCCTGAGATTGTTGCAGATATCGTTACAAAACATGTACAACATATACTTCAGAAGGTGAATCGGTAGGATGGCATGAACAACGAGTCTATATTGCTTCTTGTGCTTGAAATGGGGCTAACAAATGGCTTTGTCGAATCTGTTGGCAGTAGAATTTTGAGTAGACAGGTGAGGAGGGCACATTTTCAAGGCGTCGTTCGGAGGTAGTCGGATGCTATGAGGAGTCTGTGAAGTATTTTTATTGCAACTGATTTTACTGTATTTGAATGGTGCTACGGTGTATGGATTACTACTTACAAATTTATAATTTGCTTGTTACATGGGATGCCAAGAAGTGTGCTCTACTTTTACACGCAAATTCAAATCATCATTCCCGTAATTTAGATTAAATTAATAACAATATCGCTTGAATAAGAAAAATAAGCTCACTTTTATCGAGGAAAGAAGTGGTGGTACTTCCTCTACGCATTTTGCTAGTATAAACAAACAACAATGACAATGGCCTTATCCCATTAAGTGGGACCAACTATATGAATCCTATAACGCTATTGTACTCGGTTTTGTGCAATTTCTTATGTTAGATTCAAGTAGTCCAAGTATTTTCTTAGAGTCTCTTTAAAAGTTTTCCTAGGTCTTCCACAACCATTTTGGCCTTGAGCCTTTGTTTCGTGATCGTTTCTTCTAATCGTAGCATCTGCAAGTCTTTGTTTCACATGTCTACATCACCTTAACTGATTCTCTCTCATCTTATCATCAATTTCGGCTATTTCTAATTCACCTCGGATATCCTCATTCTAATCTTGTGAGCATGAGATAAAAATGAAGTTTCAAGAACGCATTCTATAACTCCTGGTTTCAGGACTACGTAAAATTAAATTAAAAAATGTTACTTAATTCTTATTAGATGGGATGCCGAGCAGCAACTAATACGATTTTTCTTCTTTTCCTGCCCAACAATAAATACTTGAGGAAAAACAGTACTCAAATCATTCTATTACAAGCGCTTGTCACTATTCCATCAACACCCATTGAAGTATTCATCATCACTAGTAATAAGCCTTGATGCAGCGGTGAACCGAAGGCTATGGAAGATGAGGTGTGAACGCTGCAAGAACTTCCTTATAAACAGGCTTCTTAAAATCCACAGCCTGCACGATTTAGAAGAAAGAATACATGTTGAATACTATGACTATGTAAAAAGCAATTCAAACAAATGTGTATGGCAAGGTTAACGTACAAGATCAACTACTTGTTCTGTTGACATCCATGACCACTCCCCAAACTCAGGTTTTTCAATTCCATCGCCTAAAAGATTGATTTAGTCATCCTTCCCAGTGAACTTAAGAAGAAACCTGTGAAATTCAACATACATGCAATTCTGTAAATAAGTCAATGTGAATATGAGCATAGCGATACAAAACTTATGTATATTGATAGCCTGTTTAAATGATCCTTCTGCATTCCCCAACTCTTTCTTCAGCGAAATGCAGACTCACAAATTTACTTCAAGCAGTTTAAAAATGTCCTGAAACAATGAAACAATGAAGGGAAATACAAGCATAGCAAGTGTCGTACCTCTGCAAGACTTTCTGCTGATTTAACACCTGTCTCTTCTCTTATTTCCCTGATGGCTGCACTTCTTGAATCTTCAGCCTCATCAATACCCCCCCTTCCAAAACAATTTTTTATAAAACTATTTCAGTAAATGGTAAATAAAAAGATCTCACAATAAAGGAAATAAAGTTGTCTAAGATATTAGAATCATATAACGACTGCAGCTAGTAACTGTACTTAAACACTAATCACCCTACATTCTAGTTTGTAATAATTGCATATGAGATTCATTCATGTCTCAAACAGTCTCATAGCAGTGCATATTTGTATTAGTTTGTATATCGAATACAAATTCCGAACGAAACAATGTTTGTTTGGACCTATAATGGTTACCAGTCCCCACCACTCCTCCCTTTTGGATTCTTCACCTCTAACCTTGCATTTGTTAGGAATCCACTAAAAAAATCGACAGAAGTACTTGAAAATGACTTGACGCAATACATTTGAGAGAACCTTCAAATGATATCGTGTCCTTTGTTTATTGTCTTTGAAGTGCGTTTGTAGTGTTATATTAGTAGCTTTTAGTGCTTGAGCAGCTCATTCCTAGTCTTCTTGTAGTGAATTTTTAACAACCGAGTCTAAATTCCCTTATCCACATAGCATAAAAGATACCTTAGAAGGGATGCAGATATCGTATGTGTAAAAAATTGTCAATTTGATGTTTCTGGATCTTCTTCCAAATTGAAGATCATTCTTTTCCAGCATGTGTATAAAATATTCTGTATCAGGTAAGCAGCACAACCATGTGGAACAGGCGAACACTTATTGTCATTCAAAAGTCCTTCCTCTGTAGAAAATATATACAAGAGAGGGTGCACTAATTCTATCTAATTAAATTCAAAATTCCAAGTACATTCTCAAAATAGCTCAAATTATATGTGCATGTGCAGCGTGTGTAATTGTGTGCGCACATTTGATGGAAACTCGGCAAAACTTATACAAATGTATACAAGTAAAACCAATTAAGGAATCGATCGTGAAAAGATAACGGATTAAACAAAATGTATATGTTTGTTGTATGCATACGAATTGATCTTCCTGATTTATTGCCAAAACCCTAAACATTCAACCAAAACTGTGATCAAGTTTACCTGAGGCATTTGCCACGCACTGGGAATATCTAACCTCGAAGCAGCAAAAATCTGTAGAGATAACAAGTTGAGTAAGTTGCACGTAGAAACACGTAGAAAAATATAAGGGGAGATGGGGAGTGACCTTAGAATCATTGACGAGACAGATGGCAACATTCCTTCTATAACCTTGGGGAGGGGCTTCCATTGCCGTTGAAGTAGAAGATTGGGAAGGTGTACAGAGGAGTCTAGTTCTGGTATAAATAATGGATTTCCGGCGGAGGAGTGCAAGGTGCGAAAATTTAGTGAGTTTAGAATTAAGAGGGCAAGTGGGGAAAGATGGAGAAGGAATGTGGGGTGTAGAATTAAGCAAGGCGAATCGGCAGCGTATATTTCAATTCCAATGCTTCTCTTTCTAACGTGAAAGGGGAAGGGCATCTTACAGCTCCCCAGCTCCCCGGCTTAAAAAATTCTGCAACAAGTAGGGCTTGTGAGGGGTATTTTAACTCTAGCTGTTTGATCAAAAACAACGGAGCAGATGCAAAGGATGTTTGACTTACAACCGCATGGAAGAAAAACTCAAGAGCCACTATCATGGCGGTGACGGTGACTAAAGTGTTGGATTTTTAGATCGCTAAGCCCGTCCCCACTCTAAAGACATCGATATTGTTGTAGAGTAAAAAATAATCAAGAAAATTATGGAGACGACACGTGTACTTTTGGATGAAAATGACAAAATTACCCTCAAGTCACATTGGAACTCCCACATGCAAGCCGCTGGCAATCACGACTCAATTAAGGTCAAAAGTGATCAAAATAGATATTTATTCAAAACCTATTTCATCCATTCTCATTAAATCCTCCCCACAAGGTAACCCTCAATTATTTATTCAAATTAGGATTAATTACCTAAATTAATTGATTAATTAATTAATTAGTTAATTAATTTTTCTAATTGATTGCAAGATATTATCTTGACAGAATATCTTGCAATTACACCCAAAAACCACCGTAAGTGGCCGGACCCTTTTTCTCCAAATAGGGGTCGGCCACACATCTATAAATAGCTCACATTTCTCCTAAAAATCTTAAGTCAAATTCTCCAAATTTCTCTAAACACATTCTCTTTCAAATTCTAACTTTGGCATCGAAGGTTCTTCGTCAAAATCTCTCCCATTCATCGTGGGCGCTTGAGGCTCTTGGCCTTGACTTAGGGTGTTAATTGTTTTGCAGGTGCATTTTCGTCCAAAAAGAAGAAGGCGGAAATTTTCATCCACAACTGTCCCCAACTTTACCACTAGCCCAATCCGTCAGGTGTGAGGTTTTACCACAAAAAGCCTTGGTATTAGTTAGAGTAGGGTAATTATATTTAAACCCATTGGGTTTCTTTGAACCCATCGATGTGGGACATTTAACGCTCCCCCTCATGTGTAACCTCATTTAGTGGTTCACACGTGGAGATCCACACATCGGTAATTGAAACTTAGGAAGCGTCTTTTTAGGAACTCAGCGGCCGGCTCTAAGTTAAGAGTCCAAACTTGTTTCCAAGCCCTTCCTGGTGACAAGCCTTTAACGTGCACGAGCTTGAACCTTGGTTTTGATACCATGTTGGATTCTTGGATCATCGGGCCTGCCCCATTCTAATGACACCGATATTGTCCCCAAATTTACCACTTGCCCAATCTGTCATGTGTGGGGTTTTACCACAAAAAGCCTTGGTATTAGTTAGAGTAGGGTAATTCTATTTAAACCCACCGATGTGGGACATGTAACATAAAGTTGGTGGTGGAAATGTTTTAATGGTGGTCATGTGACGATGGAGACAATGAAGATTTGAGAAGATCGTGGTGATGGTTTTAGAAGTGGATGTTATCATGAAGATGGAGATCTGATATAGATTCCACAACATTCTGAATTCTCCTCTAGCATCTTCTACTTATTCATCGCCTCCTTCCAATAGTGAATTGATGAGTATAGATTTTAATATCATCATATTGTTGATATTATCAATATTCAGTAGATATCATTGATATGGCATTCATATTTGGTAATAGGGAAATATAATGTTAATATGACATTGATATATCGTCCAGGGAAATATAAATTAGCCAAATCAAATAGGAGAGCGATACATGGACTATTAGTTTAATATGACAGATTTACCCCTGACATCATGAGTAGACCATGCCAGACCTTAAGGGGCTAAGCATCTGCCCGACCAACATCATTGGAAGTGAAAAAATTCCTGATGCAAAAAACTTTTGCCCACATGTTGAAAATGAAAACTGCAAGTACCTTATAAGAGCAATGGGTAGAAGAAGACACATCTCGCTTTAGTACATGGCTGGATAAGAGAGACTTCCGTTACGTTACTGCATACAAATCAATTCCATTTAAAGTGTGGTTGGAGCAAGAGGCCGAGGCGCAATTTTTCTCTTTAGCCCCAATCAAGCCTCGGCCTAACAAGATTGCCAATTTGGTCGAGGAAAAAGTTTGGCCACCTGTTCATTCATCTGTAATGGGAAATTGGTTCGCCTAGAAGAAAATTTTAAAATTTTTTAGTCAAATGAAAAATTGACTCAGAAGGCAATTTTTCGAAAGAATGCTTCAATGATGAACAAGGCTGAAACATGACTATAGAAGCAAAAAAGCCATATCATTCAATATGGTAATTGAAGATAAAGCCGATGTGGAGCAATCTTGTTCAATTGAGTTGTTTGAGTTAAAAGAAGAAATCGGCGAAGTGATTATACTTGGGGGGCATAATAATTTTGGATTACTTTGCAATATGAATCGTTATTATTTCACTTCAAGGCCTGAAGCAATATCATATATTGAAAATGGTCGTATGCAAAGATCTCGATCATAATAAAAGCATTGTTGGCCTTCTCCTGGTATGGCCACTTTTTTTTTATTTTTTTTTCTAAATAATAATAATAATAATAATACTTTTATTTCCTTAACTATTCAGCTACACAAGTCGATACTTAAGAAAATAACGGGGGCAACAAGCAGTATACTCGGCAGTTAAAATTTGTTTGTAAGTAGCCTGGCTGAGAAAGAATATTTGTAGCATTGTTAATTCAACAAGGAAAGCCACCTATTTTAGATGGTAGGCCTTCACATGGCCTATACATTTCATTCGGTGAGGTTAGCATTCGACGAGACAAAGAGGGCCACTTAACGGCTCGCACGCCATGTAAGGTAATGTTTGAAGAAAATAATGAAGATGAGTGAGCACAATTAAATAGTTTAATTGTATATGGCAAGGATTAATTAATATGTTAAATAATCATATGAAAGGTTTGTAACAGGCTATAAGTATGTTTCGGGTTTTGGGCCCAAATAGGTTTTGGTCCACTAGCACCTTTGAGTTTAAGTTCTACGAAAACTGAAAAAAAAAATAGCAAATTAATCCAAACACACTAAGCAAAACCGGCCATAAAGTGAGGAGAGGAGATGGTGGACTTATTACAAGTTTCCCACTCATTTGGAATGACTATAAAATCAACTTTATAGCTCTATCTCTCATTATGGTTTTTATCAAGCAAAGGGAGAAAGCACAAAGCTCTCTCTACACTCTAAGAGGCCGGCCATCATGGGAGGAAATAGCTAGTAATCTCTTCCTCCTATGTCACTCATCTTCTCCTTCATTCATCCTTGGTGTCAAAAGTTAAAGGTCTCCTACCATGGGGACTTTTGGAGAATCCATTCAAGCTTCCAAATCCTAGAATCCAAGGAGCAATGATGCAAGGAATGAAGGGTCTCTAATGGGTGATTACCCATTGCTTATGCAAAGAGGATTCAACAAAGGTATAAGAAATCTCAACTCATTACTTTAAGATTTAAGTTGACTCTTGGTTCACCACAACTATTAGGCTTTGAATTCCATGGTTTAAGTTTTGTTTTAAAGTGCATAGAAGCATGCTTCTTCCATTTAATCATTAAATGCATGCATTATGTTGCCTAATAAACTTAGTATTTCAAATATTTTCCTTCACTTCATTTGTAGGTGAATGATGCTTTTCTAGGCTTCCTAGGAAATCTCTAATTATGGCTAGGTCTTCCTTCCTCTTTCTCCTAACATAACTGTGACCAAGGTCTAAAATATCAATATTATCCCGATATTTCCATCCAAATTTCCGTGTTTTTGGACTACTGATATTTCCGATAACATCGATATTTTAGACCTTGATAGGAACTCTATTTGGTACTACGTCACTCATGTATCTTACCATGCAATGTATAAAGTGTAAAATATTGTACTAATTCATTATATATAAATGATTATGGTGTGTTTAAACTTCTTTCATTAATTATTACATATTTTCTACACTCACAATGTTTGCCAGCTCGTTATATAATCAACTTAAATCAGTTAAATCCATCATGCAATGTATTTCCTTCCAATTTTTTGTGATAAACTAATAGATAATTGACTAAATAAACATCCTGCAAAGTTTCAATAAAAATCTCCAAGTTTTTCTTACAATTTCTGTGGTTTTTATTCAATTTTTATCGATATCGATAATATCCCGATATTTCCATTAAAATTTTCATGTTTTTGGACTACCGATATTTCCGATATCATCGATATTTTAGACCTTGACTGCGACCTTCCTTATTGATATCACATAAATAAGCACAACTGCGCTTGTGAAGACTGCACTTCGCCTTTTTTCCAAGGCGCTACTTTCTGAGGTCAGTTTTCACTAACGTTACTTCTGGTAATGTGTCTCTTGGCTTTCGTGCATCGTTCTTCTGCATGAGCAAGAAAGTGAGCCTCTCTCTTTATTAAATGCATGCCTTGCTGGGTTATCATGTTAAATTTAGAATTAGGATTTAGTTCACTCCAAAGTAGATTGGTTGGCTTGCTATGAAAAGAAGGAAATTAGGTTTGTCTCTCTCAAGCTTAGCTATGTGGACTTCAAAGATTATGAGCTTAGATCCTTAAGCCCCCAAGCAACCCGAAGTCTTCCATAATCTTGACCCGGCGTAGGCCTTATAAACTTCTGTAACCACCAACACCACAATTCACTTGGCAAGCCTATTACTTTAGCGTGAATACTAGTTAGGATGATAAAGCATGGCGTTATAAAATATGTACAGATTTGCATGGGCATGGCGTGATTTATAGAAATTTCCAGTTTAACTATTGTAGCTTAGCATTATTGTGAATATTTTCTCGATTCCACAATTTTGCATGTGTATAGTCTTGGCTAGGGGCTTGTACGACAATTGGGCTTCTATGTGACATTTTTGGGCCACAACACCGATAAACTTCTAGGTTCCTCACCATGCCTCACTTGAGCAAGCCATTGTTTGCTTAATCACGGGTATCTTTGAGTCATTGACCTAACCAAGATATTTTCTAAGACATGCTCATTTTTCCGCGATATTTCGGGACTTGGTATAAGAGCGAACTACATGAGGCAAAAGCATACTTGTAAAGTCCAAGTCCACCTTGACCTAAAAGTCCAAGTCCACCTCGCTAATGAGAACCTAATGGATTGTACATTGATAAGCTTAAGTTTTGAGAAACATATGAAGATGATGAGATTAATTAAATTAGTTACTTGAGTAGGATACTATTGATTAAATTAGCTAATAATAAATTATATGCGCGTAAGACGTCATATAGAGCCTTAAAAGTGAGTTTTGGACATTATGCTCATTAGGCTTAACCCATTAGGGTTGCAACTCAAGTTGTGCATGACAACTTAAGTGAGAAAGCTCAAAAGGCCCAAGAAACCTATATGGCTGATTTTCGAGGATTGAATGGCTAGGGTTTCACACTTGCGACTCACCTATATAAACTACTTTATAGCTCCATCCAACTTAATTAGGGATTTTGGAAAGCAAAGAGATGAATAGTGAGCCATGATTCTCCTTCTCTCTCCAAAACTCGGCCACCATGGTGAGAGATTGCTAGCCATTCACTCTCTCCATGGTTATCTCATCTTCCCCCAAATGAAGCTTAATGAAGAGACTTAGAAGCCACCTACTTTGGTGGCTTATGGAGATTCAAATTCCAACACAAATCCAAGGAGCCAAGAAGCAAAGGATTGAAGACTCTCTCTCTTGGGTGATTGGCATTTGCCTATGCAAAGAGGAATCTACAAAGGTATAACAAATTTCAACTCTTTTCTCTTTGATTTGAGTTGAGTCATGGTTTACAACTACTAGGCTTTCAATTTCATAGGTAAAGTTTTATTTTTCAATGCATACAAGCAATGCTTGAACCTTTAATTGTTAATTGCATGTATATGTGTTGCTCAAATGAACTTAGAATTGTCAAAATTTTCCTTCACCATGCAACCGATACCTTTGGCGATGGACTGGTTCGAATGTTTCGAGCCCCAACATGTATCCGATGGTGATAGATGCGTAGCTCTTTGTGGACGTGCCACATGGAATTTAGTCTTGCCTCATATTTTGTTATGCCCTAGAGAGAGTTTACATCCCCCTTGTGAATAATGTATCTTGACTGTACAAATTTCATGATCAGAACTATTCAATTTCTTCATCTTCATTTGAAAATTACTTCTACAAAAAAATCATTTCAATTAAAGAAAACTTAGTCATTTAAATATATAGAACAAATCGACGGTGTAGGTACCAAGTAACATATTCATGATGGAACTGTCCTTTTATTTAATACGTTTTGATGATTAAACCATCTCTAATTCAAATGAATTTTTGTAGGAGTGATATTCAAGTGAAAATTAATACAATTAAACGGTTCTAATCATTGAGTTTATTCTGTCAAAATAGGTTATTCACTAATGGATGATATGTGCATCCCCACATGAGGATGCCAATATTATCCTTAAAATCTTTTTTTTTTTCTACCAATGAAACCTTATATTAAAAGGGAAGTTTGATTTGGTATTTAATGGTGTGGTGGGGAAAATGGAGAGCAAGGGACATTACCCCACAAGACCATTGAAAACATAAATGTGTCTTTCAGCGTAGGGTCTTATTAACTTGCAGAAATATGGATATGGAGTCAGTAGGAGATCAGTATCACCCCCTTCTCCAAAAGTAGTGGTGAAATGAGCTCCAGCTAAGATATGTGTCATTCTTCTCCCATTTTTCAAAAACTAATTGTTGTCTTCCATTTGGTTTGTGTACAACCCATTGTGTTTAAATAAAGAAAAGGGCTCACTTTTTTCTTTAATTTTTTTGTTTTTTTTTTATCAATGAGTGTGCAAAAATTTGATGTGTTAATTTTGGGTTATCTTTCAATATTCGAAAAAATTCAGTAGACAAAGACATAGTTGACACAAATAAAATTAAAAATTCACTTGACTTACTCATAAACACAAGAAGTGTTAACCTAGAAACACATTGTAGTGTGTTGGTTCCTATATGTAGTTCATGTAAGTTCCATATGACATCTTCGTATTTGTATGGCACAATGTGTCTCTAACCACATGAAAGCAATTGCAAGCGATTTGTAGGTAACTAAAGAGACTGTTTGATAATTATTTAGTTTTTGGTCTTTAATTTTTTTTTTTAAATTGAAACGTGAATCTTGTTTCTTAATTACCTTTATTTTTCAATTTTCATAAATTGAAAACTAGAAAGTGAATACTTACTTCCTCATATGAACTACCAAAGAAATTGGAAAAACAAAGATTGTCTTAACATTCCAATTTGAATAAAGAACTTAATTTCGTCACTATAATTTCAAGAGATGGATGGAGTGTTTTGTTTGGCAAAATATTGTTCTTTATTAATGAATAATTGAATTATTGGAATCTGATTAATTATCTTTGCATAGTAGAGATGATGTGGTAATGTTAACTGTTTAAAACATAATGATGCTTAAAACCCAAAAGGTTACAAAGGTAGTGACTAACCCTACTGAGTTGTGACACCTCGAAAACATAAATTACAAGTTGGCCATAGGCGGATGCTTTGGATCGTTAGATCCGGATCCAATGCCTTTTTGTTAAAATTGTATAAGTGTTGAGTGCATAAAGTTATACTTTTATGCCCTCTTTTACTTAGGTTTTTGACTTAAAATCTCTATGCATCACAAGGAATTTTGTTGTTTGTATTGTATTTCAGGATGAAAGTAAGGGCTTGAAGAAATCATCTTATTTTGAATATTGTAACAAGTGGCCCAAGATCCGCCAGAAAAGGCATTTGCAGAACAGCCAAATTGCAAGCTTTGTCGCAAAGTGCTCAGAACGAATTAGAAAATGGGTCATATATGTTGGAAAGTCCTAGAAGTCTTCTTTTTTATGGTCTTTACAGCTTGTGATTTGGAGGTTTCGACAAGAAATTATGATATAATAAAGATGAGTTGTTCAGTTACAAATTCTGATAACAGCTAGTTTTTAGTTACTCATATACTAAAAGATGGTTGTAATGAGCTATAAATCAGAGTCAATTCAAGGATGTAAATATGTCAGATGTTAGATAAGTCCTAAGCCTTTTAATAGGAGACAAATACTCAACAAAAGGAGGAGAATCTGGAAAAAAAGCATGAGTCTTCGTCCTTGAGCAGTTTCTAGGTTCTAGCTTTCCTGACTTTTTATGTATTTTGTTTTTATGGATACTTAGGGCTGCTTTGAAGTCCTAGACATGATTGAATTAATGTTATGATGCAGTTTTAGTTTATCAATTTCATTTGCAAGCTAGGATCAGTTTTCTGTTTTAATCATTTCAAGCACATATTTTCAAGCTTAGCTACCTTATTTATGTTTGCTTTCTATTGAGAATGATAAGGATGACTGCCATATCTTCTTTTATTCATTAGCAACATGTGGTTAGATTCAAAACTAATCATGTAAATTGATTCCATGAAGTTCTAGGATAAATGCCATGTTCTAGGGTTCATGTGATGTTCATAATCCTCTTCATTCTTAATGATTGTGTAGGTTCTAAATCTGAGTATATGCCGTGCTAGGTTGCACCTACAAATATAAGTTTTTTGTATATGCCATGCATCTAACATGCAAAGTAAGAGAGGATCCATACAATCTAGTTATATGTCATGCTAGATATGTGAACATCTTAGTTGTGCATTTGAAAGGGATAAGTTAAAAGATCATATCACTGATTTAGGATTGTTTAGGGGAAGGCCTTTGTTTATTTGAAGTTAGATTTATGTCCTAAAAACATTTCTAACCTATTCCATGTCGTAGCTTTATTTTTATAGATAGTTCTAATTTTTCCTTTTCTTTCTGTCTTTATTTCTTTTCCAAAATTACTCAAACCCCCCATTTTAAGTCACAGGAGTCTTTAACTAATGTTAATTTGTAAGAGTCAAAGATTTTACTAAGTTGTTTCTCAGTCCCTGTGGTTTGACACCTTTACTTGTGCCGCTATACTATCATTATATTTGCACTTGAAAGGAACTTCAACAATAAGCATGAAATGTTCGAATCGATTCTTTATTGTTTTGCAAAGAAGTGTCACAAAGTTGTTGAGGCTAATTCACCCAAATGTTAGTGGAATATGTCTATTACACAATACTACTCTCGGTTGGACTATCGTGTATTTTGAATGAACACAAATACGAATACTTTGCTAAAGGTTTCAAAGAATTCAAGAATGTAAGTTGATGAGTAAGATGTCTTAAGTATTTCTCTCCTTAGATTTGGTCAAGGGAAATTGAGCACTTTAGAAGAGTTTCCTTGAAAGGTATCAAGGAAAACAGCATCATAAGATAATGGATGGCTCTATTAGGAGAGGAACAAACTCAAATTAGATGCAGTGCGTTACATATTATCAAATTATCCATATATAGGATATGATTGTCAATCAGAATGTCTTCCAAAATGTTTCACAACTCCATAGGATGTAGTTGAAAAGAAAGAAAAGTCTTAATCAATTTAAGATTTATGGTTGTCATGCATATGTCAATTGACTTGATGCATGCATGCAAATAAGCAATGTTTGTTTGAGCACAATCTTTTGGGATATCCTTCAATTAACCTTAGGATATCACTTCTATATACCAATTAACAAAGGTTGTTTGTTAGGTAGTTCATTGTAATCCTACAAACAAGATTGTGCCTAAGATAGAGTAAATGAATGAGAGATAAAACTCAAGGAATGAGTTTTTTAGAGACAAGATGATACTCGAGAAGGATTTATAAACCGTCTCAGTTGAATGGTTTAAACTTTATAATTGATCATAGAGTTACATCTTTTAATTCAAAAGAATTAGAGTGAAGATCCTTATGACTACAGTGAGTGTGTATGACATATAATCAAGAAAATGGTAAAATACCATTTGACCCGAAATAGTGAATACTTCAAAGCTAATTGGTAGCTTAAGGTGACTAAATCAAAGAGATTGGTTGACTTGGAAGAAACCATCTTTGGCGTAGTCTTGGTTTCACTTCAAAGCTAATTGGTAGCTTAAGGTGACTAAATCAAAGAGATTGGTTGACTTGGAAGAAACCATCTTTGGCGTAGTCTTGGTTTCAATTAATTCGAATATTGCTTGCTACAACTACACGGTGATTCAATGTTTGGACATAATATAGGTTTCAAAAACCATCATCAAGATAGTCTTGATGATATATGTCTAAGCAAGCTAGTGGAAGTTACAAGTGTCTTATGAGAAAATATCAAATTGTTTGATTTCTCATAAAGATGTGAATGAATCTTTTGTTTACTAGTTTTACAAAAGATTAGTGGGAGTTAATCATATTCCTAATTTGAAAATATATATGCGATATATAAAATTTTGGAAATGAAAGGATTCTTCTTCGATAAAGTTATGACTTTAAGTTCTATAATGATACAATGTATATGGGAGACATGGTAGATATACTTAGAATGAAAATCTATAATGATAGATTTCAAGACATAATTGGAATATTACAATCCCTATTGATAGACAAAAGATGCTAGAAAGTTTCTCAAATGATAAACTTCAAATAGAAGGATAATTCTAGTGAGACTAGGAAGTTGCTCTTCTTAAAGGGAATATGCCATTTGACTCCTGAGGAAATATAATATGTAAATAGAATCATATATGCATGTGCATAAAGTTGATTTACGTTGATATGAGTTGTACCAAGATTTGTACAAGACGATATCAATGCAAGCCTAGGATCAGAACCATGGCAATTGTTAAGTAGGTCCTTAAGTATTTGAGAAATACTAAGGATGGGTTCCTCATGAATGAGGAAGATTTAGAGTCACGAATGGAAGTGTAAACGTATAAGATTATAAATCTAATATATGTGAAGTCTAGAATTGTTGTTTGGCTTCCCTTGTCAAATGTTGTAAATTGTATCACACATGCTCTAGTTAGATTTAAGGTTAAAATGCTTTTCTGGGATCATGCTACTAGAAATATTCATCTCAAGAGCTTAACTTCTTGCATCAAAGGTTTGTTCGTACATATACATTTCACAAATTTATTTCTAGTACATTGTGTCTAGTGGTTATGTCTAGTCAAAACTTCCCGCTACTTGAACGCAAGTTGAGCACACACTTTAAGACAATATACAGGGGCCACCTGACAACTTTTTCCCAAAAATAAATTTTTAACCCTAGATTTTTCCATATTGTTTTTGCACATGACAAGTGGCTTTTTCATCCATTCTCTTGTTTGAAACATCAGCCCTCTTTAAATACTAAATCTAAGGTTTCATTTGTTCTTTACCTAGGAGATTTACATTTTTAGAAAAATGTTGTTTTAGCTTTGGCTGCCTCTTTGAGTTTCTTATCAAAAACTCTAGCCACAACAATGTTGTTTGGATGGGAAAGTTCAGTTATGAACTCTTCATTTGGTTCTAACAAAAAAATGTCACTAGTGCACCCCACTATGACACTAATAAGGCGATAGCTTAAGCCAGAGAATAAAGGTCTCATCAAGATCCAAATATAATTGAGAGACTGAACCACATGATTAGGAATCATGTATAATGGTGATGTCGTTAATCTCAAGGTTGCTTCGGTGGATTACATACAGATATCTACTTTCTAGGCCTAGGCCTACTACTCAGCTATTTTTTAAATGAATTCAAAAGATGTATCATCACTGAGGATACACTGATTTGCTCTAGTGCAAGTGGGAGATGGTTGGAAATGTGCCCTAAACTCAATCATATGATGATACTTTACGGACATTTCACATGTTAAATTAAACTAGTTTAATAAAGACAAAGATTATTGTTTAAAGCGATCTCATATAAATGTTATACACTTAAATAGTAAGTCTGAGGAATATGTAAATAAGAGAATGTGATCTAAAGAAGTTAGATTCATGAGACCATTCTCTTTCGTACACATATCCTAAACATTCCTAATCATAGGATTCCCAATTAGGGATTGACGATCCATTAAGATTAGAACATGCTATGTCTTTTCTCTGGGAGAGTCACTAGACAAGTATATAGGCGCTCCATAGAGAATGAGTCCATTCGACATGATCAACGAAGAGTTCTCATGCTCATGTCACATGAGAACTCATGGTTGGAAAAAAAGTAGTTGTTTAACCTGAGCCACCATAGTTGTCTTATGGTTAGGTCCTTAATCTTTGATTATGTTAAAGGCATTCCATTGTGGGTGTCCACGACATCATTGAGGTTAAGCTACCTAATCATAGAGGCATTTGAGTGTGCAACAAGTGATCTCTAACCTTAAAACTGTTGAAGGAGAATACTCTATGATATGATTAAGAATCTATAGCCATAGCAAATGAATATGATTTACGAAGTATGTTCTAAATCACATTCAAGATAATCATATAAATGAGAGGATCACATTGGATGGTAGACATGAATAAACTATCATCCAAACAATGTGATTAACTAATTGGTATAAAGAATGACCGTATTGCATTGTAATTTCAAACTAATGACCGTATTGCATTGTATTCACAAACTGAATAGGTTCTCCACCTTTTCTGTTTAGTTTGGGTAGCCATGACATACTGTTAGGTTTCACTCATGGCTTGTGGAAGCCCTCAAGATTAGCAATCACTAATTTTCATTCAAGGGAGAATTGAAAGTAAGTTTCAATTCACAATATATTAGTAAGAGTATTAATTGCCCATTGCTTCGCTAATTAGAACCTAATGGATCATACACCGAGTAAGGTAGAGATTGAAGAAACAACGGAGTTGAGTAAGGGACAATTAAATGGTTTAATTATTTATGGCTAATGTTAATTAATCAAATGAATAAGCTCGTTTTAGTCCTAGGGTTAGTTTTGGGCCTCAAGGCCTAATGGGCTTCAAAAAGGCAAGCCCAATAACTTAAGTTGTATGATAACTTAAAAACACAAAGGGCATAAAAACCCAATGAACCCACATGGGCGGCCTTAAGTAGTGTGAGGGAGAATTGGTTTTAATTTCAATTGTGCCACTCAATGTAAGTGGCTATGTAAAGGAAATTATAACACAATCCCTTATTAGAGTTTTCAAGAGAAAGAGTGAATACAAAAGCTCTCTCTCCTCTCCTAGGAGGTCGGCCCTTTGGAAGGATTTCACTAGCATCAAATCCTTCCCAAGTCCCTCATCTTTTCTTCATTCACCTCCTTGGTTGGAAACATAAAGGTTCCTATTCTTGGCGACTTGGAGAACCCATTCTTCCATCATCCTCCAAGAAATCCATGGAGCAAAGAAGCTAGGAATGAAGGTCCTCTCTCATGGGTGATTAGCCTTGGCTTATGCAAGGAGCATTCAACAAAGGTATAAGAAATCTCAACTCTTTTCTTTACGATTTGAGTTGAGTCTTGGTTCACCACAACTACTAGGCTTTGAATTTCAAGTAAAGTTTAGTTTTCAATACATAGAAGCATGATTCCACTTTTAATTGTTAATTGCATGTATAGATGTTGCTCAAATGAACTTAGTAAAATCAAATATCTTCCTTCACTCCTCAGTCACCTGATTCTACAGCTCTAATGTTTTTCATCCGAATTGAAATTGTGTTTGATGAAGTTAGGAAGGTCATTGTTTTCTCAAAGATGAGAGGGTTTCGAGTAGAGTAAGAAATTGTGCTGGGCATATTTGTGTGTTGATTCGAAGAAAGCCTTATATTTTCCAGACCCTTTTCTATTTATAAGAGTGATTTTCCGCTAATCATGCCAAAGTAAAGTCCCACCTAGATTGTACTTTATCAGCATCAATCTGTTCTGATCCCTGCATAAAGCTCAGCTAATCCTACCAGACCCTAGGACTCTGAACCCAGTCATTTTAATGTATTTAATTGATTCTTAACGCTGATCAGCCTCTAACCTAGATTCCTGGAATATTACAAGTCATAGAAAAGCACATCCAAATCTTGAATACTTGTACCTGATTTAGGACTCGGTCGAATCTAATCCTAACTCTCAAAAACTCCAACATTGATTAAAATCTGGCTGGATGGACTTTTATCTTAAAAAAATAAAAATTATCCAAGGTACTTAAGGCTTTTTACTCTAGGCCGAGCCTAAATAACGTTCAGCCCAAGCCCACTATATCGGGTCCAAACACTTACACAAACCCTCAAGGATAAATATTATCCTAATGTGCTCTTTCTTATGGCTAAGGTAAAAGCTAAAGCCTCGTTATGCTGGAGAAGTATTTGCGCAACTAGAATTATAATCAAAATGGGGTCTAGGTGGAAAATTGGCACGGGCGATACCGTAAGCATTTGGGATGATAACTGGATCCCATACCCTTCACATTTCAGGGTGCTTGACAAAGGAAGGACAAGCAGCCACACGTCAAATACTATGCCTCTCGGACCTTGAATGACACTCAATTAAACTATTCCACAACGGAAAAAGAACTTCTTGTTGTTGTTTTTGCCTTAGATAAGTTTCGTTCTTATTTACTTGGTACTAAAGTTATAATCTATTCTGATCATGCAGCGTTGAAGTACTTACTTACAAAGAAGGAGGCCAAACCAAGGCTTATTCAATGGATGCTTCTTCTCCAAGAGTTCGATATTGAAATTCGGGATAAGAAAGGAAGTGAAAACATGGTGGCTGACCACTTGAGCTGTATGGTGCATGAAGAGGATGCCGTGCCTATCCCAGAGACATTCCCAGATGAGCAGCTGATGTCCATTGAGGTAAGTGTGCCATGGTATGCCGATTTAGTGAATTATTTGGTGTCTAATCAAGCTCCAAGCACTCTAAACAAGCACCAACGTGATAAACTTAAGCAAAAGGCACGTTTTTATGTGTAGGATGATCCTTATTTGTGGAAATATTGCCTTGATCAAATCATTCATAGGTGTGTGTATGATTCTTAGTTTAATTCAATTTTAACTTTTTGTCACACTTATGCATATGAAGGTCACTTTGGCACTTAAAGAACTGCACGTAAAGTACTTGAATGTGGTTTTTATTGGCCTACTATCTTTAAGGATGCTAGAAATTTTTGCATAACATGTGATTGTTGTCAAAGAACCGAAAACATTGGTTCAAATGACCAAATGCCATAGGCCCCTATCATTTGTGTTGAAATTTTTTATGTTTGGGGCATTGATTTCATGGGTCCTTTTCCTTTATCTCATGGTTTTGTTTATATTTTACTTACGGTTGATTATGTTTCGAAATGGGTGGAAGCAAAAGCCACCCGTACTGATTCCAAAGTGGTTGCAGATTTTGTGAAAACTCACATATTTGCTGGATTTGGAATGCTAAGAGTTCTTATAAGTGATGGGGGTTCCCATTTTTGCAATCGAACCATTGAGGAGCTACTCAAGAAGTATAACGTCACAAATAAGGTGGCAACACCTTATCATCCACAAACAAGTGGGCAAGCCGAGGTTTCTAATCGGGAGATCAAGCAGATTTTGGAGAAGACCGTTGGACCAAACCGGAAAGATTGGAGTCTGCACTTGAATGATGCATTGTGGGCATATCGTATGGCCTACAAAACACCAATTGGAATGTCCCCATTTCGGCTCATCTATGGGAAACCATGCCATCTTCCGGTTGAATTGGAGCACAAAGCACATTAGGCCATCAAACCGTTTAATTTGGACCTTGGTGCCACTGGAAGTCATAGGAAGCTTCAATTGAATGAACTTGAAGAGATTCGGAACGAGGCGTACGAGAACGCTCTTATTTACAGAGAAGTCAAAGGCATTCCATGACAAGATGATTCGTACCAAGATGTTTGTCGTAAGGCATAAAGTGTTACTTTTCAATTCCCACCTTCGATTGTTTCCAGGTAAGTTACGTTCTAAATGGATTGGCCTTTTTTTTGTTACTAATATTTTTCCTTATGGTGCACTCCAATTTCAAAGTTTAAAGACCGGAAACGATTTCAAAGTGAATGGACATCGTTTGAAGCCATACTATGAGCACTTTGAGGAGCATGCCTTAGAGGACATACCCCTCCATGCCATGGGCTTCATTGAAGCTTAAAATGAGGTATCGTCCGGTTAGAAGACGTTAAAGTAAGCGCTTCTTGGGAGGCAACCCATGCGAATAAAGAAGAACTAGGAAGCTCCGGCATCATAATCAGATTTGCGTTCTTAAACTCTACTCTTTCTTGCTTTTCCTTTGTCATGTTTGTCGTGTTGTTCGTTCTGTCGCTTGCTTTTTTATGTGTGAGTCTATGTTTGAAACATTGAGGATAATGTTCGGTTTAAGTGTGGGGGGGTAAACAAGTGTTTTTATTGAAAATTCGTGGGTTTTTATCACCTAGCACCACTAGAGTTGTTTCTCACTGTTTTTAAGTGTTTTTAGTGTGTTTTGAAAGAAAATACGAAAATTTGAAAAAAAAAATTATAAAAAGTTTTGAAAAACCGAAAAAGAGTGGTTTTAGAGTGGTTTTTGTGTGTTTGTGTCTTAGGGTACCTTCCAACACAATGATGAGGATTTGGTTTTTAATTGCATGACTATTAAAGAAAGTTGCAAACATGGGTGGAAGTTTGATATGCTCTTTGGTTTATGCTTGGTTGTAGTTGTCATTAACGAATTCACATGTAATCACAAAGAAAAAAAATCAGTTTTTGTAATATGCTTGAAGGAAAGAACTCAAACTAATGTTACAACCCTAAGAGACTTGAGCCTAAACTTTATTTGTCATTGCATGATCTCATTATTCTTTGCTTGGTTGCTACTTAGAATGTGTTTTATCATTTTAGTTCCAAATACTAGAACTCAAGCCCGTTTCATTCAAAGCTTAAAATTGAGTACATAACATATAACAAGATGAAGTTGTTTAGTAGTTACCACCAGAGCCAAAAAGCCTTCATCCCATACATTTATTTTGTAGGTTTAATCCCTTTGAGCCTTATTTAGCCTATTTTCGTTGTTAGCCACATTACCCCTACCTAGCCTAGAATAGGACTATCCATACCCTTGTTCTTAAAGTATAGTGGAGCATGACTTAAAGGGAATTCTTTTTTATCAAACATATTGCAGAAATCAAGTGTGGGGGAAGGTTATGTATACGAGTAGAAAGAAAAGAAAAAAAAAACCTGAAAAAGTGAAAAAAAGAAAAAGAAAAAAAGTTGTGAAATAAGTGAGAAAGAACTCATAAGTATTAGTTGTTGAAGAAAGGGTCCAAAAAGTTTTAATATGACCCTAAGTATGTACGAAATCCCCTTAGTGTTTCAAGTTATTTGTTGCATTCAAGAGTGAATTCTAGGTTTATTTCATTACTTTGCTTACTACTGCTTTAAGAACCTTTGTTTATCCTTACCTTTCCTTGTTAGCCAATACCCTTAGCCCCGTTACAACCCTTAGACTTTAATCTTGGTTGTTGTGTGTTTCAATATGTCGAGTTTGGGATTGGTATGAGCATATGGTATCCCTGGTTCTCGCATCTAAGTAGCGGCATTTCGTTCATGAGATCATATATATATACATGCATTAATAATTCCAGAAAGTGCCTTCTTTGATTATAACATATGTGAGTGCTACTCTACATGTTTACATCAATCCTCTCACATATACCTAGTATAGGGAGTGTAGTCAGAAAATCTGTGTGAAAAGAAAGCGTACATCCAGTAAGGAATTGAGGGATTCTCTAAAGCATGTTACTACCATCAAAACCAAGTTTTAAATTGATTTAATGCGAGCTAGTGAGTGGTGACTATGATTAAGTAAGCGCTCAAGGGTAGGGATAACTAAAATCTGTGGGCGTAGTGATTTTTAACATGTCATGTGTCATTGGAAATCCCTGAGGTGAACGTTGGAGGGTATAGGTTATGTTTTGTTTATTTTGTTTTCTTTGTTTTGCTTGAGGACTAGCAAAAGCAAAGTGTGGGGGAATTTGATAGGAGCATATTTATGCGACTTAGTTAGCTTATTTTCTTGCATTTTTATAGCTAATTTCTACTTATTATAGTGTTTTAAGCTATTTTCGTGTGTTTGTAGGTTCAAATAACAAAGTTGGCAAGAAAGTGCATTTTGGAGCATTTTGAAGCCGTTTTGAGCCAAGAATGGATAGCACATGTATGGAGCAAGGTGGATGGACGTTTTTGAAGTTCAAGAGGCTAGAAATCTGATAAGGAGATGAAGAAAATAAATTCAAGACAAAGAAGATAAAGAATCAGCTCAAAAGAATGAACCTTATCCAACCTTATCTTATCTAAACTAACCTTCTCTTATCTTATCTTATCCTATCTTAATCTTATCATGCCTTAAATCCAGCTGCAAGGGGGCCTAAATATCTGATTTCTAGAAATCCTTTCCCCTAAACTTATGCCGCACCACCCTTTCTAGAATCCCTAGAAAGGTGACGCATTCCCCTTTTCTAGAAGCATAAGAATATGCCATAAGACATTGCTTATAGAATCCCTAAAAGAATGCCGCACCTTTCATCTTCTAGAAGCCCTAAAATCTGCTAGAAACCTTAATCATTTTCCCCCTTGGTTTCTCCCTAACCCTAACCTTTTCCCCAAGGATTGTGCAATCTTTTTCCTTTCAGAAATTGTGCATAACCCTAGCTATAAATATACATCTCTGCTGCATAATTCAGACTACCCACGCACCCATATATTCAGATACAATTAAGAGATTTTGAGAGTTCAAAGGTGTACTTGCGTGGAAGGAAGGAGAATGAGGAGCTTTGTGCCATGGCTTGCAATCCAAGGAAGGGTTCAAAATCTGCCATTAGAATTGCTGGGACGTTCCTGGTTCTTTCTATCCTTAGATTTGTTTCAATGTTGCTTTTAATTTGGTTTTATGTTTTCAAAGACATGAGGAACTAATTTCTTTTTAGTTAGAGGTGAATTCGAAGCCATGATTCTATGTTTTATATGAATTGATTACATCCAGTTATTGTTTCTTGAGTCTTGAATGTGATTTGCTTATCTGAGTTATCAAAACTTGTTTATGTATGTTGATTGAGGATACATACTTAATTTGCTTGCATAAACTTGATGCTAGAGTATAAGGGAGTTTCACCTAATCGTTATGAACTTATATTCACAAGTAGTAAAAGTCACTAGTCATGATTGTGTTAAGTGAATCCTTGGTAGGAGTATCATGCTTTTCATAGTTATGAATGCCTTGTAAATGCTTATGGTTTTCAAAGAACTTAATGACCTTTGATATGTTTTTCTATCATGCTTTTCATAGTTAGGGAACTTGAGAAGGATAATTAGGTTGCGATGCGTATCCCGTCCAATTCAATGAGTTAAGGAAAATATGATGGTTAATTTGTGTTATCACGGTTAACTTGGGGCGTTGTCATTCATAGTTTAAGGGAACAGTACTGGAAAATGGTTTATATGCATATGTCATGTGTGGAGAAGGATCATTCATAGTTCAAGCTCATTTTTCAAGGTGGTGCAAAGATATTACACTCTATTTTCTGTAGTGGTTTCATTCATGATCATTGTTATCTTAAATATCCTTAAAACTCAACGGCGTTATTTCGAAATAGAGAGAATATAAGGTCTCTTAAATGGTAATTTAGTACCATTCATACAACGAGGAGCGTGCCAATACTCTCAGTCAGGTTGGATAGACCTGAAGTCGTTGCTAGAGATGTGATTTAGGAATAAAGTTAGTGTGCATTGTATCACATTCATCCAGACAACTAACTTTCCCACATTCGTACCTAATCACGTGTTTAATTGAATTCGATCACATGTATACAAGAAACATGATTCAATTAACTCATATTCGAGGACAATATCAATAAGATTATCCATAACGAAAAACAAACACCAAACTTGAATCCAAGAACATGGAAAAATGTTCACAAGTAAATGGTTTCCTGAGGGGATTCGGCCAACAAGGCCTTCCATGCCAAAATTCTGCTCTTCCAATGTTTGGTGGAGCAAAATTAGTCTTATATATTGACTACTAGAATGGTACTCCTCAATAACTTTGGTAGAGGCACAAATAGGTGCATAACCAATGATCTATTCCATCGGGATAGAAGTAGATTCTGCAGGGTTGAAGTTTGGGAATATTATCCCTTATTCTTGAAGTTTTAGGTTTTAGGTGCCAAGGATCACGCTTCGGGCATGATGCCACATCTTGGCATGCCTTGATTCTACCATATGCTGTAAAAAAAACAAACTCGAAATTGGATTGTGAGAGAGACAGACCCAGACTTGGGTTCAGTAGGCTCTAGCTGAAGCTGGATGGGTCTGTTTGGTAGGCCTTTGCCAAAGCAAGGCAATACCGTTCAGTGCCCCTCTGCCAAAGTAGAGCTTGACCTTTGGTGCATCCCTGCTGAAACAGGGCACCACCATTTGGTAGGTTTCAACTAAACTAGGTTAAGCCATTCAATAGACTCCAACCGAATTGGGTCTATACTGTTCGGTAGACTCCAACCGAAGCTAGGTTTATACCTTTCTTTCACATTTGTGGTGGTAATCAGATTTGAGAATTTCATAAACTACCACTTTCTACAATGTTGCATCAAGAGCGAGCTAGAAACAAGAAAGAACCAGAAAAGTATTCTCTAGTCAAAATTCGATCGAATTTATAAACTTCAGAATCGTAGTCATTCATGGACGTAATCATGGTGTGCTTCAGGCAATATCTTTCATGATCAGACAGTCCATATGAGCGAGCCAAATAGCCATTGAATGAAGAGCATGACAGGGGCTTATTCAGCTCTTCCATACCATTGTTGGCTCCAATGGTTCCTTAACTTCTTGATAGTCAAGGGGAGATTCACGTCTTGTACCCATATAAAGCGGTTTTAGTTAAGAAACGTCCAAATTAGTGAAATCGAACTTGTTACTGTTCGACAATCCACTGAATGGAGGGAACAAGATTATGATTAGTGCTTATGAAAATAATATCTCCATAAATATCAAAGTTAGAACATGCAAGTTCTAAGACATGATTTACATGAAAAATGTTAGGTTTTCATGGGTGTATTGTTTTATGAAAACTTTGGGTTTCAAAGGCACTAAATTCGAAACTACAGGTTCGAGTTTAATTATGAACTTCAGGTTCATAAAAGGAGGTACCTATAAGAACACAAAATACAATATAGAACTAAGTGTAGTGGATTTGGGTTGCTTCAGGAACTTAAGTGTGTGTGCTTCGGAACAACGAAAAGGAGTTAGCGGTTCAAAGAAAATAAATAATTTATTGAATCGTTAATGTCCAAAAGTGGGCTTTAGGCCAATAATTTTGCATGTCTTGTCAGATTAATGGATTGTTGGTCACTTTAATTAATTCAATAGATCGTAACCATTCAGGTTTGATCGTAATAGTAAAATAATGACATA
Source organism: Malus x robusta (assembly GCA_963082935.1). Taxonomy (NCBI): domain Eukaryota; kingdom Viridiplantae; phylum Streptophyta; class Magnoliopsida; order Rosales; family Rosaceae; genus Malus; species Malus x robusta. The sequence continues at coordinate 22,072,709 of OY720330.1, forward strand.
CGGGTCATATTAGCTTCGATTGGCGGCAGGCCAAGTGACAAGTGAATTATAGCTTAATTAGCGTTAACAAAAACTGTCCCAAAAATATTTAGGTAGGGTTAAGAAGTGGGGATGCCAAAACATGGTATCGGGGTCGAAAACAATGTGGCCTAGCTCATGTGAACTGGCTGCATTAAGGGGCAGGCCTTGGGCACGGGGAAGGGCGTGCAGACCTTAGGCACGAGGAAGGGCATACAGGCCTTGGGCCGTGTCTGGGATGAAGCCCAGCAGTGTAAGGTTGCTGGCAGTGGACCAAAGCTAGCGTAATGAGGCAGAACTAGCATGTGCTGGCCTAGGTGGGGCACGACGAAGCCTAGCTATTGGCTGGCTTCGGGTTTTGGGCTTGTGCGCGAAAAGTCTAGCTACTGGCTGGCTTCGGGTTTTTGGCTTGGGTGCGAGAAACCCAGCTAAATGCTGGCTTCTGGAAATGGGCCGAGATGCAGGCGAGCCCATCAATCGCCGCAGGCTTTGCTACAAGTAGGCCGATGCATTAAGACAGAGCCCAACAAGCATCAGGCTTGTTGGAAATGGGCTAGTGTGCATGGGGACAACCTAGCAAGGCTGCATGCTTGCTGGTGGGCTTCGGGGCTTCAGGCCTTCAGGCTCGTGTAGGAACAAATTTAAACCGAAAGGCTGGTTGTATGTGCAGATGCAGCAAGCCCACAGGGCTGCTACAGGTGGTCGATGGTGTCGCCAAGGTGGTGGCGTGGTTGCAGGCCAGCTAACTCGGCTCGGCGGCGCGGAGTGGAGTCAAGACTCAGCATAAAAAATCCCAGAAATTAATTAATTATTTTTTTTTTCGACATCAAGGGTTTGAAAACCCTAATTGCTTCTAAAGTATTTCGATGCTTTGATTCACAAATTCCACATAGCAATTTTATAAATGCATAATGCATGAACGTGTGTATATATATATTGACAAATATATGAACATATACAATATATATCGGAAGGAAAATATAAATATTGGGGGTTCATGCATTATGGGGAATGTTTTCATGATTCATAGTCGTTTCAAATATCTTAATTTATTTTAGAAGAACCTGATTGGCAGCAAAAATTAAAGATAAAAGCTTATGTGCAGACCTCGTGCGTCAATTACACACACTATTTCTGAAACTGATCAGTACTATACTATTTCTGAAATTGAAGGGTACTACACTATTTCTGAAACTGAACGATCTTACAATATTTTTTGAAACTAAATATTATTTCTTAAAACTGAATACTAATTCTGAAAACTGAACAATAATTATTTCTGAAAAATAGTATTCATGTTCGGTTTCAGAAATAGTATACTATTTCTGAAACCGAACATGAATACTATTTTTGAAACTAATTATATCCACCCACGAATATGAGCCCATATTCGCACCCTCACTCATGTCCTTCAGTTTTTGAACAATCTCAAGTCTTCAATCGATTATGTTCTTAAAGAATCAAGAGAAATTTATTATTAGTAAATAAATAGACATTATGCAACCCATGCAATTAATTTGTAAAGAAATAATCGATTTGCAGGATGTACAAATTATTATTCAAATTGAAAACTATTTGAATATCTGAGATGTCGCTCCTTGCATCTTTGTCGGTGCAACCACCTACAAGGACTGTTGAACTACAACTGCTGAATGCATTACCCTAGGTTGGCCTTGTCTTTGGCTGGAAAGTGACTCTTTTAGTGTTATTTCTGCTCTCCAATCGATCATTTTGATCCTTATTGGCCTCTTCGTAAGCAATGGACTATTTGTTTGGACTGCATTCGGAATAAGGCTTTCTATGCCTCTCACATATATATCGAAGGAAATGTGGTTGCGAACAATTTTGCTAATATGGGCTTGTCTTCTCCAACTTTGGTATGACTTAATTCCACTCCAATTGCAGTTCGTGCTGTTTTATTTTCAGACTATATTGGTTTTCCTGGCTTCTGCTTTTCAAATTAATTTGCATCTCGGCATACATGTTTGTCTTACTTTCTTGATTTTTTTCCTTAACCTTGTGATGTTGCTTGTTATGTTTTGTAGGATTAGACCTTTAGGTTCGGCTTTAGAGGGGTTAGGTTTCATGTCCCCCTCCTTTTCCCTGTATCTTAGTTGATTTTGTTTCTAGAAGGATAAGATTTATGTCCCTCCTAACTAGGTGTACCCTTTTTGTATATCAATAAAATTATCCTTGTACCATTGAGGTTTTCTTAAAAATAAAAAAATAAAAAAAATAAAAAAAAAAGCTCCAAATCTCCATCAACCATAGCTCTCAATTAGGTCACATAAATAGCTTTCGATCATTTTTGTTTTAGAATTTTTGTTTTTCGTTTTGTTAAATACAATTCACATTTGAACAATCTAACAGTCGAAGCAACAAGGGTTTAGTTAAATCCCATTCATGTCTCACCAAACCTTCGAACCCAGACAAAGAGGTGGCCTCACATAAGAAGGTCGGTAAAACTCAAAAAAGGATTTTGTTTTTCACGCGCTTTGATTGGATTTTCTTTTTATGTTTTTTTATTTATATTTTATTCTTTTTTCTTATCTTTATCATTAAATAAAGTTATAAGATGATTTTTTGTTAAAATTTAAATTTTTGAAACTCTTGTAATTAGTTTTTCTTTAAAAATATGGACTCAAAAATAAATAATAAATGGATACAAACTAAAACTAAAAAGAGAATTAGTAGTACGGGATTTATGATCTCCTAAAAAACGTGTGTTGAAGGTGACTCGAAGCTGGTAGTCGATCCTATAAAGGAGTTTGTTTTACCCCTTGGCGTCAGAGGATCATTTTAGAAGATACAAATGGTTGGCTTCGGCTTTTGATGTGATCACTTGAAACCATGTCTACACGGAAGCGAATTTTATAGCAAATGCTATTACTAGTACGGGATTTGTGTATCATAACTGTCACGCCGGACAGAACCTTGCCGCCTATGGCAAGATAGACTTTACTGTATTGGTACTCATTGTAATAAGGGTGACTCTAGAATCAAAAGACCTGATCACAAATTAAAAAGAAATAAAGCTTCAATTAATGAAATAAAAAAATTAAAAATGAGAACCTAATTTTTGCATATTAACATTTATTGATAATCTAAAAACAGAAACAACATAAAATACAAGCATCGATCACAAATTAAGAACAGCAAAGAAAAGAAAAGGAAGAAAGGAAAAATGCATTGAAACAACAGCCGGGGGGGGGGGGGGGGGGCAGAAAACCGTTCAAGTTCCGGAAGGTCGGGGGGTCGGGGGCTTCTTCTTGGGCGCCGGGGAGTGGGTTGAAGATTCTTGTTCATGCGTTTTAGTTGGAGGGTTTTTGGAGCTTTCAGCAGTGGTAGATGCAGCTGCAGAAACACTAGTAGATATGGTGTCATGCCCCAAGTCATGTAGTTCTCCGGCTATCAGCTCCGGCGGTAGAACCTGTGAGGCCTGCCGCCGGTGACGAGAATCACGGGACATTAATAATTGGGTTATTTTCCTGAGAAAGAGAGAGAAGAGAGAGAGGGAGCTGGGGAGGCTTTTGTTGTGGAAGTGATGAGATGATAATGGTGAAGGGAAAAGTGGGTTATATGAAGGGAAAAAGAGGAGGGGAGCTTGAGGGGGGGGGGGGGGGGGGGGGTCTGGCTGGCGTGGAAGGAGTGATCTCATTCTGCCGTTCACGTGGCTGAGCACTCCAAATTACTCAGCCCTACTTTTCTTGAGTGGTCAAACTTTAACTTGTATAAAGTAATTCTAATCACTAACCATGCATGGGGGCAATCAAGTTAATCTTTTTGGGCTCCTCACTACCCCCCAATCTCTCGTCGTCTTGATTTCTTAACTTTGACAACAAACATTACAATTAACTCTCCATTTGGTGTGGTAAAAACGTATTTGAGAATGACAAATTCTAACGTTTTTTTGTTTGGTAGAGTAAATGTGAGAAATGATTTTGCTCACCATTCTCAATTGATGGTGATGCTCACCATTATATTTGTCGTTGTTGGATGAGTTTGAATTTCTAGATCTGTTTAATGGATAAACACAAATCTCAAAATTTAAACTCACCCAATAGATTGCTAGTAAGTAAGGTGGTGAGCAGTGGCAAAGCCACATAGAGGCCAATTGTTAGGACTTGTCCCTGATTTTACGATATTTTATTACTAAAGGAGTGAACTGACCAAAATACCCCTGTAGGCGAGAATGTTAACTTTTGTTGATTGTCATATCATGACTCATATGAACTATTTTTTTATCGTATTCTTGTAGTACTCGACGTTACGAAGGCTTGGGCGCAAACAAAATCAAAATTGGATTTACGATGGAGATTGGTATTGAACTACGAAGCGAATGGAAATTTGATAAATTCATTATCCTACATATTCTTTCTTATTATTACATTTTTTTCATTTACAGATTTGTGTAGTGGGACCCACACTCAAACTCTCCCCTTCTGCCGCATGTCCCTCTCTCAACACCTCAGACTCTTTTGGACTCTCTCAAGGAACAAAATGACGATAATATCGGCGATATTTCACCGATATCATCAGTTTTTCACGGTACCGATATTTTAATAGGTATCCAACGGGTTTTCGTCAAAATATCGCGATATTATCGATAATATTGCGATATTTCCGAAACTATTGTGATATTTTGAAACTGTGCTACTCGGAGAAGAACACCGGAGCTTCTACAGCTTTGGGCGACTGTAAAAGAGGACCCTAGACTCCGATCTAGGAATCCAAATGAAATAGAAGACGAGATGAATGTTTTTATATATTCCATTTGCCGTGAAACGGTCGGAGGTGTTCGAAAAGTTGGTCGACACCCACGGCCTCACCGGAGATAGGTGTGCCTATTCCCGAGCCGATTTCGTCCCAAAACCTTGGAAAAACACGAGATAGAACTTAAAATTCACATCTAAGCTTCAATCTAGAACAGAAAGAGGTAAACCCGAAGCTTACCTAACCGGACAAATTCAAGAAACTCGTCGGAGGGTTTCTGCGTTCGCCGAGTTACAGAGACGAGAAGGAGAGGGAGAAAGGCGAGGTTAGATGTCAGTTGAAAGATTTATGGAGACCATTTTCATATTTAGAGAGAGGTGGGCACTATATTGATGTCATGCTGTTATGGAGGATTGGCTCTGGTTCTCTCTTGCAGAGCATGGAGGAAGAAGAGAGATGGATGAGTGAAATGAAGTGTCTTTTGTCTGTTCTAGAGAAATGTGAGGGCTCTCGAATTTCTATACTGCATTCAGAAATGAGAGAGAGATCTGATCTTTCATTTGGAATCCTAAGGAACAAATGCATGGATGCGCGACACATGTTCTAAGCTGACATTTTTCTATGGGTGTTTCAAAATAATTATTTATTTTGACATAAAGTGAGAGAGCTTTGTCAGAAAATACTAACAGAGAGTTGTTGGCTCCAACACAAGAAAAAAAAAAAGAGCTGGTGGCTTTTGGCTCAAGGAGATGTGCAAACAAGGAACAAGGAACAAGGAATCCAATCTTCAATATAAATTTTAAATAAAACCCCCACAATCATATAATTCTTAAATAAAAAAATAAAGGGTAATAAGTTAGTCATGTATCTTACCATGCAATATATAAAGTATAAAATATTGTACTAATTCATTATATATAAATTATTATGGTGTGTTTAAACTTCTTTCATTAATTACTACATATTTTCTACACTCACAATGTTTGCCAGCTCGCTGTATAATCAACTTAAATCAGTTAAATCCATCATGCAATGCATTTCCTTCCACTTTTTTTGTGATAAACTAATAGATAATTGACTAAATAAACATCCTACAAAGTTTCAATAAAAATTTCCAAGTTTTTCTTACAATTTCTGTGGTTTCCATATTATTTTTATTGATATCGATAATATCCCGATATTTCCATCGATATTTCCGTATTTTTGGACTACCAATATTTCTGATATCATCGATATTTTATACCTTGGACTCTCTTTCCCTGAGCTCCCTCTCGTCTCTCTTTGTGTAAATGCAAAGCAACCACGCCACCAGCACCTCGCCATACCGGCGAACTCTGTCATCATCTAAACACCATACTGCCACCCCTTTTTCTCTCTTTCAAGTTTGTTTCTCTCCCTTTCTCGACTTTTTCTTTTTTCGATGCACTAGAAGACACTAACGGTGGTTTCATCGTCGATTTCGAAGCCAGACCACCAACTTGCACCACCTCGTCCCTCTCCTCAATTTAAACTAGAAAAGCATGAACGAGGCTTCAACCTCGAAGCCATACTGTGTAAACTCGAGCCCAATTCTGAGATTCGATTTTTCGACAAACTTCTCGATTTTTCGACTAAGGTAAGGTTTGGGAATGCTTAAATTCGCTTTTTATTGACTTCTTGGTGTAATTTATGAGTTCCCTATGTGATTTAACGAAGATGGAATACAAAGATACCTCAGGGAAACACTCCCCAGTTTTTCGATGGTGGACCCGCGAATTTTAGGTGGTTTTCAGGCCATTTTTCAGCCACGGCTTGGCCTATAAAGGTATAATTATTTTCCTTGTTCTCTGCGCTTCGTTTTGATATAAAGTTTGTACACTTTAGTGGAGTTTGGAGGTTCATCGGAGCCGGGATTTTTTCGACCTTCTCTTTCACAACAACCGGCCAACCCACGATCAAATCGGGTCAACCCGACCCGCAACCCAAAGCCAAATCCAAACCTGATCCGCAAACCAACCCAAAACCAAATCCGACCGACCTATTTCTGAATCCGACTGGAATATTCCGTTAACTTCCAATTAACTTTAATCGAATATTTTTTCTGATGATGGAATATTTTGTTAAAGTTGACTGTTGATCGTTAATTGGCTTTTGTTGACTTTTTCCAAATTTCTCCTGGGACCCCTCTTAGGGTATTTCAACACCTAGATTCCAAATCCGCACTCTATTTTTCCAAATTCAAATGTTTTAATTGAGTTTTACTAATGGGTCACAATATTATGCTTAGGTATGATTAACATCGGCGATTCGTATTTACTAGTTCGAACAGCTGTGACAATGCAAGTAAATATGAGTGAGTCTTTTCTTTTACGATATATATATATATATATATATATATATATATATATATATAGTTTCCATATATATTTAATAATGCATTTTCTACGTGATGCCATAATAAAATTAACGGTAAATCTTAGTTTACTACCCTCAAGTTTCATGGTTTTCAACATTTGGTACATGAAGTTTTTTTCATCTCAGAGTCATACCTAAAGTGTTAATTTTGGGACAGCCTCATACGTCCATTAGTCTGACAGTTAAGTCTCCCGTTAACTGATGATGTGGCGCCTATGTGGACAATGACTGGGCACCAAGTGTCATTAAGGGGTTTCACATGGAAATGAAAATTTAAAAAATAAAAATAAAAAAAAACAAAAACCACCTGTCTTCTACCTCCCCCCCCCCAACCCCCTCCATCCCTTCTTTCTTCTGCAACCCGTACCCCCTGCCCCCGTGACACCTTCTCCCTCCCTTATCTCTTCTGCAACCTAGAGAGGGAACAAAACCCAAAGAATTCATCTTCCAAAACACTTCTAATCCTTCTCTAAACAAACCCTTTCTCGAATAGCATCCAAGAACAAAACTCAACATGGTTTTTTTTTTTTTTTAATTTCCACGTGGACCCTTAATGACACGTGGCGTCCAGTCATTGTTCACATGGGTGCCACATCATCAGTTAACGGGAAACTTAATTGTCAGACTAACGGATGTATGAGACTGTTCCAAAATTAATACTTTAGGTATGACTCTAGGACGAAAAAAACTTCATGTACCAAATGTTGAAAACCACAAAACTTAAGGGTAGTAAACTAAGATTTACCCTAAAATTAACGTTATCAGAAATGTTGTAATGTTGAGAGTTATGAAATTATTATAAATCCTACTGGATGCACATGTATGCGTACTATTATAGGATGCCTTAATTATATTTACAGCCATGACTAGTATTATATTAACTAGAATTATCGAATTACTGCGGCATGATCATACTTATGTTATTGCTCATCATGCGTACTATCTTATTATACTAACTTTAATTTACCACATGACATGACAACTGGGGTGTAAAACTGAAGTGTATTTTGTCTTTTCTTTTATTAAATTTTCTTTTCCTTTTCTGTCTAAAAAATTTAACCTTTCACCTTCCTTAATGCGTACCACCATCCATCCACCTAAGCTGGCATTTAGGTCATCTCCAACCGAAAGGAAATATGGTTTAGCTCCTCACTAATTTATTATTTTTAAGTTTGTTCTTTAACTTATTGGTTAACTGAATTGAATTAACATATTAAAATAAGGTTATACAAACATGTTTTGAGTACCACTTGTTGCTAAATGAATAAACCTCCGGACTTATCTTTATATAATCTCAATAATTCTTCGAATAGGTTTTCGAGTGACATGTGTCACTAAATGAGTAACTCTCCATATTTCATATCTTTATGCAATCTTAATAATTTTTCGGATAGGATTTTCGAGTGGCACGTGTCGAGATGTAATTAGTTATGCAAATTTCAGATATGATTCTTATTTATGTGGCACTTCTTATCTTCAACTTCCAATGTTAATAAATTGACTGGATATTAGGCAGAATTCACACCTTCATCTTTGCCATCTCCAATGTCTCTTGTCGTTGTCTAAAATGAGGTAAGATAGTTTGAAAGACTGAAAATGATGTAAGAAATGGAAAAATATAATAAAAAAATCAACGGCTAGATGACGTCAGCTAGCCGTTGCTGCTGATGTCAGCTAGCCGTTGGCTGGGCTCCACAATCAGGCTGTTGGGCGGGCTCAACATACCTAGCTCGATAGCTTTTTGGCTATCCTTTAGCCTGGTAGGTCTCATTTTTTTTTTGCCCAGCCCCCCATTGGAGATGGGTTTTGTGGCATTTAAGGCTAAAATTTGGCTTGTGGCCTAATGGCCATCTCCATTAGAGATGGCCTTAGAGGCCAAACAAATGACATATCTAAAGAAACTCTAATGCTATGCTACACTCTAAAAAATGCGACTCTTCATGGACTATATGGCACCTCACTGTGAATATCAACTATCGTGCCAACATTATAAAACATTGTGCAAACACATGAGGTAGCAGAGAGTATATGGACATGAAGAGTCTCAATTTTAAGAAAGTAGTCTAAGCATTTCTCTATCAGGAATATAACATGGCATGACTTCTTATCTGAGCGATTACAGCCCAATAAAGGACTTGTCTCGGCTTTTGGGCTTTAGAGCATGAAGACAAGGTTGCTAGTAATTTCAAAGTTCAAAAATCTTCTGCATCGGGCTTGGTTGGCTCAATTATATTCGTGAAAGTATAAGTGCACTGAAGTGGTACCAGACTGTATGGACACAAATAAATTACGGTTTTGCCCCCTCCACTTGTTTTAAATTATAAATAAGCCCTCGAGGCCTCGATTCACAATTCATTTTCGACATTAAATTAACGTACCATAGAAATTTTATGAAACTTAAGAAAGTACGAGAATTTATAACTTGAGTCAAGGCTTAAAATTGATTAAGACACCCATTCAGGGGCAAAATAGTCATTTCACATGTCTTATGAATAATATACAATATCTTAAGGAATGGGTTGTAACACAGACTTGGGGGGATTAAAATACAGCTTTAGTTATGCGACGCATAAGAAAATAAATAGAAAATGAAATACGGTGAATACATGAGGATTTCTTTAACATGGTAAACCTCCACACACACAATGGAGAAAAACCACGGGCACATTGTCAGAAAATAATTCACTCAGGTCAACAATAAATACAAGACTCATACAAGACACAACTTACAAACTCAAAATATTGCCTTGTACTCTTGTCTTCATCTCCTCTTGGTTGAAACGAGATCACCTGAGTACACGAAGGTTTGCCCGCAGGCTAGAACGAATTATAAATGATGATAGAAAAAACCTACTGGAAAATCAGAAGTAAATAATGGACATGAGAAAATCAATAACCTACAATGAAGTAAATTGATATTATGCTTTAACCCTAAAATTAATTTTATTTGATCATGTTAGCACCCCACTTCAACCTTTACCCAAATGCAAAAACAACAACACTAATGCAATCAAATATTTATTCACACTTTGCACCTGCATATATCTCAGCGTATATACCTGGTTGCAGGCTAAAGATCTCCAACTCAACAATTGAGGCACCTGGGCTAACTAAGTGATGCCACTTGGCATCCTAACAGTACCCTTCCCTTAGAAATCAGCCTTGTCCTCAAGGTTTAACTATGAAAATTCAAGTAGCATTCTTTTGATTATGATTTGGCAATGGATCCAACTACTATAGGTTGATCTTGAGACAATGAGCGACATAAGCTACTTAGTATATAGCAGCAGTATTCCTAGCAATTTGCTATAGCAATATGCTTCCAAAAGAAAGACGAAGACTGATATGTTTTTCCTTTGTCAATGAGCAACAACATATGTACTAAACTAATGAGACCATAAAGGTGTGCTTGCACCAAGAGCTCATTGCCGAAAACATTAACTCCATACAAAAAAATGAGCAATGGTATCGACTGATAGGAGCGTATTTATGCGACTTAGTTAGCTTGTTTTCTTGCGTTTTCATAGTTTACTACACCATCCTCTACCATAATTTACTACACCATTCACCCTCATTGTGTCGTGAGTTTTGCGAGGAGAAGAAGGAAGAAATCTGGAGCCGTGCTTGCCATTCAAGAAGCTTGGATTGTTGGAGCGTTTCTAGGTGTTTTCTATCTTTGTTTTAATGTTTAAATTTATTTATCTTTGTTTATTTGCGAACATGAGGAACTAATTTCTTTATAGTTAGAGGGGAATTCAAAGCCATGATCATATGTTTTATATGACTTGATTTCCTCCAGTTATGATTTCATAAATCGTGAATGTGGTTTACTTATCTATTTGATTGATAACTTGTTCTTGTGTGTTGATTAAGCATGCATACTTAGTTTGCATGCATGAATTTGATGCTAGAATATAAGGGAATTTCACCTAATCGTTATGAACTTATATTCATAAGTAGTAAAAGTCACTAGTCACGATTGTGTGAAGTAAATCCTTGGCAAGAGTAACATGCGTATTCCATAGTTATGAATGCCTCGTCAATGCTTATGATTTCCATTGAACTTAATGATCTTTGATATGTGTCTTTATCATGTGTATTCCATAGTTAGGGTCCTTGATAAGAATAATTTGGTTGTAATGCGTATTCCATTCAATTCAATGAATCTAGGGAAATCTGAGAATTAATTGGTGCAATCTAGTTAATTTGGGGCATTGCCATTCATGGTTTGTTGAAAGAGTAACTGGAAATCGAGTAGTATGCATATGTTTCATGTGTGGAGAAGGAACCTTCTAACTAGACTTTCACCATCTTAATTTACATTGAAATCGTTTTTGTCAAGTTCGTTTTCAAAGTTTCTGTTTTAAAAGTTAAATTCGTCAAAATAAAACCCCTTGTTCTTAAGTCTTGTTTTTAGAGTCAAAACTTGTTTTCTTTTAGTTGTTTGAGTCTTTGAAGTTCTATTTTCGTCCAAATCACTTGTTAGGTTTAGAATTGAGTCTTTTTTATTGTTATTTGCTGTTTTGAGTGTTTTAAGTTAGTTTTGAGTTTATAGAATCTAGTTTAGTGTTTTTGAGTCTTATTTGTGTTGATTAGCATCCCTAGTTAATCCCCGGTCTAGAACGATCCCTACTTGCATCATTACTACAATTGTCATCAATAGGGTTTAATTCGTGTGTCAATATAATTTTCACATCATCGACCATCCAATCAGAACTTCTAGCACGCATAAGGATACAGACGGTAGTTATAAGGCTCGTTTTAGGCCTGTCACAAAAAGCTGTCTCCAACTGATGGCCATAGAGCCAAACATAATTTATTATTTAAATTTAAAACAACAACAACTTATATTTAAAAACTACAACTTAAATTTAAAAACTACAAATTAAATTTAAAAACAACATTAACTTAAATTTAAAAATTACAAAAACTTAAATTTAATATCCATAATCAACATCATCTTCATCATCCGTCATTGTAGGAGTATAGTAATAGGTAAACAACTGCTGCCGGATCATAATTTTTTTTTCCTATCAAAATAGGCCTTACTCATTGGAGTGTAATTTGTAGTGTTCCTTTCCATATTCTTATCATTCATATCTTCTTGTATTTATTTGGCCCGTTCATCATGCCTACGGTTCCTTTCTTATGCAACAATGGCATTTTGCTCGGCCGGGTCATAATTTTTTTTTCCCTATCAAAATAGGCCTTACTCATTGGATTGTAATTTGTAGTGTTCCTTTCCATATTCTTATCGTCCATCTCTTCTTGTATTTGTTTGGCCCATTTATCATACCTACGGTTCCTTTCTTCCACAACAATGGCATTTTGCTCTACCAATAATCGCAATAAGGTCGCCACTTCCTGTTGAGCATCGTAATCATCATTTGCCTTGCCCTTTTCCTTCAACCTTTGGGCCTTTTTTTCGTCCCATAGCCCTAGGTAAGAAACCTTTGTCCGGAGATGGATTTTCTACCCTTGTTTGTTGAATGGTAGGAGACCCATCTCCATCCATATCTACAGATGGGGATGCAGTTCTGAACACCGACGTAGGACCTAATCTATGTTGAGGTGGATCTTCAAATAACACCCACCTTTTACAAATTTCCCAACAATTGTGAAACTGAAAAGGTTTTCAATTGCCTTCCATATACAATTCCTCTGCTTGGTGTACCTAGAAAATATAATTACAAAAATTAAAGGAAATTAATTTATGAAATTAAATGTAATATAATTAAACATTTAAAATAAACTATGAAAACACTAACTTTGTCGTAGTAATTGGCGCTGCTTTCATGTCTACTTGCGGATTCTAACAGTGCTTCATGCCATTTATTCAAACTTGGATGAAGATGTTTCTTCCATCTTGAAGAACAACTCTCGTGGTTTCGGGTATTCAGTGGAATTGTGCGTTCGTAGAAATCTAAGTATTTTTTGGATACATGAGTCCAAACACCTTCACTTGTTTGAGAAATTCCCCTCACACTATCTTACGAGACTCATCTATAAGTCCTGCAAATAACTTCATCTTTTTTTTTCAGGTTCAAGCCCTACCTTTCATTGCAAAAGAGGTCATTTGAAAATTATTGAAAAAATTGAAGGAAATATTATTGGAAGAGGTAAGAAAATATAATGTGAAGAATTGAAATAGAATGAAGTGAGATAGTATGGAATAGTGAAAATTAAGTGAGAAATGGTGTAGGAATGGCTTAGGTATTTATAGGAAAAAAAAAGGTTTAAATTCATTAAAAAAAATAAATTTGAATACAACGGCTAGCTGACGTCAGCTAGCCGTTGTATTCAAAATTTTGCCTACTATTCATGTCGGTTATAACCGACATTATTTTTTTTATTCCTGTCGGTTATATCAGACAAGAAATCTGACAACATTAATAAAAAATTTGGGCCAGCCAGGGGCTGGCTGGCTGGAATAGGCTAGCCACTTAGCCCTTTGGCCCTTTCAAATTCCGTGGTGCCCACAAGCCTTCTGGCCTAGCCCTCGATTGGAAATGGTTTTCGGGCAATTTTCAACCCTCTGGCCCTCTGAACCCTTCTGTTGGAGATGGCCTAAGACAATGCCATGCATCTCAATCTCCAATTGCTGAATTGTCGTCGCTTGAAAAACACCCACCACCTTTCGTAGTGAGAGATTTGAGTTTCTATAGACTCAATTCGTAGTTGGATTTCATTTCGTTCTACAAATCTGTAAATGTGGTTTCTAAATTCTTCACATGAAACTTTATCGCTCTCTGATGCAAGTCGACTACACTGAGAAGGGATCATGAGGACTGGCTCTGATATCAATGTTTGAACCCCACTTCAACCTTTACCCAAATGCAAGTAATATTAACAAGAACATTAATACAATCATATATTCATTCACACTTTGCACCTGTATATATCTCAGCTTATATAGCTGGTTGCATGCTAAACATGTCCAACTCAACAATTGAGGTACCTGGCCTAATAAGTGATGCCACTTGGCATTAAACTCTCCTAATAATGTAATTAAACACTCAATTTATGTTTTCCTAAAAGGTATATTTGTCGATTTGCCCCCTAAACTTATATAGAGTTGTCAATTTCCCCTATGAACTTTAATTTTAGCCGATTATCCCCTTCAACTTTTATAATTACCCAATTTCCTCCTTGAACTTTAATTTTAGCCGATTACCCCCCTAAACTTTTATAAAAAGCCAATTTCCTCCTCAAGCAATATATTTTTAAAAAATTCATCCAATTTTTCATCCATCTTGATCACGGAAACAACACATGATAATTATATGAGGGCAAAAAGAATGAAAAATTGGATGGATAAAAAACTGAATGAAAGTTTTTAGAATCTAACACCGGTGGGGGAGGGGGGAATTGACTATTTATAAAAGTTCTTGGGGTAACCTGCTAAAGTAAAAGTTCATAGGAAAATTGGCTAATTATAAAAGTTCAAGGGATTAATTGGTTAAAATTAAAGTTCAGGGGAAAATAGCAGCTTCATACAAATTCAGGGGGCAAATCAACAAATATCTCTTCCTAAAGTGATGCACATGCAGTTTACCTTAAGTGATATGTGGAATCAGATTGTCTTTGATTGCGAGTTTCAAATCACAAACCTATACACTAGAACACGCTTAAAATCTAGCAATAGTATATTATAGAGACATTAATGTGACAAGTCATGCATACAACCAATAATCAATATTAGAAAAATTATTAATTGACGTGATATATACATATACTTGTTACAACATATAGGTAAATCAGTATAGTTAAAAAATGTGAACTCCATAGCTTATTTTCAATAAAAAAATATTACAAGCGTTCGAAGTTTAGAATTCAACTTCTGAAACTTTAGTTTAAGGAAGTCGGCAAGAATTCTATGCATGTAATGTTTGATTTTCCATGGGGAAGGACATATCGATCAAATGTTTTCTCTACATTATCAATTCAAGGCTTCAATCATATGTATGCCAAAAGCCCCAGAACCAATATGCTTTTCTGACAACAAACCTGTACGGCTGTACACATTCCAAAAATGCGGTGAATTTAGACGATTAGGTGGTTGTATGTGAAACCCCCTCCGGGCTCATGGATGGCTGGTATTGGTTAATCTCGATCGAATTCGTACACTGAAATTAATGGTTTTTAACTTCTTTTTGGCCATCTATTATTATGCATTTAACATAAAACTTTTGGACTATTCAAAAACTGTATAAAATACTAGTTTGGCAGATAAAAATCTTGACCACTAATTTGGATCTTATAATATGAGGGGACAGTCATCGTGCTTTTTTTGTTTGGGTTATCTGTGAATATCATTACCAGGACAGAAAGCCAAACATAGGCCATCTCCAACCAAAAAGGGTCAGGCAGCTCTCTTTGATCCTATAGTCTTTCAAAAATTTAATATTTTAATAAACAGTGTCATGTCATTTTTCTTACAATCTCCAACCGATGGACCATAGGCCAAACATAGCCATGTGACCAAAAACCATCTCCAACCGAGGAGACCAAAAGGCCATAGAGCCAAAAATAATTTATTATTTTAATTGAATTAATATGATTACTTAAACTACCTAAGTTTACGTTATGGATTGTCAATAATTTTTCAAGATGGAATGTCAATAATTTTATGTCTCAAATTTTGAGTGTCATTTGTCGATGTGTGAGTAACTTTGCAGATTTCTTGTCGATAAGGAATCTCAATAATTTTACGTCTCAGATTTCAAGTGTCACGGTTTGATGTGTGATTAATTTTGTAGATTTTTTGTCGATAAGTAATCTCAATAAGTTTACATCTCGGATTTCGAGTGTCACGTCTCAATCTGTGAGTAACTTTGCAGATTTCTTATCGATAAAGAATCTTAATAATTTTACATCTCGGATTTCGAGTGTCGATAAGGAATCTCAATAATTTTACGTCTTGAATTTCGAGTGTCACGTGTTGATCTGTGAGTAACTATCCAGATTTCTTGTCGATAAGGAATCTCAATAATTTTTCGAATAGGATTTCGAGTGTCACGTGTCGAGATGTAATTGGTTGTGGGAATTTATGATAGGATTTTTATCTGCGTGTCACTTCTTACCTTTAGCTTCCAATATCCATAAATATGGTGGATCAATGCCTATAATTCAATTCTTGGTCGTTCACCCCTGTTCGTTAACCTGACGGAGGGTAAATCCCCTCAACTTGACTACTACGTCAACGGGTGTCAATACAACATGGGGTATTACTTGGCAAATGACATCTACCTAAAGTGGGTGAGACTTGTCCAAGCAATTGCAAACCCAGCGAATGACGCCGAAAAATGGTTTACCTTACACCAAGGGCCATACCGGAAAGATGCTGAGAGGGTTTTCGGTATTCTACAAGCACAGTGGAAGATCATTAAGGAACCGGCAAAAGGGTGGAATCGAGAAAATTTGGACTCCATCATTATGTCTTGCATCATATTACACAACATGATTGTGGAGGATGAGCAAGATGGGTATATTGATGGAGAGTCTGATGATGATCAAAAGGATCCAAATAGGTCAAGAAGGGCTCATGCAAAAATATATAATGGGCCTAATTTGCCTTTCAATCAAAAAGCTGGTAATATCTCTTTAAATGTGTACATGAGGAGTCATAGGATGATACGTTCCCGTGCCACAAACAAGTACCTACAACAGGATCTTGTTGTACATCTTTGGGCGAAAAGAAGCATGGAGTAGGCGTTTATGTTTTATGTTGTTAAATGTTTTTAAAAATGTTGTTTAAGCTTCATGTTGTTAAATGTTTTTTTTTTATGTTGCTTAATGTTACTTAATGTTATTTAATGTTGTTTAATATTGTTTAATGTTGTTTCATGTTACTTAATGTTATTTAATGTTGTTTAATGGCTGAGGAATTTATAGGAACTTCAAGCCCGGCCTAGGGTTGGCTGGGTTGGGCTAGCCGGTTGGCTCTTTTATCCTTTTCTCGCCCGGTGAGGCCCACGAGCCCTTTGGCCTAGCCCTCTGTTGGAAACTGTTTTCGTGTTATTTTATCTATTTTCGACCCTCTGTCCTTCTGGCCGGATCGGTTGGAGTACAGTGAGGGGAGGTACAAAAGGATAAGACTCTACAACAAATGCTAAAGCGTCGCCCCCTTCACTACCAATTTCAGGAAATGAAGGAGGACATGGAAAGCCATCATTGTTGAGAACATGAACCATCAAAGATGGAGGGCAGTTATCTCAAGTGAAATCACACATCTCCGTAATCTTACTCGACGCCAAACGGTCCGTCACCATATTGGCCTATCTTGGGATCCAAGACCAGCAGTATACCAAAAAAAGAATCCCCAAGTCACCTGATTTTGGTTAGGGAAAAGAAAGCCTCCCAACATCCAAGTGTGGAGGGGTTTCGCAAACAATCAATACTCTCCTTAGAATCTGATTCCATGATAACCAAGTCCAAGGCTAGAGAGATGGCAAGTTTGCACCTCCAGAGTATCGCCAAAATTTCAACTGCAGCTACACATGAAGCCTTGATCTGATAACTCTTAGCCATATGAAGCCTTGATCTGATAACTCTTAGCCGCCATGAACAGTCCATCTGAGTTTCTAGCTACTACCTTAGCAAAACCAGCGCCATTGGTAACTGTCAAACTAGCATCCACATTTAGCTTAATAAATGGAGAATAGAGAGGAAACCACCAGACCGTAGGCTGATCACTTAGCTCTGGTACTTGGTTCATCAACGGATGACAATAAGCCTCCATGAACAAGGCAACCCAAACAGAGATAACAAGTATAATCTATAATGGGTCAATTGTCCTTTGGTTGAATAAGAGGTTACACCTGTCATTTGAGACAGGAACCTATTCATTTCCAACTTCGACCTATTTAAAGTTGATGAGTAAGGACAGCTAGCCAAGGTGGATATTCCATCACGGTTGATTTTGTAGTTTAAGGGTCCCCTAAACCAAATAGTCTCCATCCATGGGCAGAATAATAGAAGGTGCTCTACGGATTCCTCTTGAACACTACAAATAAGGTAGAGTGGTAAGGGTGAGGACTTTCGCTTGTATAGCTCAGCCATGGTAGCCACAGCCTATTGCAAAGCTCTCCACATAAAGCTACTAACTTTTCGAAGAGTCTCCATTTTCCAAATAAATTGTCATGCCCGGACCCACGAATAAGGACTATTCACGAGCTAGGGTGTGAGTCATATCTTAGCTATAGAAATAAATTCTACAACCAAGATATGGTGGAAAAATTAAAATAATTTGGCACGATTACACAATACATCATATAACAAATCTTACATAATAACAACTTGAGTTTACTACATATAATTTATTGAGTACGCAGCAGAAATAAAATATTAGTATACAAAATTAATTCATAACAAAAGTACCAACTAAATTGAAATGAGTAGCTCTTGCAAATACATAAAATCTATGCATTGAGATGCATGAATGTACTCACTCCATTCTAATCCCATCAACACATACCTAAGTCACCCAAGTCTGCACGTCCTATACCATGCTTGTACCACTTGGCTCCGAATACCTTAGAATATGGGTTAACTCCTGTTCATCCCTTAACCCTAATTTTTGGAATTAAATTCTCAATTTCCACTTTATAATACACCCACTTCCCTTGGCATCCAATTGTATATTCATGCCCTTACCCGGACGCTTGACATATACAAGATTTCATTATTTTTATAATCAACCAATTTGTATACTTAAGCACTGCACCCTACGCCTGACATATACATGGTTCATTATTTTATATTCAAGGCAAAATTCAGCCCTTGAATATCATCACAACTTAAACACCTTACACAAGTGAGCACTTGACACAACAAAACTCTTTTTCTTTTTTTGCATGAATGTTTATGTATATGTCATGTTCATATAGATATCAATACTCACATGTTATCTAACAAACCTGCAAGTTTCAACATAAATCAAATTGATTAGTAACAAGAGTAATATAATCATAATATTAACAAAATAATAATCTTTAATGTAAATGATAAGCAATATGTTACCATTTCCTCTTTTTTTTTATTGTTTCAATTTCATTTCCTCCCTCTTGTTTTCTTTCTTCCTTCACCACTTCCCCTTTCTCTTTTTCAATATAGCTAAAATTCTACATATGTAATAGGAGTCAGATTGCTGAAAAACTTCCATGAAGGTGAGCGAAAGAAACTAGAGATGTTGACCATGCAAAGTGGTTGGCAGAGAAGGCTAGCTCAACCGAACCTCAGCTGTTGAAATGGGGTACAAGTCAGCACATAGATGGGATTGTCATTTTTTTTGGATATGTTATAGAGCAGATGATAAGGAACAACTTTTGTGAAGGAAGTGTTTCGATCGAAGCTACGAAAAATGGGGTTTTAGTACTCATAACCTGGCTGTCCAGTTTTCTGCGGGATTAGAGACTGAGTTGGTATTTCAAACATATTGGACTATCGCACCGTTGGATGTTCCTGAAATTTGGATATACCATGGTAGAGAGATAGACTAACAACTCTCATGAAGAAAGTACTATGATATAATCGATGGATGATGGTGTTTTTGTCCGTTAAATAGGCTGGACGAATTTCTAGTTTTTTTATATCTTTCCTTTGATAGATGAAAATGATGGTGAGTTTGGTGGAGATTTGTTGGGTAAGGTCTCATGTATTTTTCTGGGATTTGTCTCACACTTTTTTTACATCATTCTCAAGGGATATAAATGGAGATTTTCAATGGTTTTGTGGAAGTTCTTCTCATGGCAATGATCTCCAAATATAAATGCATAAACAACACAAGATTTAAGTGGTTCGCCAAATCGACTACATCCACTGGGGTTTGCTTTCATTGTATTTCACTATATATAGGAGGGACTTACAAATACAATGGAAGATGGCTTAAAGCCCTAAGAACATTTTAAAGAAATATAAGAAGGTAATATGAAAGGGAGAATTGCTTTCTTGTTGGAGTAATTCTTTCTTCTTTTTTTCATCTTCTTCCTCTCTCTTTTTCTCCATGTCCTCCGTTGGTTCTTTGCTCCTTCCTTTATAAAGATTGCATGACATCTTCATCTCCAAAATATCTCCCAAGTGTGCCAATAGAAAGAAACCAAGTGTGGTGCCAATCATTAGACATAAAATGTGCTCCAATACCATGGCAACAAGTGTTGTCCTACTCATTAAGAATGAAATGTGGTCCAATAGAAAAACAACAAATGCTAAGCTAATCACTAGCCCTATTATGTGTTCCAATAGAAGCACACCAAATGTTAACCTAATCATGAACTAATGAATATCATGCAAGATCTTCCTTGCATCAAAGGCGACGTGAAGTGTCCTAACCACGATAAGTTGTCATCTTTCTCTAGTTAGAGCAGTGAATATCATCCTAATGATTAAGATTCCTATAGATTGATGGGTAAGCACTTCTAATTCCTCAAAATGTTGACACCTACATGCAAATAGACTAACATACACATGCTATAGACTCCACCTCTTCACCCTAATTATTAGATTCTATTAATTACCAACTTCCACCTCAACCTATCTAGAGTAGTGACTAACTCCTCCTTATTCTCTAATGGTTGTCAAATGCCACTTGGCCTTTGTGAGAAAAGTACAGCCAAAGTCATCATAATCCTCTTCTCTAACTCAAACTAAAAATATCTCCAATTACATATGAACATGAAATAGATACTAGCTAGTTTTTGAAACAATTTGTAGCAAAAAGGATTTTACATTGAAACTATTTTACATATCGAAAGTAGGTTCTTGCATAAAAGAAATCTAATAAAATCATTACATAAAAATAATTACCCACATACACACACACAAACATATATATATAACCATTTTTTTTAATACGGAGTATTACATAAACTTCAAACATGAGGCTGGATTGTCAAGGAGGATGAGGGGTGTAGACCATTAGAGTGATTCATCCTAGAGTGCTTCCAGTACTATCTCGATTTCACAGAGTATATTCTTTTATCCTCTGGCCATACTAGTCGGTCATTCCTTGATGGGTCTCCAATGCCAATATCCAAGATTGCTTTGAAATCAACACTAGAGATAAAAGGTTTAAGGAAATCAATATCCAACTGACCACTTTCCTCACAAATCAGCGACCCCACCCTTGTGTCCCTGCTAACCATGGCAAGGCTTTATGAGGTAGGATGTCCAAAAGGGAGAGATGAGATCCACTGATCAAGCCAAAGCCTTACAACTACTTTTACCCTGAACTAGCACGCTAAGTTAACTGTGTTCTGCGACATTTTATGTTGGCAAGTTCGAATAAGGGTATCCAGACTAGGTAAACCCCAAAAGGAATTTTATTTCAACGAAGCTCTGATACTCAAAAATGACTTGGCCAAGCCAACTAGAGTAGTCCTATTAAAAAACTGCTCAGGTCCAATGCATAGAGTCTGACAAAAGGATTCAAAAAGTGTTTCCGACCCACATGCTAACAACCATGTTTCCAAAGAACTTTTGCTTACGATTCATTGGAAATGAACATGCAATTCGGACCAAGGGAAACTCCTCCTGGCACCATGTTGCACGTATTGCAATCATTACCCCAAGAACCGAGGCAAGGCGCAAAGAAATCAACCTGCACTTGTACGATGTTATCAGGTATGATTTTGAACTCTTATATCCGATGAAAGTATTTCAATAAGTGCATGAGCAAAAGTTTTCACATGCATTTAATGTCTAATTCCTTGTACCGAAGTAAGGTGGTATTCTCGGTATTAGGATAAGAATACTTTATGAATACTAAGTTTAGGAGGCAACGTTTTTCCTGAATCAATGTTGCTAAGTGAAGCTGATGAGCTTTGTCTCTAGCCTACAAACTTACTTGTATTCCACTCCACCACTTATTTCTTAGATAAAGTTTGTCTACTTTAGAGAAATTTATCAGGATTAAAACTATCGCCCACCAAGCAAAGAAAAGAATGAAGGAAAAAGCCTAGTATTACAACAAAAGGTTTGGGAAAGGGATAAGCTCCCTACCTAGCCAGGAGCAAGTGCAAATTAATCCTTTTCAGGGCATCTTTTCCCTTAAGTGAATCAGAGGATTCATAAGGGGCATCAGGTGCTAGAATGCCTTCAAGATCGTGTTCCTCTTACTTTGCCTCCAAGTTCGAAATCTCATCCAACAAATGATGCATCGAAGGAACTCCATATGTTTGATCTCCTCATAAATTCTAAAAACACTCTAACCCCTAGGGTAATCTCACTGGGTGTAACCAATGAGGAATCCGATGTCAAACTCCTCATCGAGTAGCTTCTCGTGGTTTTCCCGAAGCGTAGACATCTCAAAGTAATGGCTATCAATAAGCTTCTGAAGGTTCGCGATACGCTTGTTATCTTTATGATCGACATTTGAGGTTGGGGAGTCTCATTCTCTTCTTCGAGGCCTTCAGAATGGATATCCTTAATCAACACTTGAGGTTGAGGAATCGCAACAAATGAATGCGAAGAAGCACTGTCAAGATGTTTCTCCTTCTTTCGAATAGGTGATAAGGTCACTATTGATTTGAAAGAACGAGTCATTCTATGGGCATTATGAATGTTAACCCACTCTGGCTCCTTTATAAGGAATCTTGAATATTGGAAAGTGTATATGTCTTTCCCATAGTTGTTGAAGCGCTCAGTGGAAAATAGCCACTTCCAATTGCGATAAACGGTCGAAATCTACATTGCCCGTCAAATCAAGTATGTACAACATACACCAATGTCACACATATCATCTTTGAAATCCAGATTAGTTAGAGGATGATACCAAATTCAGAGTCTGCTTATGTCTCCCTTCTAGGCTTCGTCAACAACTAGTATTTCTTTTTACCAATCCTTGTTGTGGCAGAGGAAGTCCTGAATGTATGTCTCCCAAGCGAGACTAGCTTGGGCCAAAAAATAATAATGGCCATCCAAACTCTATCTGATCATGTGCAGCACTATAAACTCAGGTATATCTAACTTAACCCCGAACCACTGATTTAGCAACTCGAAACAAGTAAGAAGCTTGAAGACACAGGAGAAAGTTACAGATAACTATGTCATAGCACAACAAAATGCCTTTCATAAAAGTAGAAATAGGAAAACAAAGACCCAGGTCCAAGACAAAAAGTAGATTCTAGTACAAAAACGATAGGGGTCAGACGACAATAGTAGATTGGCATAGATATCGTGACCAAGTTCCTACCAAACGTTGCAATCGTTTAAAAATATCACGATGCCCTTCAACAAAAGATTCACCTTCTTCTAGACTACGAACTCTCATTAGAGGAAGATTATAAGGGTGAAATTAATCGATTTGGACTTCTTGCTTGAAGACACCATGAGGAAAGATTCAAAAGGAAGAAAAGATATTGAAATAGGTACGGATAAAAAAATTGGAGCCTTTTTTCGACAGTGAACAACTTTGAAGTTTGTGGTAGAAGTGAAAAAGTGAGATCTGAGGATATATAGGAGTCATTTTATGGAACCATGTAACTGTTGAATTCAGATCGACTTGTCTTAGAATCAACAGATATGATGCCTCATCATTACAAACTTTATGGCACGATACACGAAGGTACACTTTTGAATATGAAAATGCCACATCAGTATTAGAGGTCACCTCACATTCATGAAGATTAAACGGTACATATTCTAGCTTACTCTGAAAAGCATGGTCTTTGGATAACAATCCATCCTCAAGGGGAACGGGTTGCCTCTCAAACGGATAGTTAGGGGTAATTTTGGGACCATGATTTTACAAACCTGGATTAAGTCTAATCCGAATATTATTACCTTAGAAGTCCGGGATGAGTTATGTGAGATGGAGCAGGGTGCCACCATCACTCTACTCTGGGGCACTATGCAGAGTCCTAGCGACTCCGTTGGATGACCATGTGTGTTCCGCAAGCCACGAGATCTGATCCAGATATGGACACAATCAGATCCTATAAGTCTTGGAGTCCCTACAATCTAGGGATAGACATGTACTAGAAGTAATCACAACTCCTAACAGGATACAATATTTACATCCTCTAGGATTCTCCAAACTTAGAACGAGGATTTTATCCTAAAAATGTCTCTCTCCCACAGTATAAATACACACACCTAGGGTTCATCTATGACAATGCAATATATACACTTCAATTCTCTTGCCCCACTGCTCGAGTCTAAGATCGTTCACTAACTTGACCGTCGAAAAGCCTTTGGCCTGCACACCCCCTCCTCCCGAGTCCAAAGCTTGCTCACGGTTATTTTACTGTATTGCAGGTTGCTCAGATTTACTCAGATATGGACTCAACCCCACTCACAGAGGGGCCCGAATTTGGTTCCAACAATTGGTGTTTTCATTGAAAGAGAACTCATATTCCTCTCGACCAAGTCACTATACCTCATGGAAGCAATGCCCAGAAGATCACTCTGTGTTTAAGCCACGGACCCGAGTGTAAACAACTTGAAATAATTTTTTATTTTAGTTTTCCTTTTGTGTATTGGACCAAAAAAAAAATAATCTTTTATGTATATCATTGCGTTATTCATTTGGTTTACTTCTTTCTCACATCATTCTTCCACTCATCTTCATTTATTTTTTCTACCATATACTTTCTCTTTACCTCAAACATAAATAACTAAAAACCAAAAAACAAATGGTTGTCAAACAAGACATAATATTATGAAACATCAAAGTGAAGCAATTATTTATACGTCTCACATGAAAAAGCCGTAATTAACCTAACAAGAAAATAAAGTCTCACATGAAAAAATGTTTTCGAGCTAAAAAAATATACCGATTAACAATAACGTGGAGGCACAATACACATACCATTCTACATTATTTGTTTTTGGATCACTACCTTCAGATTTCGTTTGCTAGAGAGAAATTGATTTATATATGATTATTCACTATATTGAAGACAATCTGAAAGAAGAAATGGATGACAATTGTGAATAATCTTAGCGAATAAAACTAAAAAATAAAATGAACAACAAACTTCTCTTATAAAGATAATTCGAAAACCTGACAAGGTGTACAAAAGTAAATTAAATCCTTCAATCCCTCGTTTAACACAATCCCAACTCATCTGCCCTTCATTGCTCTCATACCAAACCTACAAAGTCCAAAATGTATAGGGTGAGCAAAACCACAGCTTAGTAGGGACATAAGTCTTATCAAGGATAATTGTCAAGGCTAAACCGAGTGTCATTCCACACGTAATCAATTATAACATGTTAACATTAATCACCATTTAACTAATAAATCATGAATGCAGTTTAGCTTCAATTACCCAACCCGTTAATCTATATAATAAAACAAGCGAACCTGCTTGTTCTATACCATGCATTTTACCACTACAGTAGTGGTCCGAAAGCTCTATTATATAAACCCACACCCGTACCTCAATCATCCCAAGTAGTCGTTTTGTTAATCATCTTGTTCTTCTCGGTCGCCAGAGTGCCCACTACTTTGTACCATTCCTATAATTTCACTTTTGCCACCCTTGCTAGTTCCTATGAGAGTCGTCCTCAACCACACACAAAATATTTCCATTTCCATTACCCAATCTCTAAATATTCCAATAAAGATCATCCACTACAATATGCAATGACATATGCATATAATCAGCATTATCACCATACCCACATTATCAAAAATAACAATAATATATCAAAGTTCCAATATTAATACTTATATATCAGTTATAAACATACCATGTATTACACATTTCACAAAAAGCTTAAACAAGACAAGTACACTTCTTGTGATAAGTTCCAATAAATCTCCTATCTCAATTCCAAAACTAAAACGAAGACCTACATTAGTAATACTGCAATAGCTAAACTCAACGTGTACTTGAACAAGCTCCTCATCAATCCAAACGCCATATGTTTCTTCCACTCCCTTTTCTTTTCTACTCTCTTTTTCTCTCATACCCTAGGAGAACCATATTGCATGCACTGCATGCTGTCTATTCTTTTGCATGATGTAAAATCACTAATTGAAACTTCTATTTATAGGGAGGATTTGGGCGGCAAATAGATGAGCTAAAGTGGCTGGAAGATAACTATGCTGGAAATTTGATATAAAATTTAATATTAAATTTCTTTATTTTTTGTTAGAGCCCAATATGATATTTTCAATATATTATTTATTTAAATATTTCTTAGGAATTTGATTTGGGGTCAGATTCAAAGGGACGTACATTCCCTTCCAAGGAATGTCTCCTTTCAAAGTTCAAATAGATGAGTTATCAATTGCATCCTTTTATCCAAAGTTATACATTGGTTGACTCTTCAAATTGGGACACACTCTTTTGGAAGAGATTCATCTGCATCTACAAATATAGGAACACTCATAAGGTTTATTAGTTCAATTTTCATTCCATTCACTACATATTGATACCAATAGAAAGACATTAGGATTTCATCATCCCATTTTTTAGAGGGCTCCTGCATAATCTGGTTCAAGAATCCTTGAGAATTGAAGTGCTGCTTTCACAAGTAAGTGGAGTCGTTGTATCTTATGAGGCGAGAGCTAGTAATCATTAGCACCTGTGGGGCATAATTTGTCTTAAGGTTAGAGCGTTCAATGCTTGCCTCAACTCAATTAAGGTTCTTCTAAAACTCATTTAATTTTGTATGCTAGTTCTACTTTGATTACTATCACATCCCGACCCAGGCCCCCACCACATCCTGGGCTCGACTCCACTGTAGCACGATATTGTCCGCTTTGGGCCCCGACTACTCCCTCACAGTTTTGTTTCTGGGAACTCACACGACCTCGTCGGCCAACGTATAGTGAGACGTATGAAATATTCCTTTAGCGTATTCCTAAAGTACTCGACAATACGAGCGCATAAGTGCAAGCAGAAGCAAAAGTGGATTTAGAGTAATGATATTACCATTTATTATTTTATATACTTTCATAAGTACTATTATATTATTTTAAGATCATCTTTGGTAAGAAATGAGAGAAGGAGAAGAAGAAACGGAGGGAGAAGGGAGAAAGAAGAAAGGGTATTGGCTGCCCAATCATAGAAAAGAGGGACGGACCACTAGGAAAGGAAGGGAGAGAGATGGACCAATGGGAGGAGAAACAAGGAAGGAAAAGAGAAAAGGGGGAGAGCAGCCTACCAGGGCCGAATCCCCTCGATCCAACCTTTGACCCGACTTAGACCCGAACAACTCGAGTAGTTTTCCGATGACATTGCACTGTTTTTCCCGCGAATCAGAACTTCTTATCCCCTGCAAACACCCTCGCGCCCTTACTCCTTCATTGATCACCAACGATTCAAGCAGATAAGGTCTAGTTTCACGACGAATTTCAACGTGGGTGTCCCGAAGCCACGACGGTAGCGATCCACCGATTCTGCAACAATCATTGTCGACCACCACCCTCGTTCACCTTCCCTGGAGGTTAGGAACAAGGCCCAAAAATTTTTGGGGACAACGGAGTTGAAAATTTGTCGAATTGAACCGCACCCAATTTCTAGGGTTTATGACGGATTCGAGGTGAATTGGAGCACTTCCCGGCAAAATTGGACTTGGCCATAGGTATAAAACTTGCTCTACTCATTGAGCTCTTCATTTCTATAAAATTTGAGAATTTTTGGAGATAGTTGAATTTTCCGGCGAATCGGGGCGGCCGACCGCCGTGTGCGGCAGCGCCTAGCAGCGGCGAGCAAGTCGAGTTATCCCCTGATCTTTCTAAGCTAAGTTTGACACCCCAATTCCATAGGTGAAGTCCGATTGATGAAATCTCCTCGTTTGAACATAATTTTAATAAAGACCGCTACTTGAACATTATGTGAATTGACGATCCGACCGTTGGATCATCACCAAACTTTAATACAATATAGTATGTAATATTTGAGGATATTAGAAACTTACGGATTGAAAATATGATGTACAGATCTTCCCAAATTAGATTTGTAAGTTCGCAAAATAAAACGTTGACTGCCACTTGAATTGGCAATTAGCAGAGATTCAACTGTTGGATCGTAATGAAACTTTAGTATGATGTTTTTGAAGCACAATGTGGATCTTTAGAAGTTACAGAACAGAAATCCTACGTGCAGATCTTCCGGATTGAGTTACATAGTGTTGTGGACCCTACCGTTGATTTTTGAACGACGGTTGACTTTTGATCAATGGGTCTCAAATCATTCTAGAACGTCCTTGGGATATGTTTTATGTAAGTTACATGTTCTATTCATAAGAGTTATGAGACGTGAGTGAATAATTGTTCTAGGTGAGGATCGTTCGTGATGTCTTGATATTCGTGTTAGGGAGTCGTAGCGCGGACCTTAGGTGAGTGGGTCTTTTCCTTTTTATCGTATATATATGATTGATAATCCCACAAACACTTTTAAATTGATTTATGCATTTTATGCCATGTCATATATATATTCATATAATCTAAAATACTATGATATGGTTGAGTTTTAGATTGCATTATGGCATATCCATATGCATATTACCAACATATAATTGTTGTGAATGCTTTAAAGTGCTAAGGTGAACGCGAGACACGCAGGTAAGTTCAGGTGAGTTTATGGTGTTATTTGAAATGATTGATTGATGGCATGACTATATTTATGTTTTATGCAACTCCGACATTGTTATACAGGTTGCAATAGGCAACTCCGACATTGTCGTACAAGTTGCAATAATAGGCAACTACGACATTGTTGTTAAAGTTTCAATAATAGGTAACTCTGACATTGTTGTACAGGTTGCAATAGTAGGCAACTCCGACACTGTTGTACAGGTTGCAATAGGCAACTCCGACACTGTCGTTTGCAATGATAGGTAACTCCGCCATTGTCGTACATATCATAATAGGTAACTTCGACACTGTCGTACAGGTTGCTTATGAGTTGTATAGTTTGTATTAGGCAACTCCGACTCAAGTGTTAACATGGATTGATTTATGAGTCGTACAGGTTGCGTTAGGCAACTCCGACTCGTGGGTTATCATAGATTGATGAGTACCTGATTTTATTATGTTCTTGCCGAGATGTAGTGATTTTGGATTATTTTTGGATTTAATGTTGATTTGCATTTGACTTCATACTTATATGTAGTATGATTTCCTAGAAATTATACAGGTAGTGCAGCGAGGGGTTATATTGATTAGAAGGTCTTTATTAAAGCTTTATACTCAGGCTCGTTCACTCTTATTTCTTTTTATCCCTCCAGGTTCTAGTAGCAGAGTTTTGGTATCGACGAGAATTCGTGGCAAGTCTTGGTATTGGAGATTACCTTCGACGGTATGATTTTCAATCCACTCTACTATACTTTACTTATACTATGACATCACGTGTGAAATGGGTTCATTCCTGCTCACAGCGCACTCTATATTTAGGCACATTTAGTTTTTTAAACTTATTCACATATTCCACATCACCACACTTTATGGCTTCGTCACCTTCCAAGTGTCGGCCAACACAACTCAATTCGGAGTCCTAGTGGACAATCCGGGTCGGGAGGTGTCAATAACTGTTTAATAGCAATTTAGCACTATATTTACCAACAATCTTAAGACGAATTATGCCTCCACACAGGTGCTAATGGTTACTAGCGCTCGTTTTCCAAAATATAACGACTCGTGTCTGAAGTTAATTTGGTGAGCAAAACTAAAGAATGGTGGGTGGATAATGGTGCTACACTCACTTTTGTTCTGATAGAAACATGTTCTCTACCTATGAAAATAATGATGATAAAGAGCATCTGTTTATGGGAAATTCTTCCACCTTCAAAGTTGAGGGCCAAGGGAACATGGTTCTGAAAATGGCATCTGGGAAGGAGATCACTCTCAATAAAGTGCTTCATGTTCCTGACATTCGGAAGAACCTGGTTTCTGAATCATTGCCTAGCAAGAATGGGTTAATCAAAATGGTTTTTGAGTCTCATAAGTTTGTTCTCACCAAGAATGGAATGTTAAGTGGGAAAACGGTACCTTAGCGGCAATATGTTCAAAATGAACGTGATGATTGTTTTTCCTAAGGAACAAGTAATGGTGGTCGTGCTCAAAGCTATAATGTAATGGTTATTGTAATCAAGGTTAATATTAAATAAATAAAGTTTCTAGTACCAATATTCATTTAACTCGTTGTGTTGATTTTATTGTGTTGAGAAACTTGAATGAATGATCAAAGTTTGTTTATCACTGTGGCCCGAGCACAGTGATAAGTGAGTAAGGGTCGCTGTATCTCCATCGGCACCCGGATGCAGTGTTAAATGAGCAAGGGGGCCATAGAAACTTCTTTTTGAACGACTCCACTCAAAGTTGTTTGAGAGCATATGCTCCAATCAACTTTACACAGGACACACAAAAGAAGTACTTTGATCCTATTAAACGGGGGAGATTGAAGAAGGTAGGACAGAAGGGTAAAGTTCAAGATAGTAGAATGCGTTTAGGAACGTGGAATATAGGAACCCTAACTGGAAAATCTATGGAAGTAGTGGAAGTTATGGTGAGGAGAAGGATAAATATTATGTGCCTACAAGAAACTAAGTGGGTTGGTCTTAAGGCAAAGGATCTAGAAAACTCAAGGTTTAAACTCTGGTATTCGGGCACAAATAGAACGAGACACAGTTTTGGCATCATCGTGGACAAGACCTTGACACAAGATGTTGTAGATGTCAAGAGGGTAGGAGATAGAATCATGGCAATCAAAATTGTAATAGGACAAGAACTCATCAATGTGATTAGTGCGTAAGCACCTCAAGTAGGGTTGGATATGAGTTCGAAGGAGAAATTTTAGGAAGACCTTGGAGACTTGGTGCAAGAAATTGCTCAGACGGAGAAGTTATTTATAGGAGGAGATTTAAATGGACACGTGGGTAAAGAGACAGGCATCTATGTAGGTTTTCATGGTGGCCATGGTTTTGGGGAGAGAAACAAGGATGGGGAAGCTATCTTGGATTTTGCAATGGCATATGATCTCTTCTTAGCCAACACCTTCTTTAAGAAGAGAGAAGAACATGTGATCACCTATAAGAGTGGGTCGTAAAAAACACAAATAGATTTTCTTCTAATGAGGAAAGGGGATCGTATAACTTGTAAGAATTGCAAAGTTATACCGGGAGAGAGCTTGGCTAATTAACATCGCTTGTTGGTGATGGATGTACATATCAAAAGAGTGAGAAAAAAGAACAAGACTTGGAAGTGCCCAGAGGCTAGATGGTGGAATCTAAAAGGAGAAAAACAAGCCATTTTCAAAGAGAAAGTAATCACCCAGTGTGTGTGGGATAGAGAGGGGGAAGCTAGCCAAAGGTGGGATTCCATGGCTAGTTGTATCTGAAAAGTAGCAAAAGAGGTATTAGGAGAGTCCAAGGGCTTTGCTCCACACCAAAAGGAATCTTGGTGGTGGAATAAGGAGGTACAAACAAAGGTGAAGGCTAAGAAGGAATGTTGTAAAGCCTTATACAAATATAGGACCAATAAAAATGGTGAAAGGTATAGAAGAGCGAAGCAAGAGGCGAAGAAAGTTGTGAGAGAAGCTAAGTTAGTGGCTTATGACGATATGTATAAGCAACTAGATACCAAAGAAGGAGAGTTGGATATCTATAAACTAGCTAGAGCAAGGGAAAAGAAGACAAGGGACCTAAACCAAGTGAGGTGCATCAAGGATGAGGATGGAAAGGTTCTTGCTACACAGAACGCGGTCAAAGACAGATGGAAAGGTTATTTTCATAATATTTTCAATGAAAGACATGAAATGAGTACTTCTTTAGGGGAGTTGAGTAACTCAGAAGAGTGTAGAAACTACTCCTTTTATCGTCGAATCAGGAAGGCAGAAGTGGTTGTAGCTTTAAAGAAGATGAAGCATAGAAAAGCAGTGGGCCCAAATGATATACCGATCGAAGTGTGGAAAGTCTTGGGAGAAACAGGTATAGCATGGCTCACTGACCTTTTCAATAGGATTTTGCAAACGAATAAGATGTCAAATAAGTGGCGAAAGAGCACTTTGGTGCCTATCTACAAGAATAAGGGGGACGTACAAAATTGCATGACCTATAGGGGTATTAAGCTAATGAGTCATACAATGAAGCTCTGGGAGAAAGTCATTGAGCATAGATTGAGGCAAGAGACACAGGTTTCGGACAACCAATTCGGTTTCATGCCAGGGCACTCAACCATGGAGGCAATCTATCTATTACGAAGATTGATGGAAATATATAGAGAGGGGAAAAAGGATTTACACATGGTCTTTATAGATTTGGAAAAAACGTATGATAGGGTCCCAAGAGATATTCTCTGGAGGATTTTGGAGAAGAAAGGAGTACGAGTAGCATATATCTAAGCTATAAAGGATATGTATGAAGGAGCAAAGACAAGAACTCATGTAGGAAAAACTGAAAGCTTCCCTATAACTGTAGGATTACATCAAGGCTCATCCTTAAGTCTTTACCTTTTTGCGTTGGAAATGGATGAGTTAACAGGACATATTCAAGATGATATTCCTTGGTGTATGCTTTTCGCAGACGATATAGTGTTGATAGATGAAACTCAGGAAGGGGTAAATGTGAAGCTTAACCTTTGGAGAGAAGTGTTGGAATCTAAAGGTCTTCGCCTAAGCCAATCAAAGACAGAATATATGGAATGCAAGTTCAGTGCAAATGGAGGCCAAAATGAGTTAGGGGTGAGGATCGGAGATCAGGAAATACCAAAGAACGACTGCTTTTGCTACCTAGGATCTATCTTGCAAAAGAAAGGAGAATTAAATGAAGATCTCAACCATATAATACAAGCTAGATGGATGAAGTGGAAGAGTGCATTCGGCGTGTTGTGTGACCGCCATATGCCACTAAAGCTCAAGGGAAAATTTTATAGGACAGCAATAAGGCCGGCGATGCTGTATGGCACAAAATGTTTGGCAGTGAAGCACCAACACGTACACAAAATAGGTGTAACAGAGATGAGGATGCTTCGTTGGATGTGTGGGCACCCGAGAAAGGATAAGATTAGGAATGAGGATATCCGAGGTAAAGTAGGAGTAGCCGAAATTGTAGGAAAGATGAGAGAAAATCGGTTACGGTGGTTTGGACATGTGCAAAGAAGGCCTACTGACGCTGCGGTTAGAAGATGCGACTACAGGATAGAGGTTCATGGCCGAAAGGGTAGAGGAAGACCTAGGAAAACTTTGAAAGAAACTTTAAGAAAAGACTTAGAGTACTTGGATCTAACAGAGGATATGACACATGACCGAGCACAATGGCGTTCTAAGATTCATATAGTCGACCCCACTCAGTGACAATTTTTCAAGTCTCCAACCGAGAAGTTTTCCTCAATCGAGAAATTAAGGGAACACTACCTCAACCTACATGCTTCACTCACAAAGCTTCAACAAAAGAAGAATTCAAAGAACTTAGTAAAGAAGGCTTTGGTGTATTTAACACAATACGTTGAAATGAAGCAAAGCTTATTTATTGATATCTCCGATAAGTTACAAATATGTACATATACATAAGTCAAAATAAACAAACAAGATGGGGCATTCACAAAGGTTGCTTAGGAGAAGTCTCAGCAATCGGTAGAGCCCCAGAAAGAGAAGGCACCGGAGGGTGATCACTCGGAGCCTCAGTACTGGACAGAACCCTAGAAGGAAGAGGCATCAGAGGCTAATCATTTGGAGTTTCATTACGCGGTACAGCCCCAGAAGACGAAGGTAATAAATGCCTTTGGAACAAACCCACAAACCTCTAATGATCAAGTAAAATATGACCATCAGATTCTTTCACCTGGTTAAGCTTCATCTTCATGTTTGTAGCATAGTCATGTGCGAGCCTGTGCAACTCTTTATTTTCATGCTTAAGCCCTCTAATCTCCTGCTTGAGACTCATCACTTCAGCCGCCAATGATTCAACTTGGCGGGTTCGAGCAAATAGGTGTTGGGCCATATTTGACACAGAACCTGCACACTGAACACTAAGAGCCAGAGAATCCTTAACAGCCAACTCATCAGACCGTTTAGAAAGAAGTATGTTATCTTTGGGAGTGAGAATGTTCCTGGCCACCACCGCAGTGGTCTTATCATTCTTCATCACGGAATCCCCAACGGTAGGAGGACCAGTAGGGGATAAGAAGGATGGGCGCCATATGTTGTCTGGAAAAGGCGCGGCTGCCTCTGCACCAAGGTTCAAGTCAAAACGACGGTCGGAAGGGCCAGATATTTTCAAAGGTGTTGAAAAGAGAAGAGGTCGGACAAATCAAGATATTAGAAGTGCAAGAAGGGAGCTTCTACTGGTGGAGATTCAAGTATGCTTTGGAACTTAATGCCAGCCTCTATAAAAATCTGCACTCAACAGAGCTTCAGAAATCGAAGAGGTGCCTGCTCAGATATCGAAGAGGCATTTGCTTTCTCAAAAGCTGGGCTGCTCAAAGACCACGAGGGCTGATCTCAGAGATCGAAGAGGCGTTTGCTTTCTCAAAAACTGGGCTGTTAAGAGACCACGAGGGCCGATCTCAGAAATCGAAGAGGAACCTGCTTTCTCAGCCTTGTCAGCACCTGTCACATGCACATTCAGCTTTGCGGAAATTACGAGCAATCTGTCGAAGATTTCTGGTGAAGTAGAAAGCACGTGAATCTTACTGTTCAGTCATCCACTTTCCACACGTAACATCAGCTTATGGGTACCACAAATAACTTTGCCAAAGATCTCTGACAATGTTTAGACACGTGAAGCTTACAGCTCCCACTACATCGCTATGACCAAGAAAGGTAAAAGAATAGCAAAGAAACAGTACTAACAAAGTTTAGACACATAAATTTTAAAGGTTTAGCTACCATATTATTAACCACAAGGGTAAAGGAACAGTACCACTACTGGATAATTGGAAAGTCCCTATGTGTCAACCTCTGTGCTCCATCGCAAGGTAGACTAGCAAAAATGCCCAACCTTTACTCACATTCGAGAAAACACTCCCAACAAGATTGCTTGCTCCAAAATCGAAGAAGCACCGCCCTCCGAATCTCGAGAGCCAGACTCCCCACAGGATTACTTTCTCAAAAATCAAAGAGACACCGCTCTCTGAATTTCAAGAGCCAGACTCCCAGCAGGATTGCTTTCTTAAAAATCGAAGAGCCACCGTTCTCCGAATCTCGAGAGCCAGATCCCCGACAGGATCGCTTGTTCGAAAACCGAAGAGGCATCGTTTTCTCAACTTCAAGAGCCAGATCTCCTTGGATAAAGCTTGTCTGTAATCTTCACACACAATATCAGCTTTCCAGATACCACAGACCACTTTTTCAAAGTGCTCTGACAGAGTTAAAACACGTGAAACTGGCAGTTCCCACTACAGTGCTATGACCAAGAAAGGTAAAGGAATAGCATTACTACTTGTTGTTAGGGAGACTCCTATATATGTCGACATTCATCCTCAACGGACAAGAAGACCTGCAAAAATGCTCAACCCTTCCTCATATTTGAGAGGTACTCCCAACGAAGCCTCTCGAAATACTCTACTTTCTTTCCCCACGATAATACCTCTGTAAACAAGCTACACCAGAGCAGGAATATCTCATATCATCAGGGTTAAAAGTAAGAGTATCTCATATCATGCTTTTTCCCTGTCTTTTCCTTTGGCCTTGTTCTTACCTGCAAAACAAGGAGAAAGAGAGAAATCAGTCAACACTTGGAATCAAGCTTCCAGTTAGGAACTGACTGCCTGGAACCCCTTACCTAATTACTTACATGGCATTGTTCTCGAGTACTCATCTTTAACATCTTATGCTTCCAGAGAAGATACCACATCTGCCTGAGAAACAGATAGGGCAAGTGGGAAGGATACAAGGAAGCATGTGGAGACAAGCGTAACAGAACACGTGCCGATACTTCCACTACTTTGTCAACAGCAAAAGTATCCCATATCAGCAGGGTCGAACATACTCTAGATTTGATGGACTTGTGTTAACCCTCAAATTCTTCAGTTGGCCTTATACTCTGGAGGTAACTAGAAAACCCTCCAGCCCAGTTCAAGAATAAGCATGTGGAAAGTTACTTCTTCAAAAGCAAAAGTATCTCATATCATCTCTTCTCCTTTTCTTCTATTTATCCTTCATGCTGCCTGCAAGATAAAGAGAATGAGAACAATCAGCTGGAACTCGAAATCAAACTTCTGATCTGGGACTAATTGCTTGGAGCTCTGATTGCTTACCTTGTCTGTCACCTTTTTCAGCAGATCCCCTAGCTCGGCGACTTGGGGGACTCCTACTACATGGTTTGTATTGCGCTTGACCAAGCGTAAAACTACAAGTAAGCTTTAAGTGAAATTGATACATTACCTTGTATATCTCCACCAGTTAAAGATACCACGCCTGGACGGAGGAAGAGTACTTCCAGAGAAGATGCCACATCTACCTATGAGACAAATAAGGCAAGTGAAGACAATACCACACTTCGGTACTTAGAAGTTTCGTGATTACTCAGCGGTTTGGATCTTGCAAGTCCCCAACCGAGGAGCTTCCCTTCCAACCAGGAGGTCAATCACATAGCGACACGTGTTGACATCAGAAGCCAATCATAACGCGACACGTGTCAACATCGGAAGCCAATCACAACACGACACGTGTCAATGTTAGAACAAGGCTAGAAACTCTCTTCTATAAAAGGAGATCATTCTCCCAAAATATTTCCTAATGCCATTTGTACTAAATCATTCACTTGTACCCACTAAATGAGAGCTTGAACCGAT
Organism: Malus x robusta; assembly: GCA_963082935.1. Lineage (NCBI taxonomy): Eukaryota > Viridiplantae > Streptophyta > Magnoliopsida > Rosales > Rosaceae > Malus > Malus x robusta. The sequence continues at coordinate 22,109,517 of OY720330.1, forward strand.
GTACTTATGTAAACCCTTCACAATTAATGAGAACTCCTCTACTCCGTGGACGTAGCCAATCTGGGTGAACCACGTACATCTTGTGTTTGCTCTCCTATCTCTATCCTTTTACATACTTATCAACACTAATGACCGGAGCAATCTAGCGAATGTCACAAACTTAATACTTTCTGTTGTACCAAAGTCCTCACTGATTTTGTGCATCAACAATCCTTAAGTCCTTACCTTTTTGCATTGGTAATGGATGAGTTAACAAGACATATTCAAGATGTTATTCCTTGGTGTATGCTTTTTGCAGACGATATAGGGTTGATAGATGAGACTCAGGAAAGGGTAAATGCGAAGCTTAACCTTTGGAGAGAACTGTTGGAATCTAAAGATCTTCGCCTAAGCCGATCAAAGACAGAATATATGGAATACAAGCGGGATGGATGAAGTGGAAGAGTGCATCCAGCGTGTTGTGTGACCGTCGTATGCCACTGAAGCTCAAGGAAAAATTTTATAGGACAGCAATAAGGTCGGCGATGCTGTACGGCACAGAATGTTGGGCGGTGAAGCATCAACACGTACACAAAATGGGTGTAGCGGAGATGAGGATGCTTCATTGGAGGTGTGGGCTCACGAGAAAGGATAAGATTAGGAATGAGTGGGTTGGACATGTGCAAAGAAGGCCTACTGACGCTCCAGTTCGAAGATGTGACTACGGGACAAAGGTTCAAGGCCGAAGGGGTAGAGGAAGACCTAGGAAAACTTTGGAAGAGACCCTAAAAAAAGACTTAGAGTACTTGGATCTAACCAAGGACATGACACAAAACTGAGCGCAATGGCGTTCTAGGATTCACATAGGCGACCCCACTTAGTGGGAAAAGGCTTTATTGTTGTTGTTGTTGGTGGTGGTCAATCACTGACAGTAAGTGATATGCATGATGTTTGTAAGTTTGTAAAATTAAGAATATATATATATATATATATATATATATATATATATATATTATATTATATATGTTAATTTGAATTGGTATTCTCACAAGCGATGCGTCGTTTGCATTCTAAAAGTAGACACCTTCTTGCGAAAGAGCAAACTTTGTATGGATCATTTGGTTCTTGATGAGTCCATATTATACCATATATTTTACCCTTATCTTAGTATTAATAAATTAGTTATTTTGGTAGAATTTTGATACTTTGTTATATATTTCCAATGTAGGACATTCGATTTCCTCTAGAGCAAAACGTGATCAAACGGATGAATTTTGGAGTGATTTCAATTGGGGGTTATTCGTGAGTCTTTCAAGATGAGTGTATCAAAATTTCAGATTTTTTTACTGAGCCGTTTGACCGTGGCAATGAAATAAAGGCTCAACGCGTAGCTTTCCCAAATTTACGTTTCTGGACATTTTTGGTATTTTGAAGGTCAAGATGGTATTTTAAAATGAGACCTTTTGGGACCAAATCAGAGTTGATTTGGTTGGTCAAAAGTCTTATTTTCTGAGAAGTTCGAATTTTAGTTTAAATAGGAAACTTTTTATTTCCTATTTTATTATTTTATTATGTTTCTTAGTTTTATTGTAACACTTTTTAGGGTTTTATTTTGTAGTAGTATAAATAAGACTTTTTAGCTGTTAGGGTGAGAGGGGGAAGAGAACACATGCAACATTGAGAGACGAGAAGAGAACATATTCACTACTTTAGAGAGCTTTGGAAGTTTACTTTCAAAGTGTTTTCTTTCCATGTTCTTAATAATATTTTGTTTTATGATTGTTCGTAACTAGTTCTTTACTAGGACGAAGCCATGAGCCTTAGCATGAATAAGTGATTTTATTAATTTGCTTATGAATGGATGCATGCTTGCTTTGAAATATTAATCACCATGATTAAACTATCTAATTGTCTTAGTGATTCGCGACCATTAGGTTTTTAGACAAGTAATTTGATGCAATTTCTGTTGGAACATCACCCTGAAATTGAGGAGGGCTTCTTGTGATTAGTAATTGTAAGTTCACTTAAGGCAAACATCACACTCTTAAGGGTTGTATGGTTTTTCAAAGGGTTTTAAGAAAGCTTAATGAGTCTTGCATGTTTATATTTGATATGAACATCACAGACAGGTTGCATGTTTGATATACGTTTTCGCTTGAACATCACGAGGAAAATATATATTAGGAAAACCTAACCTTCAAGGCATGTATGTAGAAATTCATAAGTAATTGGTAAACTACATAGGATTGTTAAGGAAACGGTGGAACACTAGGCTTTTACAATTTGGTTTTCAAAACGTTTTCTTTTGTTTTCTTTACTTTGCTAATTTCGTTAACCTTTTTAATTAAATTCATTTTTATTATTTTTAAGTTCAAAATCAACTTTTTCCAATCTTTGTTTTCAAATAATTAATTAAGAATTAGTTTAAATACAAATTATTCATTCAATCTTTGTGGAAAACGACCTTACTTGAGCCATTTATATTACAACAACCTTGTACTCTTGCAAGTTTTTTTTAAGTGTTTTTATCCTTATTTTTATAGGTGGTAAAAATCCTATTAGTTCTTTTCCAAAAGAATGAGCGGGTTTTAGGAGTTGTGTCTCTCTTCCGTTAGATATGTGTACCCGCAGTATCAACTACTTGGAGACGCCACCAAACTAGTAATCTATACCCATGGTGGGTCTATCAAAGTGAATTTGATATACGCGTGGTTTTCATGATGATCAGCTAAGTTTCATGAAAATTTGCCAATTGTAAAATGAATCTTGTGATTCTCACATGATCAATCCAACGTAACGATACAAGGAGATGTGTTATTGTGAGACACAATCTCTGTGGTATGAAAATACATAATTATATGAACATGCATGCTGATCAAGTTTTGTCTTTTGAAAAATTATAAAGGATTAGCTAATTAACATTAAGGAAGGTATTACTTTGACAACTACAATAAAGAAAGTCATAATTTCACCCCACATGTTAGTCGAATGCCTGCAAGAAAGGGTTAAGCATTTCAAAATGAGAGTTCAGCCATGGAAAACTCTCAAAGATCAAAGGGTAAAGGTAGAAGTGCCAATACGTGCTTATCCCAAGAGACCTGGCTTCTCTGTCATTCCACTTCCCATATACTCTTATCCCCTCCTATTTATGTGGTCACGGTTAAACCACGTCAACATTTTAATTACTATTGTTTTTTGTCTTATTATCTCTATAAAAAAATCAACATAAAATGTTGACATAGCTTAACCATGACCGCATAAAATAGGAGAGGATAGGAGTGTATGGGAAGTGGGAGGACATAGAAGCCGGATCCTATCCCAATAAGACTAATGAGGTCTCAAAGCCTGGAAGTATAGATAGACAGAGAACCTATCTTTCACATGTTTTTCTTAAAGTATGAAATTAAATTATTGATAGCATTAAAAGGCAGCTACAATGTGAGAGAATGAATAGTGGGGGTATGTCTTATCCTCGAGACTAAGTATCTAAGTAAGAAGAAACGAAATGTAATTTGTTTTGTAATTCATAGTGATTAATTCACTGGACTTCGTAAATTAAATTTATTATTAGTAATTTATTAAGGTATATGGAAAAACTGGAGTTTTTTTTTCTACAAATACCGGGGGAGTATACCCAAATGTTAGTCAAGTAAACTACTTAGTAAATCCGGACATATGTTTTCAAGGAGCATATGTATCGAGGACTTAATATGGAAAAACAACTATACTCTCAAATGAAATATAATTTCATAAGATGGAAGCACGCACCAAAAGGAATAGTCAACCTAATGGATCCAATTTGAGAAAGATTGACTAGAGTGTAAGTTGTGTCATCGAATGGAATGGGTTAAAAACCGTAATTAGAGTAGTGTCTACATATTCATTTGCATATCATTGAGACAATTTCCATTCATGTGGAAGATTGTTAGAAAGTTGATATAAAAATTGATATTAAATTTCTTCAATGAATGAAAATTATTAAAGAGTGTGTTGGATTAATTACATAGCTCAATAAAAGCCCATTGAATTATTACAAATTAGCCCAATAATATAATATTTCTAATCTATTTTTTATTTAAATATTGGGTAAACTGCCAATTTAATCCTTGAATTATCACCTTAGTAAAAATTAGATCCCTAAACTATTTTTTCAGAAAAATTAGTCCTTAAATTATAAAAATCTGTCAATTACATCCCTAATGTTATATTCAAAGCTACTATATTCAATTTTCCGTCAATTTAAGTCACGTTACTTGCATGTGATACACATTGGAGGGTATATTAGTACTTTTTCATAAAGAAATAATGAATAGAGTTAACTTTGGATGATAAATTGGTACTTATTCATAAAGAAATAGTGTAAGTTAACTTTTGAGGGTAAATTAGACATTAATTCGCAATCTATATAAAATTTAATATTAAATTTCTTTATTTTTGGTCAGAGCCCAATATGATATTTTCAATATATTATTTATTTAAATATTTCTTAGGAATTTGATTTGGGGTCAAATTCAAAGGGAAGTACATTCCCTTCCAAGGAATGTCTCCTTTCAAAGTTCAAACTGATGAGTGATGAGTTGCATCCTTCAATCCAATACGATGCATTGGTTGACTCTTCAAATTGGGACACACTCTTTTGGAAGAGACTCATCTGCATCTATAAATATAAGAACACTCATCAGGCTTATTAATTCAATTTCATTCCATTCAATGCATATTGACTACAAAATAAAAAGCCATTAGGATTGCATCATCCCATTTTGTGAGAGAGTTCCTGCATAATATGATTCAAGAATCCTTGTAAATTGAAGCAAGGAAGTGGAGTCGTTGTATCTTGGGAGACGAGTGCTAGTAACTATTAGCACCTCTGTATGGTGTAATTCGTCGTAAGATCAAAGCATCTAACGCTTGCCTCGACTCAATTAAGGTTATTCTAAAACTTATTTAATTTTGTATGCCAATTCTAGTTTGATTGCTATTTAATAGCAATTTAGCACTATATTTACCAACAAACTATGGCTAGGAAGAGATGATCGTTGAATCTAATACGTAGTGGCCAAATAAATGCATTCAAATGGTACCAAGCAATAGTATGACCACTTGCCACCTCCATTAACAGATAGTGCTTACAAGCACCTCATAGTGAATACAAAAGATGTCTTATGAGTTAAGTCATGACATAAACACACACTCATGACACGTACCAATTCTCCCCATGCTAACCCATAAACTTTACTATATAAATAAATACAAAGTAACAAATATACATATATATGAAAATTAATAAATATAGAAATCTAATAAACACACACTCATGACACGTACCAATTCTCCCCATGCTAACCCATAAACTTTACTATATAAATAAATACAGAGTAACAAATATACAGATATATGAAACGTAATAAATATAGAAATCTAATAAACACACACACATATATATGATATCTAAAAAAGCTCTATTTTAAAGAATCATAGTAAACATATATTTTAAAAATACGGAGTCTCACACAAGTTAAAGGAACCAAAGTAAACGACTTCAGACTCTCCAAGTTAAATTTGGATGGATTCATTGGTGGCCCCTTCTGGAAGAGATTTGTCTGAATAATTGAATCTCTTCTAAGCATGGAATGAATGCAACAGTGCATACCTCAAATATATTTTAGGGATACTTTGGATGTGCTCCTTAGTCTCTAATATTCTCTTATTCAAACCTTAATGATATTCAAAGTTTGATCAAAATCCCTTGACTTTGTACACCTCATTATATTACTATTAATATTTTTATTTTTTATAGTTTTGACATTAATTGTTTGATATTTTATGAGATTTATAAACCTATAAATTTAAAATCTCTCAGTATAATACTATTAGAAATGGCTACTGTCACAGCCCGTCCCGAAATTTCATATTTGTTGATATGAAATGACGGAATTGCCCTTGACGGTTGCTAAGGTACGTGTGGCGTTATTTGAATAAATGCCTACTCTCCTAAAATCTTGGAAAATAATTTGAGTTGGATTAAAAGTTTGGTATGCATGTTTTGTGTGGTTAGGGATTTAAAGAATTGGATTGTGTTGTTTTGGTTGGACCACACACGGGACACATACACTATCTCCTACCCCTGCCCTCTCTCTCTCTCTTCCCTCTCAGTTCACTCTCTCTCTCTCTCTTGAAACCGTACAGACAAGAACCAAGGACCCTCAAATCTTCACAGATCGAAGGTTCTAAGGTAAGAATCGAACTCCTCTTGAGTCCCTGAGTTAAAATATACTAATTTTAGAACTTAAAACCTTCGATATCATCGTGAAACCATAACCCCAAAAATGTGCATTGTTCATGCACACGTGAATTGTTGAATTTTAGGGAATTCTAAGCTTACAGTGAGCTTAGTAAGGTCCTAAGGAAGCTCGGAGTGTTTAGTTTGAAGGTTTTGGAAGTCGGGATCGCCGAGTTCAAAGTTGGCCAGTTTTCTTGGAATTTCTCTGGTGAGATTTCGTATGTTTTTGAACCTTAAAGTAGTGTAACGTGATTCTACACGCTTAGGGCTTCAATTTGATATAAAATTCGTGAAAAATGGTTGAGAAATGATGGAGAACAAGGAGATTGAAAAATCTCCAGTTTTCCGGAGACCGGCAAAACCAGTCCGGCGACTGGAGGAAGAAGGTGACGCGCGTGGGGGCGCGTGGGTCCGTGCCCCTCCCGGCGCGTGGGATCGCGTGCGGCCTCGAAAAGTTTTTCTAAAAATACCTCGACGTTCGTGATGTCGAGTAGGTCACTGTGGTATATTCATATACCCAAATTGAGCATCATATGAGAAGTTATTTCGAATTATCGGTTATGTGCTTTAATTAACGTTTTTATAGTTGTTTCGCATATAGGTGATACCTATCCCGAGGACGAGCGCATTCAAGGACGTCACGGGGGTTACGACCCTTCGACTTACCAGTAAGTGGGCAATATTTTCTGTATTTACCTATATACTATTGATTCTTCCCAGAAATTGAATTTAAATGAAAGTGTGTTTTGAAATGCCATGCATGCATATTATGAATTATATGAATTAGTAATTGATGCATATATATGTGAAATGGTGTTGTGGACGCACATGTGAGTATCATGTGAGTTTTATGTTATTCATGTGAACTATTGATGATGTGAATTGTGTTGGGAGCTCATAACCTGCACCCCTGGTGTTAATGCTTATATTATTCACCCTGCACCGCACGCTCACCTTGGATCCAAGTAGGTGCATGTCGTACAGACCATTAGAGGGTTCTGACATGTCGTACAGACCATGAGAGGTGGTTCCGACTTGTAGGTGATTTTAGATTATTATAAAGTTGTTGATGAGAGAAGCACTAGAGCGTATTCTTACACCTTTCTTATCGCACAGACTACTTCAAGTAGTTCCGATTTATGTGCAGAGTAGCGCTGTACAATTCACTGCGGTGACTCCGGTTGGATTGGATATTGAGCTTTAGAATTAACCGTACAGGACCAACTGCAGGGTCTCCGGTTGATTCATTATTTCACCTGTTATATTGATGCATCCTTATTCTGTTATTGACATTTATAGCATAGCATACTTTCTGATTTTTGATAAAGAATTGTGATTTGAGATATATGAAGATTATATGCATATTATGTTATTTTCTGGGAAAGTATACAGGTTTTACAGCGAGGGGTTAGAAATGTTATTAATTGAAATGTTTTCAAAAAGCTTTGTTTTACTGACCCACTCAATGTTTTTTTGCGCCCCTCCAGGTTCTAGTTAGCAGCGTTGGTGACCCACGAGGATTCCCACGGTGTACTGACAAACTACATAAATGTAGGACTCACCTTCGAGTGTTGTAATTTAGTTATGGTTCTACTTGACTGCACCTAGTACTTATGCTCTGATTATGTGTGTTTCACACTTAAACTCATCTAGCATGCCAATTGGATATTATTGCTAGTATTTGGTTTTTATTTCTTCGTATTTCTCTTACCTATTGCTTCCGCGTCGCACTTTTGGTTACGTCACACTCACGTGACGGCCAGCACGCCTTGATTCTAGGATCGGGGTGTGTCGGCTACAATAAAAAAATTCAAAACATTTTAATTGAATAAATGGATAAAAACTATGTAACAATAAGAAATAATAAATGGCAAAAGAATGTATCCGTTGTGTTAAAACAAATTGGTACATTTCACATATAACAAAGTGGTACATTAATAACAAATAATGGGTACATTATAAATAAATTAGGTTACAAATAAAAGATTAAAAAAATTATGAGTACAAATGAAATTTTAAAAAAATATGGGTGCAAAAAGAAATTAATACATGGGTACAAATTCAAACTAAAAATAAAATACTACAAATTTAAAAAAAAGGTTGCAAATTAAAAGTGGGTACAAACTAAAAATATAAATATACCATATGTAATTTTTCTATCATTGATTAATTATACAATATCACGTGATGGTAAACACATGGGCACAAATACAAATAAAACTTAAAAAAATATGGGCACAAAAAGAAATTAATATATTGGTACAAATTAAAACTGAAAAGAAAATTGGTACAAATTAAAAAAGGTTTGCAAATTAAAAATGGGTACAAACTAAAAATAAAAATATATGATAAAAAATTTAGTCATAAATATAAATATACTAATTGTAACATTTTTAACACTAAATGAATATTTTTAGGTAAAAATATTTTATTATTGAAATAATTAATGATGTTATTAATACCCAAGGATCTTGATCAAAATTTGAAAAAGAATAATGTTTTAATCAATGAAGTAGTAAAATGAGGGATGGGAACCTAATTTCTCCTATATTGGGATTTTTTTGTACATCATGCAGGCTATGCAGCTGATCTGCTTTTGATCAGGAGCTCCATTCCGCAGGACTCTATCATAACAACCACACAGCGCATTGGTTATTAAATTCTAAACTGTTATGTTTAGCTTTAATTAACAACTTGTTGATGTGGCAATACTTATAAAGAGTACTTGCAAATTTATTGATAGAGATTTTTACCACCTGGATAAAAATACTTAAAAATACTTGTAAGAACAAAGTTATCGTATTATAGCAGCTTAAGTAAAGTCGTTCTCCACAAGGATTGAATGAATAACTTATGTAAATACCAAATCTTAATTAATTATTTGAAAACAAAGTTGGGAAGAGATTGATTTTATGAGCTAAAATATTAAAAACGAATTTAATTAAAAACAATTAAAAAAATTGGGAAAGTAAAGAAAACAAAATAAAATAGTTTAAATAAAAAAATTAAGCACTAAGGTTCCGCTTTCACCTTAACAATCTTACGTATTTCTTTCAATTACTTATAACTTGCACATACAATTTGAAGGTTAGGTTTTCCTAATGTATATCCAACTTGGAATCTTCAACATAGAACGTATATCTAACATACAACCCGTCCGTGGTATCCAGATCGAATATGAACATGCAAGACTCATTAAGTTTTGTGAAATCCTTTTAAAAAACCATATAACCCTTAAGACGTGTCGTCCATCCTAATAAGTTACATATATTAACCACAAGAAGTCAGAGCCAATTTCAGGGACAGCCCTCCGCCAAAATTGCATCAAATTACCTTTCTAAATATCCTAATGGTAGTCAATCATCAAAATAATTAGATAGTTTAGACCGGTGATTAATAATTCAAAACTTGCATGCATAATATCATAAGCAAATTAAAAAGAAACTACCTATTTTTGCTAAGGCTCGTGGCCTCGTCCTAGCAAACGAAACTAGTTATGAACAGTCACAAAATAAAATATTATTATTAACATGGATAAAAAACACCTTGAAAATAAACTTGAAAAGCTCTCTGAGTGGTGCTTGTGTTCTCCTCCCTTCCTCTTTTCCTCATGGCTTAATAGCCTTATTTATACTAATACAAAATAAAACCCTTAAAGATCTTAGAATAAAACTAGAAAACATAATAAAATAATAAAACAAAAAATAAAATATTTCCAATTTAAACTAAAATTCGAACTTCTCAGAAAATCCATCTTTTGATTGACAAATCAATTCTGATTTGGTCCCAAAATGTCTCATTTTTAAAGATTGAGACGTCCCTAACAATTCCTCAAAAGGAATCTTCCTCAAAATATGTCATCTTGACCTCCAAAATACATAAAACGTGCAAAAACGTCAATCTGGAAAAGATGTGTGCTGAGCTTTTATTTCATCACCACGGTCAAACGGCTTTGTAGAAAAATCTGAAATTTTGACACAATCATCTTGAAAGACTCATGAACATATCCAATTAGAATCATTCTAAAATTCATCCGTTTGATCACTTTTTGCTCCAGAGAAAGTCTAATGTCCTACATTGAAAATATATAACAAAGTATCAAAATTCTACCATAATAACAAATAAACTATAACTAAGATAAGGGTAAAATATATGGTATAATAGGGACTTATCATACATCATGCAGGCTATATAGCTGATCTGCTTTTGATCAGTAACTCCTTTCTGCGGGACTCTATCATAAAAACTGTTGGTTAATAAATTCTAAACTGTTATGTTTAGCTTTAATTAACAACTTGTTCATGTGGCAATAGTTATCAAGGGCTGAGATTGTATCTTTAGTCTTAGGCTCAGATGTTAAGCAAGTGACAAGGTCTTATAAGGCTTTGTAAATGCATGGTAGGATGAACTCATAGGCTTTCCTATATTCTGTCTAGCCTAACGGCTAGATTTGTACTCTTGTGATGGAATGAAATACACACACAGATTGCATGTTTCATGCTCTTTGAGATTGGGATCCAAGTTTTTGTTTCACCATTTTTCTTCGTTTTACGTTCTTCTTCCTTCATCATGGTTGTTGCCCAGAAATTCATTTGAATACAAAGAGAGATTGTAACATGGTATCTAGAGCTCAAGTTCGATTCTGAACTGGGTATTTGTTGTATGAAATTTTTGTGAGAAAATCCAATGAGAAATCTCTCAACTTCATTCTGATTCGAGCTAAATGGCTGGACCTAGAAGCAGTGAGCTACAAGCTTCCTTTTTTTATGGAACGGAATTTGAATTCTAGAAAGTCAAGATGATTGCTATCTTCAAATCGTACAAGATTTGGAAGTGGCAGACAAAGAGATTGTAATCTCATAATCAAAGAAGAAGAAGGAGAAAGCTAAATCGAAGATGGAGGAGGATAGATCTTCATCCGTTTGTTGAATTGTAAGTCTCTAGCTGGTTAGGAAATAGGATGTGTATTACATTTGTGTATTCACTTAAGTCTAAATACCAAGTGTGTAGCTCTAATATAGTAAGGCAAATAATGCCAGATGTAATGATCCTAGCAGCTAACTAAATGTAAGGCTGAGATTGTTATTGTGAAGAGAGATTCTAACGGTTATAAAAAGCACAGAATGTGTGTGAATTGTAGTCAAATGAATGAGAACATGCTCTGCTAGATTTTGCAAAGACTACCTTCAAGAAAATTCCTCCATTGTTATCCTTCCTATTTTTTTTGTTCTTCATCTATTATTCATAACCAGTCTTCTGCAAATCACAACATGGCCTCATAGCCAGTTTCAATTATTTGAATTTGGGCATGAAACTGTGAATCTATGAGCTAAATCATAGCTAGCTCGAAGCTCTATAAAGATTGTTGGAGCTCTGATACCATCTGAAACCTGTATTCAACTAATTCAGATCAACAATGTCTGGATATGGAGGCTCGGAAGTGAGAACTCCAATTTTCTCCGGTGAGAACTACGAGTTCTGGAGAATTAAGATGGTGATGATTTTCAAATCACATGGGTTGTAGAGTCTGGTTGAAAATGGAGTTATAATTTCCTATTAGAAGAAGAAAAAGAAGGTTGAAAGATCATCGGAGGATGAAATCGATGAAGAAATGGCTACTGTGTTGATGAAGAACGCAAGGGCCTTGGGAATTATCCAAAATGCAGTCTTTGATCAAATTTTCCCTCGAATCGCCAACACTGAAACAACAAAGATGGCATGGGATCTATTGTATGGAGAGTACCATGGTGGTGATCAGGTTAGATCAGTAAAACTTCAAAACCTTAGGTGTAAGTTTGAATATGTTAGAATGTGTGATAATGAGCCTTTATCTGGGTATCTTACAAGACTAAATGAGTTAATTAATCAGATGAAAACATTTGGTGAAATTCTCCCTAATGAGAGACTTGTGCAGAAGGTTTTAATTAGTCTTAGTAAACCATATGATCATATATGTTTGGTTATTGAGAATACAAAATGCTTAGAGACTGTAGAATTGTAGGAGGTTGTTGCAATCTTAAAAAGCCAAGAACATTTGCACACTGTTGATACAATTAAGAGAGTTTTTGCCTCACTCTCTATGAATTCAAAAGAGCAAAACAAAAGCAGTGCTCATTCTGGTCCATCCATAGTTCAGAAAAATTGGAATCCCAAGGGTAAGAAGTGGGAATCAAAATCCAAGTTTCAACAGAAACCTTTTGAGAATACTTATCAGAATGTGAATTCAACTCAACCAATGAGTCAAGAGGTTACCAAACCTCAATGCAAAGTGTGCTCTAAGTACCACTTTGGTGAGTGTAGGCACAAGGGGAAACCTAAATGCTTCATTTCTAATAAGTTTGGGCATTCGGCTAGACAGTGTATTGCTGGAAAGACAGTACAAAAGGCAAACAGTGCAAACTAGGTGGAAGTGACTGGAAATCTGTTCTATTCCAACAATGCAATTACTGAGACAAAACTAATGGAGAATGGTACATTGACAGTGGTTGCAACAATTATATGACAGGGAATATAGAGCTGCTTGTTGATATGAAAACCAATGTTGCAGGAAAAGTTCAAATGCCAATTGGTGATCTTGTTAATGTTGCTGGAATAGGTTCTTTGGTCATTGACACAAGCAAGGGGAGAAAGTATGTTAGAGAAATGATGCACCTCCTTGGTTTGAAAGAAAATTTGCTCAGTGTTGGTTAAATGGATCAACATGGATACTTTTTATTATTTGGTGTGTGCAATGTGCTTGATTGTCCATCATTGGATTGTTTAGTTATTAAAGTGAAGAAGAAAGTGAATAGATGTTATCCATTGACCCTTCTACCTGAAAATCAATTTGCAATGAAAGCTTGTGTCACTTATTCTACTCAGATTTGGCACAAGAGACTTAGACACCTGCACTTTGGTTGTCTCAGGCAATTGAGAGACAAAAATATGGTTCATGGCTTGCCTCAACTTGAAATAATGTCTGTGAAGATTACCAGTATGGGAAGCAACACAGAGATGAATTCCCAAGGAATCAAGTGTAGAGAGCCAATGCTCCACTTGAACATATTCATGTTGATTTATGTGGGCCTATGAAAAATGACTCAATTGCTGGAAATAAGTACTTCATGCTTTGATGTGCAATAAAAAAACACTCAAATTAAACTCTCTTATTGACAATTATAGTAAAGATATAAGTAGGGATCGTTCTAGATTGAGAATTAGGATGATTGCTAATCTACTTAAAACAGACTTAAAAACATAAAACTAGGCTTGAAAACACTTACCTAGACTCAAAGAACTCAAAACAAACTAAAAAGGCTCAAAACATCACAAAACAATCAAATAGACTCAAACTAGACACTAGGAGGTGATTTGGACGAAAATTGATTTTAATTTGACTCAGAACACTTTAAAATACTTAAAACACAAGTTTGGACATATTCTAACTAATTTGACACAATAAAGTAAAGGGGATTGGGTTTTTGACAAATTTAAAGTAAAACAAGTAAACTAAAGACTTAAATAGATTTTGGCACGAAATTGGGGTAAATGGATGGGTGATAAGCTAGCTAGAGGGTTCTTCTCCACACATGACACACTTGTATGCAAAACGATTTCCAGTTGCTTTTCCAATAAACCATGAACCTCAATGCCCCAGATTAACCGTGAACAGCACTAATTAACCCTCAGATTTTCCTTAAGTCATTGAATTGGATGGATAACGCATCGGCAATCAAGTTAGTCTTCAATAGTTCCCTACATGAACATCATAATAGAGATACAATCAAAGATCATTAAGCTTTGTGAAAATCATAAGTATTGACAAGGCATTCGTAACTATGAACAGCATGATACTCCTGCCAGGAATTCACTTAACACGATTGTGACTAGCAACCTTCACTACTTATAAATATAAGTTCATAACGATTAGGTGAAATTCCCTTATATTCTAGCATCAAAACCTTGCATACAAACTAAGTAGCATCCTTTATTAACATACAAGAATAAGTTATCAATCAAACAGTTAAGTAAATTGAATTCACGATTTATAGAATCACAACTGGAAGTAATCAATTCATATTGTGAATATGTTCATGGCTTTGAATTTCCCGTAGCTAAAACGAGTTTAGCTCCTCATGTTCGCAAAACAAAGATAAATAAACTTAGACATTGAAAAAAAAAATTGAAAACACCTAAAAATGTTCCAGCAACCCAACTTGAAAGGCAAGCACATCCAAGGGTCCTCCTTCTTCTTTGTTATGGCACAAGGTATGAGTGAAGGTTTTTGTGATAAATTGTATGGGAGAATGGCTGAAAGTATGAATGATAGTGAATAGATGTGTTGATGGATCATGGAAAGCTGCGGCACAAGCTTAATTATATAGCAAAATATGTCAAAACCCTAGGGAATTAAGGCTAGGGTGCGACAGAATTAAAGGGAAAGAGAAAAGAAAGTTTTAATTATTTTAGAAGGATTTTAACTCTAAATCCACAAGGAAAAAGGTTAAGTCAAATTAGAATCCAAGGGAAAAGGGAAAGAGGATATGCGGCAAGGGTTTAGGAAAGAGGAAAGGGTATGTGCAACAAGGAAAAGGGAAGGAAAGTGGATGCCTTGCACGACAAGGGAAAGGGAAAGGGAAATGTGGTGTGGCATCCCTTTGTGGCTGGGATTAGGTCTTCTAAAACCTTAAATTAAGTGTCCTAATATCTTTGGGAACCCTCCTTGTGGCTAGAACTTAGTTGGATTAGGATTAGGAAAGGTTAAATCAAAATAAGGTAACTTGATTATTGTTTCCTCTTTTCTTGCTGAGTGTCCTTGTCTTCTTTTGTCTTGAATTTATTTCCTTCATCTCTTTGCTCATTCCTAACCTCATTTGGTCTTCAATTTCGTCCATCCACCTTGCTCCATGCATGTGCTATCCATTCCAAGCCCAAAAATGCTCCAAAATGCACTTTTTTGCTACTTTAGCTCTTTGGACCTACAAACACACGAAAATAGCTTAAAATACTAAAATAACTATGAACTAACAACATAAATGCAAGAAAACAAGCCAACTAAGTCACATAAATATGCTCTTATCATGCTTTTGATAGATGATCTTGCCAGAATGACTTGGCTATATTTTTTTAGATACAAATCTAAGCATTCAATTGTTTTAGAAAGTTCAAAGCTATGACAAAATTGCAAAATTGGATTCAAGATTAAATGTTTGAGAAGTGATAAAGAATGAGAGTTCAAGTCATCTGAATATGATTTGTTCAGTAAAAAAGAAGGGATACAAATACAATTCACTCTAGCATACACTCCACAGCAAAATGGAGTAGTGGAAAGGAAGAATAAAACAGTGGTTGAGATGGCAAAATCCATGTTACATGATAAGGGAATGCCATATTATTTTTGGGCTGAAGTTGTTCATACATAATTGTATATACTAAATAGATATCCTACAAAGGCTTTGGATAACATTACACCTTTTGAAGCCCACTCTCGAAGAAAACCAAGTATTACTCACTTAAGAATATTTGGTGCACTATGCGATGTACATGTTCCAACTGAACTTAGACGTAAACTTGAGCCTAAAAGTTTCAAAAGAGTATTTGTGGGATATGCAACTTGTGAAAAGGGGGTATAGAGTATTTGATCCAATATCCAAGAAACTTGTCTTGTCAAGAGACATTGTTTTTTATGAAGAAACTGGTTGGAATTCGAAAGAAAATGCAGAACAATCTTCCCTTACTGTTGGAAGATTTGTTTACAACAGTTCAAGCATTGAAAACAATGGAGGTGTAGTGTTATCACTTGCATCACCTACACTTGGAAGAAATCTCAATATTGATGACTCTGGTATTCAATCTAAAGTTCTCTCCTGAGGTGAATCCTTTAGTAAAACAAGTTAGAACGAGAGTCTCACCCAATCATTTGATCATACTCCATTGAAATGGAGGAAACTAGATGAAGTACTAGCACAATGCAATCTTTGCATCATGGATCCAGAGAAATATGAATATGCTATGCGAGATGAGTCTTGGATAAAGGCAATGAAGGATGAATTGTTTATGATTGAGAAAAATGGTACCTAGAAGCTAGTTGATAGGCCAACTGAAAAACATGTCATAGGGGTTAAATGGGTCTTCAAAACAAAGCTAAATCTTGATGGTTCAATTTTGAAAAATAAGGCGAGGTTGGTTGCAAATGGCTATGCACAAAATCCCAGATTGGATTACAATGAAACCTAAGCTCTAGTTGCTAGGTTGGATACTATCAGGACTCTAATTGCCTTGGCTGCACAAAAGAGCTGGAAATTGTATCGGTTAGATGTAAAATCAGCATTCTTGAATGGAGTGTTAAAAGAAGAAGTCTATGTTGACCAGCCTGAAGGTTTTGTCATAAAAGGGAAAGAAGACAAAGTCTACAAACTGCAAAGCTCTTTATGGTTTAAAATAGGCACAAAGAGCTTGGTATGGAGAAACAGACACATATTTCTCACAATGTGGGTTTGAAAAGTGCTTGAGTGAACCAAAATTGTACATAAAGACAAGGGGGACATGAAGAGTTCAAGGAGGACATGAAGAAGAAATATGAAATAACAGACTTGGGTCTCCTTCATTACTTTCTTAAGATGGCGGTAATTCAAACTAACTCAAGTATTTTTATCCATCGAAAAAAATATGCAAGTTTGGACTGAGTGAAGGAAACTTTGTAAACACTCCTCTTGTAGCAACTGAGAAGCTAACCAAAGATGATGGAAGTGGACCTGCAAGTGAAGAAATGTATAAAAGCATTGTATGAAGTCTATTATACCTCACTACCACAAGGCCTGAACATTATGTATGCATCAAGTCTATTAGCTAGGTTTATGCACTGCCCTACTAATAGACACTATGGAACTTCAAAGAGGGTGTTTATATACATCAAAGGGACTCTAGATTATGGGTTGGAGTATGTGAAAGGAAAAAAAACTTGCTTGGTTGGCTATTGTGATAGTGATTAGAGTGGTTCTTTGGAGGATAACAAGAGTACATCAGGATATGCCTTCTCTATTGGTAGTGAAGTCTTCTCTTGGGCTTCAGTTAAGCAAAGTTGTGTTGTACCATCGACTGCAGAGGCAGAATACATGAGTGCATCTGAAGATACAGATCAGGCAATATGGTTGAGGTTTGTTCTAGAGGACTTTGATAAGTTACAAATTGATGCAATCTCTCTTCATTATGATAACACATCTACCATTGCCATTACCAAGAACTTTGTAAGAACTTTGTGTTCCATCAACAAACTAAACACATAGACAGGAGATATCATTTTATCAAAAATGCATTGCAAGAAGGCATTATTGATTTAGTATATTGTCCCACAAACGAGCAATTGGCAGACATCTTCACAAAGTCTCTTGCAAAGGATCGATTTAGTTTCTCAAGAGTATGCTTGGAGTGAAGTCAGCTTTAGACTTAAAAGGGAGTGTTGAATTGTAAGTCTATAGCTGGCTAGGAAATAAGATGTGTATTGAATTTGTGTATTCACTTTAGTCTAAATACCAAGCATGCAACTCTAATATATTAAGGCAAACAATTCCAGATGTAATGATCCTAGTTGCTAACTAAATGTAAGGCTGAGATTGTTTTTGTGAAGAGAGAGAATCCACCTTGGATTCTAATGGTTATGGAAAGCACAAAGTGTGTGTGAATTGTAGTCAGATGAATGAGAATATGCTCTGCTAGATTTTGCAGAGAGAGAAACCTTCAAGAAAATTCCTCCATTGTTATACTTCCTATTTTTCATGGTCTTCAACTATTATTCATATCCAGTCTTTTGCAAATCACAACACCGTTGATGATGAAACGATGGTGAACTTGATACTTATCTGGAGAAGCAACTTATGAAGGATGTCAAAGCTTTGGGGATCATCCAGAGTGTAATGTCTAAGGACATATTTCCTTGGATCGTGAACAGGAAACATTAAAGGTGTCTGGGATAAGCTGCATGAGGAATTCAGAGGTGATGATCAAGTAAGGTCTGTCAAACTTCGAAGCTTACGCCGTGAGTTTGAATATATGCAATGAAAGATAATGAATCATTGTCTAATTATCTCTCTCAAAATGTTTGAATTTTTTTATGGGAAGTGTTATTGGCACTTCGAAAATCTCATTTTACACTCCTCACATGTGTATTTTTCTTTCCTAATATAGAAAGTTTGGAGTGTAGAATGAGATTTTTGAAGTGCTAATAACAATTCCCTTTTTTATTATAGCCGTTTCTAATAGTAATATAATCAGGGATTTTACATTTGAGATTTATGCTATATAGACATACACAACACAAAATATGGGGTTATAAATCTCATAAATTGTCAAACAATTAATGTCAAATATATAGAAATATACATATTAATAGTAATATAATAAGGTGTACAAAATCAAGGGACTTTGACCAAAATTTTAATACCATTAAGGTTATATATATATTAACATTATGTGACCTAAATAGTAATTTTATATAGGGCATAAAGTCATTTAGTATTAAATTTTTATGTGATATGTATTTAACAATGTATGGAGTGACAATAAAACAAACCTTTAAGGATTTATAGGCCAAAAAAAAGACTTTAGGCTGCTTGGGGGCTCAAAGATCCAAACTCATACTCTTTGAAGTCCACATGGGTAAGTTTGAGAGAGCAAACCTAGTTTCTTCCTTTCGCTAGCAAGCTAACCAACTTAGTTAGGAAGGAACCAAGCCCTGAGCCTTAGAGTCACTTGAAAGCCCAGCAAAACACTCATTGAATGAAGAGAGAAACTGACTTTCCTTTCCTAGCTCACACAAAAGATCAACGTATGAAAGCAAGGAGACATGTTACCAAAAGTAACATGTGTGGAAGGTTGACTTGGGAAAGCAACACCTCAGAAAGAAAGTCCAGCGCGTGCTTCACGAGGTAGCAGCAACTAGTTGCCTTGCACCAAAACGGAAGTGTAGGGAGAAAGGGAGAGGACCAAGCCACAATTAGAGATTCCTTAGGAACACTAGAAAAAGTCATTCACCTAAAAAATAGAGGTCTAAAGCTATTAAGTGGGGATCATAAGAACACAGAGGTTCAAGGGGAAGAACGTTAGGATGATTGTACTGCACTAAGGTAGGGAAATATCTCCATTAGTGTAAACAACCTTAAATCCCATAAAGCATCACTCTACAACTTTAGTATTTTCCATAACCTTCCTTTGAGTATTCCCGCCCTCAGAAACCTTGTTACCACCCTTAAGAAGCCCATATTATCCAACCTAGAACACCATGTAACCATGCAAGCACTCTCTATCTCTCATGCTAAACTAATAAACTTCTAGCTTCCACACCACCCCTCACTTGAGCAAGCTATTATTTGCTTAATCCTGCTATCTTCGAGTCATTGATATAATCGGAATATTTCTTAAGATGTGCTAATTCTTTCGAGATATTCCTAGACTTTATACAAAAGCGAACCAAAAGAGACAAGAGAACATTCTCAAAGCCCAAGCCCACCTTGACCTAAAAGTCCACAACAAGTATTAACCCGTTATGATTAGTTATCTTTAAGTTTAGGGGGACGACATGCTTTTCTTAGATGATTAATGTATAACCCACCCATAATGTGGTTCGACTAACTCATGATCCAAGCTAATCGAGAAGTTTTTCTTTCTCTATTGTACTTAATGCTTAGGCCAAACATTTATGAACAATTGCACTCATATTTGACCAAAAGTTCCTAACAACCCTGTTTAAAATCTTGGGGTTAAAGAGACATGACCTCAAGCTTAAAAACCTATCCTTATCTTTTTAGGAGAGTTCAGGCTTCAACATAACAATATAAGGAGTAGTCTAATTCTCTATGAGCTCATACAAGGTTTGTTCTTCCACTAATACGGTATTCATTCTCAACAATATAAAATGGGTTCATGGTCATATTACATATCAATTCAATAATACATTATTATATGTTGAAAGACTTACACATCTTTTTCTTTTTCTTTTTTTCAGAACAGAATGACACAACATTAAAGAACTCGTTACGCGTAAGTCCTTATTTTACCACCAAAACTTTTAGCTTGTGTAGTGGAACAAATGAAGCATTTTACAAAGCAAAAGCAGACTGGAAAATGGAAATAGCCAACCTAGCAAATGTTTTTTGAGCTACATACAATACCGGCATGGGGAAAAAGAAGTTAAAGCAGCTTTTATTATTAAACAACCCCGTGATATTGACATAGCCAATGGAGGAGAACCACGTGTATGCACTGGAAGCCAACTTGCTGATTACTGCTAGGGTTGGGTTGGGTTAGAAACGGTTCAGTTTTCTGTTAAAACCGAAATCAAACTGAAATTTTGGTTCAGTTCGGTTCGGTTCAATTTTTTTTCGGTTTTGGTTTTTTATGTTCGGTTTCGGTTTATTTTCGATTTTTTCCATGATTTTTTTTTAATCTGGAAGAAATTTGCAACGATTGAGCAATGAAGATGCAGAAACTTCCGCATCAAATGAATACGAACTAGGACGATTGGCCATGGATCTGACATTATTTGGTGTTGGTGCGTCTTTCTTGTTGTGGACCCGAAAGCTCTCGCAGAGAAAACGCATGCATGTGTTAAATCATTGATTTTTCCATGAAAATAAACCTAATACAACTAAATAGCAGCCAGGAGAGATTTTTACCTTGGGGGTTTATTCTTAGTCCCAAACCTCTCGTCAGCCATGGCAACATTTATGCATCTGCTCCCAAATCACAATATAATCTCCCAATTCGGAGAGGTTCTGATTCGAAAGGGTGGGAGAGAAAATCATGGTTTGGAAGAAGGAATCCGCGAGGAGGACGGGATAAGATTGAAGATAGTGATTTGGAGAGAGAGAGAGAGAGATTGAGGAAGCAAAGGCAGAGACTCAGGGAGGAAGCAACGGAGGGGAGAGAGAGAGTTTGAGAAAAGGTGAAAAACTGAAATGGGACTGTGAGTGATGGCTAGAGTTTGTAACTTAAGAAATTTTATAAAGCGTTAAATATTAGAAACCTATAAATAAATTACTGATACAACTATAACAACACAAAGTTTATAGTCAAGTTGGCTTGAAGCAACTACCCAACCTGGAGGTTAGGGGTTCAAACCCTAACGCCAACATGTTTTTGATTATTTATATATGATTTTTTTTTGGTCCGGTTCAGTTTCCGGACCTCAAAAACCAAAACCGAACTGGCCAGATTCGGTTCGGTTCAGTTTTGGCAATTTTAGTTCGGTTTTTTTTCGACTTCAGTTCAGTGCAGTTTTTAGTTTTTTGAACCCACCCTTAATTACTACAACCTTCGTTCCGACTCCTGACTTCACATGCGTTCACTTTAACTAACCCTTGGCACTTGGCTGTGTTTGCAGTCGATCACCTAAACACATGACGATAAACTATTTTCCATGACAATCATAGTACCACATGACGATTAACTCTCTTCCACGTGACGATAAACTCTCTTCCATGACGATCATAATACCACATGACGATACACTCTCTTCCATATAACTCTCTAACTCCATAAAAAGCATGAGTTTATGACCTGATACGAGTTCATCACCGAGGCCAGCCAGCAGCATGAGATCTGTTAATTTCTTGCACGATCCGTTAACACGACATGCAAATGACACAAAAATAATGTATTTCGGATCAACACGATAACAAATCAGGTTATTATCGGGTTACATGATAAGAACCCGTTAATAATGGGTCCTTAACAGGTTTACACATAGATAACACGCGAGTAACCTGTTTCGACACGTTAAGAAAAAAAAGTTATTTTGTTGATTTTAACTTTTAAAACTACTAAAAAACTTACTATAAAGTACAATAATCATAGTGTATTTGTATATTGTATATTAAATATGTATTATTGTATTATTGTTCTATATAAATTTAAAAAATTTAAGTTTTTTTTATAGTATATTATAGGCAAAGAAGTGAGATTAAAAATGTCACATCCCGGCCCGGGGTGAATCACTTCCCGGGCCATCTTCACCACCGTAGCACGAAATTATCCGCTTTGAGCTTACCATTCCTTCACAGTTTTGTTTTTGGGAACTCACGAGCAACTTCCCAGTGGGTCACCCATCCTAGGAGTGCTCTGGCCTTTTTCTCGCTTAACTTTGGAGTTCCGACGGAACCCGAAGCTAGTGAGCTCCCAAAAGGCCTCGTGCTAGGTAGGGATGGGAATATACATTTAAGGATCACTCCCCTGGGCGATGTGGGATGTTACAAAAAAATTATAAAACACACATTAACAAAAAAAGTATCAAGTAATTTAAAAATACTAAACGCATAAAAAATTATAAAAATTAATTTACAACTAAGAAAAATGTGAAAAAATATGCAAAGGCTCGTGATCACAACCTCTATTCTTTGAGTATAGATACATCGTCGTTTGAATTTTTAAAATCGTAAAAAACCTCATGAATAGTATTTTTAAGAGAGTTCAAAATAAACAAAATTTATAATAATTAATGTACACGTTTAAAAAATATGAAAATATATATTCCTCAACCTTAAAACACAACTTCCTTTAATTTGGGTATCTTGAACATTTGGTATTTTGTAGTAATGTACTAATATTTTTTTATTATGTTCTTATTTTGAAGTATGTAATACTTGAAAAAAAAAATGTTTTTTTTTTTATGTTTTGAATTATGTGATAATGCAATATGCATATACTAATTTAGTATTATGTTTTCTATTCTTTTTTTTTTATCAAATTATGTTTTTCACTTTCATTATTTATTGATTTAAAATATATTTTCTTTAACAGGTTGTGAGTCAGGTCATATTATCTGATAAGATTAACGGGTCAATTTTGAATCGGATTATATTACCCACTTATTTTAATCGATGTTACACGATATGATCCTGTTTGGGCCCAAAATAATAGTTTGGGCCGAGGGTAGGATCACTCTCGGCCCAGGAGGCCGGGCGGCAAAGGGACCATGGATCGGTCAACCCATGGGAGTCCAAACCTAGGACGGTTAGGACGAATCCTAGTGCAATAGGGAGTCTCGACGGGGTCGGATAATCCAGGAAACTAATCCGGCGTAGCTAAGGACTAGATTTATAGTCCTAGTAGATGTAGGACTGGTCGAGGTGATCCGGAGAGGGAAACCTAGTCCGAGTAGGATTCAAACTCGGACTCAAGGTTCAGTACTATAAATAGGGGACACTGTGCAACATTCAAAGCCCCCTGAAAATCAACACAAAATTCCCCTGCGCAAACTCTCACAACTTGAGATCTTTTTCTTTTTCCTTTTTCGCTGACACATCTTCCGTTGGCATCAACAACACTGTGGAAGCAACCGGTGATATCTTAAGTCGGCATAGATAGCTCTGTCACCGTAGAGTCGGTCGGTCTCGCAGTATCTTCCGTTGGCATCAACAACACTGCGGCGAGAACGGTTGATTACCTATCCAAGTCTCGGTCGAGAAGGGTTTCCGAATCCTTATTGGTCGAGGTCATCTCATTAGCCTTCTCGGCGAGGTGAGGTGTCACAGTTATTACATTCGGCACATTGAAAGCTGAATTCGGTTCGTGAACTTTGTAAGAAATAGCAGCCTTGTCTTCAGGCTCGAAAACCCAAGAGGCCGAGACGTGTTCCTTTCTCGGCCGCAATCGCAAGACGCAGAAGTCAGTAGCGCGACCCAACGCAACATCAACAAATTTACTCCTCGGCCGAGCCTCGGCCGACGAGTTGGCACGCCCCGCAATCACCGAAGGACGTAGTTAGCTTAGAATATACTCGGCCTGCGCGCCACGTAGGCTTTGTAATTTCTAGGGTCAACATTTTGGCACGCCCGGTGGGACCCAGTGCTAAACTACGAAGTTCATGCCAATTGAAACACGATCGGTAAAAAAGAAAACAGCTATGGGAAAGTCGACAGCCGATTTGCCGAGTCAGAGCATAGGACAGAGTGTGCCACAGGCGCAGAATCCCCTTAGCGCTGGTACACCTGAGTCCACGAGCGCGACTCGCCAAGAGAGAGAAATTAATCTCGGTGGTCAGCTCCGTGGGTTAGAGATCCATAACAGAAACACAGGCGTCCTCAATGAAGGGATAATAGAGGAATGTGACGAGGATGGTGGTGAAGGATCTGATCCACCAACAAGGTCGTTTCTTCGGAAGCGACTGGAGGAGCAGTCTCGGTCAGTCGAGCAGACGTTCAGCCGAGGCATCGACAAACTGCATGACGCGATAGTCAGTTCTGCTGAGCGACAGAACAGGTTGCTCGAAATGTTGTTTAGTAAAGTCGGTGGCAGCAGGCCTGCTGATCTTCTCCAGCATTGTCCTCCAGGAAACAATCTGGTCCCGATTGTACCGGCCGAGCCTATTCCTGCGCCGTTGAAACCAATTAATTTGGAAAAAGGAGGAGGGTCAAATAGTAGGCCAGCTGAAACTGACCAGAGGGTCGAAGCAACACTTGTTGACATGACCGAAGTGCAGCGGATGATCGACTCGGCCATGAAAAAAGGGCCGAAGTTTCCCAAGTTTATTCATCCGTACCCAGCTTATGTGGAAACGTTTGGGTACCCGAAGGGATTCAAGATTCCAGATTTTAGTCTTTTTGCCGGTGAATCGTCCTTATCCTCATTGGAGCATGTGGCTCGTTTTACCGCGCAATGCGGAGATGTCAATAGTGACTTTCATGAGTTACGGCTGTTCAACTTTTCATTGACCGGCTCGGCATTTGCTTGGTACATTAATTTACCCCCCAATTCCATCCAGAACTGGGAAGAGTTGGTCGAGAAATTCCACGAGCAGTTTTATCGGCCAGGGATGGAGATGTCAGTCTCTTCGTTAGCAAGGATGGCTCAGGCATCTGATGAATCGCCAATGGATTATCTTACTAGGTTCAAGGCAGCCAAGAATTGGTGCCGAGTACCTTTACCCGAAGTCGAATTCGTCAGGCTTGCTTTGAACGGCTTAGACGTCGAATACAAAAAGAAATTCTTGGGGGCAAACTTTCGGGACATGTACGAACTAGCCCAGCATGTCGAACAGTATGACTATTTGCTCCGTGAGGAGAAGGTTTCGAAAACGCCATCTCGGGGGACGCTTTACAAGAATCCTACGGTTAACTACGTGTCTACCGAGGATGAATGCGTTAGTGTGGATGCGGCCGAGATAGTAATAGATAAGCCATACGTTTGTAAGGCGTTGACTCAGGTTGATTCTAGGGAAGTCAAAAGTCGCTCGGCCACTGAAGGAGCGTTGAAGCCGCCAAAGGTTTACACTTTTTATATTACCAAGGCTGACGCAATTTTTGACCAACTGTTGTCCGCAAGAATCATGAAGCTTCGGCCTGGCCACAACATTCCCAAGGCCGAAGAGCTTAAGGGAAAGGTGTATTGCAAGTATCACAATTCAAGCAAACACACGACAAACAATTGTGTCGTATTTCGTGACAACATCCAAAGCTGGATTGATAATGGTAAACTGAAATTTCCCGAAAAGAAGATGGGTGTTGACACTGATCCGTTCCCCACAGCAACCGTGAATATGGTCGACGCATGCCTACCTAAGGACAAAGGGAAAGGGAAGGCTGAAGCCGTTACGACGCAACGCTTCCGGACTCAGAATTCTCGGCCGCGCTTCATGGCCGATTTTCGTTCAAACGCACCACCTACGGCTTTAACGGGACCCGCTATTGTTAAACCTATGATGGATTATACCACCGACGAAGACAGCGGGACGGCGGTTTTGTGCAGAAAATGTAGAACGAAGGTCGAAAGCGAGTCAGAGGGGAAACCCCCTTCAGTTGGGACAGAACGGCCTGTGGCCGCAACCCGGCAAAGTGTTGCCAATGTAGGCCAACCTCAAGGTGTTTTTGACAGGCTTGGTCCTAAAGTAGGGGTGGAAGGGACACCCCCGATCCGGAGGCGCCTTGATTTTGATGATTCGTTCTATGACGATGATTACTACAAACGAAATTCTAGCAGCTCAGAATCATCGCGGAGCCAGAAAACCTTTAAACCTCCTGAACCTAAAGATCAACGGTGGTATACATATCATTCTTCGAGGGGAGTTTACACGGCACTGTCCAAATCCCAGAAACGTAGGCAACAAAGGATAGATTGCATGGCTCGCCGACAGACAGCCCATGAAACTTCGGTCCCTAAATGGCGGCCGAAGGACACGATTGCTCCCGATGATGAGCGACCAACTCCCGCTATCATGACAGAGTTGGTTCAAGGGAAACGGTCGATCGACCGAGATGTTGAAACTACGTTCGAGGAAGCTGATAAACGAATCAAACTTCTTCTTCGGCCAGGGGAGATGAAGGCACGCCTTGAGTTTTTCAGGCAGGAGGCTGACAGCAAATTCGCCCCG
Organism: Malus x robusta; assembly: GCA_963082935.1. Taxonomy (NCBI): domain Eukaryota; kingdom Viridiplantae; phylum Streptophyta; class Magnoliopsida; order Rosales; family Rosaceae; genus Malus; species Malus x robusta. The sequence goes on from OY720330.1 coordinate 22,136,114, forward strand.
CCAGCTATACAAGAACCTTTGATCAAAATTCGACGGAATTTGCATCCACCATTTCTTGGGGAGGCTTTGGAATATATGCGAGAATTTCATAAGCGACATTCGGCCAACGATCTGTATGGTTTGCCGAAGGCATGCCAGGACACTATTGATCTAGTCCTGACTTGTCCAGATGCCGAGCGAATCATCCAAAAGACCTCAGATCCAGGATTGAAAGCAAGGTTCCAGCATATCCGAGAAGCTCGTGTCCTTGGATTTGAAGTTGACCCGTACACCGATATCGATGCAGTTGACCTTCCTTTCTCGATGGAGGACCTTCAATACTTACGATATCACTTCGAGGTATTCTCAGCTGTTTCTCTTTTCGGCCTTACGGCCAATGAAGTTGCACGTGTCGCACGACTGGATGCTTATCTTGACATCAGGGATGCCCGGCTCCACTATCAAGAGCAGGTTCAGGCTGGGACCCCAGGAGCATTGTCAATTTCGACCCGACCTGAGGAGGTCGTGCAAGACCAACTCGCTGATGCAGCACCGCCGAATGAAGCCGTCACAGAGGGAACAGAGGAGTCTTGTTGTCCAGCTTTGACAGCAACGGAATCCGTAGTTGCCGACCAACCGAGTGAGGAGGGTATCGACCCAATGGGCCCATCAGTCCTGGATAATATGGAAATCAGTATGGTCCATGTGTTACCTGCCGATTTTCAATCGCGCACGGCTCAACCAAATTTCCTCGATGGAGATGTGGTTGCCGAAGAACCCGGCCATATTGATTTTGTGTCGATCGCTGAAGGAGAGTCAGCAACAAAAGATGAGGGTTTAAAGGCTGCCTTGGCCGAATTGTTCCCTCGGTCATCGTCGGTCAAGCTTCACCATTTAAAGCCATTATATGTGACGGCCCACATTGAGGGATACCCAGTCTCTAAAGTTTTTGTTGACTGTGGGGCTACCGTCAATATCATGCCTCTGAATATCATGAAGGCCTTACGCCGTTCAAATGACGAGCTTATTCCGTCAGGAATCACGATGAGTAGCTTCGTCGGCGACAAATCCCAAACCAAAGGAGTACTTCCGTTAACTGTGAATATTGCCGGTCGCACCCACATGACCGCCTTTTTCGTAGTTGATTCCAAAACCGAGTATAATGCACTGCTTGGTCGAGATTGGATCCATCAAACCAGTTGTATTCCCTCTTCGTTGTATCAAGTGCTTGTCTTTTGGGACGGCAAATCGGTCACTGTTCACCCGGCCGATAGCCAGCCCTTCGAAGCTAACATGATCCAAGCCCGGTACTATGATGATCACGTCGGCTACATTACGCTGCAAGGCTTCAATGAAGACGGACGGCCGACTCGGATTTCAGTTCAGAAAGCCATCGAGGTTGGCGCCGAGACTGTTCAACAGGATTCGGCGAGACTCGGATTGGCCAATTTCCTACCCGAGGCTGATGTCGGACACTGATCAGGACAAACGTAAGGCCGCGGTTTCATCTACGATGGAACGACTGCTGGCCCATTGGTATGCTATATCTCGGCAACCGAATTCAGGCGTTAACCTCGTAGAGTTTCTTGCCGAAGAAGATCATAGTCCTGCCCTATCTTTTGATAAAATCCGAGCCGCCTCGGCCGAGCTCGAGGATCATCGGCCCCAGGTTAAGGACCCCCTAGAAGAGATTAATGTTGGGACGGCCGATGACCCACGGCCTTTGTTTGTTAGTGCTTTACTTCCTCAACAAATGAAGGACGAGTTGCGTGCCTTGCTTACGGAATTCAAAGATTGTTTTGCTTGGAGTTATCATGAAATGCCCGGCTTAGATCGTGCTTTGGTCGAGCATGAACTACGAATTAAGCCCGGATGTAAACCTTTCCGCCAGCCACCTCGGCGATTCTCGACGGAAGTACAACTTGGCATCAAGGACGAATTGGTTCGGCTTCTAAAAGCCGGGTTCATTCGGACGGCTCGATATGTTGAATGGTTGGCAAACATCGTTCCGGTGTTAAAGAAAAATGGCGCATTGCGTATCTGCATCGATTTCCGCAATCTGAATCTGGTAACTCCCAAGGACGCGTATCCCATGCCGATCTCAGACCTGTTAATCGATGCTGCGGCGAATCATGCGATCTTATCCTTTCTGGATGGACACGCCGGATACAACCAAATATTCATTGCCGAAGCCGATGTGCACAAAACTGCTTTCCGTTGCCCGGGGGCACTCGACACTTACGAATGGGTTGTTATGCCATTCGGTCTTAAGAATGCCGGCGCCACATATCAACGGGCGATGAATACTATTTTTCATGATTTAATTGGAACCATCGTCGAAGTTTACATCGACGATGACGTCATCAAGTCTAAACGCCGACAGACACATCTGGATGATCTCCGACAGGCTTTCCTCCGCATGCGTCGGCACAACCTCAAGATGAATCCCGCCAAATGTGCCTTCGGCGTGTCGGCCGGAAATTTTCTAGGTTTCCTCGTACATCACCGAGGGATTGAGGTTGATACGAATAAGGCACGTGCAATCATCAGTGCCCCACCCCCAACAACGAAGAAACAACTACAGTCCTTACTCGGCCAGATCAATTTTTTACGCCGATTTATTGCTAATTCGGCAGGGAAAATGAAAGCATTCTCCACACTCTTGAAACTCAAGGACTCCGATAAGTTCGTGTGGAATGAGGAGCATCAGGCAGCGTTTACGCAGATCAAGGTTTCCCTCACAAGCCCACCTGTCCTGGTCTCTCCTCAGCGCGGTAAGCCTCTCAAGCTATATATTTCGGCGGCCGAAGAGTCCATCGGTTGCCTCCTCGCGCAAGACAACGATGCCGGCCGAGAACAGGCTATCTTTTACCTCAGCCGCAATCTGAGCCACCCGGAGATCAATTATTCCGCCGTTGAGAAGCTCTGTCTCACCGTGTTCTTCGCCGCATCCAAGCTTAGGCATTACATGCTCCCGTCGGTCACCCAAGTCATTGCCCAGACCGACGTTATCCGGTACATGCTTACCCGGCCCATTGTGAAGGGCTGAATTGGGAAGTGGACGATGGCATTGTCCGAATTCAGTTTGCAGTATGTACCGCAAAAAGCTGTGAAAGGTCAGGCGTTGGCCGATTTCCTTGCTCAGCACCCTTCGCCTTACGGTTTCGGGGATGCCGATGTCGAAATCGGCATGGTGATGACCCGCGACAACTATTGGACGATGTATTTTGATGGTTCCAGTACTTCGTCTTCGGCCGGCGCGGGCATCGTCATTCAATCTCCTCACAGCGATCGGTGGTTTTTTTCACTCAAATTGGATTTCGAGTGCACCAACAATCAGGCCGAATACGAGGCTCTTATCATTGGTCTTGGCCTCCTTCTTGACTTTCGAGCCACTCGTGCCCTCGTCCTCGGTGATTCTGAACTCGTGATTAACCAAATTAATGGGTCTTTTCGCTGCATGAGTTGTACCCTGGCGCCCTACCACATGGTCGCCAGCTATTTGGCCGAGTCCTTTGACGGTATTACATTCGAGCATATTTCTCGGGTTCATAATACCGACGCATACGAGTTGGCTCAAATCGCCTCCGGTGCACAACTCCTGGGGGGCAAGCTAGGCCGGGAGATACCAATATTATGACAACTTTACCCGGCCTTGGTTAATCAGCAAATCCTCCGACGAGACAATGTGATACGCACCAGGGTCATGTCCCTGCCTTCGTTGTTAGATCGGCAGGATTCTATAGAAATTTACGCGGCCGAGGCAATATCAGATGATTGGAGGAAACCCATTATGCAGTACCTTGATAATCCTAACGGGAAAGATAGTCGCAGGACACGGGTTCACGCCACGAACTATGTCACATACCAGAACGAGTTGTACCGAAAGGGCGAAGATGGTTTGTTACTGCTATGCCTCGGCCCCCAAGAGAGTGCTCGGGCGATCGCGGAGGTTCATGAAGGGGTATGTGGAGCTCACCAGTCTGGACGAAAAATGCGATGGCTACTCCGACGACACGGCTATTTTTGGCCTAGAATACTGAAAGATTGTATCGAGTTTGCACGAGGATGCGTGCAGTGCCAAATCCATGGGCCTATACAAAGGGTCCCGGCCGAATCACTACATTCGGTCATTAAGCCGTGGCCGTTTAGAGGATGGGCCATGGACGTAATCGGCAAAATCACGCCGACTTCTGGAGCTGCTAAGCATGCATGGATAATAGTCGCAACTGATTACTTTACCAAGTGGGTCGAAGCGAAATCATATGCTGAGTTAACATCTAAGGAGGTTTGCGACTTCGTGGAGGAACATATTGTGACCCGGTTCGGTGTGCCAGAAACGATCATAACCGACAATGGAACAATCTTCACAGCCGAGAGGTTTAAAGAATACACGGCCAATTTGAAAATTCGGTTGGAGCAGTCTACACCGTATTATCCACAGGCGAATGGGCAGGCCGAGGCAAGTAATAAGGTGTTGATCGGCATCCTCGAGAAAATAATAAAAGAAAGGCCTGGCATGTGGCATTTGAAGTTGAACGAGGCATTATGGGCATACCGAACGTCGCCCCGATCGGCGACTGCAACAACCCCGTACGCATTGACCTACGGACATGATGCGGTGCTACCAGTCGAGTTGAGCATAAATTCGTTGCAATTAATTGAACAAAGTAGTTTGTTCAACGCTGAATATAATCAGTCCATGAGTCAGGAACTGGAAGATTTGGAAGAGGCGCGATTTGACGCTTATAATTTACTGGTAACACAAAAACAGATTGCCGAGCGAGCCTATAATCAAAAGGTGCGACAGAAGACGTTCGGCGAGGGTGACTTGGTGTGGCAAACGGTGTTGCCCGTAGGACTAAAAGATCCTAGGTTCGGCAAGTGGTCGCCGAATTGGGAAGGGCCGTTCATTGTGCATAAAGTATACGGCAAATGGGCATATCATCTTAAAGACCGGACTGGTGTAATTCACAAATTACCGATTAATGGGAAGTTTTTGAAGAAATATTATCCAGTTACTTGGGAAATGCGTGAATAACAATTTTGTTGTACCAGTAAGAAAAATATTTCCATTAAAACTGATAGGTATTACAAAATTGAGTTGGTCGAATACATTCACGGAGACGAGGGAAGAAGAATGCTAAGCAGGGCCTTCAGCTCCAACCACCGCACGTCGGCCATAATGACTTCGGCTTCCCAATTTTTTTTGTCCAGCTTCAACCGCTCGACCCGTTTTTTGGCCGCTGCATACTCGGTTAGGCGATCCTTCCCGCCTGACTCGAACTCCCTCGCAAGCTCAGAAGCAATAGCCGACCGGCGTTTTGCTAGTTCGGCCATCTGACGGTCAAGCTCGGCTAACACTTCTCCTTTTGCCCTTAGATCGTCGATCTTCGGACGGAGGGTGTCTTGAACGGCCGTGGCGGCTTGAAGGTCATGTTCGGCCTTCAGAGCAGTCTGGAAGATACTAAAGGTCTCCCTAACGCGCTCCAAGGCAGATGATGCCCGAACAATGGCATCTCCGTTCAGGCGGCCGTCGGCTCCAAGGTCGTTCAGACACACGCCGAGCGAATCGAGACCGTTGCGCTCAAGAACTTGCGAGGATGAGAGCGAAAGGATTTCTCGCAACTGGGTGAGGGCGCTTGGATCGGCAGCTTCGGTCGGAGCAGCCGAAGGGCTGGACTCTGCAGTCGTGCTGGAGAGAAGGGCTTTGAACTCAACCTCCCATGAAGCCTGCACGAATAAACAAGGTTAAGCTTAAAGAAAGTCATGACAAGAATATCAAAAAGGTGTCGTTTTTGTAACCTGCCGAGAGGAGACCTCGGCCATGTCCCCAGGATCGTTGCTTGAACCTAACGAACTCAATGGCCGAGCCCAGTATCTCAGATTGCTTCTCACTTCACGCGGCCGATGGAGGTTATCTACGTTTGATGGCCACTGAGGCGGCCAGGAAATATAGATAACGCCCTTCGGCGCATAGAATTGACAGTGAAAAGAATGTACAGGCACCTGACATTTGGTATTTTCCTTGTTTAGAATTCTAAAGCAGAAAAGCAATTAGGATGAGAAATTAAAGGTACTTACAAAGGCCGAGGTAGCCTCCTGTGGAGGAATGTGGAAGCCTTCGTCTGGAGGGTGAACCGGCGATTCCGCCGTGGCCTCAGGTTCCTCGAGCAGCCGTTTGCCACGGTCGGCTGCCGATGGGCCGACTGGCGGAGCTGCTTCAGAGGAGGCAGGGATGTCCTGGTCCTGAGAAGGCACTTGAGGTTCGGCCACCGGGGTCGGTTCCTCGACGTGCTGGCGAGTATGAGGACGACGTGCCAGCGGGACCTCGTCGCTCCCCTCACTCTCCTCCAGCACGAGAACCGAGGGCTTTGGATTCTGGGGAGGTACATCTGATGCGCCGATCACAGAGGCGGGCCGTGCTTGGGCCGTCTCTGCAACCGAAACCGGCTGCTTCTCTACCCCAGAGTGGCCGGCGGCGGAAGAAGGGGAAGCACTGAGAGTCGTCGTGTGACTAGAAATTACGTGTATCTCCCGTGCACCTTTCTTCGCCAGCTTTTTGACCCGCTTGGCAGGCGGGGCAGGCTCGACAGCCGGCTCGGCCTCGTGGCGAGGCCGTTTGATCAGCACGGCCCGACCAGCAGGTTTGTTCTTTTGGGCCACGACCGATTTTTTCCCGGCCGTGGCAGCAGCGACTGCTTCCGTTCTCCTCGAAGGCCGACTACCTAAGAAGATAAAGATAATTTAGTAGGGCGTATCAATATGCGAGGTTAAAGGAAAAAGGGAAATTGAACAACTACCTTGAGTATGGGGGGCCGAGGCTTTCTTAGGTCGGTCACCGAAGAGCCTCCTTAGCACATCTTCGACCGGCGCACCGAAGAACTCCTGAGTGTAATTTTCCCACCACTCACCGAAGGTGTCAGTGCAATGGGTTGCTGGGGTGGCCGGTCGAAGTCGAAATCTTTGGCAGTACTCTTGGAATTCCTTCGCGGCAGTTATGCACTCGTTCTCTGAAGAGCGAGGCTCGCGTCCGCGGCTCAGGACTGTGCGGGAGGAGAGAAGGGGGAGGGGGCAACCCTGAAGATAGCCGAGCTGACGGGCAAGGAAGTTCGGATGGTACACTTCCCAACCCGACCGTTTCCCGTCGCAGCCGAGGAGAAGGTCGCGAGCAAGCACGAACGACCCCCAGGTTTGGCGAAGAGCGGCATCCTCCTCTGCGGCCCACGTAGAGGTAGGCAGTTTGATGGAGGAGGGGTAGTCGCGACGACGACAAATCAGGAATTCGTCGTTTGAGAGGTCGTCGAGAGCGAAGAGGTACCTAAATACCTCTTCGGCCTTATGAGGAGGTGTTGGTTGGGAGGCTAACTGAGGGCCAAGAGCCTCCGTTGCTGAGAAGTCAGCGATAGCCGGCCGGAGGGAGGCGAAGTACACCTGCAACCAGAGCTGGAAGACCCAGAGAGGGCCGTTCTGGTGAAGGTCGACCTTATGGAGGGTTGCCTCGGCCAGGCAACGGAAAAGGTGGGCAAGGATATTGGAACTCAGCGCCAGGACGTGACCACTGGTCAGGGCTTCGGCCACTGGCATATTCTCGACCAAACATTTGTTTGACTTGGTACAACAAATGTATTTGTTGTACCAGTAGAAGAGGAAGGCTTCATGCTCTCCCTCTCGCAGGTCCTCTTCCCCTCGACCGGCGAAGTGAAGGTAGAGAGTGTTGTAGTTGAGGAAGTTCTTGTGGAGCTTCTGGATTTCATCCTTCGACGGGATGTGACCGTCACTGTTCAGGGTCTCGAAGCCTCGACGGTCGAAGAGCGTCTTCAAATCGATATTCGACGGGTGCCTAGAAAGGGTCGCGTCGACAGGGATCCCGGTGGCCGAGGTCCCCAAAATGGTGGTGATGTCCAGGATGGTGGGACCAATGGGACCAAGGGGAAGGACCATTGTGTTGGTGGCCGAGCACCAGAAGCATAGAGCGGCTAGGAGCAACTCCTTGTCAGGGACAACGTCCATCGACGAAAGGAGGATGGCGTCGTAGATACCCAGGATTCTCCATTGTTCGCCGAAGAGCCGTTCCATTCGGACGACCCAGGCTGCCCAGGTGGTGGTCGTCGAGGGCCAGGAGCCTTGGGGCTTTGCCGCCTCCCATCTCGACCATTCGAACCCTTGGAGCAAGGGTGTGAGGCAGTGTTCCTGGAGAAGACCAGTGATGGTCGGCGGGATTGTTACCTTAAAGAGTGGACCCAGGATTTGGTGGACGGTGCTCATGTCGTTTTCGAACCGTATAGTCTTGATAGAGCTCCGATCAAGAATCTTCTGATGTTGGTCACATTCCCTGGAAAGCTTGGAGATGAAGGACGCCATTGTGAGAATAAAGCACGGAGTAAAAGGGTTTTCTGGGTTGGGGATTTGAAGACGAAGACTCGGAATAAGAGATGCACTAGAAATCAATGGCAGAGAAGTTCAGGGAAGTTGAGAGCGTAAAAGTACAAATGAGAGAATTTCAGTATTTATAGAGTTGTGGGGGGAAGAGCAATCGTTCGAAATTCAAAACAAAGGGCAGAATCGACCGAAGAAATTACTGATCATGATGAACACCTGGGAAATGCGGTTGAGAAGACCGAAGGTTAGGGTTTTGGGGGCGCACGATTGCGTGTGACGGCGAAATTAATGACGAAGGACGGTTCGACGCCCGCACGATGACATGTGGCTCACGGACTGAGGTAGTGGCTCGCGGATTGAGATAGTGGTCATGATGGCTAGACGGTTCAGGCTGCCGCACGCCTTAGACGTCATTATGGGGGGTTGGACATGCTAGAGGACGCCACGTGGAAAGTGGGTTAGCAGGATCAAGATCATGCGATCGTGTTCAATAAATGCGCCTGGGAACTCGGGTGTTAGGACTGAGTGGCAGATTCGCTTCTTCAAGGCCGAAACTCGGCCGAAGGTTTCAGGCCGAGGACCTCAGAAGCGAGGGGGCAATGTTTGGGCCCAAAATAATAGTTTGGGCCGAGGGTAGGATCACTCTCGGCCCAGGAGGCCGGGCGGCAAAGGGACCATGGATCGGTCAACCCATGGGAGTCCAAACCTAGGACGGTTAGGACGAATCCTAGTGCAATAGGGAGTCTCGACGGGGTCGGATAATCCAGGAAACTAATCCGGCGTAGCTAAGGACTAGATTTATAGTCCTAGTAGATGTAGGACTGGTCGAGGTGATCCGGAGAGGGAAACCTAGTCCGAGTAGGATTCAAACTCGGACTCAAGGTTCAGTACTATAAATAGGGGACACTGTGCAACATTCAAAGCCCCTTGAAAATCAACACAAAATTGCCCTGCGCAAACTCTCACAACTTGAGATCTTTTTCTTTTTCCTTTTTCGCTGACACATCTTCCGTTGGCATCAACAGCACTGTGGAAGCAACCGGTGATATCTTAAGTCGGCATAGATAGCTCTGTCACCGTAGAGTCGGTCGGTCTCGCAGTATCTTCCGTTGGCATCAACAGCACTGCGGCGAGAACGGTCGATTACCTATCCAAGTCTCGGTCGAGAAGGGTTTCCGAATCCTTATTGGTCGAGGTCATCTCATTAGCCTTCTCGGCGAGGTGAGGTGTCACAGTTATTACATTCGGCACATTGAAAGCCGAATTCGGTTCGTGAACTTTGTAAGAAATAGCAGCCTTGTCTTCAGGCTCGAGAACCCAAGAGGCCGAGACGTGTTCCTTTCTCGGCCGCAATCGCAAGACGCAGAAGTCAGTAGCGCGACCCAACGCAACATCAACAAATTTACTCCTCGGCCGAGCCTCGGCCGACGAGTTGGCACGCCCCGCAATCACCGAAGGACGTAGTTAGCTTAGAATATACTCGGCCTGCGCGCCACGTAGGCTTTGTAATTTCTAGGGTCAACAGATCCATTAAGATATCAAATATGATATGAAAATGATACAAACACAAAAAACACGATACGAACACCAAATAAGCAGCATTACCACATTAACTTTGATCATTTCATTTCCCTTACTGATATCAGGCTTGTCAGTTACCCTTCTTTAACTCTCTCTCTCTCACGTGTATTTTGAATAGGACGAAAAGGTGATAAATGGGAGATGAGAGATGTGAAGGTCACGTCCAGAAAGGTGAGTTAGTTTGACTGGAAACTGTCTGGAAGCCCCACCTCTTAATGTAACATCTGCATCTTCTTCCAGACGACCTTGTAACCTCTCTCACGATTTGATTAGGCATTCAGCATTCAGAAATCAGAAATCAGAACCTAGCTAGCTAGCTAGCTAGCTATCTTCTTCAGCTTTAGACTTCAGTATATAGTGGCCTGGAACAAGTGGACAATGCCCACTGACAAGGTAGATGTGTAAACTGGACATTTTACATTCACAAAGTTTCGGCAACATCGCAATGAATCTTAAAGACGAAGACATTTCACGTACCCTACGTAAAAGCGGTAAAGCTTCAATTTTCTTTACTTACAACATAAGTAAATGGCCTTCGTTTTTCAGTGAAACTTTAATTTTATTTACTTACAAACATAAATAAATTGGTAATACTATGTAGGAGTGTAACTTTGATGACATGATTCATTTACGTCAGTTTATATTGTTTAGTTTGACCCATCGTCGATAATGATGTAAACAGAACGTGAAATTCATATGGATGGGGAGAACCGAAGATAAAACCAGTTCAACATGGATGCAGTAGTCTAGTTTTGTTACCTTGTTTGGAGAATAACGTATGTCAGTGTTTACGATGGTAAACTTAGGATTTCTCTTCTTCTAATCTTTCTTTCCTTTCCTTCTTTTCTACTTGAATGATTACGGTTAAGTTATATTAACATCTTATATTAATTTTTTTATAAAAACAAAAAGATAAAACGCAAAGTATAAAAAGAGAAGATAAAATGGAATGAGAATAGAAGATGAGATAATCCTATTTCTCTTTATTTGGACTTTGAATATGGTAAATAGGCCCTTCCCGAGGCCCTGACATTCATTGGCTGCTACTAAACACAGTAACACCACCAAGCTAGTTAGCTTATTTGCCACGCCACACCCATTACCACGAGGATTTCTATGGCAAGGTTATATCACTATCATAGCGTTCTAATAATAATGCAACACGCGCCAGTTTTTATCTACAAACACTATATTCTATTCGTTTTTTCAAAAAAGAGATATTTATTATATTCATGTTTTTTTTTTCTAACAAAAAATTCAAAAAAAAAATAGATTTAATAAAAAGTAACAAATAAATGTATAGTTAATAGTATTAAAGAAAAGTAAAAATATAATTTTTCGTTAAAAATAAACAGTACCAAAAATATTTCATTAAAACTCTGTTTTTTTTAATTCATTCACCTTAAGTCCGTCCAAGCATATGTATGTCCATTACCCGAGGAACATTTTTGGGTAAATTACACAGTAGCCCCTCAGGTTTTGAGATCAATTACAACCTCATCAACTTTAAAACATTTCACTTTCATACATCCAGTACCATTTTATTTCAAAATAACACATCTGTTAGATTTTCCATCCATTAGTCTGTTAAATGCTGACGTGGCTGCCACATTTGTGCTGATGAGGCTGCCACGTGGCAAAAAAAATATTTTTTTTTAAATCTAATCTTCTAAATATTAAAAAAAAAAAAAAAACCTAAAAGCTTTACCCGCAACCCCCAAAACCAGAAACCAATTAATCCCAAACCCACCTCCCCATTAATCCCCCCAGAAACCTAGCGCAGCAACCTCCTCCTCCCCACCACCACCCAACGACCCATTCCCGTCAAATCCCCCTTCCCCCGACGACCCACTCCCGTCAAATCCCCCTTCCCCCGACGACCCACTCCCGTCAAATCCCCCCCCCCCCCCCCCCCGACGACCCACTCCCGTTAAATCCCCCTCCCCGACGAGATGGGTTTTTTTTTCTCCTTTTCTTTTCTGGGTTGCAGATACTGAGTGCGGAGGAGGAGGTGGAGGATGGGTGCACGGTGGGTTTGGGGAAGACGAGAGGGAGGAGAAAGGGGTGGGTTGCAGGGAAGATGAAGATGGGGGATTTTTTTTTTTTTTCTCTTTTTTCTTTCTAGGTTGCAGGTTGGGCTCGGATGGGGGTGGGGGAGATGGGAAGATGGGTGCGCGAAGGAGGTGGAGGATGGGTGGGAGTGGTTTTGGATTTGGGTTGCAGGGAGGGAGGACGGATTGGGAAGATGAAGGACATGGGGTTTCGGCGGGGTATAGGTTGGGGGAATATGGGAGTGGGGAAGAAGAAGGTTGAGGGTTTTTTTTTTTTTTTTACCACGTGGCAGCCACATTAGCACAAATGTGGAAGCCACGTCAGCATTTAACAAACTAGTGGATGAAAAATCTAACGGAGGTGTTATTTTGAAATAAAATGGTACTTGATGTATGAAAGTGAAATGTTTTAAAGTTGTTGTATGGGGTTGTAATAAACCTCAAACCTGAGAGGCTATTATGTAATTTACCCAAAATTTTTATACTAGTATGCCTACGACCTTAAAACTTTAACTAAAAGAGAGACTTTGAAACATTAATTTTCAATCTCGTTTTCTATTATTTGTTTATACCTTTATTGCTATTTCTTGAATTTTTATTTTCTTTTAATTTATCCAATAAAAAAATGAAGAAAAAAGGTCAGTACATAGAAAAAGAGTATACCCATTATTTGGATTGGATCATAGTCCCATCTTACTTACGAATAATGTATACCCTGTTAGAAAAGGCTCTTATTCCTTAAAGTTTGAAGCTATGTGGTTACGTCATCCTAATTTTAGGACTTTTGTCAAAAGTGCTTGGACCTGTACAAATACTTCAAGGCCACAAGAATAGTTTGTTGCTTGTACAGGGACATTCAAGTATTTGGCAAGGAAGTGGAACAAAGAGACCTTTGATAATGTTAAAGATCATAAAGATAAGCTTTTAACCTCTCTCTGTGATATTCAAAATAAAATTATGAGGGATCAAGATAACTCTTAAGCATGAAGGACGAGGTTAAAATTAGAAATGACCTTAATAGAGTTTTACAGAAAGAAGAAATTATGTGGGCTCAAAAAGCTAAGGTTAAGTGGCTTCAATTGGGAGATAAAAATACTAAATATTTTCAAATGGTGGCTTCTATCCATAAGAAAAGAAATAAAATAAAATCTGTTAAAGATAGTAATGGTTTCTATGGCAACCCGTTCCTAATTCTACGATTTTTATAAATTTTAAAAATGTGGATTGACAAAAATGCCCTAGAGGCAAGATTATTGACTTTCGTTGACTAACGTATAGTGAGACATACAAAATATTCTTTTAGCGTATTCTTGAAGTACTCAACGGTGCGAACGCGTAGACGCAAGCGAAATTGAAATCGAAACTACGGTTAAGTTTTACGGAGTACGAATCTGAAAGTATTTTTGAAGAAATCACTATTTTAATTATATTACACTATTTTATATTAATAAATGATTTATTCAAGGGTAGATATGTCTTTTGTTGTAGTAATCTGCAATTACGTTTGCCCTACTAGGGTACTATACAATAGTACAATTGTAGACGTTGATTTAGTTCTTCCACTGCCGCTATCAGAAGTTTAGCTCTTTCCAAATGGAGATAGGGAAATATCACCATTAGCTCCCGGTATGAGGCATGTTGTACATGGGGAGATTATGATGATGTTTCGGTAATTATAGATCGACTTGACGAATCAACCCACTTTCCATTGGTCCAGAGGGACTACATTATTGACTACTTGGTAAATTTACTCATTCTTGAATTTATCGGATTTTCTGGCGTTTCAATCAGTATCTACTCTGACGATGATCCCATATTTACTTCTTGGTCCTGGAATGCATTCTAGTCAACCTTGGGTATGTGTTGACCCCACTGCACTTCGTCTTATTTTTTATGCACACAGACCATCTAGCAGAATTGCTCGAACATTGAAGTTTTAGTTGTGACCATTAATTTTTTAATCACCCAACAAATACTCTATTAAGCGAATCGTTACCGTTGGTGATTGAATATTCCAAAAACTACCGTTGTAGTGGGATGTTATGCATTGATCTAGTTACTTTGTATTCTAGATTGATGAACTTGTTTTGACTCTCAATTCTTGATTGTACTTTTAGTCTTCTTGACACAGTTTATCACTAAATTCGAGAGAAAATTTCGTAACAAATCTACTTGCTGAGGCATATGTGAATTACAATGTTTGGTTGCATGGTGTACATGACACTACTGTATTTCACTGTGATGCGTGTTTCACTTCCAAAGTCTTGGGAAGCCTTCTTGAAGGTTATGTGTATTAAGTTTTGTCACATATTACATTTCACCCTCAGACTAACGGCCAATCTGAATAAACCATCTGGAACTTTGGGCACATATTGCTTTGTATGTTTTACAGTTTTAGCGAATTATGATAGTGCACTTATCCTTGTTGGAGTTGCATGTAACTGCGGTTACACTTTCAGGTTTGGGTATGTCACCACTTGAGACGTGGTACAGAAATTCTATGCATAATACTTGATTGATAGAAGAGTATTGCGATCAGGTATGTGACTCATTAAGATTACGATGTAGAAAATTTCATAATTTTGGAAATGTCGCCCGAAAGGGTAGTGCGTGAGTATGATCGAGACTTTGATCAGACGATGTATGCGTATTTCCCAATGAGGGGCAAGATAGTAATATTACACCCTTGCAAATTATTTGCTTGCTTATCATGACAACAGTGAGTTGTCGGTATTGCAAGCTGCAGACCGTAATATCGATAACTTATTCGTTGGGCTCGTTAAGCAAGTGGATAAGTAGGCCATTTACGTTAGTATTTTAGTTATTTATTTATCTATTATTTGTTTGGACTCGACCCAAAGATACTATACGCATATCTTCGGAGTACGTGAGCAACGAGTGCGTAGGTGAAAAATATTCTTTTTTTTTCAATTTTAATTCCAGTACAATTATTTTAACTTTACGTTATTATATATATGTATTTTGACAGGAGGTTATTATACATATATAAATACTTTCGACTTTATTGTTTTATATGAAGTATTATACTACAATATTGTACTAAAGTATTATACTACAATATTGTACTAAAGGAGAAGGAAAGTATGAGTTTGGAAGCATGATAGAGGAATCACTGCACTCTGATCGCGATGGAATGACATTCTCTTTTATGCAACCACTCTAACTTGATATTTTCCTTTACATATTTATTTTCTGTTGTCTTTTCACTATTTTTGAATAACAATTGATTTCAAATTTCGGGGACAAATTTTTTTTTAAGGTGGGTAGATTGTGACAACCCGTCTCTAGTTCTACGATTTTTATAAATTTTAAAAATATGGATTGATGAAAATGCCCTAAAGGTAAGATTATTGACTTTCGTTGACCAATGTATAGTGAGACGTACAAAATTTTCTTTAGCATATTCTTGAAGTACTCAATGGTGCAATGAAATGACGTTCTCTTTTATGAACCACTCTAACTTGATATCTTCCTTTACATATTTATTTTCTGTTGTCTTTTCACTATTTTTGAATAACAATTGATTTCAAATTTCAGGGACGAATTTTTTTTTAAGGTGGGTAGATTGTGACAACTCGTCCCTAGTTCTACGATTTTTATAAATTTTTAAAATATGGATTGATGAAAATGCCCTAAAGGTAAGATTATTGACTTTCATTGACCAATGTATAGTGAGACGTATAAAATATTCTTTTAGCGTATTCTTGAAGTACTCAATGGTGCAACGAAATGACATTCTCTTTTATGGAATCACTCTAACTTGATATCTTCCTTTACATATTTATTTTCTGCTGTCTTTTCACTATTTTTGAATAACAATTGATTTCAAATTTCAGAGACGAATTTTTTTTAAGGTGGGTAGATTGTGACAACCCGTCCCTAGTTCTACGATTTTTATAAATTTTTAAAATATGGATTGATGAAAATGCCCTAAAGGTAAGATTATTGACTTTCATTGACCAATGTATAGTGAGACGTATAAAATATTCTTTTAGCATATTCTTGAAGTACTCAATGGTGCAACGAAATGACATTCTCTTTTATGCAATCACTCTAACTTGATATCTTCGTTTACATATTTATTTTTTGTTGTCTTTTCACTATTTTTTAATAACAATTGATTTCAAATTTCAGGGACGAATTTTTTTTAAGGTGGGTAGATTGTGACAACCCGTCCCTAGTTCTATGATTTTTATAAATTTTAAAAGGCCAAATCAGATAAATGATCCATATAGTCATAAGATATTAGGAAGATAGCCCCCATGCTAAAAAAAACTTAGATTTAAACCCCTGTGGTGTACCCCGTTAGCAAATTTAGTCTAAAAGTGATTTTTCCGTTAACTATCTGTTAATACATGGGTAAAATTGTACTTTGACATGTAAACCCTATTATTTACCCTATTAAAAATAAATAAATAAATAACCAAACAAAACAAACCCACAAACCTAGAACCTCACCCCGCGACCCACTTATCCATCTCCTCCCTCTTCACCTCCCCCTGTGACAGTGAGGCTGTGGCAACCCGACGGCTGGTGAACCGGGGAAAAATGACCGGCCACTTCCTAATCATGGCTTCGGTGGCGGCCCACCCCTCCGGTCGCATCACCGCCTTGGCTTCGCTGGATAACTTCGTCAGGGTATTTGATGTTGATGCCAACAATACTGTGGCCAATCTCGAAACCCTGTTGTCTGAGTGTGGCAATTACAATTCAATCCCCAGGTACATTGTTGCAAATGTCGGAAATTTTGGATTTTTATTTTCTTGAGTAAAGTTTGTATTTAATTACTTGTTTTTTGTATCTATGCATTAAATTCTGCTTAGTTTATTTTTATTTACTTTGAAAATTATGCTAAAATTAGAATTGGGGTTTACAATATGTTGTATTCTACTTGGAGAAGTGATGAGGAAGGAGTGGGTTTGGGGAGAGAGAAGGGATGGGAGGTGAAGAGGGAGGAGACGGAGAAGTGGGTCACGAGGGGAGGTTCTGGGTTTGTGGGTTTGTTTTGTTTGGTTGGTTTTTATTTTTTATTTTTTTAATAGGGTAAATAATAGGGTTTACACGTTAAGGTACAAGAAAAATCATTTTTGGACTAAATTTGCTAACAGAGTACACCATATGGGTTTAAATCCGAGTTTTTTTAGCACATGAGTTATCTTCCAAATACCTTCTGACCATAGGGATCATTTATCCGATTTGGCCATTTTAAAAATGTGGATTGATGAAAATGCCCTAAAGGCAAGATTATTGACTTTCGTTGACCAATGTATAGTGAGACGTACAAAATATTCTTTTAGCATATTCCTGAAGTACTCAACAGCGCGAACACGTAAACACAAGCGAAATTAAAATCGAAACTACGGCTAAAGTTTTACGGAGCTACGAATCTGAAAGTATTTTTGAAGAAATCACTATTTTAATTATATTACACTATTTTATATTACTAAATGATTATTCCATGTGTGTGTGGCTGAGTTGGGAAAAGAAACCAATCGGGGAGGAGGAGAAATAGAGGAGAAGGGCAGAGAAGGAGAGAGGGAGGTGAGGAATGAATCAGGAATGAGAGAAAAGGAGAAGGCCAATGGGAAGGAAAAGAAAGGAGAGAAAGAGAGAGATGCAGAGCACCCAATCTGGACCCCTGCAACCCTTGACCCAGCCTTCAACCTGAACCTCCCCGAGCTTTTTTCAAAGCCATCTTTGGTGTTTCTCTGACGATTCACGGCGCGGGACCACTTGGAAACAACCTAGCATCAATCTCTCCTTCATATTCACCTAAAAACTGAAGACTTTAGTCCCGATTTCGTGAGAACCGCACCGGTGGGTGCAAGGGAACTTTGATGGCGATCCACCATTTTTGAAGCATTTCTCTTCAATTATCACCACCAAAACACTCATCAAGAGGTCAAGAACAAAGCCCAGTCAATGGTTGGAGCATCAGAGTTGATTTGAGGACGAATCAAGAACACCCAAATTCTAGGTTTTGGTGGTTCACGGTGATTTGAAGCTTTTCTCAGCCAAATTGGATTTGGCCATAGGGATGAAACTTGCTCCACTCATCGAGATCTACATTGATGTAAAATTTGGTAATTTTTAGAAATAGTAAAATTTTCCGACGAGTCGGGGCGGCCAACTGCCGTGTGCGGCGGCATGTGGGCCGAGGCACCTTTGACCTTCCTAGGATAAATTTGATACCCCAATTCTATATGTGAAGTTCGATTGATGAAATCTCATCGTTTGAACATAGTTTTGATAGAGACCGCCACTTGATCCTTATATGAATTAACGATCTGACTATTTGAACATAGTACGTAATATGTGAGGATATTAGAAACTTACGGATCGGGAATCTGATGTACGGATCTTCCCGAATTAGATTTGTAAACTCGTAAAATAAAACGTTGACTGCCACTTGAATTTGCAATTTACGGAGATCCAACCGTTAGATCGTAATGAAACTTTAGTATGATGTTCTAGAAACATATTGTGGATCATTGGAAGTTACAGATTGGAAATCTGAGGTGCTGATTTTTCGGATTGAGTTACGTAGGATTATAGACCCTATCGCCGACCTATGACCAAGGGTTGACTTTTGGTCAATGGGTTTCAAATCATTCTAGAACATCCTTGGGGATGTGTTTTATGTAAGTTAAGTGTTTTATCGATAAGAATTAGGGGTGGGTTCAAAAAACCGAAAACTGAAAAAAATCGAGAACCAAACTAGATCGAGACCTAAAAAACCAAACCGAAAAAAAACCGAACCAAAAACTATCAAACCGAACCAAATCGAATATGGTTGGTTCGGTTTCGGTTTTTGAGGTTCAGAAACCGAACCGAACCGAACCGATATATATATATATATAATTATTTTTTATAATATTTTAATTATAAAAATCATAAAATTAAAAAAAAATTTGAAACCTTGGAAGGCTTGAGGGTTTAAACCAATGCTTTTTAGGTGGAAAGGTTTCGCTGAAACCAACTTGGCAACGGATCTTGTTTTGTTATGATTGTAAGATTAAATTATTTATGAAGATTGAAATCTATAGTCTTTTGTGGAATCAACAAAACCCTGGCCACTAGTGGTAGCAGCCATACCTTTTCATTTTTCATTCACCTCTTCTCCCTCTCATCCCCTACGCCTCCAGACTCCCTCCCTCCATGTCCAATTGTCCATGCCTCCAATTTCTTCCTTCTTTCTCTCCGTTTCTCGATCTTCTCACTCCAAGGTAAGATCTCCAACCTCTCTTGTTTATTTTGTCAATTTATGTTTTTTTTTAAAGTAAATTCCATGGAGGAATTTGAAATTTTGGTGTAAATTTATAGGTTGTTGTTATGGTTCGTATTGCAGATTTGTTTGCTTTTTGTGTTGTAAGAGTCTCACCCATTTTTTTCCTTTTCCTTTTTTCTCCCCTGATATCATTATTTGCTTGCTTCTCCTTTTTCTTTGCCTCAGCTACAGCAAGGGCAGCTACAGCAAGGGCAGCGACAGCACCACCACCACAACCAGTTGCAGCAACTGCTACAGCACCACCTCCACCAGCTGTGGTGGTCTTGCCGCCCAACACAACCAACAAGTATGCAGTGACCACCTTCATCTCTACTTAAGAGGGCTCTGAATCTGCGGAGTGTGGAGAGAAAGGGTAAATTTGTAGCCAAATGCGGAAAAAAAAAATGTACTTCAAGCTCCATATATTAAAAACAAAATTCATGAAAAAATCGAAAAAAAAACCGAAACCGAACAAAAAAAATCAAAACTGAACCGAACCTAGCTCTAATAAGAATTCTAAGACGTGATTTGATAATTATTTTAGGCGATGATCATTCGTGACACCTCAATATTCATGCTAAGGAGTTGTAGCGCGAACTCCAGGTGAGTGGGTATTTTTCT
Source organism: Malus x robusta (assembly GCA_963082935.1). NCBI lineage: Eukaryota > Viridiplantae > Streptophyta > Magnoliopsida > Rosales > Rosaceae > Malus > Malus x robusta. The sequence goes on from OY720330.1 coordinate 22,156,016, forward strand.
TTTTATTGTGTGTGTGTGTATATATATATATATGATTGATAGTTTCCACAATGCTTTTGAATTGATTTATGCATTTCATACCATGATTAAATTATGTTATGTTAAATGTTACACTGTGGTGAAATGCCAAAATGATCCTACGAGATTTGCTGGTAAGTTCGGGTAAGCTTACTATATTGTTTACAATCATTGAATCATTATGGCATGCATATAGTCATGTAGTGTTCATCATTGCTGCACCCCGGTGTTAGTGCTCCCGGCCCGAGCTAGGGCTAGCCTTCACGTGATTGTTCACCTCCCGTACCGAACGCTCGCCTTAGATCCAAGTTAGGAGCTAGCATGTCGTACAGGTCGCATTAGGCGACTCTGACTCATAGGTGACCGCGCAAAGCGCTATCTTCACATGATCGTAGAACTAAAGCGTATATTATTACACCTAGCCTGTCATACAAGTCACATTAGGTGACTCCGACTCGTGTGCTAGCATAGATTGATGAGCCATAGGTGCAGTCGTACAAGTCATATTAGGTAACTTCGACTTGTGTGCTAGTATCGATTATTGAGCATATGATTATATTTATATTGCTAATGAGATACCTTGTTAAGGCATACTTCTGGATTTACTGTTAGCATGCATTTGATTTCATACTTACATGAGTAAATCTCAGTTTACTACCCTCAAGTTTTGTGGTTTTCAACATTTAGTACATGAAGTTTTTTTCGTCCCAAAGTTATACCTGAGGTGTTAATTTTGGAACAGTCTCATACATCTGTTAGACTGGCTGTTAAGTTTTCCGTTAACTGATGATGAGGGTTTCACCAAAGTGATGGTGGAAGGGGACTCTAAACTCATCATTGATGTTGTGCAAGGTCGGTCAATGGGGAATTCCTTGGAGAGTCAGCTCTATAATCAATGATATTCGTATCCTGACTCGATCTTTTAGCCATGTTGACTGGAAGCACATTTTCAGGGAGGCAAACTTTGTTGCGGATGCTTTAGCTCACCTTGGTCTCTCCCTCTTGAATCCTCATTATTGGGATTTCTATTTACCTGATGTTGCTCTTGTTGCCTTTGATTTTGATTGTATTGGAAACGGTTGTACTAGAGGATTTGTGCTTTAATGAATTTCTTTGCATAAAAAAAAGCAATAAATCGCTAATATTGAAAATAAAAGTTTTAAACAGTTGTTTGTGAAAATTAACTCTATAGTGGCTAACTTAAACACCCCTGGGCATTGGCATAAATCAAATCTAGCTACTAAAATATGCATAGCATTGAAACCACATTTGGGAAAAAGAGTAAAACAATATATTAATCTTAATTAACATCCAAAACTTCTGAGTCACAAAGAAATTTACCGCACATAACAAGAAAGAGATATGTATGCCATACCATACATTTAACTACCGGGTAATGCTATGTAGACTAAATTTGTAGACGAAATGATATGTTACTAATAAAAAATAAACACATTACAAAATTTGGTTTACAAATTAAATTTCTTTAGCATTACCGTTAATTATATAATACTAAAATTGTTTTAACCAATTTACCTCAACAGAAGAAAGATGACAAGAAACAAAAAAAAAACTAGGATAACGCTAGAAAAACTAAAATTTCACACCAAATTTACAAATCAAATTATGCATCATCAATAGAAATTAATTAAGTTACGCAACACTTCGAAGATAACTCAATCATCTACTCCCACTTCGTTTGGTCTATAAAATTTAGTTTAAAATTTTTGTCTTCCTAATTTTAATAAGGGTGTGCTTTCCACATACCATTTTACTATCCACACACCTTTTTATAATTTTTATCCGGTGATCTTCTTCAATTCATCTAATCCGACGGTCGAAAATTAAAAAAAATATGTAAAAAGTAAAATGAGATGTGTAGATATCACGTCCTTTTTAATATTGTTCCTACTTGCAAATAGTTCCTCAATTTTCTTGTTCAATAAATAGTATCACTTGTTACTAAGGAGCGCGATAGAAATTAACAATAAAATAAAGCCTAGTTCGCTATTTTAGCTTAGGAACTCAAATTACATCAAGGTCTTTAATTTTTAGGTTTCATCAATAACAAAAACTACCTATAGAGAGAGAGAGAGAGAGAGAGAGAGAGAGAGAGAGAGAGGACAATTCTGCTAAATAATTTGTTGCTCCCAAAATATCACAAAAGAAATTACTAGGCAGCTTCTACGACTAACTAAAGATGGCATCATGAATTAATTCCAACTTGAAAATATTTGATATTTCAATTGTTTTTCTCAGTAAGGAGTGCGAGATGGAGGACCCCAAGCCATGACTTGATGATAATGATCAGGAGGGCTAGTGTTCATCTGGCACGTTGGACTCGCAACACCACTGCTCCGGCCGCCGCCGCCGCCACCGTAAGTGTGACAACTTTTTTCATTAATGCAAGGCTTAGTATCCTCCTCACCTTCATATTCACCGCCACCCTCAACCGGCAAAGGCAACCTCTGAAGGGTCGGATCCAAAAACGTGGCGGCCACAACCATCACAGTACTCGCCGCCACAACCTTGCCCCCAACAATCCCTCCAAACACGTGCCCTTGCGCCCCCGCAAGACATATCGTGAACGACGAACAAGCCAGAAGAGAATAAGTCCCGGACATCGGTACTACGGCCGAACCACCACCACCACCAGCGGCGGAAGGAGAAGAAGAGCAAGCGATGACGGCCGGGAAGGAGTCTATGTAAGAGCCGGAGAGAGAGAGGAGGTTGAATGGACCCTGAAGAGACAGTGACGGTTCGTGGGACCCGGCTGGGTGTCTCAGCTTTACGTTCAACACCGCCCCTGAACCGCTCAACACACTGATGCCAACCTGGCGCCTTCGGGCGTACTGTACAATCGTCTCCACCACATCGGACCCGGCGGAGATCTCGAGGACCACCGCCTTCATCGCTGACCCCGAGTCCTTGGTGATGACGATCGGGGGTTTGGGCTTGTTCTTGGACCCCGGCGGTCTCCCTCTCGGTTTCTTTGAGTTTGAGATGATAATATCACCCAACGGTGATACCATGTTCTTGTGTCCGGACGACGAACACCCTCCTCCTCCACCACCACTTGCGCCTCCAGAGAGTGTGGGGACGCTCCGGGGGCTGTGCATGGAGTCATCGTCGGAGGCTTGTTGAAGAGAAATTGCTGCCGCGCCACCAGCACCAGAGTCTGCCATTTTGAGAAACAAGAACAACACAGACACGAGAGAAGAAATAATTTGTTTTAAGGGCAAACAGTTTTTGGGGTTGTTTTATATATAGCCAGTTTCAGGTACTCTATCTGGGATTATCTGTGCTCATTGATGGACAAGTACTGAAGAAAGGAAGGAGGAGGCCCCACAGAAAAGTGGACCCGAAAGAGAAACGATAAATTTTTAATTGTAACGAAAAAATAAGTGGTACATCACGTATTTTAGTAGAATAGATGGAAAATTTTATTTTTAAAATTTTTAATTTTTTAACACATCTATCTCATAATTAATTTAATGACACGTAATCTATCATTATCTGTACTGATCACATTGAAAATCTCTCAAAACAGAGAACAGAGAGCTTCTGGTTGGACAGACAAACGGTGATGGACGTATGATCCTCTGTTTACTGGTTGCAAGCTAGGGCTCCAAGTACATTGTGGCATTGTCCATTTCCACGTACTGGACCCGCAAATACGCTGAGGCCTACACCTGTCAAATTTCTTGCACAACTGAAAACGAAGCAAAAATAATAAGTTTCATGTCAATATTAGGTCGCCGGTTTAAGAGTTCTTAACAAGTTTATCTGTGAGTAATCCATTTCAACCCATTAAAAAACATTAATTTGATAATTTTAAACTACTAAAAAAATCTTACTAGCTACCGTAATAGCCACAAAATTTAATCTTACATAAGTGAGATTCAAATATTCCAAAGTACATTAAAAATACCAAAACAATTAAAAATTCATAATAATTAATTTACAACTGCGCAAAATGTGAAAAAAAAATTATGCAAACATTTGTGATTGCATCTTTTAGGCTTTAACGATGGATACATTGTCATTTGGATTTTTAAAACCTTAATAAACCCTCTTTATTGAAACCAAATTCGCATACTGCTATGAGCAATGGAGATGAACAAATCTGAGAAACATGTAAAAAGGAAAAAATCCGTGAGCAAGCCTAAGATCCGGGGGGTGGGGGGGGGGAGGAGAGTGAGGGTCTGCTGGCCAAAGGCTCTCCGACAATCAAGTGAGTAAGCAAATATAAGACTCAGGCAGTGAGCAAGAAAATTAGAATGCATAGATTGTGTTACCAAAGACGAAACCTAAATACGTGTATATATATGTATCAATATGGAGAGAAACCTTTTTAGGATAGAATCCTTGTTCTAAGCTGGGAGAATCCTAGAGGATATCTAGAAGTAGATATTGCATCATCTTTAGGAGTGTGATGTGGTGCACGCCAATTCTTAGATTGTAGGAACACCAAGATTTATCGAGATACGGCTAATTCCATTCTAGATCAATAAAAAATCCTATGTCTTGTGGAACAAGCATGGTCATTCTAGCTAAGTTGCTTGGACTTTGCCCATTGCCCCAGAGCATAGTGATGGTGGCACTGCTGCTCTGTTTGATCCAGCTCCATTTATAGCTAGTGAGTCCATGACTGAACTTCTGAGGTAGCTATATCTCGATCAGCCTTATTTCGGCCCCACAACTACCCCTAACTATGTATCTGAAAACAACCTTTTTCCTTTAGGATGGATACTTATCCAAAGACCATGTTTTTCGGAGTAAGCTGGAATATGTATCATTTAATCTTATGTTTTCATGTGGTGATCCGACTCCTTGTGAAGTAATGGAGACGTTTCAGATTGAGACATGCAGTCTTGAGTACCGTACTATAAATGGTGTAAAGATGATGTCTACTTTTGTTGCGTGTGCACCAAAATAAGAAATTACCTCTAATACTCTTCATTGATTTTAACCGTCAGATTTGTTGATCCCAAGAAAAGCCAGTTCATATTCAATAGCTAGATGGCTTCATTAAATGCTATCTATTAACCTCGAACCATTTTCTTCCTCTTTCAAAAAATCCCTAAATTGTTTAAGGAAAAAAGGCTCAACTTTCTTTCCTTACTCATTAAAAAATTTCCTAATCTTTTCAACCCTTTTCCATGGTATTTGCTAGCAAGACTTCAAAATTACACAAGGTCTCACCTTACAATCTTCCGCTAACGAGAGTCTACAGTAGAGAAAAGGGCCAAGCCTTTGTTGAAAGTCATCTAGATATCTTAAATCAATGTAAAGTTTGGTGGGAACCTAGCCAAGATGTTAATGTTAATCTTCTTGTGCCATTTGATCCCCATGTGTCCCTGCACCAAAATTCATCCATGGTTCTTAGACCTAAGTCTAAGGTTTCCTCTACCTGACCTTCTAAGTGGCATCTTGATCAGCTACAACATGGCTATCTGCAACCAAACCCTAACCGCTTTCATACTCAACACGTGCTTCAAGATTCTAAATCAATGGTATGGGGCTAAACTTGGCCTTCAAGAATTTAGAGTGTTATTCAATGCATGTAAAAACTTTGATGGCCACTATTACTTCATGCTAAGACCCAACCTCATCTGGGAGCTATACATCTTGGATGTCCTTTCACACGACAATGATTGGTTCAAAGACATTCTTGCTGTTGACGGTGATTAGGAGTGAGATGTCGCGGGAGTTAGAGTTAGGACTATTCTTTCTCCCAATTTTAATTCAATAATGAATTGGAAGACATAGGGGTGTGTCGGCCAGACTTGATTAACCAAGCAATGCAAATTCTTGCCAAGTACCATAACTAGAAATAGTTATTTTTCCCAATTTGATTTTCTGATCGTGGGAAGAGTCGTACTATCAATATTGCTCAAAGTTCTCCTATCCTAAATCCAGAATGGATTGGAGCAAAAAATGCCCATAAGGGGATCCATTTCTTTAAGTCCAAAATATCTCCAACTTCTAAGAAGAAAACCCGAAAAAGATCTGACTCTGCCTTTTCAACACTATTAGTTGCTCCTTACCAAACCATATATGTCGATAACAGATATGGCACCCGAGAATACGAAAACAGAGGAAGAGACTCCATTGTTAAGGAAAAATAGACCAATTTCCTCCATCTTTCTCACAAAAACCATTGCAAACTTCAAACCTGATGCCCCACCGTCACAGTAGCGAAAGGTTTCACCGGCACATGCTAGTGAAGTCCAGTCCTAGAAACTTCCTTTTACTCCAATTCAGAATCTTTTAGTGGCAAAAAGGATTACCTGAACCTATGGGGGCATTCACATGGTTGATACTTCTTTACCTACTGCTTTGCATATACTTGAAGAGATGATGTAACCTATACTTGTGCTCAGACCGTGATAAACCACAATGTTTTCCCGATGAATGCCAGTGGTATTCGAAACGCGGATTACGCTTGAGCTCTACTTGGTTCTGCGATTGCTCTTGCAAATTAAAATAAGGTTTGCATAACCTTCAAAAATGTCATGATGCGATGTCATGAAAGTTGTTATACGGTAATTCATCATTCCTTTTTTTGCAAAATGATTTCAGTAATTTTCGTCTTTTCCTTCTAACTCATATTGGTCAGGAAAGCTGTCACGAAAGAGTCATTCTTTTGACAAGTGTAGTAGATTCGCCATCTTAATTGGTTTTCCTTACAAGAATAAGAGGCTACATTGAAGCTTAAGTACCAAGTACAAGCTCAGTTGGCGAAGCTTAAAATAATGCAGGCGGAACGAAATGCCATAAAGGAAGCCCATGAAAAAGAAATGGAGAAGTACATCGATGAGGCTACCCTTGAGGAAATAAAGATGAGTAACAACAAAGCTGATCTCATTAATGTGCAAGATGAGCTAGAGCAAAAGCTTAAGGTCAAAGTTGAATCGAAACGGGTACTATCTTCAAAACGGAGTGCTGAGGAAACATACGTGATGGCCTGTAGTCAGAGGTGGAGAAACTTCGTAACAAGGTTTAGCAAAAAGACAACGTTCATTGTATGATCTTCAACAACTTAAGGATTTGCATGAGTTTGAGTTTGAGGCTTTTTGTGTTGCTCATATGAAGCCAATTAAAGAAGAATATACCGAATGGTACAACCTCGAGTATCTTTTAGGCTACACGCGGCGAGACCATCTTGGTGGCTGGGACATCCATAAGATCTACGAAGAAATCGAAAATACTAACTTCCTTATGCTAGAAGACTTATTAAACGAGATCTTGGACCTAGAAGCGAAGCGAGAGGGAAAGTGTAGCTCTAGTGATGATCCAGTATCCAATGTGCCTACTGATCCTTCGACTTCTGCTAGAGAAAAGGGTGTTGGTAAAATAGATTGACTTAATGTTTTGCCAGGATAGGAGCATATGTCTCTTCTAAGACTCAGATTTATTTGCCTCTGTATTAAAAAGTTTTATTCTTTCATTAATTGCTTCTTTGTGTGTGTATATGTTTGTTTTTTTAAATGAACATCGATCAAGTTTTAGGAACTTCTCGTCATTTGCTTCTATATTCGAGAATATAGTTTAATTCGACAATCGTTGACAATCTTTTCGAAGTAAGCTAACTTCGAAGTAATGAGTGACAGAGCGGAACACGAGTAAGTTTGTGAGCCAAGGATAGAGCTCGAACGCCTCCTTAGTAATGCTGATTCGAAAAACATTACCTATCCTCATCATGATTGCCAAAGTACCACCTTACTTTGGTACCGAAATTAAACCCATGAAAAATATTTACGCTACACTTGCCTCAGTTTATTGATCAGATTAAGGATGGGAAAGTAACATCCTGAGTTTTGGAATGGCTTCCAATCTTTGTTTTGCTTGCCCCTGATTCATGGTTGAAGGTCTTCGTATATGTAATGTGTAACTTAAGGAAGGTTTCTTCCTTAGTGATAGGAGCATATTTATGTGACTTAGTTAGTTTGTTTTCTTGCACTTTTATAGTTAGTTTGTGGTTATTGTAGTGTTTTAAGCTATTTTCGTGTGTTTGTAGGTCTAAATGACAAAGTTGGCAAGAAAGTGAATTTTGGAGCATTTTGGAGCAGTTTTGGGCACTAAATGGACAGCACATGTATGGGCCAAGATGGATGGACGAATTTGGAGTTCAAAAGGCTAGGAATCTGATAAGAAGAGGAAGAAATTAAATTCAAGACAAAGAAGATAAGGAATAAACTCAAAAGAGGAAACATTATCCACAACCTTATCCAACCTTATCTTATCCAAACCAATCTTATCTTAGCTCATCCTATCCTAATCTTATCATGTCTTAATCCTAGTTGCAAGGGGACCTAAATATATATTTCTAGAACCTATTTCTAGAAGATTTCCCTTCTAGAAGTCCCAAATCAGCCACAAAACACATTGTTTCTAGAAATCCTACAAAAGTGGCGCCTATTTCCCTTCTAGAATGCTTTTGCCTTGCCTTGCAAGCTATTCTCTTTTCCTTCCAATGTGTGCCGCACCCTCTATCCCTTTTCTGTGGTAGATTCTGATTTATTAGGCCTTATTCCTTGTGGATTTGGGTTATACAAATCCTTTTCTGAAATTAAGTGGGCTAGACCTTTTCCTTAATGGATTTAACTCCTTGTGCCGCACCCTAGGGCCTTAATTCTCCTAATGTGCTGATTTCTAACCCTAATCTGATTTACCCTAGGGTTTTGTGGAGCCTATATATACATATTTTCAGCACAAATTCGTCACCACCTTCATACCACTCAAAAACACCCTTGCCGCAACCCTAACCACCATTCTACATCACAAAACACCATCCTACATCCATATACATCTCTGCCGCACCTTTTGTAGAAGAAGGAGAGCCTTGTGGTGCATTCCATTGATGAAGGAGGGCCTTATGCGCAAGCCATCTGCATCCTTGGGAGTTTTAAGCGTTCATTCTTCCCTCGTTTCAGTTTCGATGTTTATTTTAATTTGCTTTTCAATTGCTATGAACATGTGGAACTAAACTCTTATTAGTTAGTGGTGAATTTGAAGCCATGGACATATGTTAATATGAATTGATTCCTTTCAGTTATTGTTTCGTAAAACATGAATGCAATTTACTTATCTATTTGATTGATAACTTATTCTTGTGTGTTGATTAAGGAGGCCTACTTAGTTTGCATGCTTGAATCTGATGCTAAATTATAAGGGACTTTCACCTAATCGTTAGAAACTTATAATTACAAGTAGTGGAGATTGTTAGTCACAATCGTGTTAAGTAGATTCTTGGCAAAAGTATCATGCAGTTCATAGTTATAATTGTCTTGTCAATGCTTATGATTTCCATGGAATTTAATGATATTTGAATGTATCTCTATCATGCTGTTCATATAAGGAGCTTGAGAAGAATAATTTGGGTTGTTGCATGCATTCATCCAATTCAATGAATTTAGGGAAATCTGATAGTTACTTTCTGCATTCACGATTAATTTGGGGCATTGTCGTTCATGGTTTAAAGAAACAATACTGGAAATTGACTTATGTTGCATATGTTCATGTGTGGAGAAGGATCCTCTAACTAGCTTTTCACCCTTGAATTCATCTTAATTTCGTTTTAGTTTACTTTGATTTGCAATTTGTTTAGTTTTAATTCAATTTCGTCATAAATCAAACCCCCTTTTCTGTTTTAAGTTATTAGGTCAGAATCTGTCCTAATTAGGTTCTCTAGAGTGTTTTGAGTCAATATAGATTAGAATTAGTCCATAAACATTGTTTGAGTCTTAATTTAGTCTTAAATTCGTCCAATTTCATCCCTAGAATTTGTTTTGAGTCTAATTGTTAGTATTGTGCTGTTTTGAGTCTATTAAGTATTCTGAGTTAGTTAAGGTACAACCTGTTTTCCTTTAATCTTTTGAGTCAAAGTAAGTGTTAATTTCGTCCAAAGTACTTGTTAGGTCTAGAATTGAGTCAATTTCATTTAGTTTGGCAGATTTGAATGTTTTAGGTCAGTTTAGAGTCTAGAGAGTCTATTCTTGTGTTTTTAAGTCTAGTTTAGTGTTTTAGAGTTTGATTTGAGTAGATTAGCAACCGTAGTTAATCCCTGGTTTAGAACGATCCCTAATTACATCTTTGCTACAATTGTCATCAATAGGGTTTAATTTGTGTGTCAAGTAATTTTCACATCACTTAGGGAAAATTGCCCATTCATATCTAGTGAATCTTAAATGAAAGTTCTTTAGGGACTTAGCCGCTGGCATTCGGAACACCTTTGAAATCCTTTTGTCAGACCCTATGCATCGAACCTGAATGTTTCCGATTTAATTACCTTGGCTGACTTAGCAGAAGAATTTTTGCGTTTGGAACAAATTTCCTCTTGGGGATTGCCTAATCTTATGCCCCATTCGGACCTATTGAACACATGGTGTCGCATAATATACTTGACTTAAGATGTTGGTTCGGGATAGAAGTAGTCGTACTCGAGGTTAGAGTTCAGAGCCACTCTCAAATGATTTCTAGATCACCCTTTCAACTATTCCCTCGAATGGCTAGAGCCCAGGTTTGAATGTTATAACCCACAACCTTATATCCTGGGAAGGGAATGGACGACCTACATATCCTGGGAAGGGAATCAAACTGCATCTAATTCGGAGGGTGTTTGAAAGTGATCTGGAGATGTTTGCAGGAACAGGTGGGGGTCCATTTTCTTGACGTTGATCTTTCAGCTTCTCTGCCTCTTCAGTGTTTCGCCCCTTGTAAATTTTGTTTGGGGCTGGATAACGAGGCAACTGGTGGTTGGTTGGGTGGACAGTTCCCATGCTGTGTGATGGGATTTTTATCACCAGCAAAAGTAGGGATAAAAACATTTAAAAATACTTGCAAGAGAGCAAGGTTGTTGTAGTAAGAATGCTCAATGCAAGGTCGTTCCTATAGGGATTATTTGAAATAATTTATGTAAAAACCAAATCTTAATTAATTATTTAAGACAAAATTTTAGAAAAGGTTGATTTTATGATTAAAAATAATAAAAATAAATTTTGATTAAAAACAAAGTAAAGAGATTGGCAAATAAAAGAACAAAAGAAAACAGTTATACAAAAAGCAAGTTGTAAAAGCACTAGGGTTCCACTGTCACCTTAGCAATATACATAGTTCTTCTAATTACTTATGACTTATACATGCATATTTTGAAGGTTAGGTTTTCCTAAAATATGCTCCACTTGGATGCCCAATCTAGAACGTATATCAAACATGCAATCCGTCTATGGTATTCATATCAAATCTAAACATGCAAGAGTCATTAAGCTTTATGAAACCCTTTGAAAACCCATACAACCTTTAAGACATGGTATTCATCCTAAGTGAAATTACAATTTTTAACCACAAGAAGCTTTAGTCAATTTCAAGGACAACACTTCAACCAAAGTTGCATCAAATTACTTTTTTAAAAATCCTAATGATGGCTAAGCATTAAGACAAATAGATAGCTTCAAACATGGTGATTAATAATTCAAAACATGCATGCATAATATCATAAGTAAATTGAAAAAAAAAAACTGCATATTCTTACTAAGTCTCGTGGCCTCACCCTAAAAAGGAGAATTAGTTGCATATAATCACAATTAAATAGCAAAATATCATTAAGAAAATGATTGAAAATACCTTGTAAAATAAAGCTAAATCTTAAAAAACTCTCTAAGCCAAGTTCTCCAAAGCAATGTGTAGTGAACCCTAATGGTTAACTAGTCTTTATTTATACTACTACAAAATGAAATCCTTCCTCGAAAAGGTCTTAGAATAAAACTAGGAAACAAAATAAATTAAGAGAAACTAGAAAACAATCTCCTAGTTAAACATGGAGAAATCTGTCAGCAAACTGATCAGCCACGTTCTAGGTTGAAAACAACTCCAAAAAGGCCCAAGACAACTTATTTTAAAGATTGAGATGTCCTGAAATTATCTCCCAAAAGGGCCCGAACCCAAAAAAAAAAAAGTCATTTTGGATGCCAAAAAGCCCAAATAAGCCCAAAACGTCACTTTGACAGATTCGTGCTAGTCTTTTATTCCATTGCCATAAAATAATTGCTTAGTTGAAAAATTGGAAACTTTGATGCGAACAAGTTGAAAGACTCACAAAGATCTTCTAATTGGAATCACTCCAAAATTCATCCATTTGATCACTTTTTGCTTAAGAGAAAGTCGCATGTCCTACGTTGGAAATGTAATTCAAAGTATCAAAATTTCACCAAAATAATAACCAAAATATACTAAAAATAAGGTAAAATATATCATATAAAATCGACTCATCAATGTGATACCAATTTCGGCGTAAAATGGCATTTTAAGGAGAAAGGCAGTCCATAACATCGAAAGTCACCAAATGGTTGCATGGTTTTGCCTGGACTGTCAATTTCATCGCATGGTCTACACTAAAACGCCACTAATAAAGTGGAGGGTAGCTCTCCTCTTGTCGACGTCATCGGGATGCCCACTCATTCGGTCGTACCGCGAAAGAAGACACTGCCTATTGATCAATTGTCTATTAGGACTCGACTAACCATAACATTGGAGATCTGCAGTCTGATGACAAGAGTGTTGTCGCGAGGGGAGTAAGCAGCTACCAAATCTTGGTTGGAAGGCATCTGGGCATTATGATAGATAGGTGGTTCGTTGGCCGGAACCGTTGTTAGAGGTTTCCCACGTGCTACCATTTCATCATTTCGCTTTCTCCTAGGTGTCCCTAGTTTCTGCTTATGCGATTGATTTTGGATAATAGTCTTCTTTTTTTTTTCAAGCATCGAGTAAGAAAAGGTTTCTAGCCCTACAGGGTATTTTGCATTGTGTTCCTTGAACAGATCCTTAAAGTTACGCATCTGGGTTTAGACCAGCAGTTCTTATCAGAGCATAGGCAGGCATCGGTTGGACAGTCAGCTCTTCGAAGTGGAATACGATGTCTCCAAGGTCCTTACTTGTGTCTCTAGTCTGGTGAGTTTCACTCGTTTTCTAGCCTATGAACTTCTTCGGAAATCCTTCACAAATCCATAACGAAATCGTTTTCGTCGAATGGGGCGATGGTATGGTCACCGTGTGATTGCCCGACAAAATTTTCCATTAAGGTAATGTGATTTGGTCGAGAGAAATATGAGTTCACTTTCAATGAAAGCACTAATTGTTAAAACCAAATTCATGCACCGCAGTGAGTAATGGAGATGCACAAATCCAAGTAACTTGTAAAAGAGTAAACAACCGTGAGCAAGCCTAAGACCTGGGACGAGGGTGAGGGGTGTGCCAACCAAAGGCTCTCCAGCGATTAATTTAGTAAGCAAGTATACGACTTAAGCAACGGTCGCAGGCTAACCATACACTTGTTAAACAATCCAGTGGAATTTCCAAAATTAAGGAAGCCTCACAAGGAGGAAAATGATTAGAAATTAAATCATTGTTCCAAAGATTCTTACGTGGAGAAATTAACGACGAAGCAAACTTACTGATAGACTTTCCAATACTAACTTGCCAACATGAACCCTATTCAAGAACCACTTTAGCTGCCAATATAACATGCCAACAAGTAGATGCGCACAAGCCTAAAGTAGATTCCCTTAAGGAGTTATGGGGGAAGTACTTAGTCTTCAGTAGCCTAGCTACAAGGGAGTAGGATTCTCTCGCTTCCTATTTTCATCCCATTTTCCCCCTTCCTTTCTCACTTTGCTTTTTGTCTTTTTGCCCTTATAAAATATCAATATAAGATGTTGATGGGGCTCAATCGTAATTGTTCAAGTAGGAGGAGAGGGAAGAGGAAAGAGATTAGGAGGGGAGAGAAACTAACACACCTCGATCCGGAATGTCCACCTGGACTTCTAATCGAGCTGTGCTAGCCGACACCTAGGGGCTGACGAAGCCATAAAGTGTAGTGATGTGGAAAATGTGAATAAATTTAAACCTAAAAGTGCCTAAGTATAATAGTGCGCTATTGAGTGGGAATGAACCCATTTCACATGTGATATCAGAGCAATGTAAAGTACAGTAAAGTAGGATGAGAATTATACCATCGAAGGTAATCTCCAATACCAAGATTTGCCAAGAATCCTCGTCAACACGAAAGCTCTGCACTAAAACCTGGGTGAAAAAAAGGGTGAGTGGGCCTAAAAACAAAGCTTTGTAAAAATCTTTTCACAAACATAATAACCCCTTGCCGTAAAACAAGTATAGTTTCTAAAATATACATACTACGTATAGTAAGAAAATACTTATTGTAGCCTGCAATATCTCAAGATTTAATATGGCACAATAGCAATCTAAGATAAGACTAACACCTACAATGGATCCAAAGTGAGCATACGGTACGATGTGCACATACACATGAAAGACTGGCCCTACCCCGGATGAGTACTAACACCGGTGCAGCAAACGATGAGCAAATAACATAAATCTAGCCATGCCACAATGATTTGATAATTCTAGTCAACATAATATTATTCATAGCTGTAAACTTAATTAAGGCATCCTGTAAGATTTATAATGATTTCCTAATTTTCACCGTTACTAGATGTATATATCGAAACTAAATAGGTATATAAGTGTGTATATATTATATATATATATAAGAAAAGACCCATTCACATATCATGTCGTTGAGTCAAACCCGCCTCGTAGCATCGACAGTCCTTGCGATGCGTTTCACCTAGAAACGAAATCATTTATGTAAATACGTAACGTACTAACGTACAAACGCGTTTTCGTACAAAGCACTGCTAATAAGAAACTATTTTAAAATGGTCGAATTTCGAAAAACGGACGGCGGATTTGGGTTCGGCATGACGAGAAACCTAAGAAGGGATTTCAGATTCCTCCACGCACCGCCATATGCACCACTCGCAGTGGCTCCCTCACGTGCGCCCACAAGCTTGAGAGTACAAACGTACTCACCTTTTTCATAATGACCTGCGTTTTGCAGGTTGAACCACCAACTTCCAGAGCTCTAAAAAAGCTCAAATCTCAACCAAAATTGATGATTCAAAAACCTAAGTGAAGTAGGAAATGCAAGGAATAGAACTATACCGGAGTTGGCCGAAAAAATTCTCTAAAAATGGCCTACCGGCCACGGTTCCAAGCTTCCAAAATTTCTGGGGAAAATTTCCCCAAGGTGTAACTGCACCAAGACACATTCTCAAGGTTTTGAGCAGAACCAGAACATCACTAATGTTTAATGGAAGGAAAAACATAACTTACCTAATTCAAAAAACTGAGAAATCTTGTCGGAGTTCCATAAAAGAGATGATGAATAGTGGCAAAGTTCTTATGCAATGTCGAGCTCCACGTCTGGGTTGATGCTCACTGTCTGAGCTTACAAAGATAGGAAAGAACAAGGCATGGTGCTGGTCCGATGGTCTAACACGCGCGAAGTAGTCAAGTGATGGTAGTTTGGTGTTACTATGCATAACGAGTGCATAGAGTTTTTGGATGATAGAGTCTTAGAAAGTTTGAGATGGGAGACAAGTTGTGGCCATCGGCGGTGGTAGCTCCTTGAAAAGGGATCTCGCCGGAGTGGTCGTGTTTTGCCGGTCTCTGTAACACAGAGGAATAAGGGAGAAATGCGAGAGAGAAAGGGAGAGAAAGTCTTAGTGAGAGAGAAAGGGAGAATTTGAAAATAAGAGAAATAATGGGAGAGAGAGAAAGACCGAGATCTCTGAAGGGTGAAGATACGGGATAGGGCAAGAGTGGGGTGTGGGCCCTATGTGCCTATAATAAACTCACGTCAAAATACATATATAATAACGTAAAGTTAAAATAATTGTACTGAAATTTAAACTGTACATAGAAAGTTCTTTTTTTTTCCACCTACGCACAATCGTTTCGTCACGTACTCCAAAGGTAAGTGTGTAGTATCCTTGGGTTAAGCCCAAGCAATGAATAAATAACTAAAAATGCTAACGTAAAAGGTCCTACTTGTCCATTTGATTAACGAACCCAACAAATAAATTATTGATATTATAGTCTGTAGCCCGTAATAACGACAACTCACTGTTGTCACGATAAGCAAGCAACAAATTCCCAATGATGCAATATTACCATTTTGCCCCTCATTGGGAAATACATACAAATCGTCTTATTATCGCCTCGACCGCGCTCTCGTACCACCCTCTCAGGTGACAACGCAATTAGCACACAATTTCCTAAATTGTAATCTCGATTATTCAAAGACCTATTCGTAATACTCCTATGTCAATCATGTTCTATGCATAAAATCTCCATACACATTTCAAATGGTGTCATACTCAAAATCAAAAGTGTAACCGCAATTACACACAACTCTAACAAAGATAAGTGTCAATCATAACCATGCTAAAACTATAAAACATACAAAAGCAAAATGTTCTCTAAGATCCGGGTAGTTCATTCAAACTAGCCATTAGTCTAAGGGTGAAATGTGGTGTTAGACAAAAGCTTAGTATACATGGCCTTCAAAAATAATATGAAGTGTAGTAGGGTAAACACGTGCCTAAAGTTGTCTGGAATGTCTTCTAGCACAAAAGGTGAATATGGAATTGCAATCAACATAGATGCTGATCGAAATGCCAGAAAAATATGATAAATTCGAGTATGAGTAAATTTACCAAATGGTCTAAAATGTAGTCTTCCCAGGGCCAACGAAATGTGAGTTAACTTGTCAAGCCGGTTGATAATCGCCAAAACATCATCATAATATTCACATTGTACAAAATACCTTGTATCGAGAGTTTATGGTGATATTTCCCATCTCTATTCGCATACAGAAGGTGATTATAACCACTTAAATGATTTCTTGATGATTTGTAAGTAACGTCTAACCAATACCCATGAATTCCAACTAAAACAGAATAGGACCAACTGAAAGTATTTCAAGGGTAGATAATGTCTTTTGCTACGGTAAGCAGTAATTACGTTTGCACAACCGGGGTGATACACGATAGTGCAATCATAGATGTTGGTTTGGTTTGTTCCTTCCACTACCATTGCCAGAAATTTAGTTTATTTCCAATGCGGATGTATTTGAGAAGTCTAAGATTAATAAAGGTCCTAAACACGTTTCTCCACCAAGAAGTGTCATTCGGTTTTCAAATGAAGATGATAACCGTTAACTTTAAGTCATAAGTAAGATGGTTCGTTTCCTACGGTCCCAAACGCGGGGGAACAAATGTGATACTCTGTTATGTTGCATCTACACAACCAAAACATCCAAAGAAAACATCATCTTGGATTTCCAAAATTATTGATGTCATCGAAATGTACGAACAATGGTAGGAAATAGACAACACTTCAGTTCTCACAACTTTAATTGTATTTCATGTCTCAGCTAAACTTATTTTCCCCCGACCACGTGGAAAGGAAAATCACCACCGCTGAAAGTCACTAACCACATGCCGATAAAATCAACAACGCCAAGGATATCACAACTTCACAACTATTTGTGGAATATGAAATTTTCGACATTTGCAACCTTTTGGAAATTGACAAGAATGTCACTTGCTGAGATCACATCTCCCAAAAAGTACCAACTAAACAAAGGTAATATTTGAGGAATTTTATATAAAGCTAAATGTTAGTGTAAGGAGAATTTAATCTCATTGCTGAGATAAGTGAGAAAGTTATCGGTAAGACCACTACTAATTCGACAAGCTACGGAAGAAAACTCGAGTTCCAAAAGTTGATCAGGTAGACCATCGATTAGAAGTATGGATTAACAGTTTTAATCGTCACCTGATGGAGTTGCTAAAATTTAGTTATGATCCTAAGGTTTAGTTTTTCACCTTCCCGAACAGGTTTGGGATTCCCTAGATAAAGTGTTTGGTTTGATAAATTCCTAATCGGTAAGCCTTTGTAACTAAGTTCTCTCAATGACTTAGGAATTGATCCAAAAGACTCACGGAAATTGGTGTAGTACAAGAAAGTGGATTGATGGTGTGCTTCACTTCACCATTTGGTGATATCCCAGATAAATTTTTTAGAAATGACGACAGATGTATACATCCTCGAAACATACCATACTACTTTATTTCTATACACCACGTACTAAAAGGTCTTCACAATTTTCTCAATGCTTATTTCGCTCTTACAGTGGGAAAATAATCCATGCCTTAATTCTAATATTTGTTTGTGGAAGTGATCGGAAAAGTGACTGGTCGAAGAGGTTTTAGTTACCTAAATGGGTAATATGGTTAACACAAGCATGAGTTTACGGTCCTCCTACAAAGCTTGCCCTTAAGTTTCCATGATTTTAATTTCTTCAGCTCAGATAGCCTCTGTTACTCAGTCGTGCCGCTAATTAACACATTTATGATATTTTAATATTGTTAGTTACCCTGAAATTGTAAACCAGTATTCTGACATAAGGGTAGGATACTAGCACATATGCCCGGTATCAGAAATCATACTGCCTGAATACTGGTTGATAGTTCCTGGATATCAAATAATATCATCAATTAGCAGCCCCACCATAGGCTAATTATAGATTAGAGCTCACTTAAGTGGATCGTTTCAAATGGATGGCAAGAAATTGGTCATTTGAGGTGGTTTCATTAATTCTAGGGAAAATACTTACTATTTCGGGGATTTCTACTTACCATAGGTATAACAACTCGTACGTCTATGCCTATACTCATCAAATTGAAGAATACAATGTCGAAAGGAAATCTAAGACTAGTGTTGGTTGGAGTGTCACTAAAGACATTTTTGGAAATTTTGATGAAAGTACAACTTCGTAGGAATTCCGATAAATGGTATACTAATGGATACTGCCAAGGAATCAAAACTATTATTGGATCCTAACTCGAAAGGATTGATAATGATAACGAGATAAATGTAGTGGATTTGATTGGTAAATCTTTGGTGGCACACAATTATCAATACATTAGCCCTGCTTTGGGGCCTTCCACTCATACCAAAACGGGATTTTCCTTAGTATGCGATTTCTTCATTTAATGCCTAAAAATGTCCACCAAAATGATGTTCTAGACTGTCGATAAGTCGTCCAAGTCATTCAAAACTTAGAAAAAGTTAACACATTTTTCGTGCTCGACATGATTGACACGTCCCGACCCCGATATTCTCTGAATACCTGGATAAGCACGTGCTGGCCAACACTTGAGGGTGACGAAAGCCATTTATTGATTACAAGAGTAATGATTAGGAGGAACATAAGCATATCGGGGTTGGGACATGTCAAATTGGTATCAGAACATGGTTAGGGTTTTTTCCACCAATTTGGTAAATTTCAGTCTTTCTAAATCTTGTTGTCCTTGTCAGAATCATGGCTAATCCTGGTAGGAATGTGCCTCGACGACCTCGTTCTTCTATAATGGGGGGAATCCAGTAGTTTACCATTGCATTAATGAATGCTTTTCCGGGTCATAAGCTGAATCGGACGTATTTAGAATTTGCTAGAAGTCATGGGGTTACTAAGTTGAAAACTGTAGGGAATTGTGAGGAGGCTGAGCAGTGGTTAGAGAAAATGGAGGATATTTTAGAGGCGATGAAGTGTCCTCTAAATGAATGGGCAAATACTGCAGGTTTCTTTATTAAGGGTAATGCTAAGAGTTGGTGGAAATCAACAAAGGAATCTCGTCCACCTGGTTCTCGGATGACATGGGCTACCTTTAGAAAACGTTTTATTACTTACTTCCTAAGCCCCAGCTACAGATTGAGGAAGAGGCAGGAATATTTAGAGTTCCGACATGGTGACCTCAGTATCACAAAATTTGAAAGTACTTTTAGGCGCTTGGCTAGGCATCATGATGAGACTTATGATAATCCAAAAGCACAGATGGATCAGGCGATAATTGCACTGAACCAAGAGTATCGTACATTGGTAACTGCTCAGAGAACCAGAACTTATGAGGAAGTAATCAAGATAAGTCTGAATATAGAACAGTCTAAGTGGGATACGGAGATGCAGGATCAACCTCAGACTTGGATCCAGTCCCAGAGACAGAATAGACAGCGGAATCAGAATCAAATGAGTCAGAATTTTTGATTGTGGAATCCTAGAGAATCAGTGGGTCCCTCTAATTCTGTAGGTCCCAGATATTCTTTTTCCTTTAAACGACCAGGTCGGGATTCAGGGTCGTCTAGTGAAGGCTTAGGCAACGAGTCGGCGAGATGATCTTTCGATCATTTCACTCCAAGTTATATGGTATGTAATCAATGTGGGTTACATCATCGAAGAAGTTGTGGAATAACTGTTGTAGTTTGTCACAGGTGCAGTGGTATCGGGTATTTTATTCGTGATTGTCCTTCAGCACCACCGCTTAGTGATTTTACCTCTGGCTCAAGCTACAGTGGATATCAGCCAGTTCAGAATTTTAGCGCCCGACAGAGCTATGATGGCGGTGGCAGTAGTAGTCAGAGTTATGGTAGCAGTACTAATCAGAACTACAAGGGTAACAGAGGTCTGCAGTTGGGTGGCAGAGGTAGCCAGAGTTTTAGAGGGAGTGACAGCTAGAGTGCTCAGTTTTCGACCCAGCAGCAGGCTGGAACATCTTCTGGTTACAGTAATCAGGGGAACAGAGCAGGACGTGGTTCCAAAAGTCGTGACGGTCGGAACAATAATGTAGGGTATCAGGTTCATGGATGTATGAACATCATGACTCAGCATGAGGCTGATTAGGATCCTCGAGTTATCACCGGTAAGTTACCTGTCTGTAATACTTGGGCTAGAGTTTTAATTGATCCGGGTGCTACATAATCTTTTGTTTCTTCATCTTTTGCTCGGGTTATACCTTCTCCACCTCAGCCACTAGGTTTTGATATGCTGATTCAAATGCCAAGTGGTGAATTGTTTTGTGCTCAATGGCAATATCAAAATGTCCAGTTATTGTGGAAGGGGAAAACTTAGAGATTGATTTAATTCCTTTCAAACTGGCGGAGTTTGTGTCATTCTGGGAATGGATTGGCTATCTAAGCACCAAGCGAATGTTGCATGTTGCGAGAAAATCGTGACGTTCAATCGACTAGGACTTCCAGCAATTACATTTATGGGTGAGCGACATGTCCTCCCCAATAGTTTTATTTCTGCCATTCGAGCAACTAGGTTGCTGAATAAGGGTTGTGTGGGGTTTTCAACCCACGTAGTTGTGAAGGATGAACCTTCTTTACATCCAGAAAATGTGCCAGTTGTAAGGAATTTCATCGATGTGTTTCTTGATGATTTACCAGGGTTGCCACCTGCGAGGGAAATTGAGTTTACTATCGATTTACTCCTAGGTACAAATCCTATTTCCTTGGCACCTTATCGAATTGCACCAGCGGAGTTGAGGGAATTGAAGATCCAACTCCAGAAATTGGTAGACAGAGGTTACATCCAGTCGAGTATATCCCCGTGGGGAGCTTCTGTTCATTTTGTTAAAAAGAATGATGGATCAATGAGACTTTGTATCGATTATAGGCAACTGAGTCAGGTGACGGTGAAGAATCGTTACCCTCTGCCTCGGATCGATGATTTGTTTGATCAATTGAAAGGTGCTCAGATATTTTCAAAAATTGATCTTCGATCGGGTTACATCAATTGAGGATTTGCGAGGATGATGTCCCGAAAACTGCTTTCCGTACGAGGTATGGGCATTATGAATTTCCTGTCATGCCTTTCAGATTGACAAATGCACCTGCAACATTCATGGATCTGATGAACAAAGTCTTTAGACCGTATCTGGATCGGTTTGTGATTGTGTTCATTGATGAGATTCTAATTTATTCTAGAAGTGTGAATGAGCACAAGAAGCATTTGAGGCTAGTGCTGGAATGACTGAGGGACAACCAGCTTTATGCCAAGTTCAGTAAGTGCTAGTTTTGGTTAACTCAGGTTGGTTTTCTTGGACACATAGTTTCTGCTGAATGAATCAGTGTGGATCCCTAAAAGGTGTCAGCAGTGTCTAACTAGGAACAACCGAAGAGTGTCACTTAAATAAGAAGCTTTCTGGGTTTGGCAGGGTATTATCAAAGATTTATGTAGAATGTTTCTGCAATTGCTCTGCCTCTTACTAAATTGACTCGTAAAGGTGTTCAGTTCGTGTGGGATGAAAGTTGTGAACAAATTTTTCAGGAGCTTAAGCGACGCCTCACTCAGGCCCCTATTCTCGCTCTTCCAGATGACAGTGGTGAATTTGAGGTGTATACTGATGTTTCTCTATCAGGTTTTGGGTATGTACTGATGCAGCATGGAAAAGTTATCGCTTATGCTTCCAGACAACTCAAAACCCATGAAAGAAATTATCCCACTCATGATTTGAAGTTAGGAGCTGTGATTTTCGCTTTGAAGATTTGGAGGCACTACTTATATGGAGAGAAATGTCGTATTTTTACGGATCATAAGAGTCTTAAGTATGTGTTCACCAAGAATAAGTTGAATTTGAAACAGATAAGGTGGATGGAGCTTATCAGTGATTATGACTGTTCGATTGAGTACCATCATGGGCATGCTAATGCCGTGGCTAATGCTCTTAGTTGGAAACATCACGAGCAGCTTGCATCACTTCAAGCTGTACACATTCTGTTACTATTTTCTCTTCGGGAAACTGGTATTAATTTGGAACCCGATGAGCAACTTGGCTAGCACATTTTCAGGTTAGACCTATCTTTGTAGACATGGTCATAGAAGCTCAGGAACTTGATCCAGAATACGCCGAATTAAGAGAACAAGTGTTAAAAGGGAATAATGATAAATTCATCATCCGTAAAGACGGAGCGTTATTGCAAAGGAACTATTTGTTCGTGCCTAAAGATAATGAAGTTGTTAAGAAGGAAATTCTTGATGAGGCTCATACTTCAACTTATGCTATGCATCCAAGAAGTACTAAATTGTATCGCACCATTTATCATTTCTATTACTGGGAAGGAATGAAACGGGATGTAGCAAAGTATGTGAGCAGATGTTTAATTTGTCAACAAGTTAAAGCAGACAGACAGAGACCTGAGGGACTGATGCAGAATCTTTCGATACTACTTCAATTGAAATATTTTACACTGTATAGCTAGGATTCATTAGTACAATATTGTTAATGTACTTGAAAGTAGTCTAATTAGATGCATTCATCAAACTTGCCGCTATTCTATTTCTTAATACTTTTATCTAATGTGATCCTTCAACTTAATAATTTTAATATTCTTCATCATCATCATCACTACTATCACTCTCTTCACAAAAGTTTCTGGGGTCATCAAAATGACGATCACGTTTAGAATACCTCTGAATCCATGGGTTTGATAATATCTATTGCCATCATATGATATCTAACATATAGCCAAAATATCTACTAACAATCTCACCAGAATGTTGAAATCTCTCTTGCGCTAATTTATTTTTTCACACCATGTCCCAACATATACAAGAACATTCCTAATATTTCAGTTGCATTTATTCTCCTTGAACCTTTCAATCCATAATTAGTTTGCAAGTCATTGGATAATCTATAAAAGACATCTTTGTTCATTCTAAACATTCTATAGCATCACACATTATGTCCTTGCAGTATTTCCATCAACCAAATATTACTTGTATGGGAAGAATTCATACATGGAGTTTTGTGGACATATTTTAAATAATATGTTTAAACAGCTCTCGCTACAGCGCATATAATTACACCATCCTCCAAATCCTCAACATCATCATCAAACAATCAAAATAAAGAACAAATCTTGAACATAATTCAAAACAAAATTTTAAAAAGAACCAAGTATATATGTGGTGCCTCAAAATTGGGAGCTCGGAACCCCAGAGAGACCCCTTTATCTATCCTAAACTCATCTTACAATGCCAGAATCTCACCAAATGCCAAAGTAGATATCAAAGTGGCGCTGGAAGTTCTTTCCTTCAAGTCCCGGAATGAGTAGCAGACCCTTGATGTCACCGTTGTTGGGAGCAGTTTGCAATTCGAATCACGAGTGTCTGCTGCCCTTGTTTGGTCTGATGGAAATCATACCGTTAGAAGTCCGATTGTTGTATACACAGTGAATTTGCGTATGGATATGGACATGTCAACCCTACAAAAGCTCTAAATCCCGGGCTAGCATTTGACGCTTATAAAGAAGATTGACATAAAGTTCATATGCTAAGCTATAATTAGGCAGAGTTTATACTGAGATTGCTAATAAAATCAACTAATTCACCAAAATTGATATATAATCACTTACAGTATCATTAATTTTAAACTGTGCAATTAATACATTCATCATTTCTTGCATATACTTCCAACATATACCAGACACTCTTATACCAGACAATTCTTTTGCTTAACCAAAGAAACATAATTACAAAATACGGAAGTAGATGGTGTTCAAAACTTCAACCAGCTAAAGGGCAGCAGAAATTATGATTTACGACAGTAGTTCGGTATTCGAAGATTCGGGACTCGAGAAAGGAATTGCATAGGCTTGTCTAAACTTCACGGAACAGTTCTGACTCAATAATTTGCGATAAATACAATCAGAAAATTCTAAAATTTAGAAGTCAGAAAAAACTGGATCTTTCTGCTATAGCAATTAGCTGACTCCTCATTCAAAAAGATACTGAATTGCAGATACAAAATATATCGAGCAACGGTTCCTATTTCAACTTTTCAAGAGCATACAATTTCTAGGCAGGATCAAGCTGCTAAGCAAGATACATACAGGACTTGTGTGCTCGTTCGAAGCAAAAGGTGAATTGTTTCTGGGTTATACCAAAATTCATAATTATAACATCCAACAAATCCATTTGAAGATGCTTTCAGTTTCAGAGGCACCAAAAACCAGTTTGCTTTCAGTTTCAAAACAAGCGAAGAAAACCATGCTAATAGACTCGGTTCGAGCGGCTTGAACGACAAGCTTCGTTGCAGGCAGAGAAGTAATCAATTTTTCTTACTTCTCTCTCAATTTTTCTTCTTTCCTCCACAAACCCTAATTTTTCCCCAATTTATTTTTGCACTCTGCTATCCCTAAATTTAACAATCCAAACAAATAAATAACGAAATTTTAGACAAGAGAAGCTTACCAGAGGAAGGACGTCGAGCCGGAGAACGTGACCTGGAGAACGAAAGAGATCGCTGGGAGGAAGGAAGTTTCAGGTGGGCGGCAGCTCGGAGTGAAAAATAAGCACCTTCTCAGCTCCCAAAACGGAAACCGTCAGAAGTAGCTCACGCTTCCAACTCTCTCTGTTTCACGTGAAACCCAGAAGCCAGATCCGCTTCCTTCAATCTCTGGATTCTAGGATTTTTGCGGCGGTGGAGGATTTGCAGCTTAAAGTGAAGATGGGAGGGAGAGAAGTGAGATGCCAGAGCGAAGAGAAGTGAGACGCGAGGAGTAGCATCGCCATTTGAAAACTTTCTTTAAACGTTACTGTTCATCCGTGCTGCGATAAAAAGCCGGTTTTTGAAAGCAGCAAATAGCTGCTTCCCATTTTCAGCTGTTTCTCACAGCAATTTTAGATATAAGTGCTTTCTTATTGAGTTACCAAACACAAATATGAACTCAACTTTTTTTCATCTCAGCTTTTAAAAAAAAAAAAACTAATGAAAAGAGTTTGAAAACTTTGAGTTTTAATGATAAAGACAAAATAAAAGGTAAAGTGAATAGTACCATGATTGACTTTTTAGTGTAAAAATGTGGTTTTTCGTTAAAGTGAACAGTACCGGGTGCTTTTGGTTAAAGTTCCCTTTAAAAAAAGTTAAGCAGTACCAAAATAGGGCTTTGTATAAAAGAACACTGTTTGGTGGAGAGCTTAATTAGACAAATTAAGTAACCATTTTAGTTCGAAGTGTGGGAAAAGTATAGTGCTATGACTCTTCTTTTAAAATTGACAGCTGGTGTGCTGCTGCCAATGTTTTCATGCCATGAAGACCTAGTTTGGGAGTCAGGTGCTTAAAAAAAAAAGTATTCATGAAAAAAAGCTGTTAGGGTTTTAGGTGTTTGGTAAACTGAAAAAAAATGGCTTATTTTGGAAGCTGCTGTGAGAATAAGCTGAAATCAAAGGAAAAAGCTGAAGCTGCTATTTGCAGCTTTGGAAAACTAGCTTTTTTTCAAAGCACATGGAGCTACAGTGCTTCTTTAATGAAAAGACCCACTATTAGACTGCTTTTTTTTCCAAAAGCACTTTTACAAAAAAATTTACCAAACACTCTGCTGATTTATTTCACAGCCGCTTATTCTCACAGCAGCTTTTTTTCAAAGCACAGCAATACCAAACCAACCCGAAATCAGCTCTAGTATTTGAAGGTTTGTTCGTAGTTGATAAAATATTTGTCAAATACTCGTAACGTTTTTTAAAACAGCTTTTCGTTTTTTAGATAAAAATAAATAAATGTAAATTAGTATGATGTTTTTAAAGAATTAACTCAGGTAAAAAACACAAATTACAGTAATTACATCTTGTTTGGTATTGGGCCTTTAAATAATTTCAATTTTTGTGATTCCTTCTTTTTTTTTTTTTAAATGACATTACTTATCTTTCTACTTACATTGTATTCCTTGCAGAACAAAGTGACTAACACCACGTACCACTACAGACACAAAGCTTACACAACCACTGCCTTACCACAATGTTGTTACCACCACTACCACCACAACCACAACCGCCATTGCCACCACTACAACCATTGTTACCTCTTCACCTGAACCACTACCCTACCACCATATCCCTACCATTGTCGCTACCATCACCACCATCCACCACAATCATCACCACTACCCTCACCACCACTATCATTGTCACCACTCCCACCATAATGTCCATTTTTTTTCATTATATATAATTATATCAATTTTACATTAAAATTTACTAAAGGCTTTTACATTGGTTTTCATACTCACATCACTCTTAAAAGTACAATTTATCAAACTCTTATCTGCTTTATTTTACACTTGATTTTTTTTAAGCACAACAGAAGGAATTTTTTTTTAAATTGGCCCATAGCCCGCGTCAGTTTGTTCTAGTATAACCCTTCTAGGATTTAGGTACCTACAAAGAATATAATAATTGCATGAGCCTAATCCGATGAACCGACTATTTTTAATCGTATTTCTAGTTTAAACACTCGCACTGTAATATTAAAACTCAAGAAGCAATCACATCAAATTTTCAAAAAAAATGCACAAACTTTTGGTGAAGTCATCTTGTTAGATTAGATACAATAAAAAGAACACGAAATGTAAGAACTTGAGTATGATCTGGATTGTTAGGCCATCTCTAACCAAGGGTTAGGGCAAATAGCTCGTGGGCCCCATGAAATCTGAAATGGCCAAAGGGCTGCTGGAATTTTTTTTAATGCTATCAGTTTTGATGTTGATTATAACTAACAGAAATAAAAGAAATAGTATCGGTTATAACCGACACAAATAGCATGGAAAATTTTGAATATAACGGCTAGCCGTTTTTTTTATTTTTTTGACAAAATTTTTTAAAATTCTATTTTTTTTCTTATAACTTCCAAAGTCATTATACAACATTAAATTAAATTAAGTAACATGAAACAACATTAAATTAAATTAAATTTAAGTTGTAGTTTTTAAATAATAAATTATGTTTGGCCCTATAGCCCTTTGGCCATTGGTTGGAGACGATTTTTTGTGACAGGGCTAAAACGAGCTTTATGGCCCTTTGGCCCTCGGTTGGAGATGAAAACAAATATGGTCATGTACTGTTCATTAAAATATTAATTTCTTAGAGGGCTAAAACGAGCCCTCTGGCCAGCTCTCGGTTGGAGATGGCTTTATAAGCCGACTGTGGTTCAAATAAATGCAGCAAGTCTTGTAGAAAAAAGGTTCTGGTTTTGTTCCAGTTCATTTAGGATTAGAAAATGGTTTTAATCATGTGTTGCAATTTGCACTCACTATTTTTTTTTTTTTAACAAATGATATTATCTACAATATGAGGGTAGGGAAGTAGACTAAACCTCACAATATGCTAGTAATAGTGTAGATCAAATTCGCCTTTAGCGAGGATCGAATATTAGATCTCTCACTTACAAATGAAAAGGAATATCACTAAACAGTATTACTAAGTGACCACTATTAGACAAGCATTTTTTGTTCGATTTCTACTTGGATTCTAATAGGAGAGTAAATGCGTATAGTAAAAATATGATGGTTTCGAATTACTTGTTAATTTTAATAACCGAACCCAATTGTATATGTATACATTCGGCTCGGTTCACAGTTTAAGTGATAAACCGGGACGAACCCACCCTAATAAATAGTGAGCCTGAGTCCTTCAACTAAGTTGATGCCGCTAAGACCTGACCTAAGAGACCTGCTGGAGCTAACAAGAATTGAGAAGCTTCCCATGTTGTTGGATAGGGCGGCATATGATATTAGGCCAAGTCTTTTTCTTGTTTTTTATTTTTTGGAAACAGTCTTTTTCTTGTTTTGTATAGCATTTGGAAGACCAAAGGAAATTTCCTGACCAAACCAAATGATGCCCATTTCAAAGCAGAAACTGCACAACACAAATGAAAATCACATTGACTTGACTTTTTAATCGAAAATGGGGAGACATGATTCGAACTAGAGTGCAAAGGCAGGAGTCGAGCATGTTGCTCTAACCAATTTGGCTATGCCCAAGTACGCTACCATATAGTTGTTCTAGTTTAGGCAGCAATAACTGTACATCTGAATTTGAACTCTGAAGCAACTATTCACATCAGAAATTAAGAGCAACAAATTAAACAAAGACTAAAAGGAAGACGTACGTTCCACAAACGTAATGCATCCTATAAAAATTAGTTCGGATAAATTAAACTCAAATCTTCTGCTAAATAAATTTATACCGTCAAACATTGCAGCATTTCAATTAGCAATCAGAAGAAGGCACGGCTGCCATAGAACACCCGCGATCCGTCCTTTTTTTTATCAACTTCTAAACTCTTGTTGCTATGGTTTGGAATCACTTCGCTGCGGTCTTCACATTCTGCTTTATCAAGATCCATCGGGAGCTTCATCTTCGCCAAAGACTCGGTGAATTGCTGCATGCTTCTCATGTACATGTCCACTATTTGTTGCTGCATTGCAGATTGCTCCGCCTCCATGTTTATATTCCCAAGTGGAGCAGAAAATACTTGACCAAATTGACCAGATCCAACTTTCTGTTCCTTGTTGCTCTCCTCTTCCTTGCCTGACAAGCTAGACTCCTTTTCGTCTCTGCCTTCTCTGCCCTTTCTTGAGGTTGGGGTGTCTGGACAAGCAGCGGAACCTTGATTAGCTGCTCCGGCGGTGACAGAAGCATTGAGAGAATTCGACGATTCACCAGCCACAAGATTCTTCTTGTCGATTGAATCAGCGGAGTTTCGATCATCGCTCAAGCTAGTGGTGGTACAACTTAAGAAGCCGGAGTTCTGGATGCTCCCATTGGGAGAAACAGGGTCACCCTGAATCCCCTCACATGAACTTACAGTCATTTCATAGTCAGGATCAGCAGCAGGCTGAGGAGATGCACCGAGATGAAGAAACGATCCCAGACCTTCGGGACCAGGTCTCCAAGCACAGTCACGCCTTGCCAAACTAAAATACTCGGTCACCATTTGTTGATTCTTACTCGCCACATCAATGTCTGGGAATTCCATCCTCGAATACTCAACCGGGTCTAACGCAACTTGAGATATTTTTCGATCAAGCAATACAACTTCGGAGGTTATGGAAGAGTTGGCGGATGATTCCGACAACGAACTAGTGGAGGGTTTAACAGGCAAAGAAGTATGGAGAGAAAGAGTTAGTTTGACAGTTCCAGCAGGGGAATGGAAGAGATCAGTGGAAGAGAGACTATAATCCTGAGTGACCTTTCCCTTCCCAGTCACTTGAGAAATTGGGACCAAAGTGAATCCCAACAGCTGGTCTTCCATGTAGTTTCTTGCCCTGCTCAGCATCCAAATCTCGCATTTGAGGACTGCATCCAGTTGACCAATTTTGATCCTCAAGCTTTCGTTGAATTCGGGGTTCTTGCCTCCTCCATTGATGACCCTAGTGGTGAGCGTCTCGTCTGGATTGTACGTAAGAGAGAATTTGGCGTACACATCTTGGTTTTCATAGATGCATATGTTGTGAATGTTCCTAGCATGATGAGCATAGATTTCAAGAATCCCTGAAAACTGATCGGAAACGCCATTTTCATCGGCTATTGTGTTTGAATTCAGGTTGTACCGGAATCCGGCTGTTGGATTGAATGATTCCATAGGAATTTAGATGCACTTCGATGTTCTATGGTAAGCAAGAAAGCCACAAGAAAAAAACGGATACAGAGCTAGATTAAGGGATCAATCTTTAGATTCAAGCAAAGAAATTTCACAAAAAAAGAAGGTTGTGCAGGACAGAGAGAGAGAGTTACAGTGGAAAGAAAAGAATTTTTGGAGGGTTGCTTAGTGGTGGGTGATGATGGTAGGTGGGGTGGGAATGGAGAGAAGAAAGGGAATGAAGAAAACAAAGGGAATGGAAAGAGAAAAATTGATGATGGAAATATTTGCCAACTTTTATTTTCGGATGGGTTGGATTGGGTTGGGGAGGAGAAACTTTTCATAGGATCCGGTATTCAAGCAGATATATCACGTGTTATAAAATAAATGTAGATGATTGTTATTAGCATTTCAAAAATCTTATTCTACACTTCAAACTTTCTGTATTAAGAAAGAAAAATATACTTGTGAGGAGTGTAGAATGAGATTTTTGGAATACCAATAACACTTCTCTAAATGTAATACTACTAAAAAAAATAATATATATATATATATATATATATTATATTACTTACATTAAGATACATGAAGATGAAGTACCGTTTGAATACCTAGCAGTTGGAAAAATGTGTCGCTGGGGAGGTGGGTGAAGGATAGGGATTTGTTGGAGTTGCTTTGCTTTGACATTACAGCTTCCACTTGTAAAGTCTCTAATTTGCTCCACTGAGGTAATTGCGGGGCCCCACATGGCCCCACTCTTCATTATCAATCTTCCCCCATTTCTCTCCACACTGAGAGAATCTGTCGGTCACCTATGTTAGTAGACCAAAACTCTCTCTCCCTCTACTCTCTACCAAGAAATCTGAAATCTCTTAAGAATCCCATATCATGGAGATAATGGCGTTTTACAAATTGAAAAGGACTCAAAATAATGGATATGGCTGGTATGAAGCAAAGAGTAGGATATGGCTGGTATGAAGCAAAGAGTACTCTCTAAATATATGTAATTCACTTATGTTTCGTTTGGTCTTTAGGATTGAATTGAAATGGTTTGGAAAATATATTGAAATTAAAAGTGAAAATTTCGTGTCAACTTGACAATAGAAGAAGTGAGGATTAGAAGGGACAAGAACCCCGTTCTAGTATCTCTCTAAAAGAAAAATCATTCGCCTTTTGTCTTTAAAATCTTTCGAATTCAATAGGTTATCAATTTTATTGTAATCCAATACTAGAGACCAAACGAAGCTTAATACATTTACCTTTGTCTTCGAAGTATTTCGAATTTAATAGGTTATCCACTTTATTCTAATACAATCCTAGGGACCAAACGAGACTTATTTTTAAAGTCATAACATAAATGAAAAGATAAATTACATTTTACCATTCAAGTTTGGGTGCAATTGCAACCTCATACAATATCTTTAAAGCATTTTAATCTCATACGTTACTTATCATTTCATTACAATTTCATACATTCGTTAATCAAACCGTCATGCAAATACAAAGCCCACATGTTTGATGTGGCAAATAAAAATATTAAATATTAAAAAACAATTAAAGAAAAAACTAAACTAAAACAAAGTGGGCCTCAATCACCTTCTTCTCCAGGGACCTTAACACATAGATAGAGGAGAGAGATCGCATCCACTTACTTTCATTGCGATTTTAGCGGGGCATCGAGGTTGGGCCCCCTTTTCTATTTGGTT
Source organism: Malus x robusta (assembly GCA_963082935.1). Lineage (NCBI taxonomy): Eukaryota > Viridiplantae > Streptophyta > Magnoliopsida > Rosales > Rosaceae > Malus > Malus x robusta. Next base: position 22,187,868 of record OY720330.1, read on the forward strand.
CGAGCCGTCGTGACAAACACATATCAAAAACACTAAGGAAAACTAATGAAAAGGGTTTGAAAACTTTGAGTTTTAACCAAAATGACAAAAATGTGTTGTAAGTGAATAGTACCAGGAGTGACTTTTTAGAGTAAAATTGTCCTTAACGTTAAAAGCGAACAGTACCAGAAATGTTTTGTTAAGACTCCCAAAACACTAATCTTGAAACAATAAACAACCTTGAACCCATATATCAGAAACAACTTAAAGAACCCAAAAAAGACTATCACTAGAAAGATGACTTTGTGCCTTTAGAGCATCTCCACTAGATAATGGAGGGTAATGGCAATTGGAAATTTGGAAGGCAAGGGCAATAAAATTGCCCATACTTTTCACTCTAAACAATAATTGCCTTTATACAAGTACACTAGTTTGGGAGGAGGAAGGGCAATGGCAAGAGTGATTGTTGTTCACAAATATATTATTTTTAATTTTTAATGAATGTGGGCATTACAATAAACATAATTATAGTCTAATTCCAATAAATAATTTCAAATACAACAAAAAGTCATCGCATTACAACAAACATAATTAATTTTAAACTAGGGTATAAAATCAGTGTGACTCGATCCATCTTCCCTTGGAGTGTATGGAACTTCCTCATCTTCTAGGGAAAACCTTTTTCTCATGACACAAATTTTTTCACTTCTCCAAAAACGTTTTGAATTAGGAGATTCACTGTCAAGTAGGCCTAGCAAACGGGTCGTGTCTGTTGTGTTCGTGTCGTTTTCGTATAACACCTGCTATCTTAACAAGTCATGTCGTGTCACACCCGTTATCTTAACGGGTCATTAACAGGTCGGGTTACTTTACACCCGTTATGACCTGTTAAGAAAAAAAAAATCTTAAATTTGCACACACCACACATTGCCACATAAATATTACTTCAAAACATTAAAACACATTTGTCGTTTAAGTACTACATCTACACTCGAAAATAAGAGCCTAATAAAAAAATATTCATACACTACTAGTCTATTATAAAATATTAAACGTGCAAGGATATGCAAAATGAAAGAGTTTTTATTTTCAAGGTTGTGAAACCTTTCTCAAAAGTTTAAACCTTGTCAATGGAACTCAAAGCTTGCATGTTATTTCTTCTACAAAATCCTCAATTTTTACCGATCATCATGAGGAAATTGTATTGGAATTTTGGCTTGATCTATTGCCTTCAAGAGTTATGTCGATGATGTTTTTAGTAAGGTTTTCCACGTCAGAACTCTCTTCCGCATAAACTAATTACAAAAAACCAGACATTAAAAATCATTCAAATTATGAGAAGTTTACCAAAATAATTATGAAAAGAAATAAAACAATAGTACTATACCATATAAAAATATATTACCTCATTTTCCAAATAGCCAATCTCGTGTGCACAACAAAGCTTGAACTATTTCTGGTAACAATGAACGGAGAAGGATGCGAGAGAGATGCGAATTAAGAAGACAGCACGGGAGTAAGTCTGGACTAAAGAGATCAGAGTGAATAAGAGAGAAGAGAACAATAGCCTTCAACCTATTTTTTTTTAATTATTTAATTTAATATATATATATATATATAATTATTATAGTTTTTAGGGGTATAAAATTGTTAAATTAATATATATATATAATTATTATAGTATTTTTTAGGGTTATAAATTATTAAATTAATATTTTGCTTATCGTGTGTCATGTTACCCACATGTATACCTAAACAAGCCCGTTATCTTAACAGGTGCTTATCGGGTTACCTGATAACGACCCGATTTGTTATCGTGTCAATCCGAACACCAGTTAATTTCATGTTGTGTCAGATTATCTGGTCGTGTTAGGAATTGTCAAGCCTATAGTCGAGGCGTCAAGACATGATCTAAACCTTGTCCTTTTGCCTTGCCGATTCAACTCTCTTTCTCTGCCTTTGCTTCATCTCTAGCCTTGACTAGCTCATATGTTAATCTGTCTCGTTCCATATTCAATGCATGTTGGCGAGCCAATTCATCAACGATTTTTGAATAATCATTATTCGAAGAACTTCCTCTTGCAGCTTTTTTCTTAGCAGCCTTCTTACGAATAGGCCTCATTGTTTCTTCAGTTTCTGTGACCGATTCAATAGGGGTCGTAATGGTGTCTCCAATGGGTCTCCAATGACAACTCTTCAGTAGTTGATTCATGCAATGGAGTCTCACTTAACTGAACCTGTGGACCAATAGGAAGAACTTTGTAATTTGGAGTTTGATTCACAATGTTCCAACATTTGTGCCTTATGAATGATTACTTGTTATCAAGATTGAATCACGTTTGAGCTTGTAATTGCTAAAAAAAGTGTGGGACAACATAAAGATTTAATAATAAAAGTACCTAAAAAACATATTAATTACATTTTTACGAACAATAAATAATATTACATCAGCTAGATTAGTGCCACTTTGATAAATTTCTTCTGCTTTTGCAAGGACTTTTTACCAAGCTTTCAAATCTTTATGCAGATGTCTATATTTACTCGACATAGATTGCTCACTCCGAGATGTGTCTTGAATCAGCTCGATAGATTGTGCATAAATCTTATGCCGCATGTGTTACATTTTCATCTCCTGGTGCAAAGAAAGGGTGCCTACCCTTGCAACAATTGGTAGGGCAGTTGCCATGGTGCCTCTACCCTACCTTTGCATCAATTGCCATCACTTTATACAACTGCTGGAGCAGTTTTTAATGGGTTAAGGGGGCAATTAAACCTAATTGCAAAGGCAATTCCTAGCTAGTGGAGTTACTCCAGAAGCCCATTTCTTTAATAGACTAATGCCTCCTTGTAGGCCTAGCAAACGGGTCGTGTTTGCTGTATTTCGTGTAACACATGTTATCTTAACGAATCATGTCGTATCACACCCGTTACCGTTATCTTAATGAGTTCTTAACAGGTCGGGTCACTTTACCCAACAGGTAAAATGACCTGACCCATTATAACCCGTTAAGATTTTTTTTTCTTAAAATTGCAATACCACATTACCACATAAATATTACTTCAAAACAATAAAAACACATTTGTCGTTAAGTACTACATCTACACTCCAAAATAATTGCCTAATAAAAAAGCACCAATACACTAATAGTCTACTATAAAATATCATATGCACAAGGATATACAAAATAAAGGAGTTTTTCTTTTCAAGGTTATGAAGCCTTTCCCAAAAGTTAAAACCTTGTCAATGAAACGCAAAACTTGCATGTTATTCCGTTTACAAAATCCTTCAATTCTCATCAATCATCATGGAAAAATTGTATTAGAACCTTGGCTTGATCTATTGCCTTTAAGAGTTATGTTGATTATGTGTTTTCAGTATGGTTTTCCACACTAGAACTCTCTTCTACATAAACTAAGTATAGAAAAACCAAACATTATGAATCATTCAAATTATGAGAAGTTTACCAAAATAATTATGAAAAGAAATAAAACAATAGTACTATAACATATTAAAATATATTACCTTATTTTCCAAATTTTCTAAATTTAGTTTTATATATATATATATATATATATATATATATATATATTATAGTATTTTCAGGGGTATAAAATTATTAAATTAACATTTTGTTTATCGTGTATCGTGTTACTCACGTGTATATCCGGACCAACCCGTTATCTTAATAGGTGTTTATCGTGTTACAGATAACGACCTGATTTGTTATCGTATTGACCCGATAACCTGTTAATTTTATATCGTTTCGTGTCGAGTTAATGGATCGTATAAAAAATTACCAGGTCTACTTTCGTGGCTTTAATACTCAACAAATCAAATGACATTGCTTCGTACCTTAAAGATTCGACATATCAACTGAATTGGCTTGTGCCCACACCAACGCACTAATTGATTTGCACATTTTAAAGAAGAAAACTTTAATGAAAAATTATCGGTACTGTTCAATTTAATGAAAAACCATATTTTTACACTAAAAAGTCAATCATGATACTGTTCACTTTACATTTTATTTTGTCCTTATCATTAAACCTCAAAATTTTCAACCTATTTTCATTAGTTTTCTATTTAAAGAATTATAGCATGCAATTTTTCAAACAATTCAGAAAAAATGTAACTAAAAAAATAACCTTCACAAAAAATCTTGAGCTCAGCATTTTGGCAAAACACTAGGAGTGCATACAGTTCTGAACTTTCCTCCATATAGAACAGAACACCGATCAATAACCGAACTCAGAGAGCTAAGCATTTCGTTACAAACTTGGATTGTACGAAGGTTCCGAATTTGGGGATTGAATTTCGGGAAAGTAGAAGACGATAGAAACTAAAGAAAAGCAAACAGAAAAAGAGACCACTAGAATCCATATAGCGAGCTCGCCGACCTCTTGGAATTTTGCATCGAATTCTCTGCAGCGAAATGAGGAGGGAGCTGAAGAGGCCAGCGCAATATGCCCAACCTCACCCACTTCTCATTTACAACTCCCCCATCTCGTGGAATTCCATTGTCGGACCTCGATTTGCACCCTGTTCTTGATTCTGCGATCTACAGCACCGACGAGGTCGATCTCCACCTCAATGTAGGCCTTCCATGATTTTGGTCAGATGTGAAATCGGGGTGGTAAACAGATACCGATGCGAGCAGACGATTTGATATGTGTCTCGGGGTCGGAGAGCTTCGAGAGGGGGATGAGGATTCTTTGCTTGAGCTTCACCATGGCCAGTTGGATTGAGAGGTAAGAAGAAGCGGTAGAAGAAGTGGAAGAAGATTTTTTTTTTTCACTTTTCTTTTTTACTTTTTTTACTAAATTCTATTTTTAATATTTATTTATTTGTATTTGCCATATCATCAACACATGTGGGCTTTATATTTGCGATGTCATCACCCAACAGTCAAATTGACTAATACATGTATAAAATTGTAATGAAATAATAAAAAATATATGAGATTAAAATATTTTAAAGATATATGAGGTTGCAATTCGACTCAACCTTGACCGGTTAAATGTAAGTTGCCCTAAATAAAAAATAAATAAAAAAGCCAACAGCACAATGACATAACATGAGTTACAAACGAAATACAAGCCTAGGAAACACCAGTATGCAACAAGGAAAAACCACATGAGCCAAGGAAGCCTGAACTCAGGAATTTGAGGAAATTACAAATAAATACCAATTAAGAAACATAATTAAACAAATACTTCAAGTAGTAACGAATAAACGCTCACTTAGTACAACTGTCTAATAATATTTCTCTTTCACTTGTAAATGAGAGATCTTAGGTTCGATTCTGACTAAAAACAAATTTGAATTACATTATTGCTAGCTCATTGTAAGGCTTAGCCGACCCATCCTTTTTTATGCACTGCTTTACCCTGAAAGGAAAATTTGCTTTGCTCCTCTAGGCACTAGGCACTCCAGTGGTTCGCGAGAAGGAAAAATGATGAATTCCCTTACCCATTTAGTGTGAATAATATCGTTAGTTCAAAAATAAAAAACTAATAAACTAGCCGAGTTTAAACCAATCTTTGAATTATCTCAAGCTACGTACGAGCTTTCTAAGCAGATTTAAAAGTTTGACAGCTTTTAATAACGAGCCTAATATTTTGTTTAAGCTTTGGCTCATTTTCCTACTAACCAATCTTAAATGGATCAAAAATGAATTGGACACTACAAGGATGACATTGATCCAATTTCCGCTTAAAAAACTAAAATTCAAAGAAATATCAATTTCAGGGACCACTTGTAATACAAACCCAAAAAGGCTTTAATTGACACACCCTGATCCCATCATGTCCACTAGGACTCCAAATTGAGCTGTGCTGGCCAACACCTGGAGGGTGACGAAGCCATAAAGTATGATGATGTGGAAAAAAGTGAATAAATTTAAACTTAAGAGTGCCTAAATACCAGAATGCGCTGGTGAGCAGGAATGAAATCACTTCACACGTGACGTTAGAGCATAAGCAAGTACAGTAGAGTGAATCAAGAATCGTACCCTCAAAATAATCTCCAATACTAAGAATCGCCACAAATCTTCGACGATAAGAAAGTTCAGTTGATAAAACCTGAAGGGTGAAAACAAAATAAAGGTGAGTGGCCCTGTAATTAAAATTTTAATAGAAACCATATAAAACATTATAACCTCTCGCTGCAACACTTGTATAGTTTCCCAAAAAATCATAAATATACCACAACACAACATCTCATCAGGAATATCAATAATCATGTGATTAATAACCCATACTAGCACACAAGTCGGAGTCACCTATGGTGACCTGTACGATTGTACCCATATCTCATCAATCAATGTTAACTCATAAGTCGGAGTCACCTATAGTGACCTGTACGACTTATCCATATCTCATCACATATACTAGCTCATCACATATTGCATCACATATGCTAGCTCATAAGTCGGAGTCACCTCTAGTGAACTGTACGACTTATCCATAGCTCAATAAGTATACCTACACACGAGTCGGAACCACCTAAAGTGGTCTGTACGACAGAACTGGGTGTAAATAAATACGCTCAAGTGCTACGTTCACGTGAAGACTGTGCGAATAATCGCGGGTCACCTACGAGTCGGAATCACCTATAGTGGTCTGTACAACAAAACTGTGTACCTACCTTGGATCCAAGGTGAGCGTAAGGTGCGAGAGGTGAACATCACGTGAAGGATTGTGCCCTGGCCACGGGCGGGAGCACAAACATCGGGGTGCAGGTTTATTAGCTCTAACTGTATCTATTGTAACATATACGATTCATGGGCAACCTGTAAGATAGTGTCGGAGTTGCCTATCATTGCAACCTATACGACAAGGTCAGAGTTGCCTAAACATACATGTAGTCATGCCATAACCCCATCATTTCAACTAATACCATAAACTCACCTGAACTTAACTGGGTGTCCTGCATTCACCTTTGCACTTCAAATCGTTTGTAATAATTGTGTGCAGGTAATATACATATAGATAAACCATGATGAAATATGATATTCAACCACGTTATAGCATTTCCAATTATATACATGCATATATATATATATATATATATATATATATATATATATATATATATATAATGTGGCATAAAAATGCATAGGCTGTAATGCCCTACTCCCGAATTATTTATTTTCAGGAATAATTATCGGTGACAAGCCCAACTAGACACTAGTTTAATTAATTATCATTACTTACGCTTCCTTACTTCAAATTCTTGATTCTTCACACATGAATTTATGACCAACATTTAACCACCAAATCATAAGGAAATTCTTGATTCTTCACACATGAATTTATGACCAACATTTAACCACCAAATCATAAGGTTAAATCTCATATTTTCCACCTATGTCTCTCACACTGCTCAATTCCCTAAACAAGGCTATTGTCTCAATTATTGTATGGATGTATCTAACGTCTCGTTAGACTGCCTACGTACCCTAAACAGGGATCAAGCTGTTCGTAGTTCACATTAGTCCTCCTAAGCATTCACAGAAATTATATGAAATATTCAATTTACAAATGTTTGTGGAGATGTAAATCTTATATATATACGATAGAAGGGAAAAAACCTACTCACCTTAGGTTTGCGCTACGACTCCTCGCACGAATATCGAGACATCACGAACTATCGTCGCCTGTGACCAATTATCAAATCATGTCTCAAAGTTCCTATTGATAGAGTACATAATTTACATAAAACATATCCTCAAGGACCTTCAAGAATAATTTGAGACCCATTGACAAAGAGTCAACCGTCGATCAAAGATCGACAGTTGGGTCCACAACCCTGCAAAACTCGATCCAGAAGATCTGCATCACATATTTCCAACCTGTAACTTCTCATGATACAAAATATGCTTCTAGAACAACATACGTAAGTTTCATTACAATCCAACGGTTGGATCTCCGCTAATTTCCAAAACTAATTAGCCGTTAAAGTTTTATTTTATTAACTTACAAATCCAATTCGGGAAGATCCGTACGTTGGATTCCAAATCCGTAAGTTCCTACATTCTTCAAATATTACGTACTACAATTTAACAATGTTTGGTGACGATCCAACCGTTGGATCGTCGATTCACATAAATACCTATTAACGTATTGTAGAAAATTTAGGTTCCAACAATCAACCTACGTTATTCAAATATCAAAAATGAATTCAAGACATTTAACATAGTCTAAAAATAGTATTGGCGGCCCCTTGGCCAAGCACCACCGTGGGTGGCGGTCGATTACCCTGATTCGTCGGAAAAACTAACTATCTCCAAAAATTACCAAAATTTACAGGAATGAAGATCTCAACGAGTAGGGAAACTTTCATACATGTGACCAAGGCCAATTTGGCCTGGAAAATCCCCAATTTAGCTAAAATCCGTAAGAACCCTAAGTGTGGGTGTGCTTCGATTCTTCCTCCTTGATGATCCGCCGCCCCTACAACTGATTAGGCTTTGTTCCATACCTCAAGGGAAGTCTAATGGTGGTAGTAATTGATTCAAATAGTTTCATATTTGGGGGAATTCGAACAAGGAGGGTTGCGGCACCCACAGTACAATCATCATGAAATCTTAACCAAGTCATGTCTATTTTGGCTAGAGTGGAACGATGTGATTTGGTATGATGTTTAGTGGTGAAGGGAGGTTGTAACTCACCGAAGATTTGGAGAAAAACCATCGGAAAAACACACGGGCGTTTGGGTTTTAAAACGGGTCACACGGGTTAGAAACAGGTCAAAGGGAAGGAGATCATGGTTAGGTGCCTTTCACCTTCCTCATTTCCCTCCCTGATCTATCCCTAATTTGTCCTCCCATCTTCCTCCTTTCTGATAAGGCAACAACCCTCTCATCTTCTCTCCTCAGATTAGGCAGCTCCGCCCAATCTCCTAATCTCTCCCCTTTTCCATTGGCCACACACGCACATATATCATAAAAATCATTTAGTAATAATAATAAAAAAATATAATGTTTGATAATTAAAATAATGATTCATTCCAAATACTTTCGAGTTCGTAATTCCACGAAACTTTAATCGTAACCTCAATTCCACTTCTACTTGTGCATACGCGTCCGTAAGATTGAGCTCTATCCAAATATGTCAAGGAATATGACAAAATATACGACAATCACATGCGTCCTAAAAAATTACGCTTTGCCCTTAGGGTATTCCCGTAATTTCACGTAATAAAATTATAAAACAAATTATACTTTTTTAGGGACGGGCTGTGACATTAATGAAATGGGCTTGAACTAAATTTAATTTAACCAAAAATCACTCTAAACTATTATTTAAGGAAAATGACTTAAATTTTAGGGGGGTGTATTCAATTGAGATTCTTAGAGAGTTTCAGAGAATTAATAATTCTAGGGGTATTCAATTAGGAATTTAAAAGACTTCATAAAACTTTAGGTGTATTCAATTGAGAATTATAAACACTTTTTAAAAGTCTCTAGAAATATAGATGTATTCAATTGAGATTTCTAGAGACTTTTTAAAAATTCCTATAAATCTAGGTGTATTCAATTGTGATTTTTTTCAAAGTCTCTAAAAATTTAGGTGTATTGGAAAACAAATTGAATTTGAAGGAATTTGTGAATTGGTGGATTTTGGAGGATTTCAAGGTGAGACCAATAAATATATACCAAAGAGCCTGGGAAATCTCACTTCACCCCTAGAAATTTTGAGCGAATTTGTGTACTGCTCTCCTCTCCAGAGACTGCGGCACCTTCTGCTCCAAAAACAAAGTAGCTTGAAGGTAAAACATTTCACCATGCACATGTTTTCTTCGGATGTTTCTTGTTTGGATATTGTAATCTTGTTCTAAGGTTAGGGTTTTCTAGTCTAGGGTTTATCAGGATTTGAAACCCTATTGTTGAATATGCGTGTGGGTTTATGGTTTGGTGTTTTGTTGAAATATTTTCTACTTTTTATTGTCAAAAAGATCAACTGGAATCCATAAACATGGTTTTAGGGTCCATAGAAATTTTGAATTTTGAATGGAAACTTGTTGTTGGATATCGAATTGATGTTTTCTATTAATTTGATGTCAAAATTGGCGTCAAAGAGTGACACACCCCGATTTAGATCAAGGCATGATGGCCATCACGTGAGAGTGACATAGCCATGTGCACAATGCGGAAGCAATAAAGATAAGAATTATACGAATAATTAAAAACCGAAATACTAGAGTTCACTACTAAACAGGAAGTGATAGGAGTTAGTTACAATAGTAAACACTCCTAATCAGAGCATATTAAGTCTAGGTGCAGTCCAGTAGGACAAGTACTAATTATACAGTACTAGGAATGTCCTACTATTATTTAGATAAGTCAGAATCGTCGACGTCCTAAAGCCACCAACAGCAAGCTTACTTAAAACTTGGAAGGGCGCAAAATAGAAAACGTGAGTGGGAAAAAACAAATGTTTTACAAAATCATTTTCTTTATCAACATATCTAACCCCTCGCTGTAAAACATGTATAATTTTTCCCAGAATCAGAATATAAGCATATACATAGTATATAAATATATATATGAAATCATATCAATTCAATTCATGCTTCACATAATCATATTCAAATATATGCCATGCTAATATATAACAGAGTAAGCAATTCAGGTAAGAATAAATTCATAGAATATGATATGTTAGCCGAAACCCCTGTGGTAGTCTGTATGGCTAAATTCATAGCTCAAAGTCAATCTAGCCGGAGTCACTACAATGACCTATACGACAAGATACTACACATAAGTCAGAACCCCTAAAAAGGTTTGTACGACAAGATTGGGTGTAATATAGTTATGCTCAATTTTACTCTCTCATAATAGCCGACAATAAATCGCTAGTCACCTACGAGTCGGAACCATAAATAAGGTATGTACGACAAGATTATGCACTTAATTTGGATCCAATATGAGCATATAGTGCGGGAGGTGACATAAATAAACAGGCATGTACTTTATATCTCTGGCCAAACCACAATCACCCTAGGTGCAATTTTATAAGCTCAACATCAATCAATCACATATTACATCATCGATGATTCACATAGCCAAACATAACTTAACTGAACTTACATGTGCCTCCACAGCACCATATATATATATATATATGCGCAACCATGAAATGCATATTCAGAATATAAAAGCATTTGGCATATTATTTCGAAGCATACTTTCCTTAAAAATGCATTTCTGGGAAATATACCAAGTATATAAATATATACAGAAAACAAAAGCCCACTCACTGGTATGTCAACGAGTCGTAACCCTCGAGTCGCCCGTGGATACGCTCGTCCTCGGGATAAGTCTAACCTATATGTGAATTAACTATAAAAATGTTATTTTAAAGCACATAGACAAAACTAGCTACTAACTTCTCATACATTGCTCAAAATGGGTATATGAATATACCATAGTCACCTACACAACCTCAGGATCATCCCCAAATTTTTAGATAATTTTTTCGAGCTCCCACGTGTCGGCAAGCCCACGGCAAAACGCGCCCCCGTGCGCGGCCAAACCTGACAGATTCCCTAACCACCATTAGGGAATATTCTGTTAAAACCTAACAAATTTCATTAAAACTGACTGACAACGTCAGCATATTCTGTCCAAACTGACGGAATATGCCGTCATCTTCTCCGGCGAGTTGCCGGTCGCCGGAAAACTGGGTAAAACTTTAAAACGTCTATTATCGCTCGTTTCTTAACCATTTTTCATGAAATTTATACCAATAGAAAGCTAAAGATGAGTAGAACAACGTTATACCTGTTTAAAGCTCCAAAAATCAAGAAATCTCGCTAGAGAAATTCGATGAAACCGGCCAACTTCGAAACTAGCTATCCCGATGTCTAAATCTTTCCAACGAAACACTCTGAGCCTCCTTAGAACCTCCTAAAGCTTCATATGGTCTTGAAATTTCATGAAAATCAACATTTTACGTGAGCATGAATAGTACCTCAAATTGGGGTTATGGTTTCGACGTGAAAACGATGGAGTTCTTACCTAGAACGTGTACCCCAAGACTTGTATGGTCCTCACGAACACAATGGTGGTTTTAGAATCCTCAATCCGTCACGATTCAAAGGGTTTTGGGTTTGAGTCCGTATAGGAGGGAAGAGAGAGATAGTCTGAGAGATAGAGAGATGACATGGGAGGGAAGAAAGAGAGGGTTATGGGTGTGTGTGTGGTCCAAAGTCACCAATCACAACTAATAATTTTCTTACTTCCAATTAGGTCCAAAATAATAGGGACTTAACACATTGGTCCTCAACCACACATAGCCCCACGATGTCACAAACGCTCAAGGGCAAATCTGTCTTTTCAGAACCATGATAAATAATTTTCAGGACGGGCAGTGACAATCTCCCCACCTTATAAAATTTCATCCTCGAAATTACATACAACCAATACATCCATTAATAATCACAAAACAAGCATGGATACATCTCTCTTATCTGATCTTCTGTCTCCCAAGTAGCTTCTTCCATTGAATGATTTCTCCATAACACCTTCACTAAAAGAACAGTCTTGTTCCTTAGTTCCTTATCCTTCCAATCCAAAAGAATCACTGGCTCCTCATCATAAGTCAAATCAGGATTAATTTCCAAAGGTTGAGGAGGAATCACATGTGAAGGATCTGAAACATAATGTCGAAGCATCGAAACATGAAATACACTATGCACCTTGGACAACTCTGGAGGCAACTCAAGCCTGTAAGCAACCTCAACGACTCACTCGGTGATCATATATGGTCCAATGTACCTAGGACTCAACTTTCCTTTCTTTCTAAATCGTACAACACCTTTCCAATGTGATAGCTTCAGAAATACCCAATCGCCTACATCGTACTTCCGATCAGTGGCATGCTTGTCTGCTAAGCTTTTTTGTCGATCTTGGGCCGCTTTCAGGTTATACTTAATTACTTGAACATTTTGAGTAGTCACATCCACAATCTTAGGGCCCACTAAAACTCTTTCGCCAACCTCTGACCAACATAGAGGCGTACGACAAGATTTCCCATAAAGTGCCTCAAATGGTGCCATACCAATACTCGAATGATAACTGTTGTTGTAGGCGAACTCCATCAAATCCAAACAATCAGGCTAACTATCTCCAAACTGTAGCACTAAAGATCTCAACATATCCTCTAATGTCTGAATGGTTCTCTCAGATTATCCATCTGTCTGAGGGTGATATGCCGTACTATAAAGCAATCTAGTACCGAGAGCTTCTTGAAATGCTATCCAGAACTTGGAAGTAAATCTGGGATCCCGATTTGATATAATATTAACTAGCACACCATGATACTTCACAATCTGCAATATAAATAACTTACTAACCGGCTTAACGAATACTTCTCCCTCACTGGAATAAAATGTGCTGACTTCGTAAGCCAATCAACTACCCCCAAATGTCGTCATAACCATTCTGTGTACGAGGGAGCTTGTACACAAAATCAATATTAATATTTTCCCATTTCCACGGTGAAACAGGAAGTGGCTGCATCAACCCAAACGGCTTCTTCCTTTCCGCTTTAACATGTTGGCAAATGGCACACCTACTCACATATTCGGCAATTTCCCTTTTCATACCTAGCCAATAATAAAATGGTTTAATGGTATGATACATCTTAGTGCCTCCTGGATGCATCGCATATGTTGAAATATGTGTTTCGTCCAAATTTTTTTTTTTAATTCTGCATTATTCAGCACATACATTCTGTTTTCCTGCATAAGCATACCATCAGATTCTCGAATCCCGAAATCTTTCTTTTTGCCTTAATTTCTTTCTTGAATTATTTCGTGGGTCTCTTCATCAATCATCTGAGCCTCAAGTACACGGTCAAATAAAATTAGCCTAACCTGAAAATTAACAAGCAAGGCTTCTTCTTGATCTTCCACTCCTAGCTTCACTCCAGTGGACCTCAAATCTGCTAGAAGAGGGGCATGACAATCATAAATGGCATTGAGTCTGGCTGGAGTCTTCCTACTAAGTGCATCCGCCACTGCATTTGCACGACCAGGATGATACTCAATCGTGCAGTCATAATCACTAAGCAACTCAATCCATCTCCGCTGCCGAAGATTAAGATCTCTCTGAGTAAATAGGTACTGAAGACTCTTATGATCTGTGAAGATCTTACATTTCTCGCCATAAAGATAATGCCTCCAAATCTTCAAAGCAAAGATGATAGCCGCTAACTCTAAGTCATGTGTAGGATAATTCTTCTCATGAGGTTTCAACTGTCTTGAGGCATAAGCAATTACCCTACCATGTTGCATCAATACACAAGCCAAACCATTCAGAGAAGCATCACTATAAACCTCATAATTACCGTTATCATCTGAAAGCGCTAGAACAGGAGCATGAGTGAGATAGTACTTCAATTGCTGGAAACTTTGCTCACATTTATTATCCCATTCAAACTTAACATCCTTTCGAGTCAACCTCGTCAATGGCAAAGCAATCACTGAAAAATCCTTAACGAACCATCTATAATAGCCTACTAAGCCAAGAAAACTTTGTACCACAGTGACGGTTCGAGGTTGCTCCCAATTTTCTACAACTGCTACTTTTTGAGAATCCACTTGAATGCCTTGAGCAGAAACGACATGTCCCAAAAATGTCACTTGAATCAACCAAAATTCACATTTGCCAAACTTAGCATATATTTGGTGTTCCCTCAAACTGCTTAACACCAACTTCAGATGTCTAGCATGCTCAGCCTTAGACTTAGAGTATACCAGAATATCATCAATGAAGACAATAACAAACCTGTCCAAATATGGCTGGAATACTCGATTCATCAAATCCATAAAAGTTGCTGGTGCATTAGTTAACCGAATGGCTTCACAAGAAACTCATAATGACCATATCGAGTCCTGAATGTGGTTTTGGGGACATCTTCATTTTTAATCTTCAACTGATAGTATCCTGACCTCAAGTCAATCTTAGAAAATACGCAGGCACCTCTGAGTTGATCAAATAAATCGTCTATACGAGGCAATGGATAACGGTTCTTAATGGTTACCTGATTCAATTACCTGTAATCATTGCATAGCCTCAAAGTTCCATCTTTCTTCCTCATAAATAAAACTGGAGCTCCCCAAGGTGAAGTACTCGGTTGAATAAAATCTTTATCCACTAACTCTTGCAACTGGACTTTCAATTCCCTTAATTTAGCAGGAGCCATTCTATAAGGAGTTAAGGATATGGGATTCGTACGTGGAAGTAGATCAATAACAAACTCCACCTCTTTATCTGGCGGCAATCCAGGCAAATCCTCAGGGACCACATCCAGAAAATATATGACCACCCGAACATCCTCCACACTACTAGGAGCATCATCATTCAACACCATATGAGCCAAATGTCACCGACAACCTTTCGACAATAATCTCTTTGCTTTCATGGCTGAAATAATACCATGCCTCACCCCACTAAGCTCTCCTACACATGTAACTTCAGGTAATCCAGGACAATGAAACGTGACTGTCTTTCCATAACAATCTATCTTGGCACGATTATAGTGCAACCAATCAGTGCCCAAAATCACATCAAAATCCATAATATCCAACGACATAAGCTTAGCCGGCATAATAATATCCTCTACTATCATTGGACATCCTAGGTATATCCGATCCACAAAACATATATCCCCTATAGGCATAGAAAACTCTAAATTATATCCTAGAAGTGTAAGATAGGGTTGCATCACTTGAGCAAATGTATGAGAAATAACATAATGTGTAGCACCACAATCAATCAATACTCTAGCAAAATGACCAAGAATATTTAACGTACCCATGATTAAATCTGGAATATTCTAGGCATCTTGCAGTGACATGTTGTGGATACGTGCCTGGTTCTGTTGTCGTCTACCGCGACCTCTGTTGGCGTGAACACCACGTCCATGCCTCTGCTAACCCGATGGCCTTAAAGATCTTGCACTACTAGCAACAATCTCTCCCTACTGGGGCTGTCCCCTTTGGTACCACTAAGATCCTCCGGCTGAATGTAGCTGATACGACATAGATCCTCCCTGATACTGAGGGTACCCACTCTGGTACTGAGGATCCTGAGAGTACTGCTGCTGCCCTTAGGTGTAGAGAGTGGCGTCGCCCTGATAGTGGTAGGCACATCCTCGTCCAGTCTGAGAATAACCACCAGATCCTGAAGCGTGCTGGGTAGGTGCAGATGGTGGGAATGAAGGCTGCTGGTGTCTCTGCTGACTTTGAGGGCATTGAGCAGCCCTATGACCCATCTGACCACAAGTGAAGCAACCATTGTTGTCTCTCCTACACTCCCCAAAATGCCGATTATTACACCTGCGGTATTAGGGAGCACCAGATCCACCTGAACCACCAAAATCTCTCTGCCTCTGAAATCTAAGGCCTCTAGTGAATCTACCAGCTCTCCTCTGCATATTAGTACTTAATCCTCCGCTAGAAGAGCTGGAATTGCCACCACTCCTCTTAAAGTTTTAGGTCTTGCGGGGTCCCTGAAATGCTTGCCCTTTTCCTTTATCGTCTCGTCTCTGACCCCCATTCTTTCCTTCCTCATCTTCACTTCACTAGGTATGTTCTTTGAGGCCTCAATCCTCAGTAGAATCTCATAAAACTCCTGGTAAGAGGTACAGTGAGTCGATGTCGCTATGGAACGCCACTTCTTCTTAGTACCCAAACTGAAACGGCGAAGCATCTCTACTAGATTAGCAGCAACCTCCGGATCATATCTCGACAGATCAGTAAACATCTTGTAATACTCATTAGTAGACATCTTTCCTTGCCTCAAATGAGTAAACTCATGTTTCTTACTATCGATATACACAAGAGGAATGAACCTTTTCCGAAACAGCTCCTTAAACACTCCTTAATCCATAATCTCTGCTGGGCTCAACTGGTAAGACTCTTGTCTCCACCAGGATGCAGGTTGTTCTCCCAAAAACCAGGTAGTCATCTCGACCCACTTATCAGAAGAAAGACTCATTTGACTCTGCATCACCTGAAATGTCTTCTCCACAAGATTCAGCCATTTTTCTGATACCAAACTGACACACCCCGATCGAGATCAAGGCATGTTGGCCGTCAAGTAAGACTGACGTAGCCATGTGCACAATGCGCAAGCAATAAAGATAAAAATTATACGAATAATTAAAAACTGAAATACTAGAGTTCACTACTAAACAGGAAGTGATAGGAGTTAGTTATAATAGTAAACACTCATAATCAGAGCATATTAAGTCTAGGTGCAGTCTAGTATGACAAGTATTAATTATACAATACCAGGAATGTCCTACTATTATTTAGATAAGTCAGAATCGTCGAAGTCCTCAAGCCACCAACAACAAGCTTACTTAAAACTTGAAGGGGCACAAAACAGAAAACGTGAGTGGGTAAAAACAAATGTTTTACAAAATCGTTTTCTTTATCAACATATCTAACCCATCGCTGTAAAACATGTATAATTTTTCCCAGAATCAGAATATAAGCATATACATAATATATAAATATATATATATATGAAATCATATCAATTCAATTCATGCTTCACATAATCATATTCAAATATATGCCATGCTAATATATACCAGAGTAATCAATTCAGGTAAGAATAAATTCATAGAATATGATATGTTAGCCGGAACCCCTGTGGGAGTCTGTACGGCTGAATTTATAGCTCAAAGTTAATCTAGCCGGAGTCACTACAATGACTTATATGGCAATATACTGCACATAAGTCGGAACCCCTAAAGTACAACAAGATTGGGTGTAATATAGTTATGCTCAATTTTACTCTTTCATAATAGCCGGACGATAAATCGCTAATCACCTACGAGTTAGAACCATAAATAAGGTCTGTACGACAAGGCTGTGCACTTAATTTGGATCCAATATGAGCATATAGTGCAGGAGATGACATAAATAAATAGGCATGTACTTTATATCTCTAGCTAAACCATAATCACCTAGGTGTAGTTTTATGAGCTCAACATCAATCAATCACATATTACATCATCGATGATTCACATAGCCAAACATAACTTACATGAACTTACCTACGCCTCCACAACATCACAGTTATATATATATATATATATATATATATATATATATATATATATATATATATGTATATGTATATATACAACCATGAAATGCATATTCAGAATATAAAAGCATTTGACATATTATTTCGAAGCATACTTTCCTTAAAAATGCATTTCTGGGAAATATACCAAGTATATAAATATATACATAAAAAAAATCCCACTCACTGGTATGTCGACGGGTCGTAACCCCTGAGTCGCCCGTGGATACGCTTGTCCTCAGGATAAGTCTCACCTATATGCGACTTAACTATAAAAACGTTATTTTAAAGCACATAGACAAAACTAGCTAATAACTTCTCATAAATTGCTCAAAATGGGTATATGAATATACCATAGTGATCTACACAACCTCAGGATCATCCCCAAATTTTTAGATAAATTTTTTGAGCTCCCACGTGCCGCCTCGCGGCAGCAAGGGCACTACAAAACGCACCCCCACGCGCGGCCAAACCTGACGAATTCCCAAACCACCGTTAGGGAATATTCCGTTAAAACCTATCAGATTCCGTTAAAACTGACTGACGGCGTCAACATATTTCGTCCAAACTAATGGAATATGCAGTCATCTTCTTCGGCGAGTTGCCGGTCGCCAGAAAACTGGGTAACACTTTAAAACGTCTATTCTCGCTCGTTTCTTAACCATTTTTCATGAAATTTATACCAATAGTAAGCTGGAGATGAGTAGAACAACGTTATACCTGTTTAAAGCTCTAAAAATCAAGAAATCTCACCGGAGAAATTCAAGGAAACCGGCCAACTTCGAAACTAGCTATCCCAACGTCTAAATCTTTCCAACGAAGCACTCCGAGTCTCCTTAGAACCTCCTAAAGCTTCCTATGGTCTTGAAGTTCCATAAAAATCAACATTTTACGTGAGCATGAATAGTACCTCAAAACGGGTTTATGGTTTCGACGTGAAAATGATGGAGTTCTTACCTGGAACGTGTACTCCAAGACTTGTATGGTCCTCACGAACACAATGGTGGTCTTAGAATCCTCGATCCGTCACGATGCAAAGGGTTTTGGGTTTGAGTCCGTACATGAGAGAAGAGAGAAAGAGTCTGAGAGATAGAGAGAGGACACGGGAGGGAAGAGAGAGAAGGTTATGGGTGTGTGTGTGGTCCAAAGTTACCAATCACAACTAATAATTTTCTTACTTCCAATTGGGTCCAAAATAATAGGGACTTAACACATTGGTCCTCAACCACACATAGCCCTACAATGTCACAAACACTCAAGCGTAAATCTGTCTTTTAACAATCACGATAAATAATTCTCGGGATGGGCTGTGACAAAGAGGCTTTTCGTGCTTTATGGTTTGGTGTGGGTTTATGGTCTAGGGTTTATCATGATATCGAATTTATGTTTTCTTTTATTTGTTTAACAAGTTTACATAAATATGTCCATGACCTGCTATGCTTGAAGTAGCCAGGGCATTGCACAGTGGTGTTCCACGACCAAATGTGCTATGTGTTTTGTTGAAATATTTTCTTAAGAAGTCTTTTAACAACTTGACCTAATTTTTTTGTTTCCGTTTGCAAGGAAATGTGATCTAACTGTGGGGTTCATTATGTGTTTGGTTATCATGCTTTTAGCATCCGTTGATTTTATGTCAAATAAGGGTGAGATTTTAGCATTCGGTCAAAATGTCAATGTAACTAGGGTGAGGCTTGACTGGTCTGTTGTTCAATTTCTTTTGTTCAATTTGTCCTCTTTGCAATCCTATGCATGTAGTTCAGTCTTTATTGTGTGCAATCCTATGCATGTAGTTTCTCATAACATATTGGTAAGTGGACTCTGCAAGGCCAAAAGAGTTTCAAAAGCCGAATCTCTTTTGGATGAGATGGTGATGAAGGGTCTTGTTCCCTCAGTTGTAACCTACAATCTATTAATAGATGGATGCTGTAAAATAGTTATGTTGATAAAGTGATACTTTGCCTCTCCAGGATGTTTAGTGAAGACAAAGAACCAAATGTAAACCTACACAACATTAATAGACTGGTTGCTCAATGCTGGAAGGGTCGATGATGCTCTTGTGCTTTGGAACAATATATTTTGATGCGTATTCATGTGCTGTGATTGAATTTTTTGCCTTCTGGGACAACCTAATTTTACCAATCAATTTGGTTTTTCTTGAAATAAAATAATCACTGTGATTTCATGGGAATTCAAACAAATCTCTTGAAATTCATGAATAAACTCTTTGAAATTCTCTAAGCCCATGCAAAGAGTTCTCTCACAATTCATGTGAATTCTATGAAACTTTAACTCAAAATCCCTAGAAAGTGATTTTTTTTTTCTCTCAAATTCTCTCAAATTCCATGGAATTAGATTCTCTGAAACTCTCTCAAAATTCCAATCGAAAACACCCCCTTAATAAAAAGGACTTCAACTTTAATGAAAAAAATAATAGTTTAATATAACAAAGGTTTTTTTTTATCATAAATGGTTCCTAAAATTTACCCTCACCATTAAGATGGTCCCTAAAATTGAAAATCAATCGATGTAGTTCCTAAAAATAACTGTCGTAAATCAATGTGGTCCTTCTGTTACAATTCTGTCAAAATTTCAGTTAAGTGCTGATGTGGCACATAAATAGGCCCCACAAGATTTATTAGTTTTTATCACAAATAGTCCCTGAAATTGACTCACACCATCAAGATGGTTCCTGAAATTGATCCAAACCATCAAGATGGTCCCTAAAATTGAATATCGATGAATGTAGTCCTTGAAAATAGGTGTCGCAAATCAATATGATCCTTCCGTTATAATTTTGTAAAAAAAAAAAATTTGTTATGTGCTGATGTGGGTTTAATAATTAATTAAAAAAGTTGTCTAAATACCTTTTTACACAATAGAAATTTTTTTCTTATAGTAGGACCTACTCCAAAGAGGGATCCCTTTCATAAATTCTCAAAAGCACAAGGCTTAACCAAGGCCTAAGAGATTTGGAAATAGTTTTCAATCAACAATAGACGCATCTCGGTTATAACCTCATTATCTCAAGGCAAACCTCGTCATTCTTTGAGTCACCAAACCACCAGGGAAGTCTTGAACAACCTTTCCAAGATTAAGGTTGTGAGAATGCTGATTGCCTAAATGTTAATGGTGATGTCCCAGAAGTCATTGCCAATCAGCCAAACTATCACCAAAGGTGATCTCGATCCAGATTCAATTCGGTAAAGGGTGTTGAAGTGTATAAAGATGGGTGTATTGAGAATTTTTTTAGATGTTAGACAAAGAAAGAGGTAGAGGAATGTGGATTGTGATCAAAGGTGATTGCATGACTGAGTTTTTGGGTTCACAACTCTTTATAAACTATTAAATTATTAAACCTATTTGTAATTTTTTTTATAATTTAATTAGACTTGTGTGATCCATTTATGTGTCACATCAGCACATAACAAAAATTTTGACGTATTATGACAGATGACTACATTGATTTGAGCTTACTTGTAGGACTACATTGATTAATTTTCAATTTCAGAAATCATTTTGATGTCGCGAGTCAATTTCAATGACCATTTGTGAGAGAAAAAAAATGACACATGAGACTCATTTATGTGTCACATCAGCACTTAATACAATTTTTAACATAAATGTGACGGAAAGACTACATGGATTTGCGACATCTATTTTTATGGACTACATTTATTGATTTTCAATTTCAAGGACTATCTTGATGGTGAGGATCAATTTCAGAGACCATTTGTGATAAAAACCATATAATAAAAAATAAAATAAAATAAGTAATAGAAAACTGACGTGTAGGATCTCGCGCATCCATTACACACACTCTCTCATCCCTCTCGCACTATTTATGAAACTATTTTTAAAATTGATTATTTCTGAAACTGAACATCGGTATTCCACTATTTCTTAAATTAAATACTGCATATTTTTAAAAACTGAACATGAGTACTATCACCTATTTCTTAAACTGAGCATTGATATTATCACTATTTCTTAAACAGAACATTGACTATTTCTGAAATTAAACATGGGTAATACACTATTTATAAAATTAAACACGGATGGTTCTAAAATCTCATATGTTCTTAGCACTAACACTTCCTCTATTTGAATAAAAGAATTTCAAGAGAAACAAAGGTCAATATGCGGGTTTGATTGTCCATGAAAGACAATAAAAGTCCTCATTATCAACTTCATCTTTATATTGTACATGTGCAGAACTTGCTCTCCACAACTGTGTAAACTTAAACGGCCGACACTTGTATTTCGACTAACTGAATCATTCATGTAAGAAGAAGAAGACCATTAAATTTTTAGTCATATATTGACGTCGTATGCATATATAATTATATTTTGTCAAAGTTGCATGATCAAATGGCGGCCACTTTTTTTAATTTCCCATCTCGAGCTGACTAAGCCTTTGAGGGTGCGTTTATTGCATCGAACTGTCTCGGACTGGACTAGCTACAGGGACTAAGCTAGATTGGCTTAAACTAGACTAACCTAGACTGATTTAGTAAAGCGTTTGGTAAAGTGTCAGACTAAAAACAATATGATTCTAATATTATATTATTTAATCTATATCGATAATAATTTATTATTAATTTAATCTATACTACTACTATTTATTATTAGTTTATCAGTTTTCGTTTTCTAGAATCATCTTCTAGACTTCCTCTATCCAAACCTATCATCTTTTACTCCGCCCACTTCCTCTAACTAAACCTCCCAAATACCCCACAGAACTATATTCGAAATTTCTAATAAATCAAACACTTGAATCAGAACCCAAAATCCTAGAACCCTCAAATCATAACCCAAAACCCTGAAGAAAAAAAAATCAAATCCTTCACTCTCAGAAAACTCTATTCGCCATGGCCGTCGCTTGTCAACCTCTCCACCTTTGTCTTCCGCGCGAGCGCCCAGGCGAATCAAAGGTGAATCAGAGGATGGCGAGACAGTGGTGATGATTCTGGGGTCTCGTTCAAATGAGATGACGACGAGAGATTGAGTTTTCCGGTTGAGGTTTGGGGCGATGAGAGAGTGGTGGTGGTCTGGTGGCGATCTCGCCAAAGTTGGTGAGTATAACCAGTGGCAACTCTCGGTGTTCGTGAGAACAGAGAGTAGATAAAGGACGCGATGCGAAGGAAAGGAAGGGAAGGTCTTAGCAATCCTATGGGTATTGGGGTGTCTCGCTAAGAACTCCTAGCGAAGGAGTTTGTCCGTGCGAGTCCCCTTTAGTCCCATTAAACATAATCCCGGTACTAAACAAACAAAGGACTAGACTAATAGTTAGTCCAATCTAGTCTAGTAATGCTTAGTGAGGGCAAACAAACGCCATAGAATTCTTTTGACTATGGAGAGCCTACATAAACTCATATTTTATTAAATTATTAAAGAGAAGAATGCAGAGTCCGCACATGCATTCACATATCATATACAATTGTGGGCGCATTGGACGCGCTTTCTTTGATTATTTTTTCTTCTTCTTTCTCGTGTCCTTATTATTTAATAAAATTATTAAATAATTTTTTTATTAAAATGTAAAATTTTGAAGCATTTTTCAATAGCTTTCCCGCGTATAAAAGAATATAAAACGAATGCAAACAAGCAGAATGAGAAGGGATGTGATATCCACACACCCTTTCTTACTTCTTCCACACCTTTTTAGTTTTCTGCTGTCGAATCGGATGAATTAAAGAAGATCAACGAACAGAAATTAAAAAAGGTGTGAGAAGAAAAAAGAGGTATGTGGATAGCACACCCCAATGAGAATATACATATCTAAATTCTTGTTTTCTTTAATCTTTTTTTCTTTCTTTTTTTTTTCTTTTTTATTTTTCCCTATTTTATTCCCTTTGATGGTACATTATTTAACATGGTAGACCGAAAAAAGTGTCTTTAACCCAAAAGAAAAAGGTCAGGGGAATACTGTACATTGAGATGGCGATGGGATGGTTAATGATCTGCCATATAATGCAATTGCATTAGACTGAATTACTTCCGACACAACCTCGCCAAATGCTGCTGATGTTTCTCTGCAGCTGCCTTATCAGCCGCTTCCCGTTTGAGTGCCCGCTTTGCCCGTCTCCCGGTTTTATCCACTGCAGCCTCTTTCTTCCTAGGCTCACCGGACGAACTAGCACCCGGGTCCTGTATGTTTGATCTGCGTACCGGCCTTGCTTCTTGACGCCCACCCCTCACGTATCCATTATCTCCCCATCTTCGATTACCAATCCGGATAACCGATGAACTACTGAAGTAAGCGTCATCTAGATCATCATCCTCTTCATCCTCATAGGGATAGTAATAATAATCCTCATGGCCTTCATACACATCTTCACGCTCCTCCACAACTAACGGCTCAAACCATTTGGCTCTAAGGAGTAGGCACACACTCTCCTCGAACATGTAATCTTGTATGCTGTCAGAGCATGAAAATGTGAAGGGTAGTGTAACTAAGACAAGATATGCTTTCTTTTCTTAGGCAGGTCAAAAACAGCTTCCTACTGGGAGGTTCTCTCGTAAGTCATAACCAAGTTTCTCCCTATCTAAATATGCACATAAAGGGAAACAAGAGGACTTTAGATACCTGCCATCAAGGGAACGATGGACATTCAGGAATTCAAATGGATGTTTACACTGAGGGCAGGTGGGTTTTTGGTTGTATGTCACCCAACGAAGAATACAGGTTGCGCTGCACATTAGGAAAATGAAAAATTATGAATCCGACAGCCCAAAGACTTGATAAAACATAAATAGAGTCTGTGAAGCTTTCATCCTATTTTATTCTTCATGTGACTGTACATAGTATACGAGAAAAGACTAATCGTTTGACTAAAGCCTGCGTTCCAAAAGGTTCAGAGTAGCGATAAATCTAGTGTTCTGAGTTCTCAAAGGTCAACAAGTACATAAAAGTTTACATGTGGAGGTGGATATAGATAGCAAGAGAAATCAAATAGAAACAAAATAAGGAACACAGAAATGTATGAAGCAAATAAATACCAGATTATTATCCTAGTTCTGAATAAGAAAAACTTATAAAACAGGGTAATGTGAGATATTCAGATTACTATACTCAGGACTGGGGAAAAAAGGAAAGGGATGAAAGAACACAGTTGACATAAATCAAAAGATTGACTGCTCATACGAGCACTCATTCTCAATATCATTCAAGACTACAACCTAAAAAGCACCTCCACCATAGCTCATAAACAACATCAAGACTGGAAACCACAAGAGCATATAGAGCATATCACACTAACATACAAACATGCAAAAACAGAAAACTAAGCACCCGTTCGATTAAAATTCTTGCAGTAAAAGAGAAATGCAAACTTTATGGTTCTGAAGTGCAGACTAAACCAGAGTTCCGGTGTTCAAAGGGTGGTTAACACAAGAGAATGATACGAAGAAATCAAATTAACTCAAGCATCAACTGGCATGGAAAAGACTCATCTCAAAGTGCAATGCCAAAGTAAATGAGGTTTATCTAGTTACTCCAAAACAATTGACAAACAAATATAAAACAGTTCATAATTAGCGTTCAACGAAAAAGCTTTCACAAAAAATTTTGCAATAAAAGGATAATGCATGCATTATGATACTTAAGCGCAGATAGAAACAAAGTCCAAGTGTTAAAAGTGTGGTAAATGTAGAGAATATGATATGAAGCAAACAAATTGCTTTGCATTAAGTGGCTTGGGACAAATTTAGTAAACACAAGCAACCTGATAAGTAAAAGTTAGAGCATGGTCTCAAAATGCGATACAGAATCTATGGAATTTATCTAGTTAAACATAAAGAAAATGACCAAATGTGTCAAGACAACAATAAAATCCACTCAGAACATGAGAACGAGCCGCTAATATTCTATGGGAAATTCATCTTCATTAATAAAATCAATAAATCATCAACAGATGTGAAAATTTCAAACATAAATTTTTATCTTGAATGTCTTTACAGCATTTAAAACTAAGTCATGCATATGTCAATGGTAGAAGTAAATATACATCCACTAATTTCAACGTCTTTCCATTTCTGGTCTAAATGTCTACAAAACATCTAAAATACTTATTTCATCAGTTCATAAATCTCAAGCTTACCCACCTCTTATCAATACATCACTATGATCTAATATTTCAATAATTATACAAAAAAAGAGCTATACATGTATACCAATCAGTTTTTAACTAAAGGAAACCTTTTATGTTGCCGTCTTCTGTCCTTTTACATGTTAACCTACAAACTTGTATTGGCAAGCACCTTAAACACATTGCTTTTAGCCTTGCCCTACAGTACAGCAGGTGCTAATTGATTTCGTTGTGTTTTCTCAGATCACAAGTGCTCCAGGAAAGCACCTTTACCGATATTACTCACAAAACTCTTGAAGACCATGAACTATCATACCACTAGAGACTACAAATTATTGTATGAAATGTTTATGGTAATCACTGAACTGTGAAATGCCAGAAGCCTGGCATGCCCAGCCTACCCCATACAAAAACAAACCCAAGCAGCCCTTTTAAGAAAACTGAATCAAGGGATACACATATCGTGAATAAGGCTATTGAGTTATAATCACCAAAGATGTACAACGCCAAAACCAAATGATTAAACGACTAAAGCAGCATTACAAATACAGAAAACAGTTCCAGCGTCAAATGCATAAATCAAAACTACGGTACAAAGAACAACATAGCAAAGCAATACTTCAAAATTCCGGAAAAGCGGAAGCGTAAATAGAAAGATAAAGAGACTGATAAGACAAACCAGTAGGCATGCTCGCAACCTTTTACCAGAGCGGTGTCTTGAAGCACAATCTCATCCAAGCATATTGCACAAACTCCATCATGATTCCCACATTTCTTTTCAACATTTTCCTCTTTGCTCTGCATTTCCCCCTGAAATTTTTGAAATCCCCAAATTTAACAAACAAAAAAAAAACCCAAAATTCCAAACAAGCTGGAAACATTGCCTAAGCTTTCCAATCAGATATTCCATTTCAAAAATATTAACATTTGGCAACCTAGAAAATGCATGAAAACATACAAGTACAGAAATTCCAATTCGACCCCAACAAAATTTGCATTGACCAGTTTCAGATTCTAGGTGACCAGCATCAGGGTTACGATAAAAATAAATCGATCGGAAAATGAAGTTAGATCTGGCCAGAAGAAGTACCTGATCGTGATGATGTTGCAGGGTGGATAAATCGGTAAGATCATCGGTGAGTAGCTGATCATGACCGTCCATGTTGATGACTGAAGTCATGGTGATTAGAATTGATGAATAGTTGTTCTGGTGATCTAGCTTAATTTCTATGCTGCCTGAAAAAATGAAGAAATTGTATATGTACAGATGTATATATGATATTAAGTAGATGCTGGAGAATTATTCTGATTCTTCTATTCTACATGGTATATACTACTACAGGGAAGAGGTTAGAGAGAGAGAGAGAGAGAGAGAGAGAGAGAGAGGGAGGCCCTCTTTTGGGGATGAAAAGCCCTAGGAAAAACAAGACGAGAGGGAGAAGGTCGTGGATGGCATAAAGAGAAATTGGGAACCCAAAAGAAATTGGGTCGGATTAAGATTGACACGTTCCTGTCTAGTCATTATTCACGCGGGCGTTAATTGTTGTTTAAATAGAAAGCTTAACATAGTTATAAAACTATTTTAAAATTATCATTTTAGGTATTAGACTGGGATAAAAGAAAAATTGATATGTCAAAGGTTGAAAACTAAAAAATTCAAGATAATAAATTGAGATTTACTTAATTTTTAATTTTTTTAATATTTAACTTTTAACTTTTTAATTTTTTTTAATATCCACGTGGCGCTAGATTGAGACATGATACCCAATAATCGTCCACGTGGAGGCCACATTATCGATTAATAAAGGTTCTAGTAAAAAAACTCAACGGATGTCCCTAGATTATAACTTGAGGTTCCAGACTAGGACGAAAATAATTTGTTGTATGAAATGTTGAAAATAAAGAAATTTTGGAATATTAAATTGAGGATAATCCAAAATAAATAACAATAAAAATAAAACACAAAAAATAAAAAATCAATGTTATGATGTTTTAGGAGCTTGGACATCTGGTGAAAGTTAGGCCATCTCCAATTGACCTAGTCAAAATGCCATATGGCTAAAAATAGCTCGGAATAACACGAAAACTCTCCAACCGAGGGCTAGGCTAAAAGGCTTGTGGGCCCCATCGGGCCAAAACCCCAAATCAGGCCAATGGGCTGGCCATTTCCAGTCAGCCAGCCTTCTAGCGTCAGAATGTCAAGCTTGACTTTGTGGCAGGTGCAACAATACCACGCTTTCTTCGTTATTATGGCAAGTGGCATTCAAAATATATCCGAAAATCTTATTTTAATATGGTAGTTTAATTTAATCAACCATATTAATTCAATTAAAATAATAAATTATTGAGGGGATTATGTTTGGCCTATGACCATTTGGCCCCTTTGGTTGGAGATAGATTTTTTATTAAGGGGCTATGTTTGGCCCATTTGATTGGAAATTGTATAAAATATGGTATGACATTGTTCATTAAAATATAATTTCTTGCAGGTTTATAGGGCTAGACATGGCCCTTTGGCCATCCTTCGGTTGAAGATGGCCTTAGCTGACTGATGGGCTTGTGATCAAATGTGGGAGTGTATTATTTTTACATGTTTTTCCTTTCGTTTATACTTTTCAACTTTTTCTTTAAACCTTATCGTTTATGTTTTCGATCATTCTTCTCATCATGCAATGTATCATTGAAATATAAAATAAAAAATGTATGATCGAAATTGTTTATTCCTCGTAAAATAAGAAATTAAAATGATAAAACAAAAAAAAATTAAAATAAAAAAATGTTGCTAGCATTCTTTTAATTTGTGAAAGCGTAGCTACCAAAAATATATTCCAAATTAATTTAGGAACAAAATATTCACAACATGTAAAGTTAGCCGTCTAAATTTGACTAGTTGTTATAGATCAATTCACAATTGCATTCCTTTATTTAACTATATATTTTAGAGAACTTTCATGAAAATGGCTTATGTAAAGTTTATTTTAACCAAAAACTATGCTATAACTTTATTTAATGAAAAAGACTTAAATTTTAATGAAAAACTCTTAAATTTTAATAAAAATAACAAAAGAACTTAAACTTTAATGAAAAAAGACATAATTTTAATATTCAAAAAAAAAAAAAAAAAACAAACGCGCTGGACCCGCACCTCCTCACACATACTGTTTATGAAACTTAACGGTACTACACTGTTTATATAAATTTACTAAACTGTTTATGAAACTTACTACACTGTTCGTGAAACGTACTACACTATTTGAAACTTACTACACTATTTATGAAACTCACTATACTGTTTATGAAACTTAACGTACTACACTGTTTGTAAAACCTTGAGAAGATTATGTCTTCAGTAATTATATTTAAAATTTTGTTTTCAATTACCAAATTAAAATTCCCTACATACCTACAATAATTAAATGTAGCTCTCCATCCGATTTCTTTAACTTGGGTGTTATCTTGGAGAAATTTTTCCATATGCCTGTAACACAAGTGGTACACCACGTGTTATTATGTAAGTAGTGAGAAATTTTATTTTTTATGTTATTTATTTTTAACACAAGAATCTCACCATTTGTATAGAAACATATGGTGTACCACTCCTTGTTCCGGACACATTGAAAAATCTCTCGTCATCTTAACTACTATTAGGAAACAATACCACCAAAATAAAACTAGGAAATATAATTCAATTTGAAGTCTTTCTCTTATTCTAAGCAAAATAAATATATAAAAAAATCTCTCAATGATAGCTGACAACGGGGAGAAAAAAAAGTGGAAAAGGGGGAGGGAGTGGGGTGGGGTGGGGGCTACCCGCGATCAGCGCATGTGGTGTTTTTTTATGTTTTTTTTTATTCTTTTGTTTTTATCATTAAATAAAGTTAGTAGATGATTTTTAATTAAAATGTAAAGATTTGAAGCTCATTTGATTAGTTTTTCTTATATTTTATCCTTGACTATAATACAGAACTAGTAGAGAGCACACACTTTATGTGTGTAAACAATTTCTCTTCATAAGTGCATATTTTGTTTAATATTACATAATTACTGTTTTGTCCTCCTTATGTAAATATTGTGTATCAAAAGTGAGGGTAAAATTCGAAAAATAAGTATAAAAAGAGGGTAAAATAGGGAAAATAAGGATATAATTGTCATTTTGTCAAAGATACAAAATTACTATTTTACCCTTCTCATGTCAACATTGTGTATTCAAAAGTGAAGGCAAATTTGAAAAAAAATGGGAAAAAAATTTGACAAGAGCTCTTCTCGTAATAGAATAGAATAGATTAAATAATAAAGATATAACTGGTAAAGAACCTAACGTTAGTAGAGGACATGTACTGCAATTTTGGAATCTCCTTCGATTGTCAAACAAAAGTAACTCATGGGTCAGCGCCCAATGTAAAAGCCTATCCAAAGTACATTTCGCTTAGGTAGAGCGATAATTTTAGTAGATTAAATAGTTAGTTATAAAATTAAAAAGCATAGCTACTATAGTACTAAACTTTACAATGGGCTAACCATATTAATTTGATTCAAATTCACTTTTGATGATAATTGCACATAAAACCTCTCAATTACAAGCGAGGAATAACATAACCATATAAGTGCTAAGTGGTATTGGCCAACATTGGGCTTTCTCCAATTACAATTCCCCCAGGAAGGAAAACTGAATTAGAATTCCGACTTTGGGCTTTCTTTGAAGATTTAAAACAACCAAGCATCCCACATTGGGCTTTCTACCAAGCATCTCAATTGGACAAATCCCAAGCTACTAACTCACCAAATGGACCAATCGACTCTCTCTGCAATTTTGAGGTTTAATTACATCCCTAGGTACTAAAGAAGCCCAACAATCTAGTAAGTACCTATATTTTCTACCAATTTTTTTTTTTTTAATACTCATTGATAAAAGTATGATTTCAAAGATACTTGGTTGAGAAAAAGAAGAGGGGGGAGGGGGATGTGTGTTTCCATCACTTGCTTCCCTCAAATCTTGTCCCATCACTCTCACACATAACTGTAATGCAAAGGTGGCACTCGTACATTCACACATGAATGAGGGCTCACTACCTATAAACTTAGACAGGGACCATCCTTGTAAGCTACAAACTTTTTACACGGCTTATACCATCTCCAAAAGAGACGGAAGAAAATGAATTGAAAATTAAAACATAAAATAAAAATTCATCATCACTTCTACGTGATAGATTTTTCATTCAAATCTCGTAAACGAAGAGTTTAATGTTAAATTATTATTGTTGATTTGTTATGTGACTAAAGTGATCAAACTTGGCTTAGTATTGATCCTGACAATTTAGTAAAACCTAATTCAAGGAAGATTATGAATATGTTGTCACGGCCCAGCTGACAAGGCGAAGCTCAACCAGACATGTTGCCTAATGTGGACCATGGCCTCCCTTAGCATACGAGGTAGTAGAAGCCTATAGGAAAATGACCTAATCCCTCGGGGACTTTCTTCATCTGAAACCTGTTAGCGAGCTCTTAACTATAAGGTTTTCCTTGGTGTTTCTTTTGAACAACCATAATATAAATAAAGAAGTTTAGTTCCTCATGTGATCTTTAGCGAATTAACTTGGCTCATCAATGTTAAAATGCCACTTCAACTTTATTCGTATGTAAGAGATATTGACAAGAACACTAATACAATTGAATATTCATTCACTCTTTTGCATCTGCACATATCTCAACTTGCATAAATGGTTGCAAGCTTTAGATCTTCGGCTCAACAATTGAGATACATGGCCTAATTAAGTGTTGTCACTTGACATCCTAACATTCAAAGGTACTTTGTTATCAATTCATGAAGCTTTGTGCTTGTGATTGAAACAACTCATATTATAAAAACCTCCATAAATATAATCTATGCAAAAAAAAAAAAAAATCAATTAAATTTGAGATCGTTTATTCATCCAATTGTGTAAAAACAAATGATCAAATATGATAAAAAAAATTACAAATTGTCTATTTATTTGCTACAGTCGATTGATTAACTGATTTTATTTTTTATTTTTTACAAAAAAAAATCTTTACGGAGTGACTTTTTTACCTATATTTTTATATTTGAGTATAAAGTGTTAGAAACCTCTCTTGATTATGAGTCGGGTTAGTTATTAATGAGCTCGAGTCGTACTGTGGATAGGCCTATTAGCGTAGGAGTTACTCACATAAGCTTTTGGTTACCTTTTTCTATTGTTTCCACATTGGCTTAGGTTTAGGTGAGTGTAATGCACTATGAATTTAATTCGTATTACACTGTTATTCCAATGGTGAGAATTTGATATGAGTGAGTTTTTATATGTTCAATGTTAGATCCCTTACTTTTTCATTTCCTCGATTTTACGGTTTGTTACCTTTTTTTCTCTCTTGTTATTTATTGTATATGATGAGTTCAAACTCAAAAATAAGAATCACTCTTATATCGTTCAAATTTTCCAACCCACTAGAAGAGTTTGATTTTTATATTATTAGTATCACACTCAATTTTCCGGCCAATTATAGTAGGCCTAAGGCCGACAAGCCGCTGCTAGTTAGGACCATGAAAAAAAAAACTGATGTTGATGCACAAAACCGGAGGTCTTAGAACAACGTAAATCCGACCGTGAATCTACAAAATATGTAAATAACACAAGATGTATCGTGGTTCACCCCAATGTTTAGGCTACGTCCACACTGATTATTGTATTTGAGAAGTGAGGAAAGTGAGGGAGAGAGATTCAGAGCCTCTGAGGGAGAGAGTGAGACCTTTAATGGCCTGGGAATTGGCCTCCCTAATTGTGAGGGTGAAGAGTCATTTTATAGAATAAGGGATCCTCACTTATTACATATTTGCCCATTCCTTTATTACATAATTACATTTAAGTCCCCCGAGTATTTGTACGAGATCTAAATACGGAGGCCCTAAGTATTGTACAAATAGTAGTCCCCCAAGTCTTCAGTCAAGAGAGTCTTTTGGCTGGAGACTTGAAATTCAGTCCATGTGTGGGCCGAAGTAGCTAGATGTTGTCTTGAACTGATGCTCGATATGAGGCGGTGCTCAATCTGAAATGATGCTCAACTAGAAGTAGCACATGTTGCGAGGCTGCTCGGCTTGTGGCTTACGTTACCTTGGTTGGCTCGGCTTGTGGCATTTGAAGGTGAAGGAGTCCCTTTTATAGAATAAGGGTTCGCTCCTCAATACATGAACGATAAGCTAGAGTTGATGCTCTCTAATGATGGTGAGGGAGTCCCTTTTATAGAATAATGGCTCGCTCCTTAATACATAAATAATGGGCTAGAGTCCCCCAAGTATTTTTCATGAGGCTCAATTAAGGCTCAATATATGGTGTATAGTGTAGTCCCCCAAGTCTTTGGTCAATAGAGTCTGTTAGCTGGAGACTTCAACTTGAATCCATGTATGGGTCGAAGTGGCGGTTGTTCGGATGCGGTATTTGTATACCATGTACTGAAGCTTTGTAGGTGAAGCTTTGCAAGTGAAGCTTTGAAGCTGGAACTCTGTAAATGAAGCTTTTGAAGCTATAGCTTTTGTAAATGAAAGCTTTTGAAGCTAGAGCTTTGTAAATTGAGCCTTTGAAGTTAGAGCTTTTGTAAATGAAGTTTTTGAAGCTAGAGCTCTGTAAATGAAGCTTTTGAAGCTAGAGCTTTTGTAAATAAAGCTTTTGAAGTTGGAGCTCTGTAAATGAAGCTTTTGAAGCTAGAGCTTTTGTAAATGAAGCTTTTGAAGCTAATTGACATGAGTGATGCTCATGGATGTGTACATGAGTGATGCTCATGAATGTTAAATGATGGTTATGAATGTTTATGTATGATTGACATGAGTGATGCTCATGAATGTTTATGTATGATTGACATGAGTGATGCTCATGTATAATTTTGAAGTACTGGACGTACTTTTGATCACCTAGTGGGTGATAATAGCGGTAGGTTGTCGAATAATTGTGGAGTACTGGGCGTACTTTTGATCACCTGGTTGGTGGTAATAACGGTAGGTTGCCGAATAATTGTGGAGTACTGGGCGTACTTTTGATCACCTGGTTGGTGACATTGCAGCCCATTATTATGGGCTTGCCTTTTTTGTTTTTTTGTTTTTACTCTCTGATGGGGTTTATACAGATGTCTCCAAAAGATAAGAAAAATAATGCTATCACCATCGCAATTATGTCTGTTTCTTTTTATCTTCTTTTGCTTTCTGCTTGCTTTTGCTTTTGTGGGAGTGGTTGATCTGTCTGAGGGATAATGCATGCTTTTCCTTTTCATCTGCAGACATACTCACATGCAACCTTTCTTTTTCTTTTTTTTTCTTTTCACTTTCTGCTTTGCTCTTTTCTTTCTCTTTTTTTTCTTTCTGAAATATTCTTTAGTAACATCATCTTTTTCTTTTTCTATTATGTTTCCACTGCCTCTCTGATTTCTTGAGTATGGGGTCCTCTGACTAGAGCCCGTTCTCACCATTTTCGTTGTCGGTGGTGTTACCCTGCTCATTCAAAACTTGACCAGACAGCAACATATCTGACTCAAACTCCCATAGTGGGAAAACATTAGAAAGATAAAAAAAATACATGGGGTCGGACACGTAATGATGACAATAGAAATGGAGTCCTGTCCATGCACTCGGGGTGGGACACGTAATGATGACAAAGTAAAATTCTAGCGCAAAAAAAAAAAAGGAATCTTATCTCAGCGGCAAGTCAGTGCAGACGAAAGAGAAAGAGTTTGTGAGGAGCTTGAGGCCGTGCGTTTGGCTGACGGACTAGTTTTTGTTGAAGACGGATGAGCTGCTGCCGTTACTGGACATCTTGGCGAAGAAGGTGAAAGGCGTTAGGAGGATGAGGGAGTTGCTCACCACCAAGTTCCCGCCAAGGACTTTTCCGGTTAAGGTGGAAATACCGGTGGTCCCCACGGTGAGAGTGGTGATAACATTCACAAAGTTCGTTGAGCTTTCGCCAACTAAGCAATTCTTCACTCAAATGTCAAGCCCCAGACAATTTCTTCATGAAAGGCGAGGCCAATAAGAGGAGGAACACAAATCCAAGCCACAAAAACCATTATTCTTTTCGTCGTCGTCGTCGTCGTCGTGGCTGAGGTGGAGCAGCAGCCAGTCAGGGTCTTCCGTGAGCAAGCAAAACCACCACCAACACTGTGCTCCCCCAGCAGTGTTTGCAGCGCAAAACTCTTTTGACCCTTTCTCCATTCCTAGCTGTTATACGTGGACGAGCATCGAGAACAAGTCTCGCAAACTCAGCGGCAAGTTCATCATTTTGTCAGCTGCAAGGGTCTTGAGCTGCTCAAGAACGGAGATATTGGAAGCGACGAATTGAACCGCGGCAGCAGAAGCATCGGAAGAAACAGCCACCTCGCACCTCACTTCTCTTTGAATTTAGAGCTTTCGGCTCCTAATAGGTCTCATAGAACCTAGGAATTGCTAGAGGTCCCGGACGACATGGTTGCAGACGACGATGAAGATCTCGCTAAATGGTCTTTGCATAGTGATTTCCCGCTTCAGCATGAGCTCTCTCCTCACCTTCGTTTCAAGAGCCCGCCTTCGTGCAATCAAACCCCGCAATAATCTCCTCCCTGATCCTCTCCTTCCTTGCTGGTGCTCGATCATCTCGTTGTGATGGACCTCGGGTTGTGGAGCGGGTCGGAGACGATGACAGAGCAAGCGCTGGCGTCTTCGGTGAGCTTGGCTTGCTTGATGGTGTTAACTTCGACAATGGCACCGCTGTGAGGAGATCTGGAGATTTGGTTCCTGACTAAAGTTGTACTGCAGCGCGGCCATGGCTGGTTCAGAGAGAGTTTGCGAGGGTCGGGTAACTGCAGCTATGACGCAGACCATGGCGGAGGTGGAATGGCCGACGAAGGTGCATGACTCGATGCGGAGCTCCTCAAGAATGGCGAGAAGGTCGTAGGTGTAGCCTTCGAGGGTGGAGTAGTGCTCGAAGTCGAAGTATTCAGGGTTGGTGGTTCCGGTGCCCATGTTGTCGTACATAACGACGCGGTTCTCGTGGACGAGGTGGGGGACGAGGTGTTTCTAGACTGACTGATCGGCGCCGAAGCCATGGGCCAAGACTAGGACTTGCTGACCCGACCCTACGACCCGCACGTTGTGAGCTTCTTCCATTATTCCCATTGCGTCTCTCTCTTTCTTCTTGCTCTCTCTTTGTTGCTTGTTGGTTTGGTTTTTTGGTTTTGCAGATCCACGACGGAGGTACAAAAAAATGAAAGAGAACCGACACAGCTTTTCGTGTCGTTTCCTACAGATGGCACCAAATGTTGATGCACAAAACCGGAGGTCTTGGAACAACATAAATCCGACCGTGAATCTGCAAGATATGTAAATAACACAAGATGTATCGTGGTTCACCCCAATGTTTGAGCTACGTCCACACTAATTATTGTATTTGAGAAGTGAGGGGAGTGAGGGAGAGAGATGCAGAGCCTCTGAGGGAGAGAGTGAGGCCTTTGATGGCCTAGGAATTAGCCTCCCCTAATTGTGAGGGTGAGGAGTCCTTTTATAGAATAAAGGCTCCTCACTTATTACATATTTGCCCATTCCTTTATTACATAATTACATTTAAGTCCCCCGAGTATTTGTACGAGATCTAAATACAGAGGCCCTAAGTATGATACAAACAACTGTAATTGCGTTGTTTTCAATTCTACATTTTTCTTTCTTTGTTTGAATTAGGATACAAGGTTTTTAAAACATTCTAATTTAGAACCTATGGTTAAATTTTCTTCATTCTATGAAAGTTAAGGGTGGGCATATTTGGACCATTTGATCCAGACCGTATTACCTGGTTCAATGTAGAACTATATGGTTCTTACTTGTAGTTTTTAAAATGATTCGAGTTGAACTGTGCTTGTGTAAAAATAAGTTCAAAACTGAATCTATATTTTTCATGTGCAGGTAACTCGTCCTGTCGTCCAAATGTTGTCTTAGCACTTGTTATTTTATTAGTGGTCTACAATGAAGTATGTGATCCATATTTCCATATCTATTTAACCCTAAGAAGTAAAACAACAACCAAACTTCTTCATTTAGAACATTTGTTGGTATTGGCTTTGTTCTACGTAATTCTTTCATAACGAAAAAACATAGAGATTATTTTCTATTGTTGTTTTGTTATGCGACATGATTAAAAACAGATCCGCTCGACATATAGGAACTAGACCATATCAAACAGATTAAAATGAGTCAGTTCCACTAATAAAAATACATAAACTCGGAACAGCTCAGACTCGTTCAAAAAAAAAAAAAAAAAAACAAAAAATAAACAAGTTGAGTTGAGATCCACAAAACATGAACCCGGCTAGACCTGCCGCCATTCTTAATCAAGGTTTCTATCCAATATGTAAAATGACCAGCACACATTTTAATTTTTGTGGCAATTTTGACATTTGAGCACCTGAAACAATAGAGAAGTTGTGAGGACCTAAATTATGACAAACGTTTCAGAATTCAAGGTGATTAATGATCGCGTTCAGAGTTGTGCCACTTAGAGGAGATGAATGGTGAAACGAAAGTATTTAATAGTACTCATGTAGCAAAGGTGCGAGGACAAGCTACCTTCTAATGTTTGTGTCTTGGAAGTTGAGATTGCATCAGTCGCATTTAGGGGGGATTTCTGGACGATATAGGTAAAAACAAAGTTTTCAATTTCAATTCCCAAATCTTGAAATCAGATCGGATTGGAACACAATTTTTAATTCGAAATGTTTAGAATCAAAATAATCATGAAAATTTTAGAAAATAATTCGGATTTCATATATTTTACAACTTTTTGAATATTATCGAACTTTTTCATTGATGCAACTTATTGAATGCTCTTATTATTTGGTTAATGCTTATGTATAAATTCATTTAATTTTAAGGTATACTAGTATGCTTCTTCTTTTTAATAGGCTTATTATTTGCAATGCCCCCCGGAACTCAAAATTAATCCCACACCTCTTTCACCCTGAAATTCGATTTGTGCTCTACTTTGGCGGTATTATGTCAAAATAGTGCTAAATGTGACAACCCGTCCTTGATTTTACGTTTTTATTAGTTTCAAAAGCATGAATTGATGGAAATGCCCTAGAGGCAAGGACTTTGGCTTCCGTTGACCATCGTCTAGAGAAACGTATGACTTATTCTATTGACGTATTTGCGTAGTACTCGATGGTACGAACTTATAGGCGAAAGCTGTTTGAGAGTCCGGATTTTAACGGTATAGTTACAGACGTTTGAAATAGGTTACTTACATTTTAGATTAAAAATTATTTGAACTCCCACCTTGTGGGAAAGAAGCCCAATCAGTTTCAAGGAAAGAAAATAGGGACCAATAAGATAAAAGAAAAGAAAGCCTTCAGCCAATCATGAAAAAGGAAAAAAAAAAAAAAAGATTTCTCCCCCCATTCCCGTCGACGCTTCTACCCACGCCAAACCAGTTTCGACCCAGTTCCAAATCCGGCGAATTTCCGTCATTTTTCCGTCAAATAACCATCATCCAACACCTGCAACCTCTCCCTCAATCTTTCCTCTACAATTTCCGCCCAAGATCGAAGGGTTTTAGGTCCCATTTCGTGTAGAACTCCATTGGAGCACCGAAGGTGCTCGACGGCGATTCCTTTGTTCCAGCAAGTTTCACCACCCACCACCACTCCTAATCAACTCCCCTTGGACCTAGGAACAAGGCCCAACCAGTGATAGGAGTGTTGGGACATTGGAGAAGTCGAATCGACGAACACCCATTCTAGGGATTCCGGCGGATTCGTGGTGATTTAAGGCTTTTTCTAGCCAAATTGGACTTGGCCACAGGTATAAAACTTGCTCTACTCATTGAGATCTTCATTTATGTGAAATTTGATAATTTTTAGAAATAGTTGATTTTTCCAGGCGAGTCGGGGTGGCTGACCGCCGTGTGTGGCGGCGACGTGTGGGTCGAGACCCCACTTGCCCATCCTAGGCTAATTTGGATGCCTTGATTTCATATGTGAAGTCCGATTAACAAAATTCCATTGTTTGGGTACAATTTCGCTAAGGTTCGCCACTTGGTCATTATATGAATCGATGATCTGACCGTTGGATTGTCACCAAACTTTAGTAGGTTATTATTCATATTATTTGATAACCTTGGAAACTTATGGATCAGGAATCCAATGTATGGATCTTCCTAAATTGGATTTGTAAGTTCATAAAATAAAACGTTGACCGCCACTTGAAATTGCAATTCGCAGATATCCAACCGTTGGATCGTAATGAAACTTTAGTATGATGTTTTAGAAGTATAATGTGGATCTTTGGAAGTAACGGATTGGAAATCCTACGTGTTGATCTTCTGGATCGAGTTACATAGGGTTGTGGACCTACTGTCGACCTTTGACTGACGGTTGACTTTGGTCAATGGGTTTCAAATCATTTTAGAACGTCCTTGGGGATGTGTTTTATGTAAGGTACGTGTCTTATCAATAAGAATTCTGAGATGTGATTTGATAATTGTTCTAGGCGCTGATCATTCGTGACGCCTCCATATTCGTGCTAGGGAGTTGTTGCGTGGATCTCAGGTGAGTGAGTCTTTTCCTTTTTATAGTATATATATAATTGAAAGTTTCCACAAATGCTTTTAAATTGATTTATGCATTTTATGTCGTGTCTTATATATATATATATATATATATATTAAAATACTATGATATGGTTGAGTTTTAGATTGCATAATGGCATATCCACATGCATATTGCCTGCATATAATTGTTGTGAATGCTTTGAAATGCTAAGGTGAACGCGGGACACGCAGGTAAGTCCAGGTAAGGTTATGTGGTGGATTGAAATGGTTGAATCAATTTGGCATGCATATGTTCATATAATACTCATCATTGCTACACCCCGGTGTTAGTGCTCCTGCCCAAGGCTAGGGCACAACCTTCACGTGTATGTTCTCCTCCGGTACCGCACGCTTGCCTTGGATCCAAGTAGGTGCTAGCCTGTTGTACAGACTACATTTGGCAGTTCTAACTCGTAGGTGACCCGCGCATAGCGCCAACTTCATGTGATTGTAGCACTATAGCGTTTATTATTACACCTAGCATGTCGTACAAGTCACATTAGGTGACTCCGACTCGTGTGTTATCATAGTCTGATGAGCGATAGGTGCAGTCGTACAAGTCACATTAGGTGACTCCGACTGACATGCTAGCATAGATTACTTAGCACATGATCATATTTATATTACTGTTGAGCTATTCTGCTGTGGCATATTTTTGGACTTACAGTTAGCATGCATTTGATTTTCATACTTATACTTAGTATGATATTTTGAAAACTATATATGTTTTACGGAAAGGGGTTATAACATTTTCAAAAAGGTTTTTATAAAACTTTATTTCAGGCCCACTCACCCTTGTTTTTCGCCCCTCCAGGTTGTAGCTGCTGAACGGTTGTATCGACGATGACTCTTAGTGAATCTCAGTATTGGTGGCTACTTCTAAAGGTATAATCCTTATCCACTATACTGTACTTTACTTATGCTTTGACGACACGTGTGAAATGTGTTCATTCTCGCTCA
Source organism: Malus x robusta (assembly GCA_963082935.1). NCBI lineage: Eukaryota > Viridiplantae > Streptophyta > Magnoliopsida > Rosales > Rosaceae > Malus > Malus x robusta. The sequence goes on from OY720330.1 coordinate 22,228,611, forward strand.
CTAGCGCACTCTTATATTTAGGCACTTTTAGGTTTAAATTTATTCACATTTTCCACATCACTACACTTTATGGCTTCATCACCTTCTAAGTGTCGGCCATCACAGCTCGATTCGGAGTCCTAGTGGACATATCGGGTTGGGGTGTGTCACCAAATGTGTTGAGATATAAGGTATTACGGTCATTTTGGCCCAATTGACAATGTTTGACCACCAAAGTTGTCAAAACATCCAACCAGAAGATGCCATGTGGTTCATTTCTATGTCTTCAACACCCACGTTGCTAAAGCTCAAAATTTCCATGTCTTCAGCAGTGAAGTGACTGGTGTTTAGTCAAATGCATGTCGGCCCAGAATAAAGTAGCCCATTTCTCCCGGTCAGCTTCAGTTACTTAACATAATCTGCCTAAGCGCCGATCCAACCCACTTTGTATCCCATCCGAGGTCTTCATTGTTGTCCCCCAGTCGCCATGTGGCTTGAATGACATCTAAGTTGACTTTTCTCTGAAAACCCGTGTCATAAAGATGTTAGTCTGCCCACGTGCTCTTCGGTCAGCATTTGAGGTCTATCTTGGTCGACCGGTATCTAAGTCAGTGTTCGGGGTGCTCAGTCGTGTAGACTTCGAAAGTTTGGAACTCTTCTCCAATGGAAGATTAGAGATGATAGTCTCCAAAGCTCTCTCCGTTGACACTTCAAAGCTAAACATGATGATGATGTGGCAGAGGTGGAAGAAGAAGACAAGGGATGTTGATTTTTTCTTGAAATTCCAATAAATAAATCTCTTAATGCCATTGTCCTCACCATTACCTTGCCTCCCTGCCAATTCAAATATCATCTCAAAATTGATTCCAGTAGACGTTATGCACTTTAAGTTAATTTTCTGTTTTTGTTTATTGCTGTAGTATAAGATTAAAAACAATCATGTGATTCTACTATCATGATTAAACGAAAGACAAGATTGTAATGTTGTTTCAGTTGTACGATCTATGTAAACAAACTAATTTATCATCACACTGCGTTTTAGTTCAGATAAGGTGGACGCGAGTGATTGTTGGTTTGGATTTGGGATTACATACATGGAGAGTAAGTATTTGTGTTTCTCTTAATAGATGAGAGAACAAGGCTAGTTTCGGTGTGGTAATCGAATCGAAAACCTTATACCAAAAACTGAACCGATATTTTTGGTAACGGAGAAAAATAACCAAAGCCAAACTGATTTTTTCAGTTTACCAAAAATCAGAAAAACCGAAAACAAAAATTTTATATTCATCGATTTAGTTAAACTGATTTTTGCATTTTCCTCGCCCAGTGCCACAATCCACCGCCCAAAGATGCTAGCTATATCTCCAGATTCGGCCCCATTTCCTGTTTGAGGAAGGTGGTGTCCCCCAACCCTTCAATCAAAAGCCCCAATTAGATTTTACAAATCTCTAAAGTTAACAAAATATCACTAGAAATCCCTAATCGCCACGAACGCGTAGGCATGAACGGCTTCTGTTGTGCTGGCGCAAACGGATGTGTGGTCAACAACGAGATGATAGAGGAGTTGGTGGTATGGAATGACGCCATAGATGAGAAATAAAGAGAGTTGAAGGGATATAGAGAGAGAGGGTCGAAGGTGGTGAGGTGTGGCCAAAGAAGTTGCAAACTGATCGAGAGAGGGGGAGAAAGAGCGTCGACAGAGGGAAAGAAAAGGTGTTGAGGTCTGGAGATGAGTGAAGAGTAAAGACCTGAGAGAGAGAGAGAGAGTTGATTATAAATGCAGTGCTGAGATTCAATCTCAATGAAATCCAACGGTTATTATAATCCATTTAATAATATAAAATAAAATTTTGGTTCGTCCGGTTTTAACCTACAAACGCTTCATGAAAACTGAATACCATACTGAAACTTTCACCAAGTTTCAGTTATCGAACCGTTTAGGATTATCGGGTTCGATTTTTTGGGTTGAGTTCGGTTTTTTTTTGGGTTTTTTTCCAACCTTTTAACAACTAATGTGATTTTTATGATAATATGAATTTGCCTAGAAACTGAGATTGAGAAAATGCACGATTTCTACATCACCATTTGAATGGGTTGGTGCTGGTTAGGAGGAGAGGAAAGTTTTTCTTAGGAGATGATTTTTACACAATCTTTTTGGTTTCTCACACACCTCTTTTTATGTCTAGCCACTAAATAACTAAAACCAAAACAACAAACATGATTAAATAAGTGGGTGCTTATGAAACTAAAAAAAGTTTGCATTATCAATTTTCTTTTCATTAGTGCTACTGGGACCGCTCATATGATGTGATACCCCGTCCTAAATTTGTCATATTCTTATATTATCGAGCGTATGAGATTACCAAATTGCCCTTGTAGCATGAACGTTGACTTTTGTGGACCATCTCAATGTAATACTTGTGACTAATCTTTTTTATTTATTCTTATCGTACTCATCGCCATGAACATGTAGGTACGAACGGATTCGAATTTGGAGTTATAACGAAGATTTTACGTTTCGAAACGTCGAACGCTTCTCGTATATTTTCATGTTTCGTCTTTAGTGACCTTGTTTTGTGAGCCACTAGGGTCCACATGTTTTCCCCCTTCCCCTCTCCCTCGTGACCCCCTATTCTCTCTTCCCTCTATTATTTTTTGAAAACCTCTCTCTCTCTCTCAAAAACTCTCTCATTCACTCTCAGCCCTCTCATTCCTCTCTCAAAAACCAACCCTCCTAAAGGGTTTTCACTCAAACAACAACACATAACAACAACCTAGACTACACCACAACCTTCCCTTATAGTCACTACGAGTTCTTGAACCAAGAAAATAAAAGAAAAACCATTCAAAAACTCACCCATGAGTTGCACTGTTCAAGGAACTTCTCCGGCGATTTCTCACCATTTCCGACTAAAGAACTCAAAAAAACTCAAGAAAAGTCACTGTGCAAATATGGAAATTTCCAGGCCATGGTTGTTTGGCCACCTCTCGGTCCCCACTTGTTTCTGGCGAGTTCCCTAGTTTTCCTGCAGATGATTCACCTTTCAGGCCATCTCCGGCAACCATTGAGCTTCCAAATAGGTATAAACTTGTTCTACACTTTCCTAGCTTCGTTTTGATAAATTATGAGTTAAATTTGTTTAAGAAACGAAGAAGTTACAAAGCTTTGAAAATTACCTAAACTTCCGACCAAAAACCCAGTTTCCGATGAGCTCCGGCGGCTTAGCTCGGCTCGACTGAGCGTTGACTTCTGGTCGGTGTTGACTGTTGACCTGACCCGTTGACTTTTAACCGTTGACTTGTCAACGTTCACTTTTGGGTTGACTTTTGAGGGTTTTAGCCGGGACCCCTCCTAGATTAATTTCAACGTCTGTTTTTTCAAATTCAATTGTTTGAGTAGAGTTTTATTAATTGGTCCCTTTATGTGCTTAGGTACGTTTGTTAGTGGCGTTTCCGTCCTCCCTAGTTCACAAGGCTCTTCGACTAAGGAGTATCTGTAAGTGGACCCTTTCTAAAATGCATTATTTTATTACTAGAAATGCATACATGAAAAGCTTGCTTTTATAACTACGTTTTATGAAACGTTTATGGGTAAATTGGATTTACGCTTTATGAAATATCATGCTTAACTGGATTTACGTTTATTGAGATATTCATGAATATGATTTAAGATATGATGTTTGAGCTATTGATGTCACATCCCGGCCCGGGCCAGACCACTTCCCGGGCCCATTCCACCACCGTAGCACGATATTGTCCGCTTTGGGCCTCGACTACGCCCTCACGGTTTTGTTTCTGAGAACTCACACGAGAACTTCCCAGTGGGTCACCCATCATGGGAGTGCTCTCGCGCGCTACTCGCTTAACTTCGGAGTTCCGATGGAACCCGAAGCCAGTGAGCTCCCAAAAGGCCTCGTGCTAGGTAGGGATGTGAATATACATTTAAGGATCACTCCTCTGGGCGATGTGGGATGTCACAATTGAGCTGTGTTAAGATATATACATATATTTTGGAAATATTATGTTCATGTTTTGATTGTGCTTATTCAGTGATTACTCATACTATGTGCCTACGGGCGGGTTTCTGATACCACTACTAAGCACACTTTATATGATATATGTTTTATGCAAGGTTTTATGACACACTAGAGTTTTCGAAAAACCTATTACATATTATGCTATTGAGTTTTCATAAACTTTGGGGGTTAGTACGTTGATGGATAACCATTTTAGTATTACATATATATAAACTTGGTCCACTCATGTTTTGTTTTACACCCCCGCATGACTTAGAATCGAGGCGTACAATCCCAGTGTCAAGGCACTCCCGCATCGGTATCTTTGAGTCCTCTTGGTGTAGGACCCCTTCCTGTGTAATTTAATTAGTAGTATGCTTTGAACATGTCATGCGTCATTATCATTATTTTGTTGGCAGTTGCATATTATTATATTATTTTGTAAAGGTTGTATTTGAATATTACATTGTATAGTTATGCGCGAAATTTTTATGTATGTTTTACATGTTCTTAACATATGCATTCATAAATGGCTTGCGTCACCCTCGGGTGTTGGCCAGCACGTGGCCATCCCGTTGACCTTCGGACACGGGAATCGGAGTGTGTCAGATGACCTATTTCCCACAAGCTCATATTGATGGGGAGTGATTTTGGCACACATCTATTCACTTTATGTATGCCCCTATTAATTCTATTATTAGAATATCTTTTGTGGGTACAATTGTTAGAAATAATGGACTTGTGCTAGTTGTTAACACTCATAATTGAGAGGTCAACAAAAACCAGTACGGTCGGCCCCTCGGTGGGCTTGGATAAAGACTATAAGAGATTGACGACAAGGTTTAAGTGGTTCACCCTTAAAAATTGGGCTACGCCTACTATAATGCTCTGTATATATTTGATATAGGCTACAAGATGTGTTGGTTATAGTGTAATATTTCTTTTATCTTGTGTTGTCTTCCTTATATCATCTACCAATGGGCCCCAAAAGCCTTGGGTTCTCCAATCTCCATTGGTCTAGCATGAAAAATCTTAACATGTAAACCTAACTCGCTAATGACTCCACCTTCATTTAGTTGACATGTAGAGACATAGTGACACTTGCTCAAACTAGTTACAAAGGTTCATGGGCCAACAGTTACCGAGTGCTCTACTTGATCTTAAGTAATTGAGGAAACACCGACTTAAGCGCTTGATCTGACAACCTTTAAGTGCCTTCATAGGTTTCTGCTCTCGCGAATGGCCAACAGGTGGCTTGGAGTTGACATCTGAGTGGGTCTCTCTATAGGGCTTTGTGCTATAAAGTTGTAAGTTTGCCAACTCGCCTCAAGCGATTGCAAAGTACTTTTTGAATAGGTGCTCGTCATCTTTGTTGATACATGATCCATGCTGTTGAGTGATCATTACATTATGGTCGAGATTTCTTTGTTTGATCCTATTGGGCTAGTTTGTAAGCCCAGTGACTTGGTCTTCTTTTCTTTCTTTGGACCTCTTCTAAGCTTGCATTATTTTAAGTAAAAGGATCTTGTGTTAACACTAGTGAAAAATAATGTCCATAATCATTTATCATATTGTTTTGTTATATATCATTTTTGTTATTGGATTTATTATCTATAGTTTAGTTATAATGGGGGTGAAAAATATTAAACAAGTGAGTTGACATCGTATCACTCTCTTAATTGGGAAATTTGGAAAAATAACCAAAATTAGAACTTCATATAGAATTATAGCCACCCTTTTAAATTTATGATAATTGTAATAAAAAAAACTAATATATTTTATAAAACAAATGCAAAGAAATTCAAAGCCTCACCTCAACAACCTGGACAATTCCAGCCCTCTCAAAAAGCTTAGCCAATTTTGGAGAGAAGTTTTAATCATTATTAAGCCCTTGGTTATTTTTCCATATGCTCTTAAGTTATTCTTCTACATTTCTCAAAAATCCCAATCTTTTTCATCTCCTTCCCATCACAACAAAACCCAGAGGTTGGAGCCTCATGCACCGATACAATTGTCTTTGGAAGACAATCAGATAATTCATTCAAAGTAACCACTATGCAGTAAGCTCTCTCCCTTTCTTTCCCTCTTGCATTTCTCTTTGTTGAAGATTGATTTGGATTTAAGTACACGTTAAAATCAAATTGGGTTTTGATCTGTAACAAGATTTATAGAGAAAGGATTGTGCTTTTTGCAGATCAACTATTTGCAGATTTGATATCTTTGCAATGGTGGGTGTAATTGCTTTCCTCATGGTTTAAGAGTATATTAGTATTTTTTTTATATCAATTTTTTTGTTATAATTATAATAAAATTATAAGGGTGACTATATTCTATATGGAGTCCAAATTTTAGTTATTTTTTTCAAATTTCCTCTTTTAATTAATAGTTTAGGTGTCCAACAGTTAAAATTGCACCTAAAAATTAGACGGAAACTTGAATGAAATCATAAGAAAGTAACCTAAGGCCTCGAATTCACAGTATAGTTAAAATTGAAAAGGCCAAACTTAAAATACAAGGAGAACCGGAGGAGGATACATACATACATGGACAAAGGAATTTGAAGAAAAAATTAAAAAATTAAAAAAATAAAAAAATAAAAAGAGGAGCAAGAAGGGGGAGGGGATGACTTTTAAGGAGAATGTAGTGGCCAAAGTTCTCAGATCTGGAGCGACCGTCCGTGACTGAACTCTTTAGCTCATAATCCACATTCATCGTGCCCTGTGTAAAAGATAGGCCCCCCTCCACTAGGATTCTTTCTATTTCTCTTTTTATCATTTCCTCTTACATTCTCTTATTTTATTTCTTATTTTATTTTTCTCTTGTTATAAAAAATTAATATAAAATATTGACGTGATTTAATCGTGATTATTCTTTTATTTTATCTTTCTCTTGCAATAAAAAATTAATATAAAATGTTAATGTGACTTAACCATGACGGTTCAAATAAGAGAGAAGAGGAAAAAAAAAATCCTACTCCCTTTCTCCCTACCTCCCTCTCCCTCTCTAGCGTAGGTTCTTAGGCCGTAGCCTTTGCAGTTTGCACTGGAAAAGGCATTTTCCTAGACTTGTCTTTTTTCAGTTTTCTCATTCCATATTTCAAACCCACCCGCACCGTAAACCAACCCTACCACTGACGCGCTAGCCCGACCTCGTATTCCAAAATAATTTACGAGATAGGATGCATCGTCACATGATCCTTTGGGTCTATAAATCAAGAGTGCATAGACAATATTTCAACATTTTTATTTTATTGGTGCAAAACGCTACTAGAGAGGTGTATCTGTGTGATGTAAGCTTTTACTCCTTCAGTTTAAAAGGGATTGAGATGGTACGAGAGTAGGTGTGTGGAGGAAAAATAGGTGTTGCACTACTAAAGAGACATGCATGTAACTCTTCAGGCCCTTTAAGAGAAGGATCGTATTTTTTTCAAAAAATGAGAATTGATACCCACTCCACATCGAACTTCAACGATCCGAACCGTATATTTTGTGAGTTCAATTCATAGATAATATTTACAAAATTTCAACTCAATCTGAAACCATTTACCTATTTAATTATCACGATGAAATTTCAATGTTAAATGTTATAAAACAAAATGTTTGTCAATTTCTTTAAACTCAATTAGATGTCTCAAATAAACTCAATTAAATGTTTTTTCGATTTGATTAATATTTTGCAAGAATAATTTATGAGGTACAACTTGAAAAATAAACTTCTCAAATCGTTAAAGTTCAATGCGGTTCAAGTCCCACAATTAATCTCTATTCTTATTAAAAATAGAGATTTTTTTCTTTGAAGGCTTTCTGTGAGTCTTTATTCTTGAATTTAAAAGGAGGTAAATGGTAGGAGAGTTGGCGCGTGGTGGAAAAGTAGGTTGGGGTGAGTTGGGAAGCAAAATAAAGTAAAGGGAAAGAAAAAGGAAGGAGTGGCGGGTGGTAATGTTTGCAGGCAACCTCGGCATGTGCGTTCCTTTTACCTAGCTCCCTAGCTAGTCTACATATAGCCTAGGCCTATAGTGACTATGCTACTCTATAATATAATCACAAATAAATAGCTCTTACACATGCTTCCTTTGCTCCCTATGCTCCCTCAGTCTTAGCGCGTGTAGCTGACACGCACCTAAATATGATTGGAAGAACCACTAACTAAATTTGAAGAGTTTAATTTCTGCACACCTTTCTATCTTTCTGCACATTTGTTTGATTTTGAGTCTTATTTGTTTTTTATTTGTTCAATCCAAATGATTCTGATTAGAGTTAAAAAAAAAAGAGGGTATGCAGACGTAAATAAAGTGTACAGAACTAATCTCCTTTAGCTTACATGAAATGTTAGGCCATATTTAACCGAAAGCTTCAGAGGGCTAGAAGGCCAAAAATAGTCTGAAAATCATCTTTAACCAAGGGCTAAGCTAAAGGGCTTGTGAGTCCCACGGAATCTGAAATGGCCAAAAGGTTGGTAGGAATTTTTTGCTTGCTATCGGTTATAACCGACATAAATAAAAGAAATCGTGTCGGTTATAACCGACACAAATAGCATGGAAAATTTGAATCTAACGGCTATTTGATAGAAATAGTGTCGGTTATAACTCACACAAATATGGAATATTTTGAATATAATGGCTAGCTGACGTCAGCTAGCCATTATTTTTTATTTTTCTTTTACATTTTTATTTTTTTGGTTTTTTGGGCCTTTTTTTTAATTCTTAAAAATTCTATTTTTTCCCTATAAATACCTAAACCGTTCATTAAATTGAAGTTCTAATTTTTTTGGGCCAGTTACCATTGTAGTTTTTAAATTTAAGTTGTTTTATTTTTAATATTTAAATAATAAATTATGTTTGGTCATCGGTTGGAGACGATTTTTTGTGACAGAGTTAAAACGAGCCCTATGGCCCTTTGGCCCTCGATTGGAGATGGAGGCAAATACGGCCCTGTACTATTCATTCAAATATTAATATATTGGAGAGCCAGAAGGCTAAAACGAGCCCGCTGACCAACCCTCGGTTGGAGATGGCCGTAGTGATTTGGTAACTTGTTTGCTTTGTGTTGTATCTAAAGCTCAACATATATTGGGTTCAATTGGCATACACATTCATGTTAAGTACTCGAATTTTTTTGTGATTTTATACTTTTCGTATGAAAATTAGCAAAATAGAACACAAAAAGTGTAAAATGTTCACATGGTTGTGCAAATAAGGTGTGGTTTAAAAAAAAAAAAAACTAAAATCTATCATCTTTTAGGAATAAGCCGAAATTGAAGATAAGATGAGAGAGAATCAGTTGAGGTAGTTTGGAATATGCGATTACGAGGTAGTTTGAAATGAGGGCCTACAAATGATTCGATTAAAATATGCAATTACGAGACTGACGCTTAGGGCCAAAGGGGGTACGGGAAGACATAGGAAGACTTCAAAAGAGACTAAGAAAAAAATTGGACTACTTGGATCTCATAAGAAATGGCACAAACTAATTGCAATGACGTTCTAGAATTCATATAGCCAACCCTACTTAGTAGGATAAAGCTTTGTTGTTGTTGTTGTGTTTCTGTAGTGTAATCTTATCAAAAGTCAAATTCCCAATAATCTCAAATACATACATGTTACAGTCTTAATAATTTAGGAATGTGATTGTGTAAATTCTAGGAAATTCTTATGGGATTCTACTATATTTTATCTTTAGATATTATTCGATTAGAGTTATAATCCTATTGGGTAAGGAATGAACCTTCCTTATTACTAGAAATAAAGGCACAATGGGGTGAGAAAACACACATCAGAATTCACTCAATTCTCTCTGTTTTATGTTGCACCCTCTTTCTCAATCTCTCTATAATTCTTGAGTCAAATAGGCCTACAACGACCATGATGCATGGAAACATTCCTCATGTGTGTGTGTGTGTGTGTGTATTGTATATGTATATATTTTCCAATATATATATATGTTCATGCATATGCAATTTATGAATTTGCTATGTGAAATTTGTGAGTCAAAGAAAAGAAAAAAAAAATAGAAGCACAACTAGGGTTTCGAAAACCCTAATTGGAAAAGAAAAAAAAAAGAAGGGAAAAACCTAGTCGAGCCGCTAAGATCATTGACCCGCAGGTGCAGTTGAGCCATTGCATTGGTTGAGCAATTGTCAACCTAGCTGCCTTTGCTGAAGGAAGGACGCTAGTTTTGGAATGATGCTGTTTTGGAGTCTAGACTTTTGCTGAAGGAAAATTTGTAAAAAACTAAGTTCATTAAGCAACATAATACATGCATTTAACAATTAAATGGTGGAAGCATGTTTCTATGCACTTTAAAACAAAACTTAAACCATGAAATTCAAAGCCTCGTAGTTGTGGTGAACCAAGACTTAACTCAAATATCTTAAAGAAAAGAGTTGAGAAACTTTTATACCTTTGAAGCACCTCTTTGCTTAGCAAAGGATATTCACCCATGTGAGGGCCTTCTTTCCTTTGTCTCTTTGCTCCTTGGTTCTATGGATGTGGATGGAGGAACTTTGCTTCTTGGCTCCATAACTTCTTGGATATGGATGGAGGAATGGATTCTCCAAGTTCCCAAGAAAGGGAACCTCTAACTATCCACACCAAGAAGAGCATTGAGGAAAAAATGAGTGACCTAGGAAGAAATGGATGCTAGTGTATTTTTTCCTAGGGTGGCCGGCCTTCTAAGAGAAGAGAAGGCTTTTGCGTTTCACTCTTTTCTCTCGAGAAAACCCTAAATGAATTTGGCCTATAACTTTCCTTTTATAGCCACTCACGTTTGAGTGGCATGAATGTAATTAAGCCAAACTCTACTTTATGGGCGGTCATTAGGTGTTAGTGGGCCTTTTGCCATTTTGTGATTTAAGTTGTCATACAACTTAAGATATTTGGCTTGACTATTCAAACCCCATTGGGCCCCGAGGCCCAAAACTAACCCGAGGTCTAAAACGATCTTATTCGTTTGATTAATTAACATATTAATTAATCCTAACCATAAACAATTAAACCATTGAATTGTCCTTATTCAACTTCGTTGTTTATTCAATCTCTACCTTACACGGTGTACAATCCATTAGGTTATAATTACCGATGTAGTGGGCGATTAGAACTCTTTTAATTGATTGTGAACTGAAACTTACTTTCAGTTCTTCTTTTAATAAGTATACATCTTTAGGGCTTCCACAAGCCATGAGTAACACCTATTAGTATCTCATGGCTATCCAAGTTAAACAGAAGAGGTGGAGAACATAATTCAGTTTGGGATTACAATGCAATACGGTCTTTCTCTAATACAATACTCTTGATCACATTGTTTGGTTTGATAGTTTATTCATGTCTACTATCCAATGTGATTCTCTTACTTATATGATTACCTTAAATGTTGACACAGCCTGACCCGGAATGTCCACTTGGACTCCGCATCGAGTTGTGTTGGGCGACACCTGGAAGGTGACGAAGCCATAAAGTGTAGTGTAGTGTAGTGGGGAAAAAGAATGTGAATAAATTTAAACCTAAAAGTGCCTAATCAAAAGAGTGCGCGGGTTAGTAGGATTGAACCCATTTCACACGTGATGTCAGAGTACAAGACAGTATAGTAAATAGAATAAGGGTTATACCACTGAACATAACCATCTCCTAAGATTTGTCAGAATTCTCGTTTACACGTAAGCACAACTACTAAACCTGGAGGAGCAAAAAATAAAGTTGAGTGGGTCAGAAAATAACATTTTGTAATAACCTTTCCAAAAACATTATAACCCTTCGCCGTAAAACCAAGTATAGTTTCCAAAAATATACGTACTAGTATAATAAGAAAATACTTACCGTAGCCTGCAAGTCTCAAGAAAATCAATAAAGTACAGCTATCAAGGTAAGCACAAGTGACCGCAATCATATAATCTCGAAATAGTAAACACATCATAACGAATGCTCATCAACCTATGCTAACACACGAGTTCGTACAGATAATTTCTGAAATAAACAGAACTGGGTCTAATCAATGCGCTCTAGTACTACGAGCACGTGAAAGCTGGCGCCGAAGTGCAGTCAGATACGAGTCATTGCCTAATGCAATTTGTACGACAGGATTGGCACCTAATTTGGATCCAAGGCGAGCGAACGATGCGGATGTGAACATACACATGTAGGACTAGCCCTAGCCCTAGGATGAGTACTAACACCGGAGTGTAGCAATGATGAGCAGATAACATAAATATAATCATGCCATAACAATTCAATAATTCTAGTTAACAAAGTAACTTGCCTGCGCATCCTGTAGGATTACTTTAGTAATTTCACGTATAGGGAAAATATATCCTGAGGACGTACGGGGTCAAGCAAGGCTCGAAGACTTCTTTTCAATTGCGTAATGGTGAATGAGTCATTTCATTTTATAAGTATACACATACTTGCTAGTTTCCAATTATACTTTGAAAAGAATTTACTACGTATGCCTTGCTTAGACTAAAATTACATGAAGTAGCGAAATGACGGAATTTAGGAAATTATTCTGAACCCTATAGGTTCATAGGTATGCGTGAGATACCATGATTATATTTTACAGCTATGATTAATTAATGTTATAAGAACTGCCAGCACAACTCGATTCGGAGTCCAAGGGGTGTGTCAAATGTGATTTGGAAAGACTTTTTAAATCTCATTCATACTCTAGCCAAATATTCTTAATCATATCATAGAGTATTCTCCCTCAACAGTTTGAAGGTTAGAGATCCCTTGTTGTGCATTCACCTGCCTCTATAGTTAAGTCACTTAACCCTAACTATGTCGTGGACACCTTCTGATGAAGTGCCTTTGACACAGTCAAAGATCAAGGACCTAACCACAAAACAACTATGATGCCTCAGGTCAAAGGACTACGTTGCATTATCCCAACCTTGAATTCTCATGTGACATGAGTATGAGAACTCCTTGTTAATCATGTTCAGTGGACTCATTCTTTATTAAGCATCTACATGTTTGTCTTGGTGTCCGTCACACCAATGACTCGAGACTAATCACTATCTTTGAGAGAAGACATAACACATACTGATCTTAACGAATTGTCAATGCCCAATTGGCAATCCTATGATCAGGAACGTTTAGGATATGTGTACGAAAGAGAATGGTCTCATGAATCCAAGTTCTTTAGATCACATTCTCTCAATTACATATTCGTTGGACTTATTGTTCAAGCATATAACGTTTATATAAGACATCTTTAAACAATAATCTTTGCCTTTATATTAAACTAGATTAATTTAACATGTGAGATGTTTGTAAAGTATTATCATATGATTGACTTTAGGGCACATTTTCAACATCTCCGGCCCGCGTCTATGATTGATTGCATCATTATGAATGTCATTAGTGTTTCTCTATGGTGATATTGATATGGAGATTTACATGTAAGTTCCCGAAGAATTACATAAACTGGTTCAAATAGTTCCTAACCACATAACACCTCAACTTGTTTGAGGTGTTCACTTTACGAATTAAAGAAATCAAGCAAATGTGGCATATATGTCTAAGTGATTATTCAATCAGTTAGAGACATGAAGGTATGCCCTTGTGTGTTAAGGTAAGAAGTTTTATTATGAATTGCTAGAGTTGTAGTTTTTTTTGTTGACATGAATCTCACTAAGACTCTTGAAAAGATTGAGAAAACAGTCTTGCACCTGAAGACGAAATTTGGGATGAAGGATTTTGGGAAAACTCATTTATTCCTTGACTTGAGTTTAAGTGTTGTTTTGAATATATTTTGGTCTACTAGTTGAACTATACCTCGAAGGTGTTGCCTTTGAGCATAAGATGTTATGGAATCGAAGTTCCATAACTGAGTCCAACTTTGCGCTTTGTTGTACTTACCTCATTGCATTAGACAGGACACCTCATTTCCCTGTTGATCTATTAGTAAAGATGCATCATTGTGCCTACAGGAAACCACTGAATTGTTATGCTGACACAAGTTACTTATAAAACCCATACAACGCACATCCTAAATGGTTGTATTTTTACCGTTAGGGATACCTTAATATCTTGAAGGTCCACAATATAGAACTTAGTTGCAAAATCTTCGAATCATTCCTAGACTTACCACACTTCACTACGGCGTACATGAGACATGGTTGAGAGCTCTTGTTGAGTATGTTCGAAGTACTTGATGTTTTCATCCCATCGTTGAGTCCCAGCGAGGATCCATGAAGACTATGCCGTATGTATCGACCAGACCATGACATCATACATCAATGAAGTCAACGCCAAAGAATATTGCCGACCTCAACAAAGCATCAGGAGATTGAAGTTAAGCAATCTGATCACAAATAACCTTGCCGACCTCTTCACGATGTCACTACCAAAGTCAACCTTCCAAAAGCTTGTCCAAGTAATTGGTATGCATAACTATTAATATGCAATGCTTGTAATTCTCATTTGGAAGTTTTGTCAAACTTAAGAGGAGTGTCCAGAAGTATACTCACTTGATCTAATTGTACTTTTATTTTCCTGCGATTAGGAGCATTTTTCCCGCTGGGTTTTTTGCTACCTAACTAAGTTTTAACGAAGCATCTGTCCTGGATTCGTCATACCTTTGTGAGCTTGTTACTTGCGTGCAAAAGACATATAGTTTTGACTTAATGCAATTTCTCACGTTTCTCCATAGTCTATGAGTTTTATCCCATCTTGGGTTTTATCATAACGAGGTTTTGTGAGTTTTACTTTTTTTCTTTCATTCTTCCGTTGATTTGAGACTCGCACTCGCTCAATTTGTCAACAACTTCATCAACTGAACTTACTTCATCGCTGAAGATCTAATGCGCCATTTATTTGAGTATTAACACACTCAAAGAGGAGAGTTGTAGTTCTAATAGTTTAGGAATGTGATTGTGCAAATCTTAGGAAATCCTTATGAGACTCTACTACATCTTATCTTGAGATATTATCTTATTGGAGTTATAATTTTATTGGTGTAAGTAATTAACTTTTCTTACTACTATAAACAAAAACACAATAGAAGTGAGAAAACGAATATCAAAATTCACCAAATTCTCTCTACGCTTATAAATAATTAATTTATTGTGATCATAACATTTGGATATAAGAATACAATGTTATGTTTAAATTGCTCTCTGCATAATATTGTTTAAATTGCTCTCGTTTAGCCTCACAATGAGTTAGTAATAATGTGGTTCAAATTCACCTTTGACGAAAATCGAATTTAATATCTCTTACTTACAAGTGAACAAGAATACTACTAGAATGTAATGCGAATTGATGCATAATATTGTAGTATTAAATGAAAATTTATAGAAATATTCTTATATTATTAAATCGACACCGGACGGTGGTGCTGAGGAAAGTTATTTAATGCCAGTTGAGAGTAGATTATGTGTAGCGTAAAACTGTGACTATGTCTCCACTTTCTCACTGTCTCTCGTTTGCCTCGGTAAAGTCGTACAACTCTTCAACAGTACAATGCCAGCTGCCCCCTTGCATGTCTTTCTGTCTTTCACCACAAGGGACAATAAATACTCTCCGGATCAATTGACGCCGGATTCTCGGGATCAACCAATTCGAGCCGGTGGGAATCGATCTTGCGGTCGAAAATCAAGTTTTAATCTTGTAAAATCATAAGAAGGGTTCAAAATTCTCCAATCCTCTTGCTTCAAGTCGAAAGCACTGCACGCGAGAAGGGGAAAAGATAATTCGGGAATGCGAAAGAATGAGAAAGTAGGATTGGAGTCGTATTTTGCGTGAAAAAAGTACAGAAAATAGAAGTTGATTCTTGCCTGCAAGAAGGATTAATTGATCGCGGAAATTCGGAGAGTAAATAAAAGCAAGGGAGACGATAGCTAATAAAAATTTAGAGAGCTTCAACATTTAATATATCAAGTTTTTTTTTTCGTCTCAATCTCTTAAAGTTAAAATTTTGGAACACTTTAATACATTCATTAAGTTTTTTGTTAGAACCTTCGTTAAGTGATGACATGATTCCTACGTTGACAATAATTGAACGCCACGTGTTAATTTGGCGCCAGGAGGACATTAGAAAATTAAAAACTAAAAAAAATTAAAAGATTAAAAATTATGATAAATCTCAGTTGACTATCTTGAAGTTTCTTGGTTTTCAACATTTCATACATCAAGTTTCTTTCATTCCAGTATGGTACCTAAGGTTAGAATTCTTGGATAGTTTCATACATTCGTTAACCTTTATGTTAAAACTGTATGTAACTTGTGACGTGGCGTCCATGTAGACAATAACCGGGCACCACTTGTCAATCTAGGGCCCATGTGGATATTAAAAGAATTAAAAAAAAATTACAAAATAAAAATGAAGAGACTGAAAACACCGAGTTCAAAACTCAGCTTGGGAAGACTCGACCTCGCCACCCTTGACACGTTGATGCAAAGATCGAAGATGGTCGTTTCGAGTTCCCAGCACCTGATTGTTTCAAATTCGACACCCGGCTTCGATATTTGGGTCAACATGTATGGGGCAGTGAGGCCCAGTCTGCACAGGTTAAGTTTTAAACTCGATGGGAACTCAGTGTTTTCAATCCCTGTATTTTTATTTATATTTTAAATTTTTTTAATATCCACGTGGGCTTTAGATTGACACGTAGCAGAGGGGGCATTGAGGGGAAGCAAAATATGTAGTTGCATAGGGCCCAAAATTTGAAGGAGCCTCCAAAATTTTTCTAATCTAATATTATGTAATAATGTTCTATATTTTTAAAAAAATTGCTTTTGGAGCACTTTAAAATCTCATTGTGCACTTCTTATAAGAATATTTTTTCCTTTATAAATATAAAAATTTGGAGTACAATGATATATTGTGTGTGCCAGTAATAACACCCTAAAATGATATTTTTTTTTCAATTTTATTATATAATAGTGTTATGTGTTCAAGTGAAACTTCAAAGATAGAGTTTTGAAGTTTTTTTTTCATGTTTGGTTGTTTAAGAATGAACTGCTTTTGATATGTAACTCTTTTTACTTATAATTAATGACATTTGTAAAAGTACAATCAGTGAGTGCTTAAATTTGTTTTGATTTAAGTAATTATTTTCTAGCATCAATACATTGTCCTTTAAAAAAATATATATCTTAAGGAAGGGTTCTTTTATAAATTTCGAACAGGGCCTCTAAAATCTCAAAGACAACCCTGACACGTGGACCCAATCATTGTCCACGTGAGCACCAGGTCACAGGTTAACTGCGATTTTGACAGAAACCTTAACAGATGTAAGAAACTGTCTAAGAATTATCACTTTAGGTACCAAACTCGGATGAAAAAAAATTGATGGATGAAATGTTGAAAACAAGAAACTTTATGGTAGTAAAATGCGATTTACCACAATTTTTAATTTTTAGTTTTTAACATTTTTAATGTCCACGTGACACCATATTGACACATGGCACCTAGGTATACGTGGACGCCACGTCATAAATTAATAGAGGTTTTGACAAAATACTTAATGGATGTATGAAAGTGTCACAGAATTATGACTTTAGGTACTAGACTAAGACAAAAAAAAAAAAAAAAAATTGATGTATGAAATGTTGAAAGTCAAAAAACTTCTAGGTAATAAACTGAGATCAACCTTATATTATAATATCAAAATTTTAGCTTAGTTACTAATAGAAAAGGCAAACTAATTTGCTAATAAAATAACAACAATGCTCAACCCTACTATCTAAAGGCCATAGCTAATCGAATTCGAAACACGAGCTCAAAATTAAATATAAATAAATAAATAAATAAAAGCTGAAACAGATAAAAAAAAAAATTTCTCTTATAAAAATAATCAAGAATTCTTTACAAGGATAAAATAAATAAATAACAAGCCTAGTCTAGCATTTAATTCAGTCTCATTTCACCTACCCTCTTGACGGTCTAGTTCGTAAGCATGCATGACAATAAATGGGTGAGTTTAAATAGCTCAGTAGGGACATAACATTTCCACACAAAACAAATGCTTATGGCAAGTGACACTCTACCACAGTGGTGGAGAGGATTTGTTGCTCTTGTACCATAGTGTGGGTTCGAATCCTGTCGGCTATCTAATCTAACAAATCTATCATTTGACAAAAAAAAAACACTTATTACTCAGATTGCATTATTTGTAGTAATGATAAAGATTTTATATAACTATAATGGTAAACCCTATTTTCTCAACCTATTTATATTCAAAACGTTTCTTTAATTACGATGTTATTTGTCACTTATTACTATGGTCTAATAGTATTCTTTTTCATTTGTAAGTGAAATGTCTTATGTTAGATTTTTGTCAAGGGCGAATTTCAAAAACATTATTATGCCTAGCCCAGTGTGAAGCTTAGCCCACTCCCCCACCCCATAGACTTACTCCAACCCTTGGAATAAAACTCAAAATTTAGGTTATAAACCTACCCCAACTTGCTCCAACTCTTGGGCGAAATATGAATTTTAACCCAAAACTCATTTTTGGGGCAAATTTAGGTCAAAATTCTGGACTAATGGGTTGACTCACCAAATATGTGTACTTTTTTTAGTTTTACATTTATTACTTCATTGAACCCAAAGACTAAAATCTAATATGATCAAATCCAAGGGTAAAAAAAAAAAAAAATCTAGCCGTCCAAATTTAAAAAATCTAACTGTTAATATAATTAAAAAAAGATTCTTTCATGTGTTTCATATTCTTTCATGTGTTTCATATTCTTTCATAGTGTTCCACAAGTTTCATGGTGTCAGTTTAGTAATTTTTCAATATTTATCGGAATCTAAATATTTTTAGGTTAACATGTTCATAAAATTAAATTTAGATAGTCTACATAATATTTTTTAAAGTTACTTTAAGAAAAAAAAATATCCTAAATTAATTCTTGAATAATCTCGGGCTAAAAATTGAACCCATAAGAGTTGGAGCAGAAAAACTATTTTTGATCTAAAATTTTAATTTTCTAGGCTAAAAATTTTAGATTTAACCCAAGGATTGGAGATGGCCTTAGTGTAGATAATATTGTTTGTTAAAAAAATGACAATGTTATTTTAAATCAACTAAAGAATGGTTTTGGTTGTAGGACATTTCTATCTGTCCACTAATTGGTGTAATTGTTGTAACCATTAGGCCATTGATTACTCAAATGAATAGGTCATTCATTCCTCAATTGATTAGATAATTGATTCTCCTATTAAATTAGGAATATTATGTAATTTGTGAGCATAGTCACACTACTATATAAAGGTGGTTATGCCTCACATTATATCTCACCAATAGTTTTTCTAATAGAATTCTCTCATTCTCTCTCAAATTATTTTCTTCTACAACACGTTATCAACACTTGGCTCTTAACGGAATCAAAACCTGTGGTTTGATTTTTTTTTTCACCTTTTGTCAACAATCCTCTGAATTTCGAAAGTAGGATCATCTTTGAGTTTTGAAGTAAGTATTTAGTTTCATGAGTTCAAGTTCATGCCAAACCCATAGTTATATGTTTAAACATTCCACACGAAACCGATTATAATATTATCTTATTGCTTATGTTATTTTTTTATGTTTAATATATCGTGTTATTTTTTGCAATTTTGTGAAACCCCTACGACAAGAAAAATTACCATGGTGCATAACCCCTCATAACAAAACTAAGAAATCAAGAAATGAAGATCTTCAAAGGAATCGGAGAAGAAAAGGAATGAAAGAATTGAGAGAGAAACTTTGTATTTCTAAGTAAATGAAACACTGAAAATGAATCTCTTACAAGAACATCTGAGCTTATATAGCACAACTGTGCTAACTAACTCTTAACAACCAATCCTAACAACCTGATTTAGTTATAACAATACTAACAGATCAAATGCCAAGTTATCAATCCCCAACTGCAAGTCTGCCAAGTCATTAGTTAGTTGCCAAGTCATTCGTACAGTCAATATCCCCCCTCAATCTCAACTAGGATTTCCTAGTTGCAGATTGTAACAATGCTTGGTAAAAGCATGACCATGTAAACCTTTAGTCAAAATGTCAGTTGCTTGATCATCTGTGGGAACATACACAACATTCAGATCATCTTGTTGTACTCTCTTTCTGACAAAATAATAATTTGTGTCTGAATGTTTAAATCTCGAATGGAACACACGATTGGCACTTAATGAGATTGATGACATATTATCACAATGAATCATAGCAGGATTAGGAAGAAATACATTCAAATCTTTCAAAATATACCTCACCCAAGTAATATCTACAGTTGTATGAGCTAGAGCTTTATACTCGGCTTTTGTTGAGCTTCTGGAAACAGAACTTTGCTTCATAGACTGCCAAGAAATAACATTACTTCCAAGGAATACTACATATCCTGTCACTGATATTTTGGTATTCAAGTTTACTGCCCAATTCGCATCTGAAAATGCATTCAAACTCATGCTTGCATTTGCTGAGTAACAAATTTCAGCTTGAATTGCTCATTGTAGGTATCTCAAAATTCGTTTTACTGCTCCTAGATGCACATCAGTTGGTGAAGTCATGAATTGACATACAAAATTTACTACAAAAGCTATATATGGCCTTGTGAAGGTCAAATACTGCAAAGAATCAACAATACTTCTATATGTACTAGGATCTGTTAACAGTTTGCCTTCTTTTACAAGCATTGAAGTGTGAGGCTTGCATGGAGTAGTTGCAAATTTACAAGACTCTAAACCTGCCTTATGAATAAGATCCTTGATATATTTTGTTTGATTCACAAAGATATCTTCATTATCTCTGTAATGAACCTGCAGCCCCAGAAAAAATGTAAGTCTGCCAAGATCTTTCAAATCAAATACTTCAGCTAATTCTTGAACAACTTTACTGATCTTTAAAGTGCTGGATTCTATAAGTATAATATCATCAACATACAACAATAATATCACAATATCTAAATCATCATTCTTCATGAACAAACTTGTATTTGACATTGAAGCAGTAAACCTCATTGCAACCAGATAACTTGTGAACTTGGAATTATAGGCCCTTGGTGCCTATTTTAAACCATATAAGGACTTGACCAATTTGCATACATGATTGGGCTGTGAATGATCAACAAAGCCTTGTGGCTGTTTCATATAGACTTTTTCTTGTAAATCAACATAGAGGAATGCATTTTTGATATCCAGTTGTTTTAAATCCCAATGATTCATTGCAACTGATAAGAAAATAACTTAACACACAAATTAAATCCTCTTGTATCAATTGTAGTAAAGAATGTAAGTAGGGATCGTTCTGGACCGGGGATTAGGAAGGCTTGCTAATAACCTCTAAACTGACTTAAAAACATATAAACAAAGTTAAAAACACTAAACTAGACTAAAAGAACTCAAAGAACTCAAAGAACTCAAAACAAACTCAAAAGACTCAAAACAAGCTAAAAACACTCAAATCTGCCTAAAAACACAAACTAGGCAGATTTGGACTCTAAACACACTTTTGGACGAATTTTGGTTTTAACTTCAGTTTCTAACTAATATGATGCAACAAGGTAAAGGGGGTTTTGGTTTTGATGAAATTGAAAACAAAACAAGTAAATTAAAGAACTAATGAAATCTGCACGAATTTGAGTAGATTGAATGGATGGAAGGCTAGCTAGGAGGTTCTTCTCCACACATGACACACTTGCAAACAAAACGATTTCCAGTTGCTTTTCAATAAACTACGAATTCTCAACACCCCAGATTAACTGTGAATTGCACTAATTAACTTTCATATTTTTCTAATTTCATTGAATTGGATGATTGCATACAACAACCCAAAGTATTCCCCACAAGTTTCCTACATGAATTGCATAATAGAGATACACGCAAGAATTATTAAGTTCTATGAAAATCATAAGCATTGACGAAACACTTGTAACTAAGAATTGCATGAAACTTATGCCAAGAATTTACTTAACACGGTTGTGACGAGCAACCTTTACTACTTATGAATATAAGTTCATAACGATTAAGTGAAACTCCCTTATATCCTCGCATCAGATTTATGCATGAAAATTAAGCGTGCACTCTCAACCAACATACACAAATCAGTTTTAATTCAAATGGCTAAGTAAATTGAATTCACAACTTATGAATCACAACTGAAAGTAATCAAATCATATTGCAAGCATGAACATGGTTTCGAATTCCCCCTAGCTAAGGGGGGTTTAGTTCCTCATATTCACAAGACAAAGATAAACAAATTTAGACATTGAAAACAAAAAAGAAAGAAAACACCTAAACGCTCCAACGATCCAAGTTGGACAGCATGCACGTCCAAGCACTTTCCTTCCCTTCCTTTGCTACGGTACAAGGTGTTAGTGAGTGTTTGAAGGTTTGGTTGTATGGAGGAATGGATGTGAAGATGAATGGATGTGTTTGGATGAAGGTTGTATTGAAATGGGGATGAATGATCAAGCAAAAACTTATTGTAATGGCTGCCACACACACTTCCTTTTATAGAGGAAGTGCACGGCAATGAGGGTGAAATGGTGGTGTGTGCAATGATTCAAGGGTGAAAGTGAAGTAATGATGCAAAGCATGAGGGGTAAAATGGAGTGGTGTTGTAGTTATGAATGCAAGTAGGGAACATGAATGATTGTGCACATGGTAGATAAAGGAAATAGAGGTGGAATGGTGCAAAAATGAGTCATAGGTGCAGGTTGATTCATGATGCACGGCATGGGCAAGGAAAGTGAAGGAGTGGTGCATCAATGAGTGAATGGAGTGGAGGTTAAAGTTGTATGAAATCTGATGGGTGAAGGGGATAAGGAATGTGCAGCAATTGAGTGCAATGATTCAATGTAATGGTGCATGAAAACAGAAATAATGAAGAGGATAAGGGTGGTGCATGGCATGGGCAAGGAAATGTGATGGATAACACCCCTTTGCAGTTGTCCATGTGTCTTCAAACTTGATTTTCTGCACTCTTTACCATGTGTTCCAGCTCACTTCTGATGTGTGTGTGCTGTCTATGTACTCATCATTTCCACTCCTTCATTCTTTATTTTCTGCTGCCTATGCCGTGTGTTCCTTGCTGTTTTCTCTCTTTATTTCCACATGTACCAGTTGTTACTTTTGCACACACATGCTCTTCATCATTTCAGCCACTAATCAACACCTTTTCTGCCCATGCCGTGTTCCTCTTTGCATGTGTGTGTGCTGTCCATGTTTCTTCCATGTGCCGTGTTCATCTTCATCATTTCAGCTAGCAATCAACATATTTTCTGTCATCACATGGCAGCTATGATGTTTGTAGTTGTAGGTCAACACACTTGCACACACACATGCTGATTTCTAGCCTTCTAATCTTCAAAAACGTTCATCCTTATGTCTCCATGCTTGCATTATCCAATCTTGGCCCAAAAATGCTCCAAAATGCTCCAAATAGCACTTTCTTGCCAACTTTGTTATTTGAACCTACAAACACACGAAAATAGCTTAAAGTACTAAAATAACTAGAATTAAACTAAGTAAATGCCAAGAAACAAGCTAACTAAGTTGCATAAATATGCTCCTATCAGCAACAAGAGCTAAAATGATTCTCACTATCTTACAACAGGACTGAATGCTTCAGAATAATCCACCCTATGCTCCTAAGAAAACCCTTGTGCAACCAATTTAGCTTTATACCGTGAAACACTGCCATTTGGATTCTTTTTCACTTTATAAACCCATTTACTTCCAACTATTAATCTATCATTAGGTGCAGGAACCAATTTCCAAGTTCCCTGTGCTTTCAAAGAGTCATACGCCTTCTGCATAGCTTGCTGCCATTGTGGTATGCTAGATGTCTTTCTAAAGTTTGATGGTTTAGTAACATCAGTGACTTAAGTAACAAATAAAAAAACCTTTAGAAAATGGCTCATCTTTTGTCAACTGCAAGGTCTGTAATTCAGGGAATGTTGCCAAATATGCTGCATAATTGTTCCCCTTAATTGTTCCACTTTTCAACCTTGTCACCATATGATGATGATGAATTGAATTCATCCCAGTTGAAGAGATACCAGAAGTTATGATATCATGAGGTGAAATAGGAAGACATACCTCTAGTTGGGAGTTGTGATGACAGGCAACAAGGGTGAAGAAGAAGAAGTTGGAATAGAGTGATGGTGATGGGGAATTTCATATGATGCTAAGTCTGTCATACTTGAATCCTTCTGGTACTGAGACAATTTGAGACTCTTGAGATGATCCAAAGTCTGAAATAGATACTAAACCATTTGCATTTAAACTGGTAGTTGAACCAGTATTGGAACATGTCTAGATTTTTGTAATACTAAAGCATCATTTTCTACCTGTATATGCAACTTTTTACATGGAAAAACTAATTCATCTTGGATCATATGTCTGGACAAGATTAATTTTCCAGTTTGCATATTGTAACATACTACTCCTTTATACCCAACTGAATATCCCAGAAAAATAAATTAAGCTGATTTAGGCCGTAACTTATTTTCATTAAATGGTCTCAAGAATGGGTACACAGCAGTGCCAAACATTTTAAAATGAGATAGCTCTGGCATTTTTCCAAAAACACACTGATAAGGGGATTTCATTTCCAAAACTCTACATGGCATTCTATTGATTAACAAAGTTGTATGTGCACAAGCATGATACCAGAACTTATATGCTAAATTTTCTTCTGCCATTAATGTTATTGCAGTTTCCACCACATGTCTATGTTTCCTTTTAGCAAGACCATTATGCTGAGGAGTATGAGGACATGAAACCTTATGTTTGATACCTTTAATACTTAAGAAATCATTAAACATCTTGCTTATGTATTCACTAGTTCCATCAGACTGTAAACACTTTATAGATGTAACAAACTAATTCAAAACAAAGGCATGAAACTTGACAAAAATGTGAAAAGCTTCTGATTTATTAACCATGGGAAAAATCCACATGGATCTTGAATATTCATTTACAAAATTCATATAATACCTATACTCTTCTATAAATTTTGTAGGAGATGGACCCCATACATCAGAGTGGATTTTATCAAACAAACTACTAGCTCTACTTTGTTTTACAGGAAAAGGCTGCCTACTCATTTTTCCCTTGATACATGAAGGACACATAGAAATACAAGTATCATATTCTGTACTAACTAGTACACTTTCAACATTGCAGTCAATATTTCTTCAGCAGGATGTCCAAGTCTCTGGTGCCAAACTGATGCTTGAACCCTCTTTCCAAGAAAAGCAGCACAATTACTTAATTTGACAACAAATGATTCAGAAAAAGTTTTCACAAGTAACTTGAACAGCTCTCCACCATCACTCTTTCCTTGGTATAAAAGTTAAAATTTGAGGGAAAATTGCTTAAAGAATTTGGAGAATTTTGCAAGAGTGTTGAACTTGGTTTTTTTTGGAGAAAATGGGGTGGTATTTATACGATGGCAGGTCCCTTTGGGAGAGATGGGAACCTACCACTTTAGTGGTTTTTTGGGTGTGATTCACAATTCATTAGCTAATTAATGAATTAATTGAGTAATAAATCAATTAATTTGCCAATAAATATAATTTAAAAGAAATAATTTGAGAGTTACCTTGTGGGGTGGATTTGATGAGGATGGATGAAATAGGTGTTGAATAATTACCTATTTTGATCACTTTTGACCTTGATTGAATTGTGATTATCCGCTGCTTGCACGTAGAAGCTTCAGTGTGTCTCGAGAGTAATTTTGTCTTTTTCACCCAAGAGTCCACGTGTCACCTCCATAATTTTCTTGATTATTTTGACTCCACAAATGCCCCCATACCTACTAGACTGCTCGCAAGTAAGGACATCAGGTGTAGAGATCTCCAACTTTGATGCAGATGCTCACTTGAACTTGGAATTAGATTCTTCTAGGAAAGGGAAATAAATCGCCTCCAAAGCCTATTTATGCCTACCTTAAGTATGGGATTAAATCAACTTTGGAGGGCAATTATTTATCCCTACAAGAAAGAGAGAAAACTAGAGGATATTTATTCCCTCTCCCCTAGCACTCTTCTTTGCTTACCTTTGTATTCTTCGCGCCACACTGATGTAAGAAAAACTTAATTCTCATTATCTTCTTCTTGGGTGGTGCTGCTAGACGGCAGCTGTCGGGGTGGTGCAACATGTCGGCTAGCAAGGGCCAGGAGTTAGCTTGGCATAGGCCAAATAAGTGCTGTGGCAGGGGCATTTGCTTGTGTTGCTCGGCTTGACTGAAGCTAAGGACTGGCTTGGCATGGGCCGAGGAAGTGGCGTGGCATCGACTACAGTTTGGGCTACCATGTCTAGGCTGCTTGCAAAAAAAATGAGAAAACTACTTGAGTTTGATTTATCAGCTGCCATAGATGAAGCAGTCAAGAATGGAGCTGTCAAGATTGAAGCTGCTAAAGATGAAGTGTTGGAAGAGCGAATTGTTGGGTGCAAAGTGGCTGCCGCCCCTTGACCATTTGTTGGTCTTCAAGCATTCGATCTTTTGAGTTATGTGGCCTTCTCGCACTAGAGAGTTTACTCAGATGGGTGTCAGGGAATTAGTTTACCCTCTCGCACTTGAGAGTTTACCTATATAGGTGTCGGGGAATTGATTTACCCTATCGCACTAGAGAGCAATTAGTTTAACTCCTCGTAATGGAGAGCAGACTCTTTTGCGTGTCGGGGAATTAGTTTACTCTCTCACACTGGAGAGCAATTAATTTATCCTCTCGCACTGGAGAGCAGACCCACATGGGTCTCAGGGAATTGGTTTACCCTATCGCATTGGATAATAGACCCAGATAAAGGTTTAAGCAGTTGTTGTAGACAGCAGTTGAGCCTGGCTTATGAATAACTTATTGAATCTTCATTAAGAATAAATAAATGGATCAACTGTGCTAGAAGGTAGAAAATGCATAACAAACTGGATAGTCCTCGGTTTGCAAGGTCTTGTTCGTCTGGCTGCTTGAGACTTCGAACTTATTTGGAAAAGCCTTAACGGGGTTCAAGGGGTGTGGAGATTTCCCCTACTTGCATAAGCTGTGTCGTTGACCTGTCAAGATACTCGTCGCACTGGCCTTCTCTTGTCAGCTTCTCAAGGTACTGCTTCCACTTTTGGTAGTTGTTAGTAGTATGGCCTGGTCCTTGATGGAATGCGCAATACTTTGTCTGATCTAGCCTAGTAAGATCGCTCTTTATGGGTGGCGGCAGTTTGAACCAAGGTTCGTTCTTAAGCTTACGGAGAATTTGGCCGATTGGAACTGTGAACTTAGTGAATGTTTTGGGCGTTGAGTCTTCTTTAGTCGGGGAATGTTCCATGCGCTTCTTTTCCAACTCATTTTTGTTAGATTGCTTGGCCTCGTCCCATAATGTGTGCTTCTCCACCAAAGCATACAAAGCTGCCAAGGTCAATTTTTCTCCCATGATTAATTTTTCGAATAAAGGATGTTTGGTGGAAGCCTATTTCTGAATGTTGCCGTTGCTATGTCTTCGTTGCAGCCAACAATCTTGGCATTCTCCGTTTTGAACCTTTTGACATAGTCAGGAATTGTCTCCAAGGGCTTTTGACTATGCTGAAGAAATGGTCGGATGTCATTTTGATTGAGCGGTTAGACGAGTACTTTTTAGTGAAAACTAAGGAAAGTTCGTTGAAACTTTGGGTCAACTGCGGTGGTAAGGTGTGAAACTAGTCTTGTGCCTCATCTTGTTGAGTTGTGGCAAAAATTTTGCACATAAGCGCGCTGTTGTTCCTGTAGAGGATCATGGTATTGCGGTAGTGCGTGAGATGTCGGTCCGGATCTTTGTCTTCCTTGTACGGAGTGAAGTGAGGCATAGTGAACCCGCGAGGTGGATCTGTCTGCTCCAACTCATTCGTGAATTGTGACTTGCCTATTGTGCAATCGTCAGTAATCTCATTACGTTGGAGATTGCGCAATCGTCAGTAATCTCGTTGCTCTGGAAGTTAAGCAATCGTTTTGTCATGAGCCTTTCAACTTCTTCTTGAATTTACCTCTGCTGGGGCAGTGGAACTAACAGCTGCCCTTAGTCATGACCTATTAGTCTAAGCCATTTTTCCCTATGCTTGACTCGTTTATGTCATGGCTACGAAGCATGTGGAACGTTCATGGCAAGCGAATGGGTTGTTTGCATACTGCCGGTTGAACTTAAGACGAATTGAGTGATTGCTTCTCTTCATCCGCTTTTCTGCCTATTCCAATGTAAGGTGGATAATACTTCTTGCAAGCCTAGTTGTGAATGAACACTTCACTTGGAAGGTTGTCCATGTTGATAATCAGAGTGTGGCCTCAACCATGAACATATGCTCGTCCATAGGCTTGATCGAGAGTGCACTCTCCTTCGTGCACTAAGACGAGAGTATACAATATCCTGAGGACCCAGGTGAAAGTGTAAATTGGTATAATGCTCAGATCGTGGCTGGTTGATGGGTTGCTTACCAGGACGCTGTTTGAGAGGTTTTTCATCTACCCTTGTCTTATTTTGGGACACTTCATTTGGGGCACGTTGCATCTTGGTGCATTGCAATAGCTGAGTCACCAAGGTTGTCTGCTGTGCGAGGGCACTTGTCAATTCTATATTTTTCGAGAAAAGTGATGTTCTCCATTTAGGTTAGAAGAGCTTGAAAGGAATGCGTCTCCTTGAGTAGTGGAAATGTGGTAGACTTCGGGAGCAAGATTTGAGTTGGGAAATGTCAAATCCACGGAGAAATGTGGTGAAAATGCCCCTGGTTCAATCGTAGGCCCATAAATTTGAAGTCTGGACGGTTGAACTAATCTTGGACCGATTTGGGCTGCTTGGAATGCCACGGAAGCATGTTGGGCCGCGGAAGTAGGTTGGTCCATGTGAGTAAGCTAGGCCGCGGGAGTAGGCTGTGCCACGTGCTGGGCTTGTGGTCGAAGTGCGAAGCTGGGAGCGTATTGGATCTGGGCCGAGGGAATGGTCAGCACAGTGATGTGAAAATTAACTGAACACACAAATTTAACCCTCTTTTGACAATTGTAGTATAAGTATAAGTAGGGATCGTTCTGGACCGGGGATTAGGAGGGCTTGCTAATAACCTATAAACTGACTCAAAAACATAAAACTAAACTTAAAAATACTTAACAAGACTCACAAGACTCAAAGCAACTTTAAAATACTCAAAACAACTTAAAACAACTAAATAAACTTAAACTAGACACTAGGAATGACTTTGGACAAAAATTGACTTTTACTTGAATCAAAACATTTAAAAACACAAATTAAAATAGATTCTAACTAATTAGACACACTAAGGTAAAATGGGATTGAGTTTTGGACGAAGTTGAAACAAACAAACAAGTATGAAAAACTAGACAGATTGTAAAACAAATTTGAGAAATAAGATGATGGATGGGATAGCTAGAGGCTTTTTCTCCACACATGACATGTATGCAAATAATTCAATTTCCAGTTACTACTTCATTGAATTATGAACGACAATACTCCAAATTAATCGTGACATCACTAGTTAACTATCAGATTTTCCTTGTTTTATTGGATTGGATGACATCATTCGACAACCCAAAACATTCTTCTAAAGTTCCCTACATGACATCATAATAGAGATACAATCAAAGATCATTACGTTTAATGAAAATCATAAGCATTGACACAACACTTGCAACTATGACATCATGTCACTCAGGCTAGGAATTGAACTTAACGCGATCATTTATAAGCGACCTTCACTACATGTGAATATAAGTTTGTAACGATTATGTGAAACTTCCTTATATTCTAGTAACGGATTTATGCATGCCAATTAAGTGTCGACCCTTAATTAACAAATACAAATAAGTTATCAATCAAATAGTTAAGCCAATTGCATTCATGATTCAAGAGTTCATAACTGGAATTTATCAAATTATATTGAACACATAATCATGGCTTTGAAATCACCCCTAACCAAGAGGGGTTTAGCCACTCATATTTACAACAAAACGAAAGGAAATGAATTTAAACATTAGAAACAAAAGAAAGAAAACACCTAACCGCTCCAACGATCCAAGTTGGACAACAAGCACGTCCAAGCACTTTCCTTCCCTTCCTTTGCTACGGAACAAGGTGTTGGGTCAATGTTTAAAGGTTTGTTTGTATGGAGGAATGGATGTGAAGATGAATGGATGTGTTTGGATGAAGATTGTGTTGAAATGGGAGTGAATGATCTAACCAAGTATGAACTAAATTTATGTTACACACACTTCCTTTTATAGAGGAAGTGCATGACAGTGGAGAGGAACATGGAGTGGTATAGCAATTGAGTGCAATGATGCAATGTAATGATACATGAAATCTGAAATGATGGAGGGAACAAGGAATGGTGTAGCAATTGAATGCAATGATTCAATGTAATGATGCATGAATCTGAAATGATGGAGGGAACAAGGAATGGTGTAGCAATTGAGTGAAATGATTCAATGTAATGAGACTTCTCCTAAGCAGCCTTTGTGAAGGCGCCCTCTTGTATTTTTCTGCCTCATGTTCATTTTCAACGAATTTTAATGTAAAATACCTTGCATATCTGTCAATGTTTCAAAAATAAACCCACACAAAAAACAAGTAAACAAGCAACAAATAAAAATGACAATCATGGCAAAATAAAATTGCAGAAAATTGAAGGTTTTTAGGAACGCAAAACATGGGTTGCCTCCCAAGAAGCGCTTGCTTTAATGTCTTGCAGCCGGACGAAACTTCCTTCTAAGCTTGGATAGGGCCCACGGCACTGAGTGAGATTTCTTCCACAATCTGCCCCATATCACTCTCATAATATAGCTTCAGGCGAAGCCCGTTCACTTTGAATTCATCGCCGTTCCTTAAGCTTTTAACTTGGACTGCACCATGGGGGAAAACATTAGTGACAACAAATGGCCCAATCCACTTAGACCGTAACTTACCAGGGAACAATCGTAGACGGGAATTGAATAGTAGCACTTTCTGTCCAATTGAGAATGTTTTTCCCCGAATCATTTTTTTCATGAAACGCCTTTGTTTTCTCCTTGTAAATTCGTGCTTTCTCATAGGCTTCATTCCGTATCTCCTCAAGTTCATTTAGTTGGACCTTCATATTCATTCCAGCAGCATCTAAGTCCAAATTGAATGTTTTCACAGCCCAGTGCGCTTTGTGCTCCAGTTCCACAGGTAGGTGACACGGCTTGTCGTAGATTAGTCGAAATGGAGACATCCCTAGAGGTGTTTTGTAGGTAGTGCAATATGCCTACAGTGCATCATCTAAATGCAAACTCCAATCCTTCCGATTTGGCCCAACAGTCTTCTCCAAGATTTGCTTGATTTCTCTATTCGAGACTTCGGCTTGGCCACTTGTTTGAGGGTGGTATGGAGTGGAAACCCGATGCTTCACATTGTACTTTTTAAACAGCGCCTCAATGGTGCGATTGCAAAAGTGAGAGCCTCCATCGCTTATGAACACCCTCGGCATGCCAAATCTGGAAAAGATGTTAGCCTTGATAAAATCTGCCACCACTCTAGAATCATTAGTATGGGTGGCTTTGGCTTTCACCCATTTCGACACATAATCAATGGCTAGCAAAATATAAATAAAACCATATGAGGGCGGAAAGGGTCCCATGAAATCCATACCCCATACATCAAAGATCTCCACATTAAAGATGGGGGTTTGCGGGATTTGGTCTTTGGCACCGATTGTACCTGTTCTTTGGCATCTATCACAAGTTATACAAAATGTTCTAGCATCCTTAAACAATGTAGGCCAATAGAAACCACTCTCTAAAACCTTAAGGGTTGTCCTTTGGGTGCCAAAAAAACCCCCACATGCATAACTATGGCAAAATGCAAGAATTGAATTAAACTCGGAATTGTGCACACATCTACGAATAATCTGGTTAGGACAATACTTCCACAAATATGGATCATCCCACAGATAAAATTGTGCATCATTTATGAGTTTATCACGCTTGTATTTATCTAGAGTGCTAGGAACTTGTTTTGTGACCAAATAATTGACCAAATCAGCATACCAGGGCTCACTTACCTTTAGGGACAATAATTGCTCATCAGGGAAGGTCTCTAGAATGGGTAAGGAGTCATCCTTGTGCACCAAACGACTGAGGTGGTCAGCCACCACATTTTCACTCCCCTTTTTGTCTCTTATTTCAATGTTGAACTCTTGAAGTAGAAGCATCCAACGAATCAGCCTTGGTTTGGCCTCCTTCTTGGTGAGGAGGTACTTCAACGCTGCATGGTCAGAATATACAATCACTTTAGTGCCAAGTAAGTATGAACGAAATTTATCTAAAGCAAATACAACTGCAAGAAGTTCTTTCTCAGTGGTAGAATAATTCAATTGAGCATCATTTAGTGTCCGGGAAACGTAGTGGATGACGTGGGGCTGTTTGTTCCTCATTTGGCCTAAAACAGCACCAATGGCATAATCAGATGCATCACACATTAGCTCAAATGGAAGGCTCCAATCTGGTGGCATGATGATGGGGGCCGAAGTCAACATGTCCTTGAGGGTTTTGAAAGTGGTCTCACTCCTTGTTGAACTCGAAGACTACTTCCTTTTGGAGTAAACGGCAAAGGGGTTGGGCGATTTTTGAGAAATCCTTGATGAATCTCCTATAAAATCCTGCATGGCGAAGAAAAGAACAAACCTCCCTCACCGAAGTGGGAGAGGGTAAGTGACGTACAAGATCTATTTTAGATATATCAACCTTAATCCCTTTTTCTGATATGATATGCCCTAAAACTATACCTTGTTTTACCATAAAATGACACTTTTCCCAATTCAAGACAAGATTAGTTTCGATGCATCGTTGTAAGATCAGAGTAAGATTATTCAAGCATGCATCAAATGAGTCACCAAAAACACTAAAGTCATCCATAAACACTTCAATGATCTTTTCCATAAATTCTGAGAAAATACTTATCATACACCTTTGGAATGTGGCTGGTGCGTTGCATAGCCCAAATGGCATGCGTCGATAAGAAAATGTACCAAAGGGACATGTGAAGGTAGTCTTTTCTTGGTCATCGGGAGCTATCACAATCTGATTATAACCCGAATAGCCATCAAGAGAACAATAAAATGAATGAACGGCTAACCTTTCCAGCATTTGATCAATAAAGGGCTGCGAGAAGTGATCTTTTCTTGTCGTAGCGTTGAGCTTCCAATAGTCAATACAAACTCTCCATCCGGTTTGGATTTGGGTGGGCACAAGCTCATTATCTTCATTTTTTACCACAGTAACTCCGGACTTCTTAGTTACTGCTTCCATTGTCATCACCTGAATTCCCATTTCTATTTCCAAAATTACTTAAGTAAGATCTCGAACTATTATTCCTATTATTGAATCTTCGATTATTTCCAGAGTAGTAGTTGTTTCCAAAATAAGTATTGTTGCCAGAATAATTGTTCCTTTTCTGAAAATACTTGTTTCCATTGCCAACATATCCGGACCCTCCTTAAAAACCAAATTGATTTCCATGAAATTGTTCCCCACGAGAATTTGAGCTTTCCCTATGTTCATATCCTCCCTAAAATATTTGAGAACTAGATCATTCTCCTTGTACAACAATTGCTGACATAGTTAAACTCAGTGAATTCATTCGTGTTTCAATGCTAGCTTCAGCTCCAAGTAACTGAGCCCTGAAATCTTTCAAACATAATTGTTTCCCTTGCAAGAATCACTGTTTTGATAATCCAGACAACACCACAATCATGTAATCATTATCTGTAACTTTCTCTCCAGCTGAGACCAACTGGTCTTTTATACCCTTCAATTTCAACATAAACTTCTCAATAGATTATCCACCATTCCGTGATGTATAGAACTTAGTTTTAAATTGATTATTCTTTACCATAGAGATTGAGGCAAAGATTTCTTGCAGACATGTCCAAGCTTTTTGTGAAGTTTTTGTTGGAAGTATGCCCACAAAGCCACTCATTTGATGTAATAGCTTTTGGAATACTTAATGTATTAAACTATTATATGTTTAATGAAGGGCAAAGCTTATTGTTAATCACTATTTATTGTATCATGTGTTTAAGCAATAAGGGAATCCAAGGAATGTATTTGATCTAAGAGAGAAGTGATTTAAGTAAGTTAAATTAACGAGACCTTTCTCTTATGTTCATTCCTAAAACGTTCCTAGCCATAGGATTGCCAATTAGGCATTGACAATCCGCTAAGGTTAGTATGTGTTATGTCAACTCAAGCGTGAGTATGACTAGTCTCAAGTCATTTAGTGTTGGACACTAAGACAAACACATAGGTGCTTGAAAGAATAATCAAGTACACTGAACAACGATCAAAAGAGAGTTCGAACATACATGTCATGTAAGAACTCGTAAGTTGCAATATACAAAGTAGTCCTTTGACCTGAGGCATCATAGATGTCTAATGGTTAGGTCTTTAATCTTTGATCATGTCAAAGGCATTCCATCAAGAGTGTCCACGACATTGTTGGGGTCAAGTTATCTAGTCATGTACGCATATGAATGCACAAAAAGGGATCTTTAACCTTCCATGGTGGAAGGAGAATACTCTAAGATATAATTCGGGAGTCTTTGGCCAAAGCATACGAATATGACTTAGGAAGTATGTTCCAAATCATATTCAATTGAATCATATAGAGAAGTATTACATTGGATAGTAGACATGAAACAAAATATCACTCAAACAATGTGATTAAGAGTATTGTATTAGAGAAGGACCGTATTGCATTGTGATTGTAACTAGATAGGTTCTCCAACCAATTCTACTCAGCTTGGGTAGCCATGACATACTGCTAGGTGTCACTCATGGTTTGTGGAAGCCCTAAAGATTAGCAAACACTAATCTTCAACAAATGGAGAATTGAAATGTTGTTTCAATTCACAATCGATCGTTAAGAGTAACAATCGCCCACTGCCTCGCTAATTGGAACCTAATGGATCGTACACCGAGTAAGGATGAAAGTGAAGAAATATAAATGAGATGGATAAGCAATTAAATGGTTTAATTGAGAATGGTCAAGATTAATTAATTAGTTAATTAATTTTACGAAAGGTTCGTATTGAGCTTTTAAGTTAGTTTTGGGCTTCGGGGTCCAAAAGGGTTTGGTCCACTAGGCCCATTATGTTTAAGTTGTATGACAACTAAAACAAATATGGGCAAATAGCCTAATCACTTAAGATGGCCGGCCATAGCAAGGGTAGTGGGAAGTTTTGCTTAATTGCTAGTTTGCCACTCACCTAAGAAAAGAGATATAAAAGCATCTTTATAGCTTTTACCTCATTAGGGTTTCCTTGAGGCAAAGAGGTGAAACATTTTCTCTCTTTTTCTCTACAAGGAGGCTGGCCACATAGGGAAGAAATAGCTAGCAATCTTTTCTTCTCTAAGTCATCCATTTCATCTTCACACCTCATCCTTGGTGTGGAGACTTAGAGACACCAAACCTTTGGTGTTTTTTTGGAGATCATTTCCTCACATCCTTAAGGAGCAAAGGAGCATCAAAAGGAAGGAAATCACAAGGAAGATCCAAGGAGCTAGGAGGTGACTTGAAGGCCCTCCACTTGGGTGAATCCCTTGTGTAAACAAGGATGAGCTTCAAGGGTAATGAATCTCTAAAACCTTCCTTCTCTTTAATGTTGTTAAAGAGTCTCTTGGTTCACCATTCACTAGGCTTTGAAAGTCAAGGGTTTTAGAATTGTTTTGAATGCATGCCTACTTTAATGTGTTAATAGTTTGCATATGTGTTCAAATATTCTCACATGTTCTTAGCTAGGACAAAATTTATCCTTCAGTTTTGCACCCAATGACATACTCCATCGCATCATTAGATAATGTAGCAATTAACAAACTGAGCAGCACCAAATCTTTCTTTACCAAATTCTTGTATGCTATTGTAACCTCCTTTGTCACCCTCCGTCTCTGCATGGATAACAAATCTAGGTGGACATGGTGATTCACCCGTAAAATGGTCAAATAGATCGTATCCTCTTAGCACTGACTGAAATTGGTAGCTCCACTTGACAAAATTGTCATCTTGGAGTTTCACAGTTAACATCCCCAATAACCCTTCAATTTTGATCGAATCAAACATGATTTACTATAAAGAAACACTTCAAAGATTCAAGATTGATCAAATTATCACAACCAACAAGCAGAAATCGAGAACTCAACAATCTATATCAATACTGCTCTTCAACTTCGACTTTATGAATTGTAGAAAATCTCAGAAATCTTGTAAAGAACAACTCAATTGTTTGTGCAATAAAGATTGGCTTCAACCTTTGTAATCTTTCAATCTCTAACACTTTTCAACTTTCAATCATTCAACATATATGGCATCGACCCTAAATTTCATCAAATTGCACTAGATTTTTCTTATTGAGACAATTTATCGAACAGTTCATCTCTGAGTTTTCAAGATTAGAAACTTTAAACCTGAGATTGCCTGGAAACTTGCGCCATTGAAACCCGCTGAAATCTGTAGTTGAAGAACACACCTCGAAGAACACTGATCACTTCAGAAAACACAGCGAAATATACAACATGGATTGTACCTTGGCGATGATACCATCATAACAAAACTAAGAAATCAAGAAATGAAGATCTTCAAAGGAATTGAAGAAGAAAATGAAGGAAAGAATTGAGAAAGAAACTTTGTATTTCTGAGTAAACGATACACTGAAAATGAATCTCTTACAAGAGCATATGAGCTTATATAGCTTAACTGTGCTAACTAAGTATAACAACCAACAATACTAACAGATCAAATACTAAGTCATCAGCTGAGTCATCAATCCCCAACTGCAAGTTTGCCAAGTCATTAGTTAGTTGCCAAGCCATTAGTACAGTCAATATCAAGAAGAAAGTTGAGGTTCCACCATAAAACCAATTGGCAATATGGGGAGTAGCTCAATCTCTTATAAGCCTATGCAAGGTTCCTCCTCTCATCAATGTGGGACTCATTCTCAACACGCCCCCTCACGTGTGATGAATTTTCAAGATTCACACATGGGACAACCTGCTCTGATACCATGAAGAAAGTTGAGGTTCCACCATAAAACCAATTGGCAATATAAGGAGTAGCTCAACTTCTTATAAGCCCATGCAAGGTCTCTCATCCCATCAATGTGGGACCCATTCTCAACAATCCCTTTATCTAATTTTATGCATTTGAAATTGAAAATAGTTGCTTGTGATTTTCTCATGATAAACATGTGTATATCATATGGAGGCTCAAAATGATGCTCAATCTCTATTGCTACACAACCTTAGCAACTTTGTTGTTAGTGGGCTTTTAGAAATAAGCCCAACTCGACACCCAATAGTGTGTTCCTATGAATTCCAGTCAAAAGCCAACTCATACTCCAGTTGAATACAAAACTAATTTGTTTAACACTAAAATGTCTTAGGTTTGAATCTTGGATGCGCTCTTGTTTGCGAAGCAATAGGAAGTGTTTTTATCTACTAAAAAATAATTAACCCGCATAAGCTATGTTGATGTAAAAGATAACTTCTACTTGTTTTCCATTTCACACTGTAAAACTGTAGGCAGATCTCAATAGAGATGAACATTTCTGGTGTAAAACTGTACATACTTGTCCCTCAAAATGGTTTTGTTAGCCGTGCATATGTTCGTTTCATCAACTAGCTATTAGTCTACAAGATAGTGTAGTAGATTTTTTTAAGTTGAAAAAGGTTCTACGTTTAAATGTCTATGATGTATTGATTAAAAAAAATCAGTTCACAACGGTAAATATGGGAAATTACGAAGTTCTATTGTATAAAGTTATAAACTAAACGAAAATGTGTTTCATAAATGATATACGTACTTTTTACATAAATATGATCTTTTTTTTGCCAATTCCTCAGTAATACACCATCATCCGTATTTCACAAACTAGTCTAATGCAATAGGATTAACAAAAAAAGCAAATGAAAAGCTGTAGGATTAAAAAAACATAAGCAAAGCAGAATCTTTTATTCAGAAAAAAGAGAGAATTAATTAATATTTTGTTCAGTGGTACTATTGAGTGCATGCATGTACATTATTCCTTGGCTTGAATTCTAACTGTATGCTTGAAAATGTCGCAGGCTACTACCACTCGCACTGGAGCACCAGCACCGCAGCCCCAAGGTAGTAACAACCATATACCATGGTGAAATTTATATTATTTTTCAGACTGCAACTTTTTTTTTTTTTTTTTAAATTTACCTGATTTTTCTGCCTCAGTTTTAGATGCATTTTTTTTAGTTTGGTTTGGTTTGGACTGTTTTAGGTTTGGTTTTGATATGAAATCGGTACGGTTCGGGAGTTTCAGAATTTTTTTTCACTCCTAAATATTATGAACACAACAAAACGACAAAAGATTTATTTTTAAAAATAGAGACTTTGGATGCGGTCCTTGGTTATGAATATTCTTTGATTGAAATCTTGTTGGTTTTTAATTTTTGATTGAGGTCCCTGAAATTAATGTGATAATTTATTTCTATTTACGTTACTATATTTTTTTAATTAAAAATTAAAAAATTTAGTTGTTTATATAAATCAGATTTTAAATTAAAAATACCATAATTTGTGGGATTAAAAATATTAAAATATAAATATACTATTGTGTGTGTGTGTGTGTGTGTGTGTGTGTATAAACATGGGTACATTCTTCAAAATCACAAAAAAAGAAAAGAAAAGATATTAGGCTTAATAACATTAATAAATTTCTTCAATTAAACTTGACATGGATACACTTTAAAATCAAAGAAAAAAAGAATGTACCCATATGAGTTTAAAAATGGATTAGAAAAAAATTGAATAGATTTTATATTAAAAAAAATGGTACATTTTACATATAACAAATTGGTATATTTAAGAATGAGTACATTTTAAGATTACAAAGTTTTACATGAAGGGGTGCATATAATTAGCATGAGTACATTTAGCAAAATAAAAAGTACAAATAAAAAATATATATGGGTACAAATACAAATAAACTTTAAAAAATATGGGCATAAAAAGAAATTAATATATGGGTACAAATTAAAACTGAAAAGAAAATTGGTACAAATGAAAAACGAATTACAAATTAAAAATGGGTACAAACTAAAACTAAAAATATATGATAAAAAATTTAGTCATAAATATAAATATACTAATTGTAACATTTTTAACATTAAATGAATATATTTAGAAATAAAAAAATATTTTATTATTGAAATAATTAATGATGTTATTAGTACCCAAGGACCATGATTAAAAATTGAAAAGGAATATGATTTTAATCTATGAAGTAGCAAAATGAAGGATGAGAACCTAATTTCTCATTTTAAAAATTATAAATAAGTAAATTACTACGGGTGGTCTAGTGGTTAGAGATGAATTCCAGGCTCATATTCCATATGACATATTCGACTTCGTTTTCTGACGCTCGTGAATCACAAGATGGTGATCAAATGGAAGCTAAAATGTTTCTTTAAGTTTTCTTAGCTTCCGAAATGATGAATTGAAGTAACAAAACCACTAATTAGTTCATTTAAAAAAATAAAATAAAAAGCTAAAACTCTATTATTGGATGAACATGTAAACAAGAATGTAACAAATCATATCTTTGGATGGGATTGATGTAATTATTATTCCACATTTTGCCTTTATTCCTTTCACCTCTACGTAACAATGTGAGATGGTCAACTGCATTTGCATGCGAGAATGGTTTGGACGGTGACTTTGATGAAGGCGATTCGCAAGCTGGCTTGGCTACCTGCTTTATACACCCACATTCAATAATGTCAATTTTGTTTTTGTTTGATGCCTAAAATCGAATTAGAATGTGTTTGGGTTAAAACTTAAACTTTGGGCTCAAAAAGGTGTTGGCCCAAAAAGAGGAGAGAAGCCCGAAGTCCAGCCCAAGCCCAGAAGGCAGAAAAGGCCTTTCTCGACTAGGTGCAGATCATTTGTACCACTTGCTCACCTACCCAAAGACCAAGTGGTATAGACCAGCCAGCTAATCAGCCCAAAAAGTACTTTACAGTGGCAGTACAAGTAAATAGCTGATGAGTCACTATCCTTCAAACTGCATTCGGGCAAGATTATTGCTACAGGAGGCCAAGCCAAAGTGTCTATAAAAGAAGAAAGGGAAATCAGAGTTGATGACACTCAATCAAACAAAAAAATACAAGCACAAACTCTGCTCAAAGCCAGATTTGCCTTCAAAACGAAGCTATAGTCAGCCCAAACCTTCATCCATCTCGGGATAAACCCTTTGTAATAGCTCTGCTACCTTGTCAAGAACCTGCTGTAGTATCGATTTCTTTCTGTAAACTCATCTCCCTACCCATTTTCTAAAGTTCTCAACCTCCTTGATAAACCACAAAGATAGGAAGTTGCAAGACGATCAGCCTTGCCCGACCCTCTTTGTTTCTGTCTTTTTATTTATTAACCTAGCAATATGTTGTATACTTCAAGTTGTATTCAAGCTATTTCTAGTAAGATGACTATTAAAAGACTCTTTCAGCTCTTGGATCCGATTTGAATATGTCTTCACAGTTCAAACGAGATCTAAGTTCTAAGCTCTCGAGCATATAAGATTGATCATTTAAAAGTCCTTGGCCTCAAGGCATAAAAAAGAACCTTATGTGGACTTAACTCATCCACGACAAGCTTTGATAACAAGAAGTCCGAAGTTACTTGGGGCGCAAGTAATCGACCGATCCCTTAGTTTTATTTCTATTATATTATGATTACCATAGAACTTTTGAGTATGGAATGAATTCTGATGGGAAGCCTCAAGGCCTATATCTAAGGCCCTACAAAGGCACCTATTTGGATTCATTCTATTCCTCGAGCATAGAACATTTGAGTATAGAAGGAGTTCTGATGGGAAACCTCAAGGCCTATATCTAAGGCCTTACAAAGGCACCTATTTGGATTAATTCTGCTCTTCGGGCTCAGGTAATCAGAAGTATAATGGTTATAAGACTCATATAATCAATGAAACGAACCTTATATGTTCGAGTACTGAGTTAGTTATCGAATGGAAGCCTCAAGGCCTACACTTAAGGCCCCACAAAGGCACCTGTCATAACTAACATAGTCTGTCGGGTATATATACAATTAAAACTCAACATCCGTTTTACATCTGCCATGCTGAAGATGGCAGTGGCACGCCTAAGCACTTAAAAGTTAATCTTGATTGTGAGCCTCAAGGCCTACACCTAAGGCCCCACGAAGGCACCTTTCAAAGTTAACTTTGTCATTCTCTTTCAGCTTTGCCGGACAAGCCTTGCTCGATAAGCCTGCCAGTGAAGCAGAAGCCCGACAGAAAGCATCAAGCGGCGCCCACCTCTCGGGGAGCTGTGTGCTCGTCGGCTAGGAGACATCCCCGACGAAAATTCTAGCCACGAACATAGTTTTGGCACGCCCAGTGGGACCCATTTGATCAAAAGAGATATGTCACAACGATTAGAAAATTTGCAAACTGTTTTGTTGCAAATG
Organism: Malus x robusta; assembly: GCA_963082935.1. NCBI lineage: Eukaryota > Viridiplantae > Streptophyta > Magnoliopsida > Rosales > Rosaceae > Malus > Malus x robusta. Next base: position 22,270,027 of record OY720330.1, read on the forward strand.
CTACAAAGACTGGAGAACGCCTCCACAGGCTCCAGAAAGGAAGCTGGCCCGGTTATAAAACCAACTATTCCTATATGTTTACCTCAACTTGGGGAAAAAGATGATAGGGAGAAGAGGGGATTTAAAACCAACCAGCCAGAGGAAGCAGTGATGGATAAACCTACGGATCCCTTCTCAGAGGCCCCAATAAATATGATCAGTATGGCCTTGGCTGAGAAGGGGAAAGAAAAGGTCACAAGGGAAGAAGAAAGAAGATTGGTTGACAAACCCACAAAAGGGGTGGTCAACTTGCCCGAATATCCAAGAGTAGCTATAATCAAAGGGATGGTGCTGTGCAGTAAGTGCCAATGCGAGTGTGAGCTCGAAATACCGCCCACAGGAGCCCTCATAGATCATGAATTGATCAGGAGGAATGAAGAAGAAAAGAGAAAAAAGGCACATGAGAAAGCTCGGCGAGCTGCAGGAAGGGATACCTCCCAAAGTGTTTTTCAGCGGTTAGGAGGCGATTCCCAACCTAGGGCTTTATCAGAGATATTTCGCAATCATGAAGTTTCTGAGGAGGCAGAAGATAAAGATGCCAAGAAGCCGAAAGAGAGGGGTGTAGAGCACTCTCAGTATGACTATATGGGAAGATAGGTCAGGAGAACTAACCGGATAACAAATCCTGTCAAAAAAGATAACCATGCCCGCCTCGGACGAAAATGGTACGTGGTTGGGAAAAATGGACAGCCCGTTAAACAAATGGGGGCTTCCATGGTCAGAAGGGTTCAAAGGCAACACAAAGCCTACATGAACTCCTTAAAAACCCCTGCAACCTAAGAAGCATCCAAGAATCAAAAGTTGGAGAAAACATCATCTGGGGGGAGTAGTCAGCTCCGCTGGAGGAGTAAAAAAGAGGTGAAAAAGGCTAATAGCAAGGCTGAAGGCGAGGGAAACCATATGCCACAAAGCCTACATCCTGGGAAATATAGGATCTTGAGGAGAGCTCAAGAAGATATGATCATGGTGCCAACTCCCGGATGGAAGACAGAGCAGCCTATTTGTTTTGGAACTATTTCACCTGAAAGAAAACCACCTTCTTCATCATTAGTGGATCCTTTCAGGGAAATTCCAAAGCAAACACCGTATTCAGGAGTGAATCAGCAAGAGGGGGCACCAGAACCACTGCTTCCAGCAGATGCGATGGCTTGGTTAGATGAGTTCATGGACCAGATTGGGAGCAAGAAAGAAGAACTGCCAGAGCCCAGCAACTTTCATATCAACATGGCGTACGAGCTATCCGCCATGTTTAGTGTCAAACCTAATCAGCCTGCCACGATGGAAGGAGACTATGTGACAACTGAGCCAATGATGGCCCATGTCAGTGTGGAGGTAGCTGAAGAGGAAGAATCGGGAAAAACTGAATCATCTGAAGCATCCAAAGATGGTCCTTTAAAGAGGATATTAGTCGAGTATTAGACAAAGAAGGATATTACTTGGCGAACCTCGAAGGAAATTGGCAGAAACATCTCATTAATATTAAATTCTTGAAAAAGTATTGTCCTACACTATGGGATGTTAGAGATTGTTATATTGAAGAGGATGCAAAGTAAAGCAGGTTTCAGGATGCTAAAGTGCAGTGTATATTCATCAATCATTCAAGAAGACAGAAAGACACAAAGCTGCTAAGATAATTTTTATTTCATTTCGACAAATTGGTGAAGTTTACAACAGTTTCAATTCCGATGTGCTACGTTCTATTCCTTCCGGTTGCAATGACGTCTCAGCTAGTTTTCCGATGTCTTCATGGATAGAATCCGATCAGGTGATTAGGTTGTGCGGCCAAGATGAGCTTGGTAGAGGATCCTCAGGCAGAGTCATCACCATATATGATGATGAAGCCTGATTTATCATGACGATGAGCAGGAAGGCAAGTCTTCATGAGGAAAAACCCTGACCAAAGGTGTTGGAGATAGCGGGGTGTTTGACCAAAGGTGTTGGAGATAATGGTTATCTGATGAAAACTTTTTTTCTCACGAAAAAGAAGTTTTAGGAAACCCTACTTGAGTCCTGAAGAACTCATTTCATAGTTTTGGGACGAAAACTAAGAAGGCAAAAGTACTCAGGGTTAATAAAAGCGAAAGCTAAATGAGGTCTGTTGGCTGAACAGAAGCAATTTCAAGCCTGAATTTATAGAAACCTCAGAGGATAGCCCAAAGGTCGTGAGAAAAGCAAGAGACGCAGGATCGTAGGCATCCTGTCTAGAAAACACAAGTTCCAAGAGCAGGTGTACAAGCATGCGGATATTCAATCAATATTGGCGCCTGGAATTCCAGTCTGAATATTAATTGAAGGGGGCACTGTTTGGGTTAAAACTTAAACTTTGGGCTCAAAAGAGAGTTGCCCAAAAAGAGGAGAGAAGCCCGAAGGCCTTTCTCGACTAGGTGCAGATCATTTGTACCACTTGCTCACTTACCCAAAGACCAAGTGGTATAGACCAGCCAGCTAATCAACCCAAAAAGTACTTTACAGTGGCAGTACAAGTAAATAGTTGATGAATCATTATCCTTCAAACTGCATTCAGGCAAGATTATTGTTACAGGAGGCCAAACCAAAGTGTCTATAAAAGAAGAAAGAGAAATCAGAGTTGAGGATACTCAATCAAACAAACAAATACAAGCACAAACTCTGCTCAAAGCCAGATTTGCCTTCAAAACGAAGCTGTAGTCAGCCCAAGCCTTTATCCCTCTCGGGATAAACCCTTTGTAATAGCTCTGCTACCTTGTCAAGAACCTGCTGTAGTATCAATTTCTTTCTGTAAACTCATCTCTCTACCCTTTTTCTAAAGTTCTCAACCTTCTTGATAAACCACAAAGATAGGAAGTTGCAAGACGATCAGCCTTGCTCGACCCTCTTTCTTTCTGTCTTTTTATTCCTTAACCTAGCAATATGTTGTATACTTCAAGTTGTATTCAAGCTATTTCTAGTAAGATGACTATTAAAAGACTCTTTCAGCTCTTGGATCCGATTTGAATATGTCTTCACAATTCAAACCAGATCTAAGTTCTAAGCTCTCGAGCATGTAAGATTGATCATTTCAAAGTCCTTGGCCTCAAGGCATAAAAAAGAACCTTATGTGGACTTAACCCATCCACGACAAGCTTTGATAACAAGAAGTCCGAAGTTACTTGGAGCGCAAGTAATCGACCGATCCCTTAGTTTTATTTCTATTATATTATGATTACCATAGAACGTTTGAGTATGGAGTGAATTCTAATGGGAAGCCTCAATGCCTATATCTAAGGCCCTACAAAGGCACCTATTTGGATTCATTCTATTCCTCGAGCATAGAACGTTTGAGTATAGAAGGAGTTCTGATGGGAAGCCTCAAGGCCTATATCTAAGGCCCTACAAAGGCACATATTTGGATTCATTCTGCTCTTTGGGCTCAGGTAATCAGAAGTATAATGGTTATAAGACTCATATAATCAATGAAACGAACCTTATATGTTCGAGTACTGAGTTAGTTATTGACTGGAAGCCTCAAGGCCTACACTTAAGGCCCCACAAAGGCACCTGTCATAACTAACATAGTCTCTCGGGTATATATACAATTAAAACTCAACATCCGTTTTACATCTGTCATGCTGAAGATGGCAGTGGCACGCCTAAGCACTTAAAAGTTAATCTTGATTGTGAGCCTCAAGGCCTACACCTAAGGCCCCACGAAGGCACCTTTCAAAGTTAACTCTGTCCTTCTCTTTCAGCTTTGCCCGACAAACCTTGCCTGATAAGCCCGCCAGTGAAGCAGAAGCCCGACAGAAAGCATCAACCGGCGCTAACCTCTCGGGGAGCTGTGTGGTCATCGGCTAGGAGACATCCCCAACGGAAATTCTAGCCACGAACAGAATGAAATAAATATGTCATTTGTGTCAAATAAAGAAACCCTATTTTACGAACTCACTCTTCCTTCAACTAAAATTTGTGAACTCACATCTAGATTCAATATACTCGAAGAGTTAGGCCCATCTTCGATGAAAAGAATTAAACATAGCCTCTTCCAAAATTATAGTTTTGTAAAAAATTATTTTTAAATATACAGTATCAAGTTATACTCATGTACCATCTCCAACCGAATGAACTAAACATAGCTCCCTCAATAATTTATTAGTTTTAAATTTATTGGTTAATTGGATTAAACTAGTGTTGGATGTTTTCAAATCTTGGCGTTGAATTTGAATGAATTATTGCAACAGAGGAGCTGGACTTGAAAATAGGGGATATGGGGCCACATTTTGCCAGCCTAATGCCATTTTGACCAATAATGGCCTAGTGGACTCTATAGAATTATAGCTCAGCCATTGGTTGTAGATGAATTTTTTAACAAATTAGGCCATTTTTTTTTTCTTTTGGACCTTTAGCCCTATCCATTGGAGATGGCCTTATGGCTTAAGGTTCAACCCTAACTTAATTCTCAATGCTTCCGTTGACTACTTGAAATTGTGAGGCTTTGAGGAAGTTGATGTTCTTATAAAACCAATGGACAATATGGAAAGTAGTCCAACAACTCATATGAACATGTAAGGACCCTTTATGTGATATTCACTCCTATGAACATTGATAGGTGGTGATCATCTATTGCGGATTAGCCAAACACGATCGTAACATAGTATGGTCACCCATCACAGATTATCAAGTAGGACCATCCATATACCCTTACTACATGGTGCATACTCGATGTCACCTAACCTTTTGACACTAGGGTAACAGTCCTTTACTAGCCTTCACGTTTCTCAAATATTTCAAGTGTGCAATTCAAATCACAATTCATAAAATAGATTTGATGGAAGAATTTATTCTAGAAATCCATGCCATATCCACTAAGTATACAAGCATGGGAATGATCAAATAATAAACATATCCCATTATTAAAGTCACCCACCCAAAGTTCACGCTACGTTAACCTGGCACAAATATCGATAACTTCAAGTACAACCGTTACCTAAAACAAAGAACAAGTCCCAACTAAGATTTATTTTAATAAATCATATAATTCTAAGTTGACATGTCCCTTACAACACTCGAGAAGGATTTGAGACGTGTTGACCAAAAGTAAACCATCAATCAACGTAGTTAACGGTTGGGTTTACAACCCTATGTCATTCACTTTGGAAGATCATACCAAGTTTAAGTGAAAGTCAACTACGAAACTAAGTTAAAACGGTGAAATTACATTCAACAGATGTAAAAAAATGGATTCAGAGCATCAAAATTAGCATAAGAAAACCTTTTGGTTCTTCTGCCCCAGGCAGACACCATGCATCGCCATGAGTCTCTATGCTCCCACCACTCATCACCGTGTGCCACCGTACATGCCACTCATGAGTTGAACTACGATCGATGCCCTCTTTCTACCTTCTTTCGACGCCAGCGCATAGCTGTTTGCTGCCGTCACAGTAAATATCGAATTTATAAGAATTTTTCAATCAGCCATAACTCACTCATTTCTTAACCAAAATTTACGACCCATATATGAAAATTTATCTACTCAACACAAAGACTTGATTTATGATAACTAGAGATCTCACCTTCACTGAAATCAACGAGAAAAGAGCCAACAAAGTGTTGGCTCACAATAGTAACTTCATACTAGCGTTTAGGCACTAATTTTCAAGAAATTAAAGTTAGATTCACATTTGTAAGGTCTATATGAAGATTTTGATGGTTTGGGTGATCATTTGCTCGTTGAAAATCGGTTTGGTGGATTGCGTTTCACGAGAAAAAAATGAAAGACATGAAAGATGGGAAAAATAAGTGAGAGATCTAGAGAAAGAAGAAAATAGGGGATGGTACCAGAATTGTAGACGTGGGACCCACACGACATACACAATAAGGCCATAAAAGGACAAACAACATATTGGAAATAATGGTCAAAATACCAAAATACCCTAAACTTCGAAATTAGTGCAGGAACACCTTTTGTTTTTCAACCCTGGGCAACCACCACGCGTTGCCGTGCGGGCATCACATGCTCCCCTACGACAGAATATTTTGTCGTTGGGAAGGAATATTTGCAGTATATAAATAACAACGTTAGGGAATATCTCGAACAGTAACAAAATATTCCACCTCATTTTACCTTACTCCGATCATAGGTGCCTGCCGCCATCATAATTGCCGGAATCTAGAAAAATGCCGGATTTATGGGAATTTTTTAAATAGCCATGACTCAGTCATTTCTTAACTAAATTTGTTGATCTATATATGAAAATTTATCTAGTCAACACGACGAATTGATTTATGGTAACTAGAAATCTCACCTTGGTCGGAACCAACGAGAAAAACACTAATAAGGCATGGGCTCAAAACAATGACTTCGAACTCTGGCATTGATTTTCAAGAAATTAAAGTTGGATTCATGTTCTTAGGGTCGATAGGAAGGTTTTGATGGTGGTTTGGGTGATCATGTGCTTATTGAAAATTAGTTTGGTAGATTGCTTTTCATGGGTAAAAGAGAGAGATAAGAGAGATAAGTGAGAGACTAAGAGAAAGAAGAAGTGAGGAAAGGGTTCCAGAATTGTAGGGTTGGCCCCATACGACACACATAATAAGGCACAAATAACATTTGTGGAAATAATGGTTAAATTACTAAAATGCCCTTAACTTCCACACTTTGTAGAATCTTCGTTCTAGCTCCGAATTTCGTTCCACTACGCCCACACGTTTCTTTTGACACATATTATCTATGTATGCCAAGAAATGTGGAAAAACATGAAAGCATCTAAAACGTCCACATAAAATTATGCGTAGCCCATCAACGGTCTTTTCAATTTTTTTTTACAAATTAAAAAAAAAAATTAGACGTTGAAAACAAAAACAAGTCATAACAACTACGAAATACGAAATTTTAAAGAATGAAACCGAAGACATGATTTCGCATCCTTCCCCCTTAAAAAAAGCTTAGTCCCCTAAACTCAGTGTATATATAGTTGTGTCAGGCTCGGCCTCATCCCTCAATGTAGAAAGTGCACTAACTCTAGCCATTTGTTGACAACCTCCCTATGATGTGCCAGCTCCACTACTTTGAGCTTCTACTCTTTGTTGACCTTCTCCAGCTATCGACCTCTCTGTTGTCTAGTTCTTTGCTGTCTCGAGCTTGAATGTGCTCTGAATAGCACTCTCTGAGCTGAAGGTGCAACTAAGCCACCAACACTAGTCGTTGCTGTGCTTACACCAATAGTTGTCGCCTCTGGGCGCTCACACATAAAATGACTAACTTAGTCGTAGTAAAAGTATATCCTAGTCCCAAGCAGTTATGTGTACGAAACTCTCCATAAAATGACTTCTCCTTTGCAGAAGTTGCACGTACGTGAGCCTGCATAAGTTGGGTCAAATCCTTAATGGCCGAGAAAGCTTCGTTAGGTCCATCATAATCATGCCTAGGCTCCTAATTTGTACCAGAAGCTCTATCATCATCTGGAAGGTCATCCTAATAGGCCAGGTACCAACATGTGAAGTATTCATTGTACGTTTGACGAATGAAAGATTTCAATGTAAGCAAATAAGTAGGACTCAGGAACGAACTCACGCTATTTATGTAAAGGTCTAGCTACCCCTGACTTACCCAATGTTTCCTCATTCTAAGGTAAAGGTATACGAATCTAGTACCTAAGCTCTAATACCATTAAAAAATTTCATGCCCCGATCCTGGACATATCTACATACATTCAGGATTGACACATGACCTAGGAAAATAGGTGACATGGTAACATATGTACAAGATACAAAATGATATACTAGAACTAATACCCCAAAATAAGCATAATAGTGGCCTCTCTTCCTTAAAATATAAGCAAGTATGTACACCCAGGATACACAAACCTTCTCTAAGTCAAGACATGCCCGTAGGCACACAAAATATAAGTCCAAAAAATAATCAAGGAAGGTAAATGGGTAACCTAGTTGCACCAACTCTCTGACCTCTAAGCTGCTACCTCACCAACTTCTTGTATTTACTTAGGCTTGTCTCCTGCACAGTGAGTCCCTACACAGTGGGAATAGTGCACCGGGCAAAACAATAACCTGGATAAACTGCGAAGCTGGTGTGAGTGATAATAATCTGACGTATATGATAATCATAAAACGGGTCCATTGGTCACAATTCATAAACATTAAATATAAATTCATACTTTAAGGAGTCACAATTCGACTGGAAATCCCTAAGGAGTCACCCAAACAACCAACGACTTTTCTAAACCAAATCACAAAGGATATCAAATCTATGTTCATAAATACGTTGAAAACTAAGGCTAGAGTGACGCAGTTCAGCCGAAGCCTACAATAACTATCCAAGCATGAAGTGGCCCCCCCCCCATAGTGGATTAACTAAGCAAAACCATGCCTGAGAATAAGTAACCAAGTACATAGTGACCCCCCATCGCAAATTAACCAACCACAGTTACTCCTATGAACACTGATAGGCGATGATCACCTATCGCAGATTAACCAAGCATAATCACCCCTAAGTATATATAGCCATACCTAACTAATAAGGATCGCCCATCGCAGATTAACCAAGCACGATCCTAAAATAGTATGGTCCCTCCTTGCCGATTAACCAAACATGATCATCCATGTACCATTGCTACATATGGTGCAGAATTAGTGTCACCTAACCTCATGACACTAAGGTAAATGTCCTCTACTAGCCCTTGTGTTTCTCAAACATTTCAAATAATCACATTTCATAATATAGATCGATGGCGGCATTTAAAAGCAATAATTGAGCATAAAATATATTTTAGAAATCCATGCTATATCCATTAAGTATGCTAGTATTGGAAGTTTCAAAGTAATAACCATATCACATTATTAAAGTCACTCATCTAGAGTTCACACTACATCACCCTAGCATAAATATCGATGCGCTCAAGTACTATCAACTTAGAATTCTTTCAATAAATCACATAATTCTAGGTTCACACGTCCCTTACAAAAATCGAGAATGATTTGAGACACGTTGACCAAAAGTTAACCCTCATTCAATGCAATCAACGGTCGAAATCTACACCTAATCATCTACCACGTGTCATTTCATTTAACCTTAGTTAATTTATTTTCAAAATTGAAAAACTAGCATTTAATGTGAAAGTTAACTAGAGTTAGGTGAAAGGACACATGGCTAATGATTAGGCATATGGTGAACATACATCATAGTTATGGTGGTAAGCAAAAATGCACCCATAGCCTTACAAAACTAGGCTAAAATGGTGAAAGGATGTACGGCTAATAATTATACGCTAGGTTGCGATTGGTGGACTATTTCGTCGCTGAGATGGAGTATTATGTTAAAACTAACGGAGATTCGCAGTATATACTTGATGGCGTTATGGAATATTATGAACAATAATAGAATATTACCCCTCTTTCTACCTTCATGTGGTCACCGATGACTTCTTCCATCCGTCACCGTCACAGTTGTCGGAATCTGAAGAAAAAAAGTCGTATTTCTGGGAATTTTTCAAACAGCCATAATTCACTTATTTTTTAACCAAATTTGGTATATATATGAAAATATATCTACCCAACATGAGGAATTGATTTATTGTAACTAAAAATCTGACCTTGCCAGAATCTATGAGAAAACTACCAAAAAAGTGTCGGCTTAAAATAGTGACTTTGAACTCTCGTTTAGGCACTGATTTTCAAGAAATCAAAGTTGGATTCACGTTCGTAAGGTCAATATGAATATTTGATGGCAGTTTGGGAGATCATTTGCTCGTTGAAAATTGGTTTGGTTGATTATGTTTCACGAGAAAAAAATGAGAGATGAAAGAGACGAGAAAGAGAAGTGAGAGACCGAGATAAAGAAGAAGAGAGGAGAGGGTTCTAGAATTGTGGGGGTGGGCCCCACACGGCACACATAATAAGGCTACAAAAGGAGAAACAACATGTGTGGAAATAATGGTCACGTTATCAAAATGCCCTTGATTTCCAAGCTTTATAGAATCTTCGTTCTAGCTTCGAATTTCATTCCACTTGCGCCCACGCATTTATATCGGCATGTACTATCCACATATGCCAAGAAATGTGGAAAAACAGGAAAGCATCCACGTAGAATTCCACGTAGCCCAATAGAGGCATCTTCATCCTTTTACAAATTTGAGAAATAATTCTAAGCCGAAAATAAAAACGCGTTGTAAAAACTACGAATTGTGAAATTTTAAATAGTGAAATTCGAGGACGAAATTTCACAATTAGGGTTTAGGGTTCATGTAACATCCCACATCGCTCAGGGAAGTGGATCCTTTAAGCTTATATGTATATTCCCATCTCTTCCTACCACGAGGCTTTTTGGGAACTCACTGGCTTCGAGTTCCATCGGAACTCCGAAGTGAAGCGAGTTCGGGCAAGAGCAATCCCATGATGGATGACCCATTGGGAAGTTCTTGTGTGAGTTCTCAGTAACAAAACTGTGAGGGCGTGGTCCGGGCCCAAAGCGAACAATATCGTGCTACGGCGGAGTTGAGCCCGGGATGTGATGGGGGCCCGGGCCGGGATGTGACAGTTCAACCCTAACTTAACTCTCAACGCTTCTATTGACTACTTGAAATTGTAAGGCTTTGAGGAAGTTGGTTCATCATAAAATCAATTTGACAATATGAAAAATAGTCCAACAACTTATAAAAACATGCAAGGTCTGTTCTTTCTCCGATATAAGATTCATGCTTTCAACACGCCTCTCACATGTATCCAACTTTAAGCCTGGCACATGAACAATACAAATTGGGTGATGTGGAACACATGTGGTTGTTGGGCTTCACACATGGGAAACCTTCTAAGATACCATTATGAAGTTGAGGTTTGACCATAAAATTGATTTTGCAATATGAGAAGCAAGCCAACTACTTATAAGCACATGCAAGGTCCTTTTTTTTTCTATGTGGAATTCACACTCTCAACATTTTTCATTAATACATGTCCAAGAGTTTAATCTTCCTTTCTTTTCTGCATTGACACAATAAAATTGCATAAAAGGAAATTTAAGGTCATCCAACGATCAAGTAAACAAGTATAAAAGTTGTAAACTTTTAGACTCAACATGATCCACCACCATCACTTATATATTCTCTAACTCAATCACCTATTATTAGGTGTAGAATTTTATTACTAAAAGCTTCGATGATAATAAAAGTGAAGTTCCTAGATATAAGTTGTTTATTATTTTGTCATATCTCTTATAAGAGACTTTTCTCCAACATGTATAATCAAATTGTAGCAATAAGAGCAATTCCACCCCTTAGGGCATTAATTTCTTAGACAATTGGGCAATTAGCAATTATTGCCTTAGTGAATAGTGATTGCCCGAGTACACTCCACCTCGTAATGAATTGTTTGGACAATTAAAAAATTACTTTTAAAAAATTAATACAAATGTAATATGTTTCATTTCTGATAAGATTTTTAACCAATCCTGTTACTCCACGTGTCATTATCTGAATTACATTTTTATTAGGTTTTTAACCAATCTTGTAGCGGTGTGTGACATTATCCTATATTTGTTTTTGCATCAAATTAATATGGACCGTTTGATTAATTTTCTTTTGTAATCCAACAATCCAGATTGTGCCACATGGGCACAATGGCTCAATCCATTTTTTTTTAAATTTGTTTGTCCATTTTTTTGAATTTTGTTAACCCTTAAAAAAACTGATTAATATCGACCTTTTTCGATTATATAAGTATTAGATACCCAAGGGCCCATGTTGGGTTTGAATTCAAATTTTTTTTAATTGTTGGAAATCCCATGGTCCCAAAATTTCGTCGTTGGAAATCCAGTAGACAGGAAAGGGGCACATGGCTCATGTGCAGATAGGTTGAGTGCGCTATAGCGAGCCTCAGTGCTTTTTTTTCTTGGTTAACACATTCACGCGCTCATGTAGAGTTTGACGCAACAAAAAAAAAATATCATATTGCACTCAGGCACAGGGTCAGGCCAAAATTGACTAACTAGGCCGTCGAGCTATTTTGGGCCCACCATTTGCCTAACTTTTTGGGCTGGGTAGAAATAATTTTTTGAGTTTTAGGGCAATAATTGCCCAATTACCTTAGGTATAGGGTAGACTTGCAATTTTTTTTGTCGAAAATAAAACTTCATTGATGATCGAGAATATTACAACCCTATATAAACAAAGCAAACATAAAACCAAAGTAAATAGGCCCAAGTAATAGGAGAGCTATAACCCAAAGTACATAGGGAGGCCTATACTAACTTAGGCCCAGAAAAATTAAACACAACAAAGCATAACATAAAAAATCCTAATTTCCAAAGCAAGCAGCATCTCGCCGCTACCATAACAGGTATGCCAGTTGCCACCAAGGTCGCCACCAAAAAGGAGAAAACCCGAGAAAGAAGCTAGAGAAAGCAACGCAACACCACAGTAACCCTAAAAAAAAAAAACATGCCAAATAGTAAAGTTCAAAGTGATGAGCCAAATCAAGACACTTGCCTCACCATCCGCAACCACAACTGCAAGGGAAGTCAAGGCAAGTAGCAGAAGGAGGGGAAAGACAAATGGTGTGTGTAAAACACCCTTGTTGAGACGTGAATCGTACTACACTTTGCCTAATTTTGTCGGCTTTGGCAGTGTGTTGGGAGGGATAGGTCTTGTGGTAAGATCAGATCCAACAATCTAAAATCGAAATCTTGGTTATAAGAGGAGAAATATAAGGGATAATAAAGGAGATAAGAGAAGATGGGGTGGGGGTATGCTGATAAAGGGGAATAGGGTTGGTGAGTAGGGATGGAAAATTGAAATTAGAGCTTAGAGAGAGGGTTCAAAAGATGACGAGATGGAGGGAGACTGCAAACTAGAGAAACATGAGCAGCAATGACCGTCGGAAAGGCATGCCAAGGACCTACAAATTGGCAGAGATAATTTGGAGTGGTGGGAGCCAACAAAAAGGTGGGGGAGAGGAAGTGAGCAGAAAAATAGAGATTTGTCGAAAAATAAAGTGGTTGTGGAAAAAAAAAACAATGGATGTGGGAAGCGGGAAGGAGAAATGAGATCGTTGTGGAAGGGGTAGGAGGATAGAGAAAGGGCTAGGAGGAAGAAATGAGAGGATGTCGCCAACCCAAGCCTAAGAAAGGCCCAATGGTGCATGGGTTTGTTGCTAGGGTTTTTGTGCTCTTTAAATCACATTATAAATTGGGAGTAGACTTGCTCTAAGCTACATGAATTTCAATGTAACACATAAAAGATCATAGTGTTGGAGATTTCTACATTTAATCACTCTTTATAATAACAGGCAAACATGAAATTGGAACTTCAATTGGTTAATGATAGGTAAATAATTAGTGATCAGTCAAACCTAGCCATATCACAGTGGCATAGTGGCACAATGGTGGTGGTAATGCTAACATAAGATAAATAACCACAAACACAACTTAACAACAAACAATTTGGTATTATTCCAATCCATTCTCCTCTCGCCTCCATCAGCTGACAATTATAAACCCAAATTTATATCCAAAAATGACAAAACAGGTAGATTTTGGGACTCTACTTAGTCTCCACATTTCGTTGATGAAAGATGAGAAGATTAATGACTACACATGGTGTACACAAGAAGCATTGCAACTCTCCATTAGCGTGGGCACCACCATTTTTAGTAAGACTAGTGATAGAATAATGAACTTGACGCGCTACGGGAAAGTGAGGTATACACGCACCATGAAGTAAAGAAGAAGGATTAGTTTCAAAGCAATTATTCAGTGATCCTGAAATATAGTCACGCGATGTCTTGTATATTATTTTATTAATATAACATTAAAAAATCATCAATTTTATCATCTACCCTTGTTTTAACATGTAGAGTTGTGCTCCAAATACATATAAAAATTTCTTTTAGTTTTGAATGAAGGAGTAAACTATTTGCCCTAATGAATGAAGGGCTTTCATGTGAATTTAAAGCAATTCCAACTATTAGCAAAGGGCAAGAGCTTGTGAATGCCCCTTAACCTCAAAAATGTCCTCTAGCAAACCAAAAATCAGAGGGCAAATGGTGGGCCAAGTCAAGCCCAACCAATGCCCATGCAAGATATGATTAATTGTGCGTTTGCTGGTTTGGCATGATGTCAGCCACATTTCACCTTTTTTTGTTTTTGGCATGTGTGAAATTGGGTTCTAGGTGGAATATCCTGCAAATAAAAATTAACTTTGCATAGTAGACTAGTCAACTAGTTACAAGTTAGTCAAAGATATAAAGTGCAAATGTAATAATGAAACATAACTATCCAATACGTTCAACTAATCGGAGTCTGCCCACATTAGTTTCACAACAGTAATTCATAAGCTTGAACACATTTACACATTATTTCATTATGCAAACAGTAATAACAAAGCAATTATGAAATAAAATATGCCAGATTGAGTAGTCAAGCTCACTAGTCAACTAAGTACAGATTCGTTAGTTAATCAAATGCAAATCTACGAATCGAACTTAGTTCACTATGAGTTATCTTAGTCAACAACAAATTAGTTCATTGCTCATAATATGCAGTGTAAACTTAGTCTCTAACATAAGAAGTTTTTGGCTGGAAAAACCCACATCTGGGTTAAAAAATCGAGGACTCTCCATTAATTCCAATCCATTAGTGAAATCAAGATTCTTACAAAGTAACCACACAAGCTCAATTCTTAGATCCTAATTTATGGAGCAGCTTTACCTTTGTGCAACATTGCCTTACACAAGATGGATTCATTCAGTCTTCACGAAGTGGCAGCGTCTCCTTAGCTCTTCACATTGTGGCATGAATCCAAATCAATTTATGCAAATAATGTTATGATGAAGTTGATGCAAAATTGGATTCGATGTCTAGTCAGTTTCACCAGTCAAACACTTGAAAGATGAAACCAATGTGAATCTAAAAAGAGGTCAGTTTAAAGATTTGAAACTTGAAAAACTTGACCACCAAATAAAAACAAAACCATGAAGACAATGCTACCCTAGTATGCAGTGATTGGTTGTTTGATGTATGAACATGGTTTTGTGGCTAAGATTTTAATAAAGAACACAAGAGGTAGCTCAAAGCTAAAATTAACTATTTTGTGAAAATGCATAACTCCTAGCCAAAACAAATGAGCATAGAAAACGAATTTAAGCAAGTAATTTCAAAGATAGGTTTAGAAAATGAAGAACATTACCCATAAAATATGTTTGATGCTCCTAGGAGATATGAGATGGAGATGAAAAATAAGGCTTTAAAAAAATTTCCAATCTCAAACCCCAAAAACAAATGAACCCTAGATTTAGCTTTTAAAAAGGACTTGATGTTCAGACAGAAAGAGGACTAGAAAAGTCACGTGTCATATGCAAAATCAATTTTAAAAGATCTAGGGCTTAAAAACACTCTCAAGAAAAAAGTTGTCAGAAAGCCCATGTGGGTTATCTTAAAGTGTGTGCCCATGTCGCGTCAAAGCAGCTAGAAGTTTTGACGAGACAGAACCACTAGACAGAACGAATTGGAAATAATGTCGTGAAATGCATATGTATGAACAAACCTTTGATAAGAGAAGTTAAGCTCTTGAAATGATATTTCCAGTAGCATGATCTCAAAGTAGCATTTAAACCCTAAATCTAACTAGACCATATGTGGTATAATTTACAGCATTTAACAAGGAAAACTAAACAATAAAACTAGACTTCACAGTGTGCATTGCAGGTTTGATGTGGGCAAATGAAGCTCATGTGAGGCTGAGCCCACAAAAAAAAAAAAAGTCTCAACTATTAAGCCATGTGACGTGATTTCAACCTTTTGATCTTCAACAGTCAAGATATCTAACCTTCTAGTATTTTCATAATTTTAAAACAAAAAAAACATTTGAAAATTGAAAAAAAATTGAAAAATTCAAAATTATTATCTATAAAACTACAAAAAAAAACAGTTATATATTATTTTCTATATATACCTAATCATCATCTTCATTTTCACATAAAAAATCTAACCCGTTCATGTATTAATAAATAACATAATTGTGCGTTAAAAAATAAAAAAGTATATTTGTGGCTTGATCGTTCTTTTACCCTTGTTCAACGAGTGAAGTTACAAAGTTTAACCCGTCCGTCTATTATTAAATAACATAATTGTGCGTTTTAAAAAAAAAAAATTTGTGACTTATCTTTGTTCATACCCTTGTTCAACAAATGAAGTTGCAAAAAACAATTACTTTTCAAAATAAATAGTAAAGACAAATTAAATGTCATTGTCCATGCCTTTGTCCTCTCAGTCCCACAACGGGTGGATTGCTCTCAAGACTCACAAACCTACAAAAACTAGAGAACAAAAGTCTTTATAATCTCACTCTCGCTTTATTGTCCTATGTCTCTCCTCCTATTAAATATGTTATATTGCCCTTCGGCTATGTGATTATTAGAGTGAGGGAGGGAGTGAGAGGTAGAGAGGAACCCACCTCCTTCAGTTGGCTTTCTAGGAAACATGCTGAGGAAGGGTTTGTAGGGAGAGAGAGTGAGTTAAGAGGAAAAGATAAAAAGAGGCTCATCAGTACTAGCTCTGAGAGAGAGAGAGAGAGAGAGAGAGAGAGAGAGAGAGAGAGAGAGAGAGAGAGAGGAGAAGAAGAAGAGAACTAGAGAAGAGAAGGGGATGGATGGATATGGATCCATGATGATGATGAGAGAGAAAGGTTACTGGGCACAATAGCAACAACAGAAAATACACAGCAAAGGTCGTTGTTGTTATTAATTTGTTATTGCATCTCTCTCCCTCTCATCAGTAGAGAGGAGATAGGTTATGCTTGGTGTTGTCTAATTCTGCTATTCTCTCAGTTTGGGGTTTTGGGGGCAGCCCCCACCCACAATTACAACAACAAGCACAACCAAAAGCAGAAATAGAAACTCTCCATCTGTTTCTGATCAGAAATAAACCAACTTTTTCTTCATAAAAAGCCAAACGAGTGACAGTGGAAGCCGCAGCAGCAACGGAACCACCAGTGACAGCACCGCCACTATTCCAATTACATATATATATATATATATATATATTTATGTAGGCATATATTCACACACCCAACACAACTCTCTCTCTCTCTCTCTCTAAATGAACCTAGCAATAGCTTTATTCTCACGTCGATACAACAACCATCTGTTGCGCCAAATCTGATCAAATTTCAGACACACAACTTTTTCATACAAACACATAACACCCACACATAGATTTTCTCCCTCTCATCCTCCTCCATCACATATATATATATATATATATATATATATATATATATATATATATATATGTGTGTGTGTGTGTGAGAGAGAGCTCAGAAGAAGGAAGGAAGAACAAGTGGATTAGAAAATTTGAGAAAAGGGTGTAGGTTTGAGCTGGGTTACTTAATTCAGTAGTTGTGGCTACTACAAGGAGGCTGCCTTCCGATTCGGGTGCATTTGCAGATTGGGTGGGTTCATCTTCCTCCAACAACTCCGCTGCCACAGGGCGGCCCACGACTCACCATCCCGACATCGACGTCCTCTCCCTCGGCTTCAATGCGGGGCCCGCCGCCGCTGGACCCTCCTCCGCCTCCCCTTCCACCATGTCCATGTGGTCCTCCGCCCCTTCCAACAGACCCCTCACCTACGGCCACCTCCCTCCCGAGATGGCCGGCATGGTCGGCCTCCGCGACGTCTTTGTCGTTGCCCCAGCCGCCGCCTACCACCACGGCCACGACCCCAATCTCCTCTCCTCCTCCTCCGACCATCACCACTCCATCAATGCCTCCAACAACCCCGCACCCGCTCTTGGTGTCGGCGTCGGTGTCATTCCTCTTCTCACAGCAACCCCTTGTCTCGCCCCACCTAATATGTCAAATGTCGATGACGATGACGAAGACACTCACACACCTGCGGGTATGAGCATGGGAATGGGAATGAGTATGAGTATGATGAGTGGCGGCCATCAGCGCAACAACAGAAGCTCCTCAGCAGCAGGAGGGGGAGGGATTCAATTGTGGCAGCAGAACCCGCCACATTTCTTCAAGAAAATTCATCATGAGGCCGCCGCTACTACTAATCTAGGCGGGATCCACTTAAACCAAGATGGAGGTGGTGGAGGAAGAGGCGGTGGTGGCGGCGGGGGAGGGAATAACATTATGAACGCTGGGTCTGCTGCTGCATCGTCGGGGTCGTCCACCATGACGTGTCAAGACTGCGGGAACCAGGCCAAGAAGGATTGTACGCACCGGCGGTGCAGGACGTGCTGCAAGAGCCGGGGTTTCGACTGTGCGACTCACGTGAAGAGCACGTGGGTGCCGGCGGCTCGGCGCAGGGAGCGGCAGCTCATGTCTGCAGCGGCTGGTGGTGGGGCTGGGTCTAATTCTGGGTCTACTTCTAGTGCCAAGAAGCCCAGACTGGTTGGCGCCTCTCAAACCACTCCTTCTCACACTTCCACTTCCAACACTACTCCCCCTAGAAGCTACGACACTAGTTCTAGTCACCAAGGTTCTTTAATTCACCTCTCTCTCGAATCATATATGTGTGTGTGTGTGTGTGTGTGTATTATTTGACTAGCTAGGGTTTTGATTCATTTGTTTTATTTCCCCAACAAAAATGTACCATCTTATGTATAATTTATGCATACAGATGCTGGTTTCAAAGATCCACTGCCGGGACAAGTACGTGCCCCAGCGGTTTTCAAGTGTGTTCGAGTGACTGCCGTGGAGGACGGCGAGGATGAGTACGCATATCAGGCCGTTGTCAAAATTAACGGTCATGTGTTCAAAGGCTTCTTGTATGATCAAGGAGTTGATGGTAGAGAAGGGTTTCCTGACATCTCTGAATTGCATCTGGGGGGTGGTGGCACTACTAGTGGTGGCAATGGCGGAAGAAATGGGGCTTCTTCTCCGATTCTTGACCCGTCGGATGTTTATGCCGCGTCTGGTGCAGGATTGCTGGGAGGTTCAAACTTTGGTAATCCAATAAATTGATGATATACTGTGGATTTATTTAATTAGGTACCCCCTACCCCTTGTGGTTTGGAAGGAACATCATTGTACTTGTCTAACTTTTCTTCCTACTATATATATGTTAACCAGTTGTTAATATTTGAAACTTGGATTCTACTAACATGTCTATAACTCGTTTAATAACCATTTTGTTTTCATTTTTTCTTTTTTTGAAAAATGAAAAATCATTTGTTACCAAAAATCGATAGCTACATTTTTCGAATTTTCAAATTTTTATTATAAACCAAACAATTATCAAACGAGTGAAAGCTGAAATAGTTATCAACTAGGCCCTTAATTTCTCCCCTTCATTGTTTTCAGATTCACGGTTTCTAACTTTCTAGTTTCTATTTGGTTGCATTTGCATAAGATGCACTAGGTGGATTATAAGGGAGGCTAAATTTGTAAACAAAATCTTGCAAACTAAATAACATGGAAGTTGATGATTGGATTGTTATTTAAATGTTGATTAACATGTTTAATCTATTGGTGACACATCATTTAATTTGCGAATTTAGTTTACCTAGCACTACTCACATAACAAACTACATTTTAAGATAAAAATACCATTAATCGATTCCCGTGGTATTGGTGTCATTTCATTTTTAATCTCTTTTCCTATATATAGAAGCTGCATTTTGCTTTCTTCTCATCTGCCCTCTTGTTCTTTTCCTTTCATTAAACTTTGCTTGTCAAAGGTGAAATCTACAGTGTAAAGTATTCTCTTAATTATTTTTCATAAGCAAAGAAAAAGTAAAGAAATTATATATCCAAATAATTGTGCTAGACCTGGTATTTATTATTCCAGCTATATATTTTCGATATTAGGGCCAAATTAATATTTTCACTGAAGTAGCAGATTTTCTTTCCTTCCCTATATATATATATATATATATATTTGAATAATGCTATACTAAACATCTATTTATACCATTAGTTGTACCATCTCTCTAGTAAAGATAAGACCCTCCAACGCATATGGGTCTCATCTCTATCAGAGAGTTGGTACACTTGATGGTAGGTCTAGATTTTTCATGGATCATCAAGGGTAGAAGTAAATGTGGGAAATGGTAGACTTGGTAGTGCTACTTTTTAGCATGAGGGAATGAGAGTAGTTGTAATGTTACCATCATTTGTTACCAAAGAAGAAAAAGCATTTTATACATGTCCTTTTCCATTCACTTTACTACTTTTAGAATCTCCCTTCACTGTTTTTGGACAATCGTGCATTTGCTTGCGTCCATCAACATTATATGTCACTTGTTTCTCCTTTTTATTCTTGTATGCCAAATTCTTCTTAAATATGTGTGTGTGTATACACAAATTCTAATATATTACTTTTTCTTCCAACCTTTATATTGTTATTTTATATGCTACTCAATTTCCATGTATATTTGGTCCCTTATATATGGAAATGATACTTTTCCTCCTTATACATTCATGTTTAATCATGTCAAGTTGTATCCGTTTGATATATTCAATACAATTAATAAGGACGCATTAGGATAAGAAAAGGGTACGTGGTTATCGTGTCCTTGATGTATACATGTGTGCTTATTAGGAGGAACAAAATTTTGCTTCAAGGGATGTGAGACAGACTGTCAATGCACAACCGATCGATTATTGGTTGTCTCACATCTTGTGAAGGGGATCTCACCCCATAAGTTTAATTTGTACTTCTCTTTTTCTTTTTTAAAATTTCGGATCATATATATGGCACTAGTTAGGTAGTACAATATTCTTGCACAATAGTGATCTTTATATGAATTTTACAGAAAAAAACATTCTGTATTCTTCCTCCATTGAATGCTTGCTAAAAGATTAATTTCTTCAATTGTGTATGTTTAATATATATTTGTGCTTAATTAGCAGGATAAGTGTTATCCAGAATGCTTATTTGGTTTCTTGTGATTGACGCTACCGTACGTAGATTTGGGTGATTTGTTTTGTTTTAGTTGAAATTAATGTTGCATACAAATGTTGACTAATGTTGATTAATTAAGGGCTAATGAAGGAGGGTGTCTAAATTCAATGCTTATTACTTAGATTTTCTCTTTCTCCCACATGCTGTCCCCTTTGCTTGTCTGAACTAATATATATTACTAGATTGGTTTAATCATGTGGATTTCGTTCACATTCATTTTTTGTTTTATATTAATTCTTACTATGCTGCACATGATCACCTCTTCTAAGTATAATCACCTTAATTATGTGACATGCCCAGTTTTGATTAGCTATTCCTCTATACATGTAATACATATATATATATATATATATATATATATATATATATCTTCTTACTGCTATTCCTAATATATATTTTGTATTTTGTTATTTTTCCTTAGTCTCTCTTGGAACTGAATTTGGGAGCTCATATCGATATTAGGTATCCAAGAAGTGAAAAATGATTGATTGGAAGTTTTGTTGATGAGTGAATAACATATTAAATTTGTATTATTTTGGCAAGTAGTCATCTTCGACTCATTGCGTTCTGAGTTCAAACCCTTCCCCCTCCCTCCTTTTAGTATAGCTTTGAGTAAAGTTACCGCTTGAAAAATAAACTATTGATTCACATTTATGATCTTAAGTTATTTATAGCTTAACTATGTATTGTATTTATGAATACCTATTGTTATTCTTTGATCTATCCTAATGCTAAGTTGCTAAAACCACTTAAATCATGTAAAGTTTTTTTGTTATTCTTTGTAACATTTGTCCCGTCTTCTTGTTGGCTGCATTAACATACATCATATACATATATGTATATCTATCTGTATATATGTCATTTTCCATATAGAAAAGCATTGTAAATGTTTGTTTATTTTCTACTACTAACTGTGCAGTACCTGAACTGTATTATTTTTTTACTTATTCATCCTTCAGATCCATGCACTTCATATATTTGCAGCTCATGATTTGATTCATAAATGTAAGTTGGAAAAAAATCATTATTGTTTATCTTTGCTACACTCTTTCTCTTTGTGCTTGTTCCATGATTTATTTCCAATCATTTTGCTTATGTATTTATTTAATTAATATAATATATATCAAGGTGATGATGAATTAAATCATTTCTACTTGTAAGTTGCAGTTTTGTGTGTATACCTCTTCTAGAAGCTGTCCTGCCCATTCTTTTTAGTACTGGTACTGAAGTACCTTTATAAAAAGTGAGAATAAAAAAAAACTGAGCTCAAAAAAGTGTTTGGTAAACACTTAAAAACACCTTATTTTCACAGTTTTGGGTGAAAAAAAGATGAAAATGTGAAGCAACAAAAATGAGTTTATTCTCACAGCACAGTAGAAACATTTTTTTTTTCAAAGTACAGCAATACCAACCAGCCCTTAATCAATTAAGAAGGTTTTTTTTTTTTTTTTGAGAAACCCTATATTATGTCCTCTCTAATATTTTCCATGAGATGAGAATCGGATGAGGATGCTCTTTGGATACTCTATATGTGGGGATTTTAGGGATTAATTCATTTTAATTGTTCATTGTACATTATGCGATCAGTTTTTGTTAAGTATTATTTGTGTTCAATTTTAAATAAAAAATTCAAAATAATTTTTGGCTGCAAGATGACTTATTAACGGATAGAATGAACTTATCTCCTACTTCATGAGAACCTAGCTCCGTTCTTTTCCATTTGGCCCCTTTCTTCGGTTGTCTAGCTAGGGTTTTGTTTTTGGCCCTTATTCGTTGGGATTGTCCTGTCCAGGGTTTGATTTCGGCTTCATGCATGTATCTTTGCCATTTTTAGCTAAATCATATATATGCACGAGTATTTCTGTAGTTGCTCCATGAATAATACTTGCGTCCAGGAGATTTACTGAGCATGTCATGCTCATGCATGTATTCTGTAATTAGGGTTAAGATGGTACATATGGTGCTGGGTTTTGGAAAGAAGAAATTAACTGGCTAGAGCTAGCTAGGGTTGTGGCTAGAATATTGTGCCATAGTGCGCATTTATAATAAATATTATTCTTTAGTAACTTAACTTAATGGAAATATAGTAACCTTTTGTCTGTTCTCTGTTGTTAAAAATAAAATAGAAAAATTGTTGAAACCTCTCTTTCGCCCATAGTTTTGCTAGTTGAGTTCCTATACACCCCCAAGGGCCCCTTTGATGGGATGGATGAGAATGGGTCGTAGAAACAGAATTGGACTGTTATGGATTGCTTAGGTTTTGAATCTCAGTTCATTGTTTGCTGAAACGTTAAGCTAGATGAGATTGAATTGGACTTAAATCTAGTCCATTATTCGGTACACGACTGTATTGGACTCAAAAAGTTTCTTTGTTTTTTTTTTTTTTTCATTAATTCAGTATCATATATAATTAATCAAAACAATAAAACAACCACAAATTTGGTAATAAGAAAATCATATGAAGATACATACATTTATATAGTCGTCCAGAAAAGTACAATTTTTGGAAAATAAAAAAGTCCAAATTAAATTCTAACATTAACAAAGTTAAATTTCTTAAAAATCTTACTAGAAAATTTAACAAAATTCAAATTAAAATACAACATAAACAAAATTACAAATTTTAAAATCCAACTAGAAATATAAAAAGCAACTACATCTAAATCACAAGCTCTATCTTCGCCTTCATCTAGTGTCTTGAACACACGCACTTTTGCTGAATCCGTGAACAAGTTAAGTAATATGATCTACAATAAAAAAACCCCATGTTTTTTAGCTCTTCTCCGACAAATTATGATCATCATCTTCACAATACTCCTTCAACCCATCAAACAACTTTAGCATTTTAAAATCATGACCCCCCACCATATTCTTTAGTACACTAGCAATTTTGCCCAAGCCATCCAAAATTTTGTTTGGCCTTTCTCTTTTCCTACTTGTAGAAGCGGATGATGAATCAGAATGAGCTTGAGTTGCTACTTTAGTTTGATGACTCCCTTCTAACCCAATGTTAGTTTCAGATGCATCCACATCTTCATCATCATCATCATCCATAACCATCTCCGAAAGAGCTAAAGTTGTTTTTCCAGTTGCGCGATCCTGGCCAAATATATACAAAAACCTTTCTAACCTTGGAAAAGGTCTATCTCTCCATTCATTAACGTATTTATGTACCTACGACAGAAAATATAATAATACATCCAACATTATAACAAGGTCACATATATAATGACAGTATAAACAATTTATTTGACAGAAAAAGGAAGTGAATAATAAATAGGCAGGCCAGGTCCCATTAGAAGCACAATTACTTGTTTTTAATGAAAAGAAAATGGTATGAGCTTTCCATGCATCATCACTCTCTCAACCTCGACACACTTCTTCTCTTCATTCCAACCAAAGCCACTTAAGACATGACACTTGCGTTTGATCACCATCTAACCAAATCATCAATCTTTTCTCATATCCTACGATGCATGGACACAGACACGGACATGAGAATATGACACGGGAATACATCAAAATGAAACTGATCATAGCTACTTAAGTCCTTCGTTCAAACATAGAGTTGGAGACCATTACCAATGTGGTTCCAAAGCAGGATTATATAATTGTAATTCCGACAGAAATTATCCTCAAAACACGACTGTGACCAAGCAAGAGGCAGAGGAATGATAGTTTAAATTATATAAGAAAAAGGAAAAGTATTTCCGATACAACAGTTGAATTATATACCAAATTCAAGCATGTTGTACTTGATACAATATCAAATTGTATACGATTTAAGCTCAAATACAAAAATGGAAGCAAAAAGGACGCACAATATCAAATTCAAGCATTTTATATGTACATATAGAATGTAGTCAGGGAAGTTAAATTACATATAAAAAGTAGAAAGAAAATTAAACCTCAATACTCATTTTCTTTAAGCAATGGTATTGCGATTCTTTTCTGTATTTACTACTAAAACTAATTAACAGAACATTAGCATAGCAAGCTTAAGCTCCTTGTGAACGTTACTTGTGCCCCTAATGAATCACGTTCAAGCTTAGGCTTGCCACTATATAAAGGCACAACCATCAACTATATATGGAGAACTAAATGGTTCTCCTCCTAGAAAACTGGAGCATTTGCAATCATTTTATCTACTAAGTCCTAAGTTAAACATTGGATAGCAGTTGGCTCACACAAGAACCTCTCTTTGAATGAAAGGATATCGTTAATATTATATTTTGAAATTAAAAAGAGAGTGAGTGTGTAGTGACTTGAGCACAGTTGCTTCCAATTATGGTAATGCTTTCACTTTCAGGAATGTTTGATTGCCTTGAATTGCTACTGAAAAGAAATGCCAAAATATTTGAATTGGAAAAGCATCAATGCAATGCGCACCATTGGAAGCATCGCACACCTTTATTCATGGATTCCAGGCTTCTTACAACGTTTTAGTACTTAAAATATGCATTTGTCTTAAAAGCTATTGGAAAAAGCAAAGAAAAGACACATGGAAAATAGACGAAAAAGTTGCTTGGTTCATTGGCACTTGATTAAAATCACCGTCCAAAATAATTTATAAAGCAAGGTTTGAGCTCTTAATTTCAATTTCTTTTCATTAATTGTTTTTCAATCTTATATTGAACGAAAATTGACTAGAATAGCTTCCAATCGTATAGTAGGGCGGAACTTGACAAGATTTAATGAATTTAAGGACTTCTCATATGAAGGAGAAGGCGTTGGAGAAGGTTGAAGCTTGGCCTTTGCTTCCCATGGAGGCGTAGTTAGATCTTGATTTAGTTTGAAGAGAAAATTACTAGTCATTCGGAGAACCATAGAATCAAGTGAGATGGTATCTCGCTGATTTAACAGATCAGAAGATCGTCGACTAGCCTGATGAAATGAGGAAATAGCAAAGAGAACAGGAATATGAGGTATGTGGAAATTGTATTCATCTAAAGTGAAACGGACCAAATAAACAAGGGCAAGGTTTGCCATCAGGGTAAAATAAAAAACTCATTACTTGGGCCAATTTTATTAAACTGGTTTGACGTTAGATTTGTTTTTACCATTAAATAAAGTTATTCAAATAATTTTGGTTAAGATTGAAAGTTTTTGAAACATGTTTGATTAGTTTTCCTAAAAATAAATTTAGGGACAATTTTCTAAATCCACCCATTACTCTCTATCATTCAAAATTGTACTCGATAAAACTACAACGACCAAAACAGAGATGAAGGCAATAACACAGTGGCCAAAGACGCATTTGACCCTCTCTAGTTTTACAGCTATCACCAAAACCTTCATTATTTCATATCAAAGCTTGCATTCTACAAGAAGATAACATCCATCACTATTATCATAAATCATTTTCATTAGGGGGCTCAATAGTACACTAGGACACGCTGACGTCACGAAGCTCTACTTGGGCAGCCGCTGCATTAACGGCATCCAGAACATCCATCTTTCCCCTGCTCACTGCTTCATCAACTGGAGTCCTTTCGTAGCTGAAGATAACAACGCCACAACCGTTGTTATGGTAAACTGTGTATAAACTTGTTTTTTCAAATAAGTTCAGGGTTTAGTTAACGTGCTACAATGCTTACCTGTTTAATACACTAAGATTTGCTCCTGCTAAGATCAATTTCTTAACCACCTGCAAAGGCAACAACGTTAAACAATGAAGTGGCACAAGTGAATATAACTGCGCCCACTGCCTAGCAACCAAAATAATAACCTCAACATGTCCATTCAGGCAAGCCCAGTGTAGAGGTGTATTCATCTCCTCATTTGTAGCATTCAGATCCTTACACGAGCAATACAAACTAATTAGAATTTACCATAACGACATATCACAACTAGAAGATGGACAACACGCAGTCAATCTTTTCCAATACTTCACGTCTTCGACCACTTTTCCTAATTGACCTTAAACATTATTACATATCATTTTAAATAAGTCACAACCGACCTTGGGGAGTTTAGTTTGGACGATTATGCATCAAACATAGATTAAAAACCTTGAATTAGCTTGACTAACTTTCTGCATTAAGAAGCCAATCAATAATTAAATACACATCCGAAAATGTATTCTTACGATGAATGCTCATCCAACAAATGGTCAACTTTTATGATGAAAATTGACCTGTTTCATTCTTTCTTTCTTTCGGAGCTAGCTAGTCATACTCATGGCATAAGATCAGATTGATGATATTATCTCTAAATCAATTACATGCTATCCATGTAAAACACTAAGTAAATAGTTAAAACCATTATCCCCACTTCAATCAATCAAAAGAGTATCAAAGTAAAAAACCTCACCACTCCTCTGCTGATTAGATATACTCCACAATCTGAAGATGCCCATTAGCAGAAGCCATGTGTAGTGCTGCAGTTAAACCAAAACTAATTCAAACACAGTTTTGCATTCGCTTGCAGATGACCTATAGCTTAATTATCACTAACTATAACAATTAAAAATGGAAAAAAAAATAAACATTCACATCAAAGTCTTGAAATTCAACTTAGAAGTACTTGTTTTTGCGAGCATAAATTATATTAGCTTCCCTGTATGAATGTCATAATCTACAAATCCTTGACCAAGAACCAAAAGAAGATGACGGCAGAAAACTAAGCCTAACAAATAATAATTTCTCACTTAAAGCTTTACAGTAGCAACATGACATATTAAAAACCATCAATTTCTGAAGGCTTTGTTACGCTTTATTAATTCTTATCAAGGAATGAAATTTCATTTTGGTCAGCTGTTTGAACTAGTTTAGAAACCATAAACATCTCAGAAGCAAGGAAATAATAGAATTTGGAAATTTGTGAAAGGAAAAGAAGAGGATATTCGTTGCATACTGCATAAACACAAAATCTAGCTCAGCATATGATAAATTTCAAAGTAACTAACACGCCTCCTTAATTGGGAGGACATACACTAATAATCAACCCAATAACAAAAATCTCAGCCGAAGCCAAAAGTAAAGCCACTTATCCAAGAAACAAAGGAATATTCACTGCCACATGTCAAATGTCAGTTAAAGTCCTGTTAGGGAAGAAAAGAAGAACCGAAGGAGACGAAGTCTGCAAAGAAGAATAAGGAAGAGGGAAGGACGCAACCCATAACTAATGCAACATTGAACCAGAAAGATGACTTAAAATTCTAGCTTTTTGTGGTGTCCTTGGACTTTGGAATCTACTGTTCAAGAGGTGTTACTGATTCACCCACATTTAAGAAGGAGTAGAGGGATCATCCCCTTTCTTTGAAAAACAAGACTTTATCTACAAAGAAATTATACAATAAAAACAAGACTATCAAATAATCCACCTCTTCAACCCTCACATTCTCAAATATCCTAAGGTACCGTATAAAGGCTAATGGTGTTGCAATGGCGGAGGCTTTGGCTATTTTGCATGGGTGCAAGCTGGGGGCTAGTAGAGGGTGGGACTTGATAATTGTGGAATCAGACTCACTCGAATCAATTTCTTGCCTTAGAGATTTGGCAAGGAAGGGCAGTTGGGATGCTTTTCCCATTCTTAGGAAGTGTTCCAGTTTGGGATCGGTCTTCCAAGATTGCCGATGGTCTTGGATCCCAAGACAGGCCAACTTGGCTGCAGATTCCTTGGCGTTGCGGCATTGTAGGGAAGCATGTGACTTAATCTGGGTCGATAGACCCCCATCTTCCCTGGTTCATGTTTTGTGTAATGATGGGCTTCCTTGCCCCCCTTGATTGTTTTTGGTAGTGTGAGAAGGGGCACTTTAGCATTAGATGCAGAGTCATGATTTTCTTTCTACCTTCTTGCACTACTGTTTCTGTAGCTGGTGTTTGTGCTTGTTTGCCTCGTTGTAGGCCTTCTTGTAATCTTTTGGCATCTTTGCCCGGATATTGCATTTCCAGTTTACCAAAAAAAAAAAAAAAACACCTAACTATTTTCTGATGAAATGGAAAACCTAAGATAAATTAGGTTTTGAGATCCCTGTTCTTCCAATACTACTCCTGCATCTCTTCAACTTCTCTACCTTCTTCACAAGATTTACAGATTGTTATCAATGTTATCAAACCTCTGACTCTGAGGGTATATAAAAGTGACCTTACCTGCTGAATCTCAAATATGCTATCCATAGAAATATTTTTGAGATTTTCGTAAAGCACTGCCGATGGCAGATCATAGCTCTCTGTTCGTTACAGTATCAACCTTATGGACAGCAACTAGTACAAGAACTAAGAAAGGAAGAAAGAAAGGGCCACTATCCACAGCTAGTCGTGCGAAAGCAAGGCCTCTGGATGGGTGATTTGATCCAGTCCAAGTTCCAACATTATCATACAAGTGATGATTCCCAGGAAAGCATACAAACAAAGGAAGAACAAAAAAAACGCGCGCACATTAAAAGAAGTAGATGAAGCCACAAAGTGGCATCGCATGTTGAATCTGTTAATTCCTTAAACCAACAATAGAAAATATGAATAACCTGTTCGGCCGTGGAGATCCTTAGAATCAAGAGAAAGACGAGCAGATTCTAAGCTTTTAAGATCATCCATGTCATCGTACCTAGCAGCCTGCCACCATCTCAAACTACAAATCTTTATCGTAAAAGAAGGATCTATATCTCTAATAAATATCTTAATGCACAATCAGACGCTTTGGAGAAGGGAGTTGGGTACCTCCAGCAAGGCCTCTACCCTCTCCAATGATGCCGTTTCGACTGGAGAATCACCAACTTTATCTCTCCCTTCCCCCATTTGCCACCGCCGCTACAAGAACAACACAATCGCTTCCATTAGCTTAAAAGTTTAAAACCCAAAACCCACCGCATAAATACAACCACTTCCATCAGCTTAAACCCTAATTCAAACCTGAATTCAACTTCTAGAAGAGGAATGAAAGATTGATTTATCAGCAACTAAATGGACAAAAATACCACAGCTACTGGATATAAAAACAAAAGAATGAGCAAAACCAAATAGGATTGCTTACCCAGCAAAAGATGGTTTGGTAGCGTCAAGGAGTGTGTGGATGTTTGTTTCAAGATAAATTCGGTGGCAACTCGGTTATAATTGGAGAATTGGTTCCTCAGTTATGGTCGAATTTAAGTCCCGTCCTTCAACTTTTCACAATATGGACAATTCGTTATTAACTTTTTTTTATTTTTAACAAACAATATTTTCTACACTAAGGGGTGGGAGAAGTGGGCTAAGCTTTACAATAAGCTAGTAATAATGTGATTTAAATTCGCATTTAGCGATAATCGAACCTAAAATTCCTCACTTACAAATGAAGAGGTACCATAATACAAAATGACAACTCTAATGATTGAGTTAAAACCTACATTTTATTTTTAAAACCCCCAAATCTCTTTCAACAATTAGGCCAAAATTTAAATTTGGATTAAAACTTAAATTTTGGTAGATTTAGCTCAAAAATAAGGCAGGTTATTGGTAGGTCCCCCACGATGGAGATGAATGCACCTAGAAATTGAAGACTACTACGACCCAGACGAGCTCCACTTTCCTGCACACGGCAAAGCTGCAGTGGGTGAGACCCACCGCTGACAGCTTTGTCTGCCACCTTATCTCATCTCAAAGCCTATTTTGTAATCTAACAGCTATAAAGATTGGGTTGTTGGTTGATACAGCGTTCATATTCAACTTTTTATTTTAAAATATAATTCCTAAATACATTAATTTAAAGGCTGTGATCAAATTTAACGGTAAAAAAAGATCTAACTGTCCAAATTAAATCCAATGGCTAATATAATTTAAAAAATTATTAAATCAAAAATCACCAAAAATTGTAGCATAGTTAATATTTCTTTCCCACATGACTATAAAGAGCTTCGAGGGTAGGCTACAACTTCATCTAGTCTGGAGTTGAGCGCCGTGTAGGAAGACTCGTCCTACAATTTTGAATGTTTTGCTTATATACAAAGTAAAATTGGATCGTTCGATCACTTTTCAGTCATCTATTGAATGATAAATCACTACAAGTAAAGGAGACACACGATTTAAATAAAAAGGATCTAATATTTAAAATTTGTATCTAAAATGACTTGAAAAGTAGAAAAAAAGACCAGATAATTTGATCATTATGTGCAAATCCATTTTTTATGAGAGACTAAATATTATTAGGTTAAATGTTCATAAAATAAATTATGATAACCTACATAAATTTATTTATTTTAAAAAATTACTAAAATCAAATTTAGTAATTTTTTAAAATAAGGGTCACTGAATCCTGCCCGGACTCTCTCTTCCACTTTTACCTCGTAAGTTTGTGTCATCATCAACATCGTTAGGAATTAGGTTGGCGGTGAAGTCTTGGCTCGCTCCCCCTCATTCCAATCCAAAGTTTGAGGCCTGGTAACCTGGTTAATCACTCAGTCCATTTGGACTGGCCATTACGGTTTGGGTTGGGAGATTAGTCCAACCGAAATCTTCACTGTTCATCTCCCCTTGAAGATTGGAAGAGGATAAATCCGAGGTAAAAAACATTACAACCTTGGAAAATGTGACATCCATTGTAACATACATGTGCCATGAAGAAGGATGACAACAAGGATACCCTTTTTGTTGGGGACTAAACCTAAGAAATACACATTGAACTGCACACAGGTCAAGCTTTACTGTGTTGATTTTTTTGGAAATGTACATACACTGTGTACCCAAATATACGTGAAAGCAAACAAAAAGTTGATGGCAAAGTGACATGGTTGGCCAAAACTTCCATTGGCGTTTTAAAATTAAGAACTTTGAAGGGTCCGGTTCATGAGATACACAACATAGGTAACGACATCCACCCAGTAAAGTGGCATTGAGGTATGTCAATCAAGTCCGTAGTGGTGACAGCAACAAGATCAAGACAATGATTACTTAGAGGATAAGGAATCTTAGTTTGTTTTGGTTGTTTTTCCTTTTCTGTTAGTTGTGATAGTTTGTGTATAAATACCCAAGTGTAAGTAATGAAAATACTTTTCCTAATATAGTATCAATCGTGAATAGTCTTACGACACCTCTCATTCTTCAATCCTCTTTTCACGCCTCTCTCTGCACCGATTGAACTTCTTCATCGTCTTCGATCAATCGATTGATTTCTTGATCTTGATCGTGAATTCTTCCTCAATCTTCAGCTATTCTATCTGCTATTCATGATTTCTTCCTTAATCTCCAACTATGGTGTCATCTGCATCTCAATCTTCTGAATTGAATTCTCCTGTTCATCTGTTTCCTAATGAAATTCCCAACCCTAATTCTGCGATTTCTTCTTCCATCACCATCCAAAACATTGGATCTATGGTTCTAATCAAGCTAAAAACTACCAATTACCTGACTTGGAGTGCTTTGTTTGCTTCAATCTTCCGTCGCTACAATCTTACTGGTCTTATCGACGGAACTATGGTGGCGCCGCCTAAATACCTTCTTGATTCGTCAGAAAATGGAACTGCTACTCTTAATCCAGCCTATGTTGCTTGGTTTGAGAATGATCAAAACATTCTCATCTGGATTAATTCAACCTTCTCTGAATCTCTCATCCCTTACATTGTTGGTGTGACTTCTGCTCGCAAACTTTAGGCAAAGTTGGAATCACGACTTGCCTCTGCATCGCAATCTCATATTCACGAGCTCTGATCTCATCTTCGTAGTATTGTTAAAGGTGAATCAACTGCGGCTCAATATCTCCAGCAAATTGAAGAAATCGCAGATGCACTTGCGAGTGCCGATGCTCCTGTTGAAGATTTAGAACTAATCTCAGTGACTCTTCATGGCTTACCTCCTGAATTTGACTCCTTTGTAGATTTCATTCAATTTTGCCTTAGTTCTACGACTATTGATGAATTGCATGGCTTACTACTGAGCAAAGAGATTTAACTCACTAATCGGAAGAAGACAGTTTCAATTGCACCGTTTCAGGCGTATAACTCCTCGACTGGTATTCTTCCCTTGCCTGCAAACCCTAATCCTCAAGCATTTGTTGCTCATCATGTATCTCAATTCAACAATCAAGGTCGAAATATGGAGCGAAATTATCAAAATACAAATCGTGGTAATCATAAAAATTGTGGCAACTACCGATTCAACATTAAGATAAACAATTACTCTCGTAACACAACTCAAAGATTCAACCGTGGAGCTTGCAACAACTATTCCTCAAACAATAAGATTTCATGTCAAATTTGTCGCCAATTCCATCATGAAGCCTGTGACTGTCCTCATCGCATGGATCAAAATTATGGTGGCAAATCTTCTCATTCTGCTATGGTTGCAAACACCTCACATTCTACACCTACTTGGATTATAGACTCTGGTGCCAACTTGCATATGACAAACTCGTATGCCAATCTTCAAAATCCAGAACCATACCATGGCCCCGAGCAAGTGTATATTGGAGATGGCAAAGGTTTGCCTATTCTCCACTCTAGTTCTTCTTGTTTACACACTCCACATAATTCTTTTGCAATGAAACATGCTTTACATGTTCCTGATCTAAAGCTTAATCTTCTGTCTGCAAATCAATTTCTTCTTGATAATTGGTGTTCAATGCATCTTTATCCTTTTCACTTCACTATGAAGGATCTTTCTTCAAGGAGGATGCTTTTTAAAGGTCCAGTTCAACATGGCTTTTGTTCTCTTCACTTATCATCATCATCTCCTACAACCATGGTCTAAAATATCCATAATATCCCGATATTTCCATTGAAATTTCCGTGTTTTTGGACTACCGATATTTCCGATATCATCGATATTTTAGACCTTGCTAAGTCACTCATATATCTTACCATGCAATGTATAAAAGTGTAAAATATTGTACTAATTCATTATATATAAATGATTATGGTGTGTTTAAACTTCTTTCATTAATTACTACATATTTTCTACACTCACAATGTTTGTCAGCTCGCTATATAATCAACTTAAATCAGTTATATCTATCATGCAATGCATTTCCTTCCAATTTTTTATGATAAACTAATAGATAATTTACTAAATAAGCATCCTGCAAAGTTTCAACAAAAATTTCCAAGTTTTTCTTACAATTTTCGTGGTTTTTATTCAATTTTTATCGATATCGATAATATCCCGATATTTCCATTGAAATTTCCGTGTTTTTGGACTATCGATATTTTATACCTTGCCTACAACTAATCAACCTCTGTCAAAGCTCCAAGGTATCTCTGGCATCAAAGATTGGGTCACCCATATACTAAGATCATAAATAAATAGGTATATTAGTCATGCATCTTGGTTTCTGAAGGTTCAAATAAGAAGTTTTGTTCAGATTGTGCACTAGGGAAATGTTCTAAGCTTCCATTTTCTAGTTCCAATTGTACTACACACAAACCTTTAGAACAACATACAAATGTATGGGGACTTTCACGCATAGTTTCTCATCATGGTTTTAGGTACTATATCATTTTCATAGATGACTATACTCGATATTGTTGGTTCTATCCCTAAAGTGCAAATCTGATGTACTCTCCACTTTTATGAAATGGAAATTACTTGTTGAAAAGTCTCTGGGAACAAACATTATTACATTATGATCTGATTCTGGTAGTGAATTTGTTAGTATTGATTTCTCTTAGTTCCTATCTGCTAATGGTATTCAGCATCAACCTACTTGTCCTCACACCCCTGAGCAAAATGGGTGTGCGGAAACGTAAGCACAAGCACATAGTTAAGACTGCTCGGACTCTTTTAACTACATCTAAAGTTCCTCATGAATATTGGGTAGAAGCTTTTTCTACATCTGTTTATCTCATTAATAGACTACAAACTATTTCAAGATTTTCTCCCTGGTAGTCTCTTTTTAACAGAATCCCATATTACAAGTCTCTCAAGGTCTTTGGTTGCTGTTGTTTCCCATGGTTAAAACCATACATATCTTCAAAACTAGAGCCTAAGAGCAAGGCATGTGTATTCTTGGTACAGCCTAAATCACAAGGGCTATCTTTGTCTTGATCCAATCACTCATAGAATATATATTTCAAGACATGTGCTTTTTGATGAGTTCAGTTTTCCTTACCATTCTCAACATCTTTCATCTTCCAAACTTGTTACCTCCACATTATCTCAATCTACCATGCCTTCATCCCTTACTTTTCACCCTTTTCCTTCCAACCCTGCACCTCTAAACACATCCGTGCTAATTAATGCTGCTACATCCTCTAATAATCTCTCCACCTTATATTCTGTCACTATATCAAATCCCTCATATCCTGCAACCACATCATCATCCCCTATTTCATCACAACCCTCTTATTCACAAACACATCGTCCTATCAATATTCACCCAATGCAGACAAGATCCAAGTTTGGCATTTTTAAACCAAAAGCTCTAATTGCAACTAAACATCATCTTCCTCCTCATCTTGCATTTGATTATGTTCCTAAAACTTATCTACAAGCTTCCAAACACTCTCATTGGCGCACATCAATGCAAGAAAGGTTTAATACTCTTCTCAAAACTGGCACTTGGTCCCTTGTACCCTTTTCCTCTTCTCAAAACCTTGTTGTATGCAAGTGGATCTTTTGGATTAAGAGAAAACCAGATGGCTTTATTGACAAGTATAAAGCCCGCTTGGTTGCAAAAGGGTTTCACCAACAAGAAGGATTGAACTATACTGAAACCTTCAGTCCAGTTGCCAAACATGTGACCATTTGACTTATTCTCACTCTTGCAGCTCCATTTGATTGGTTTCTCAATCAACTAGATGTAAGTGATGCCTTTCTACATGGCACACTTACTGAATTCGTGTTTATGCAATAGCCACCTAGTTTTGAAGATCCCACAAAACCAACTCATGTTTGTCAACTGCACAGATCCCTCTGTGGCTTGAGGAGCCTGGTATGACAAACTTCATCATGATTTGCATTCTATTGGGTTCACAGGTTCTTAAAGTGATCATTCTTTGTTTGTGAAGAGATCTCCATCATTGGTTTTCATCCTAGTCTATGTGGATGATATCTTGGTGAATGGTCCAGATTCTACAGCATGTGAAGAGGTTATAACTTAACTCAGTGCCCCTTTTCCCATTAAGGATCTTGGTGCCCTTCATTATTTTCCTTGGTATTGAAGTCAAAAGATCATCCTTTGGTTTCTCCATATCTCAAACTAAGTACATTTTGGATCTCTTAACCAAAGCCAAAATGGAAGGTGCTAAACCTTGTAGCACTCATCTTAGTACAACTAAACTTGATCACTCTTCTCCTCTTCTTGACAATGCTTCTGAATATTGGTCTTTGGTTGGAGCACTTCAGTACTTAACTTGGACGCGACCTGATCAAAGTTTTGCAGTCAACTTGGTTTGTCAATTCATGCACAGGCCACGAGTTTCACATCTACAAGCAGTCAAACGCATTCTCAGATACCTAAATGGGTTTATTAATCTCGGTTTATGGTTTTCCAAGAGTTCCACGACTGCATCTCTTCAAGCCTTTTCAGACGCCAATTGGCTAGGCTATTCATTTGATAGAAGATCCATTGGTGGATATTGCATATTCTTTGGCAACTCACTCATTAACTAGAGTGCCAAGAAGCAACCCATTGTTGCTCCATCTTCCACAGAAGTGGAATACCGGTCTCTTGCAAACACAGATGCTGAAATCACTTGGATTTGCATATTGCTCACTGACATTGCTTATCCTCTCCCTTCTTCTCCATAGTTATGGTGTGATAATGTTTTTGCAATCTCATTGGCCAAAAATCCTATATTCCATGCTCGGACCAAGCATGTTAAAATTGATTATCACTACATACATGAAAATGTTCTTGCCAATCAAGTCTCTCTGTAGTTTGTTCGAACACAGGACCAAATTGCTGATATATGTACCAAATCTCTCTCTAAATCCAGGTTCATGATTTTGCGAGACAAACTTCAACTAAAAATTCCCCAATTTCGTTTGCAGGGGGATATTAAGGATAAAAATGTAATAACACCTACAAGGGAGAATACATAGAGGATAAGGAATCTTAGTTTGTTTTGGTTGTTTTTCCTTTTCTGTTGGTTGTGATAGTTTGTGTATAAGTACCCAAGTGTAAACATTATTCATTTATGCAATGGAAAATACTTTTCTTAATAGATTTGATAGAGCCGCAACAAGTAGTACATTATGTAATGACAAAGAAGTTGTAAGAGGTATGGATCCCACTTTAGTGACAGAGATAAAATCAACATTCGCAGTTACAGAACTCTATTTAGGTGAAGCAAAGATTGATCATATGTCAAATGATTTGTGGCTCTGGAATCCAACCTGTGACACGGTCAGCAGATGTTACTAAGGCAGTAAGGATATTACCTTAAGCATCAGAACCATCAATTGCAGAGAATTGGCTGATTAAAGAAAGAACTAAGCCATTATTACTATCATTCAGCTTATCGGGCTAGGTTTGCTCCACTAGAACTAATTCATCCAGCATCTGCCACCTTTACCTTGGCCTGTGTGTTTCCTTTTTCCCTGAGCTACTTCTTCCTCTCTAAACATGTTTCATATGTATGCTTTTTCCCATTGCAATGATTGCTTGACCCACTTGGGATAGGTACAGTTTGAGTATGAAATATCATAGACTTCTCTTTAGCCATTGCAGCGGAATTGTTGAGCGGATGAATTAGAGTTTTTCTGGTGTAATTTTTTATTTGGATCTACGCTGCCCAGAGAACACAAGGTGGTGTGAGTTTGTTTGGGTTGGTTTAAGGTTTCAAAATCAGCTAGAAAAGGTTTGGTCGACTGTAATTTGCACGACGACAGGAAGTTTAGTGTTAGGGAACAGACAGGTCGAAACCTGCACCGACGTCAAGATAAAAGTAGATTTAGATCTTGAATGTTTTCCATGTTTGATGTCTCTCAATAGGAGGACAATATCAAAATATATAGTACAATATGGAATCCATATTCTGGTAATACTGAATACTGAATTCCTATTTTGGGCACATTGACTCATGCCAACATGCATTGAATCCCTATAGAGCATTAACTCTCGCCAACATTCATTCGATCCCCATAATAAGTATATTGACCCACGCCAAAAAACATTAGGTCACAATTTTGAAACAACGCAAAAAAAAAATGTGTGAGAAAGTTGTAGAAATATTGATGGACATTGATGGTAAGAAAAAGGACACATAACACTCGTCTGGATCTAGGCATCAAGCATAATTTGCACCCCGTAGAAGTTGATGGTCAAATACGGATGCACCCGACTTGTGACACATTATTTTTGGAACATGCTATTCAGTTTTTCCCCAAACTCCAAAACCCAAGTGTTTTGGCACATAACTTTGTTGTAGAACTCATGAATTACAAGTTATGGTCCAAACAAGATAACTCATGAGCACAACCTACATGCGCGCAGAAAAGAATTTCTAGTCAATACACTCATTTGTATATGGGACTTGTGTTATGAATGTGAATTATTACAAAATCATATATAGTAGGGATTCTGAAAATCAGGTGGTGAAATCCTGTCCGTTGATTACTAGAGCAATTTTGAATAACCAGAAAGAATAACTTGAAAAGTACATAGCTGCATTGTACGAAGCAATTTCGAATAATCAAACTGCACCACATTAACATTGTAGTACATTTAAATCCAATAAATAATAAATAAACGTGTATATGGTCAAACAAGAAAATTTGTACTAGAAAGAACCATGTAGTACAATGGAGTGAAAATAGTACACAACTAAGTCCTAAGTTGTGCTATATGTTACCACTCTAAGGCAGGGAAGTTGTACAGAGATAAGCGAAAGCGGTAGAGAGGTTTAATGAGTAACCTGAGATCACATGTAACGCTTGTGTATTTCGCTTCATGTGTTCTCAAGTTGCCCCTGCGGTACCTTCTCTATCATATCATTGCACTGCAGTAGATTTGAATGGACATTGATAACGGAATGAAGTGCTACATCGAAAGGTGAGAAAGTTCTAACATGTTTCGGTGTATTGAAATGTAATGTAAGAAACATTACTAACTTACTCTCGACTGCTTGGACATATTATTTTGACCAAAATTGAGTTTTAAAGGTCTCATGGCACTACATTGTTTCAGTTTCCACTTCTCTTTTCTTCCTAGTAATCCAGGAACCTTTTCTGGGACATTATTGACATCCGGAACAGGAAGGCAGCCAGAAAACCCAACAGCTCGAGGCAACATTCCAATCGGACGCGAGTTCCCTGATTTGGGCAGAACCCATTTGTTTGTATTTCCGACATCAGCATCTGTCTTCTTCAATTCTTTGCTCTTCATTTTGCGACATTAATCAGTTCTAGCTTCTTTGCCGCTTGACTGATGATTCATCTTGCTTTAAATGTAGATAATTTGTATTTATAAGAACACTAGAAGAACATCTTCTGCAGTATCCGAATGTGGTGAAACTAAAAAGCAGTCCTCTGTCAGCTGTGCAAGATGGAGGAGAGAATCCATGAGCCTGTTATTAGCAAAAGCTGATACAATAAGCCATTTACATGGGAGCTCAACCAGAATTGCTTTGGAGATAGTTTTTTCTGCTGAAGAATCTTTTTCATAACGACTTCTAATTCCACGAGCCATGTGAAGAGAGAGGAGATGTGTTCAACCTCTACCCTATGGTCTGGTGATGTGTGAAACCCTCCTAGACAAATTCATAAGAATAGCAACCAGGATAAGAACATTTTGATATTTTAAAGTTTTGAGCACTTGAGAAATCTATCAGACGCTCAATTTTGGTGAAGCAGAAGATTTTGTGTATCCAGCTTTACACATGACGTTGAATTCATGCTAGGAACTGAGAATATCAAATGCATACTTTAACACAAATTAAATGCAGGTGTGTGCACTCTGAAATTAGACTACGAAACTAAATATACACCATTCACCTAAAACTGCATCTGGCTAGCTGCCATGAACAACGAACATGCTTTCGGGCTCCTCTCCATGACCATATACTAGAAATGGACGCCTACACAGAATTTTTGTATACTCAATGTCGATTATTCATCTAGCCTAATTCAGCGGCTTATGCTCTGGAACCTTGTGCAAGCACACGCTTTTCCAATCTAAAGGAAATATAGTATTTTGTACATTCCTGTTTAGTAGCTACCAAATGTAATACAAAGATTGAAATATGTAATTTGATGAGGGGAAGCAAGAGGAAACATATCCCAGTATTAAACTGTTTCATGTAAATTTACAAACTCTCTAAACTCAGGAAATCAGGCTGTTTCTAATCCTTATTGCATACTAGATCACTGACCCATGTCCGGTAAAAAAGCAATCCAATTCTAAACATGTAAATATCAAAAGATTCTATGTATAACCTCAGCATAAGTTTACCAGTCTATCTGAATATGGAACAAACAAATACAAAGAAATTTAGGTCAGGTGATTACCCGTCTCATACATCAGTCTTCAGAAGAGACAGAAGTAACTCCGCTTCCAAGGATTCTGAGGATTCATAGGCCTTCAACAAGAACTCCAACAATACAGAAACAACTTCTGGAGAGAAGGAAGAATACAACCCATTAAGACTTTTCAATATCTTGGTAACACCTTTCGAATGGAGACTGTAGTTCGCTAATCATGGACATCAATTATGATTTACACTAGTCTGAGCATATTAATGGAAACTGCAGTTCGCTAATCACGGACATCAATTATGATTTACACTAGTCTGAGCATATTGTAAAGACAAGCAACTTTCCGTAATACATGATTGGCAATAACAATGAAAGATGAGGTCTTCTCCATTTAGAAGGAAAAGGAAAGGAGCCCAAATCATAGCTCATGATATGTAACATAATACAAGTGTCCCTCTAAATTTTACTATGATTGCTCGATTTAGCTTTACATGAGTATGTCAATTTCTGATATGCTTTTTAGCTAATCCAAACAACTACTACAGCACATTTTCCGTTAATCCCAGTGACTTCACCAAACTTTCCTTATTACTTCCAAACTACAGCCAGATTCCATTCAATACTGTTCTTTAAACCATGTTTGGTTCAACTAACACTACAGAAAATAGAGAGAGATGATAAACTTTATTTCTCAAGAAAGTGACTGGAACATGGAAAAAGAAAAGTTTTATCATCAAAAACTTTAGGGGGAGGGGGCGTTTCAAACTTGGGATGCATGGTTAGAACCCAACACCCTATCCACTAGGATATTGGACCACATGCAAAAAATTGGAAATAATAAGCGCTAATATCAAAAGAACTACTGACAAGAACTTCAGATGCTTAAAGACTATCTTCCAAATGATCTGTACAACGAACTTATACATCTTCTATATATGGAGTTTCAAAAGGCTGGAGTTCTTTCTCAGAACTACCAAATTTTAGTAAAACGTTTCCTTCTATATACTATTGAATGGGAAGGTTTCAGGTATAGCTGAAAGTGTAATGCAGCTGGGATAAGTCAACAACGCAAACAGTTTTTCAATATTGGTAGAGAGAGAGAGAGAGAGAGAGAGAGAGAGAGTTTGTGTGGTTTAATTGAGTATTATAGTTGATCAAAGGCCTTGTTTATACAAATTATTGCACTGTGGTTAATAACTATGAGAGCATTACATTCATATAAATCCATACATCACATGACGATAAGGGATTAAAGAAAAGAACAGAGATTTAAGAACACAACACTAAAGAAAGCTCACCTTGTGATTGCCATACAATATAACATGGCCAACATTTCCTCTGAAAGCAAAGCAGCACTTGATTGATTCGTTTTACAATTATCAAATCATTGACTGCTCCTTTCTATAGTTCACAAAACACATACATGAAGTTAGCATAGTAGAACAAACACATTATCCCCCGCCCCCGCCGAGAAAAAAAGGACATAAGAAGTTGATCTGAAAAGGCTCGGAGGAGTGGAGTTGTGTGAAAAAGGTACCTAAACTGAGGATCTTTTTGCTGAATTTCGACAAGCGTTTTGGTAACTTCAACTGCAACAGGAAGATATCCTCTGCTACCCCATGCTGATAACTGTTAACAACAATTCAAAGACGATGAAAACCATATATGACATTGCCAGAAACGTCCACAAAACTCTACTTTAAAAAATAAAAAAAAAACAAGAGTATGTCCATTGTTTTCAAAATTATAGCAAAACATGAAGTTGGATTCTCTTACTCTTCTCAAAGCGGAGTCCACAGAATAAGGAGGAGGGAAGGACACATCCCATAACTAATGCAACATTGCACCAAAAAGATGACTTCAAATTGTAGCTTTTTGTGCTGTCTGTGGACTTTGGAATCTACTGTTCAGGAGATGTTACTGATTCATCCACAGTTAAGCAAGAGTAGAGGGATCGTCCCCTTTCTTTGAAAACAAGACTTAATCTATATAAACAGATTATACAATAAAAACAAGACTATCAAATAATCCACCTCTTCAACCCTCATGTCCTCAAACATCCTAACACCTAACTACTTTCTGATGAAATGGAAAACCTAATTCTTTACTTCCAGGATAAATTAGGTATTGAGATCCCTATTCTTCCAATACCACTCCTGCATCTCTTCAACTTCTCTACCTTCTTCACAAAATTTACAGATTGTTATCAATTTTATCAAACCTCTGACTCCGAGGGTATATAAAAGTGACCTTACCCGCTGAATCTCAAAATTCTTAACCACAGAAATATTTTTCAGATTTTCCTAAAGCACTCCTGATGGCAAATCATTGCTCTGTTCGTTACAGTATCAACCTTATGGAGACCAACTAGTACAAGAATTAAGAAAGGAAGAAAGAAAGGCCCACTATCCACAGCTAGTCGTGCGAAAGCAAGGCCTCTGGATGGGTGATTTGATCCAGTCCAAGTTCCAACATTATTACATGGGATACAAGTGATTATTCCCAGGAAAGCAAACAAACAAAAGAAAAGTAAAAAATGCATGCTCGTTAAAAGAACTAGATGAATCCACAAAGTGTCATCGCATGTTGAATCTGTTAATCCTAGCGCAAACTAATTCCTTAAACCAACAATAGAATGATAAATGTGGTAGAACGAAAATATGAATAACCTGTTCGGCCGTGGAGATCCTTAGAATCAAGAGAAAGACCAGCAGATTCTAAGCTTTTAAGATCATCCATGTCATCGTACCTAGCAGCCTGCCACACATAGAAAACCATCTTAAACTATAAATTTCTATCGTAAAAGAAGGATCTATATCTCTAATAAACATCTTAGTGCACAATCAGAACACTTTGGAAAGGGGAATTGGGTACCTCCAGCAAGGCCTCTACCCTCTCCAATGATGTTTCGACTGGAGAATCACCAACTGTATTTCCCCCTTCCCCCATTTGCCACCGCCGCTACAAGAACAACACAATCGTTTCCATTAGCTTAAGACCCAAAACCTGTTAGGATAAAAGGAAGGGTTAGGATAGTGACAGGTGTCATTATCATAGTAGAGAAGATTTAGTTAGTTATAAGGAGATTGTATTTATATATAAAGCTGTGGTGTAATCTGATGTAAGGGTGTGTGAAAATATACTAAGAAATATCTTTTCTCTCTCTCTCTATTTCCTCTCTCTACACTCTCTCTGTACGTTTTCTCCATTGCTACTCTCTGTACTTTTCTTCCTAGCTGTTATCAT
Organism: Malus x robusta; assembly: GCA_963082935.1. Classification (NCBI taxonomy): domain Eukaryota; kingdom Viridiplantae; phylum Streptophyta; class Magnoliopsida; order Rosales; family Rosaceae; genus Malus; species Malus x robusta. The sequence goes on from OY720330.1 coordinate 22,313,508, forward strand.
GGTATCATCGCCGGCAAAGGGTAACACCGTCGTCGGTTTCTGATTCCTGTGCTTCCGCTCGGTTTTCTTGGTCGTAGTCGTCGTCGGTTTTTCGGTTCTTTGGAGATCTCAGTCGGTCGCTGCAACCCTAGACTCCAATTTGGGGATTTCTTGTTTTCTCTCTCATCATGGTGACTGTTGCTCAATTAGCTCTTACTCAATCCCCAATTTCTTCGTTGATTCCTAGTGTTGGTAATACTGTCACTGTGAAATTGGATGATTCCAATTATGTTACCTGGAACTTTCAGATGGGACTTTTTTTAGAGGGTAATGGGATTTTTGGTTTTGTGGATGGCTCTATTCCTTGCCCGGACAAGTATCCTAGTTCTGATTCTGAGGACGAAACTGTTCTTCATTCTCACACTGTTACTGATGATTACAAAGTGTGGAAGATTCATGATAAAGCTCTTATGACCCTTATCACTGCTACCTTGTCTACTGCTGCCATATCCTGTGTTATTGGTTGTTGTAGTTCACAGGAAATGTGGAGTAATCTCAGGGAACGGTTCTCTAATATGACTAGAACTAGTATTGTTCAAATGAAGATTGATTTGCAGAACATTAAGAAAGGGTCAGAGTCTATTGATCTCTATCTGCAGCGTATCAAGGATTGTCGGGATCAACTTGCTGCTGTTGGTGTTCATATCTCAGATCTCTCTGTACGTTTTCTCCATTGCTACTCTCTGTACTTTTCTTCCTAGCTGTTATCAAAACCCACAGCATAAATACAATCACTCTCATCAGCTTAAACCCTAAACCCTAAACCCAAATTCAAACCTGAATTCAACTTCTAGGAGATAAATGAGAGATTACAGGAAAATGCAAAGCGCCATACAAAAAAAAAAATTATAGCAAATAAATAGACAAAAATACCAAAGCCACTGGATTTGCTGAATTACCCTAAAAACAAAAGAAATGAACAAAACCAAATAGGATTGCTTACCCGGCAAAAGATAGTTTACTAGCATCAAAGAGTGGGTAGGTGTTTGATTCAAGATCAATTCGGTGGCAACTCGGCTATAATTCGAAAATTGGTTCCTCAATCATGCTCGTGTTGTAAAAAATGCATGGTGTATGCCCACATCCCACGTGTATTTGGAAAAAGGTGAAAAATAAAGTGATATATTTGTTATGTAATATTGTCAAAAATAGCTATTATATCATTTTTCGATGTTCTCATAGGAATAGCTCTATAAGAGCAACTCCACCCTTGGAGCCCTCCCCCTGGCAATCCACTATTCAATCCACCTAGTGAACAGTAACTGCCATTAATAAATAGTAATTGTCATTTGCATCTCTACCCTTGGAACCCTTCCCCTGGCAATTAGTAATAAAATATTAATATTTTTTTTCTCACCCAATCCATAAAATATTATTATTTTTCTCACCCAATCCATAAAATATTAATATTTTTTCCTAATTTTGACTGTACTCTCTCTCTCTCTCTCACAGCAACAACCATGGAGGAGTGGAAGGAGGACGAGGAGTGGAAGGAGGAAGGAGGATCGGTCCTCTCCCTCTCTCTCTCTCTCTCTCTCTCTCTCTCTCTCTCTCTCAGCAGCAGCCATGGAACACCGAGGAGGAAGGAGGGCGAGGAGGGGAAGGAGGACGCAGAGAACACCGAGTGCATGCACCGATGCCGCACATCAGCCATACATCACACAGCCCTCAGGCTCTCGGGCTGGCAATCCCCGCCGGGCCTGTCGCTCGGGCCCTTTCTCCTCGCCTGTCCCCCGAGCAACCAGCAACGCTGGATCCCCAACCCCCGGCCGTCGGGCCCTTTCTCCTTGCCTGTCGCCCGAGCAACCAGCAACGCTGGAGTTGCTCTAAGGGTTAGTTTGGTATTGCTTTGCTTTGAAAAAAAATTGCTTCTATTGTGCTGTGAGAATAAACTCATTTTTGATGCCTCACGTTTTTAGCTTTTTTTCACCCAAAACTGTGAAAATAAGTTGTTTTTAAGTGTTTACTAAACACCTTTTTCAGTTCAGCTTTTTTTTATACCCATTTTTTATAAAAGTACCTTAGTACCAAACTAGTACTAAATGGAGTGATCTGTGTGTTATCAAAACACACACTGAGAAAGAAAGAATCAAAGAAATAATATTAGTATAACTCCCTCCATTTCTTTATCTGCCATCCTTTGTGTTATAGTTACTAAAGTTGTAGTGTGATATTTTACACCTGCTTTGCTCCTGTCTTTAGCAAAGGTTATTTCTCTAACTTTTGCATATTTATAACACGTTATCAGCATGACTCTTTAACCCTAAACAATTATCATCTCCATTCGCCGAAAATGTTTCTTTGTAGGATTTTACTATTCTTCTTCCTCCTTTGCCTCACATGCTGGATATACCCTCGTGAAGAACTGTTTGCTTGTGACCTTCTACCTCATTATATATCTCCTCTTGTACATTCAATCAATCTATGAAAAATACATTCAAACAAACTTAAAACTTCCAGAGAACTCTACAAGTGATTTTTGGAGCTCTACGGGAGGGATGTAAGTAGTTTTAATCGTTTCTTATATTTATGTGCTACTAGATCTCCTACCATCACCCATTTTCAGCCAGCCAAAACACAAGAAAGTACACATCTAAAGAATTCCCATCACAAGTAGCTAGTAAGAAACGGCACTAAGATCATTGTAGGCCCTACCCAAAAATTTTCAAGGTGAACCTAGTCTTGACTCTTGACAACACCACTCTCAAGAAAGACAACACGCAACTTAATGGTTATAGACTTCCAACATTTGAACAAAAATGAAAAACAAAAAGTTAACACTTAGTTAGGGGACTAAGAAAAAATATAAAAACATATATTAACCACCAAGACCAAAATTTTGACTCCAAAGAGTAAAGAAGAATCAAGATTGGAACAGAAAACTCACTGCTAGTATAACTCTCCCTGAAGCAGAGAACAATTCACCAACAATGGGATCTTTAGCGAAAGAAAATCAGAATCTGGGGAACAATTAAAGAAAAAAAAATTCCAAAAACAATTAAAGAAATATAGAGAAACAAAGTACCTTGTTGTCAACTGAAAGAACTTGAGAAAAAATAGAACTTCTCTTTCCTCAATTTGATCTTGTTATGTCAAATAGATAAGAGAGTGAATGAGAATCAAAGGGTGGGAGAATGGCTGAGGCAGTGAGACAAAGGAGAGGTGGTAGTCGTCGTCGCTGGCAATCACCAAGTAGTCGGTCGTCGAAGTTAGGGTGAAGGAGTAGACGAAAGGGTGCTGAAGATTGGGAAGAAATGAGAATAAATGGATAGGTTTTGTTATTTGGGGGTTTTGATAATTGCATCTATATTTTTTATTTTTAATTCAGTATTATATGTGAGGAATGGCCAGGTGGCCTTCCCTCTTCTTATGTGATGAATTTAACATTGCGTCACTTATTAAAGTTTCGTTTGTCGGTAAACTTTCCCGCCCAATTTTTTGTGGCAAATCCAAAAGTATAGGTGACGCAAAATATTTTGGTGTCTTGCAAAAATCTTAAAGTGACGATTTTTAAAAAAACATCACTTGTTTTACCTATATGTGATGAATTTTCATGCGCCACAAAAAATTTGGTCACTTAATCCATGTTTTCTTGTAGTGATTCGTTCCAATGAAAATCTGGTAGACTTGTTCACCAAATCTTTACCAAAGTGCACATTTCAGAAGTTAGTGCAGGGAATCGGATTACGTCGGTTTACCAATCAACTAAATTTGAAGAATGTAGAATCAGGAGGAGATACAATTCAGGAGGAGCATCCATGATACATGCATGTTGTACTCTTTTTCCTTCGATTAGGATTTTTCCCACTGGGTTTTTCCTATCAAGGTTTTAACAAGGCAACATAAGCTTACATAACACTATATCAACAATCCAGGTAAAGTTGTACTCTTTTTCCTTCGCTATGGTTTTTTCCCACTGGATTTTTCCAAGCAAGATTTTAACGAGGCAACTGATGTTGATATGTGGACATCCAAGGGGGTGTTGTAAGAACTGTATGATGTATGCCCACATCCCACATGCATTAGTATACCCACATGCATTTGGAAAAAAAAGGTGAAAAGGATAGTGATATATTTGTTGTTATGTAATATTATCAAAAGTAGTCATCATATCATTTTTGGATGTTCTCATGGGAGTAGCTCTATAAATAGAGTGATCTGTGTGTTATCAAAACACACACTGCAAAAGAAAGAATCAAAGAAATAATACCAGTATATCTCCCTCCCTCTCTTTATCTGTCATTCTTTGTGTTATAACTACTAAAGTTATAATGTGATATTTTGCACCCGCTTCGCTCCTATCTTTAACAAAGGTTATTTCTCTAACTTTTGTCTATTTATAACAGCTCAAATTTAAGTCCCATCCTTCAACTTTTCATAATATGGACAATTCATTGTAACTTTTGTAATGTCCTTTAAGATCAACTCTAACGGTTGAGTTAAAATCTACATTATTAGTTGTCACTTAGTACTATGATTTAGTGGTATTTCTCTTCACTTGTAAATGAGAGGTCTTAGGTTCGATCATTGACAAATGCAAATTTAAACCACATCATTACTAGCCATTGTGCAACTAAGCCCACCCCCTCCCTATGAATAATATTGTTTGTTCAAAAAAAAAAAAAAAACCTACATTTTTCAGTTTTAAAACCCCAAATATATTCCAACAATTAGGCTAAAATTTAAGCATATTTAGCCCAAAAATAAGCCAGGTGAGCAGCATGTCTCCACAATAGAGGTGAACGCTCCCAAGAATTGAAGACCACTACGCCCAGACGCTCTCCACTTTCCTGCACAAGGCGAAGCTGCAGTGGGTGACCCATCGCTGACAACTTTATCTGCCACCTTATCCCATCCCAAAACCTATTTTGTACTCCAACGGTTGTAACAATTGGGTTGTTGGTTGATACAACGTTCACATTCAACTTTCCTTTTAAAATATAACTTATAAATACATTAATTTAATTTAAAGGTTGAGATTGAATAGGATCAAATATAATGGTAAAAAAAAAGATCTAAATGTCCAAATTAAATCCAATGGCTAAAATAACTAAAAAATTATTAAAGGGTAAATTACATTTTACCCCCTCAAGTTTGAGGTCGATTTCAATTCCGTACAACATCTTTAAAATATTTCAATTCCATACATTTACTTATCATTTTATTTCAATTTCATACATCTGTTAGAAAATATGTTAAGAAAACCATTAAGTGATGATGTGGCAAATATGGGGTCCCCATTTGTGCTGACGTGGTTGCCACATTTGTGCCACGTGGCTAAAAACTTAATAAAATATTAAAATAATTATTTAAAGAAAAGTTAAAAACAAAAAAACAAAAAACAAAACCCAAATACCCTTCTTCCCCATAATCCCCACTCGTGCCCACCCTCCTACCCCCCATCACCCACCCCTCCCCCCATCCCCTATCACCACCCCTTCTCCCACCCCTTCCCCCATCACCCACCCCTTCTCCCACCCCCCCCCCCCAACACTCTTTCTCTCACACCACTCTCTCTCCCCAACTATCTCATTCTCTCTCGACATCCTCCATCACTCGAAGAAAACCCCGATCGATCAGGTTGATAAAGACCACCACCATCTTAGACGAAGATGGATTGTCTGGGTTTTTTTCGTCCACCGCCGCTGTGATCTGCAACTTTCTGGAGAAAATTTTCACCACTCCTTCAACATTTGGGTTTTTTGGTTTGTGGGTTTTTATTTTTTAGTCGTTTTCGTTTTGGTTTTATGGATTTTCTGGCTTTCAAAAATTTTCCACCTTCGCTGTGATCTCCAACTTTCTCGAGAAAATTTTCTCCGATTCAGATCTCTTCTCAATTTTTCCCTTCCTACCAATTTTTCACTCCACATTTATTTTTTCACCTAAATTTTATTTTTTGAATTTTCTGGGTTTTTCTTACAATTTTACGTACGTGCTTCCTCTTAGACTTTTCACACTTTTGAAATTTAAAAACTTGGAAAATAAAATGGAAAAGGTGGTTTGTTGCTTCTCTGACTAGACCGTTTCCATAATTTCACGTTGTAGATGGAGGCGATCGGCAGGGAGGTTCTCATCAGAGATAGAGGTGCAGTGGGGAGGGAAGTGGTTGCGGGTGATGGGTGATGGGCAAAGAGGGAAGGGGTGGGTGATGGGGGGTGGGAGGGTGGGCACGGGTGGAGATTCTGGGGAAAAGGGGATCTGGGTTTGGTTTTTTTTTTAACTTTTCTTTAAATAATTATTTTAATATTTTAAAAATTTTATCAAGTGTTTAGCTACTTGGCACAAATGTGGCAGCCACGTCAGTACAAATGGGGACCCCATATTTGCCACATCATCACTTAATGATTTACTTAATAGATTTTCTAACAGATGTATGAAATTGAAATAAAATGATAAATAAATGTATGAAATTGAAATGTTTTAAAGATGTTGTAATGAATTGAAATCGACCTCAAACCTGAGGGGGTAAAATGTAATTTACCCATTATTAAATCAAAATTCACCCAAAATTGAAGCATAATTAATATATTTTTTTCCCCACTGGGCTATGAAGAACTTTGAGGGTAGGTTGCAACTTCGTCTAGTCTAGAGTCGGGCACTGTGTAGGATGACTCACCCTAGCAATTTTTAATGTTTTGCTTATTTACAAAGTAAAAATTGGATCACATTTCAATCATCCAGAAATCATTACAAGTGAAGGTGATACACGATTTAAATAACAAAAGATCCAATATTTAAATTTAAGAATTGTATCTAAAATGATTGGAAAAGTCGAAACAACATTGGATATAATTCGATCATTAGGAGCAAATCCATTATTTATCAGTCTAAATATTTTTAGGTTAAAATGTTTATAAAATAAATTATGATAATCTACGTAAATTTTTTTTTAAAGAAAATTACTAAAAAAAATATTTAGCCTAAATTCATTTTTTAATAATCTAAATTTTTAAGCCAAAACTGGAAGGGGAATGTTGTTTTTGGTAAGGATGGTTTAGTTTCAATAGTCCGGTTTTTCGCCAAAATAAAAAACTGAACTAAAAATATTGCTCGGTTCAGTTTGGTTTCTTATGTCCGATTTAATTTTGGTTCGATTTTTCCGGTTCAATTTGGTTTTTTAAAACCTAAAAAAATGTTGTTTTTGAATATGAATAAACATTGTCCATGAAGCGGGGGTGAGAATTGAATCTATAAAAATTAAAATATATACAAGGACTGAACAAATAAGTTATAATAGTACTGAAACTGATCGAAGTGGGAACAAAGTATCCTCAGCAAAGAGTCGGTCACAGGCATGTCAAATAAATGATCTCTAAGAGCATCTCCAAAGAAAATGTCAAATTTTGAACATAAAATTTAAATTTGACAACCTATGTGGGATTTTGACATCTTTTAAAGTTTTATTGTCCACCCGATATGTCAAATTAAATTATTATTTTATTATATTATAAAATAAATTATTAAATTAATAAAAACTTAATAAAAGGCATTTAATAATTATGAAATCCGGACCGTTCACCATTTCTTTTTAACAAGAAAGAACCGTTCACTTACCTTAATTGAACAAAAGGGAAACGGGTCAACAACAACATTAATTGCAATGATGATTAAACTAATAAAAAATTAATAATTAATTTTGGAGCTGCTGTCAAATTTGACATTTCGGTTGGAGAACATTAGTGTGATTTTTTTTTACTGTTATAGCTTATGTGGACATTTTGACATTTCCTTTAGAGATGTTCTAACACTTTATATCTTCTTATGGTCCTCAGCAACTGATTGCATTAGTGTTGGTATTAATTGAACAATTACATAAGATCAATCTAACCAACAAAAAGTAGCAATCAATTAAATCCATATGATAAAAAATTTACAAAACAAATCAAGCAATCTAAATTCCTCATCGTTTTTCCATTGTTTCTGGTAGAAATTTATGCAAATAATAACAAAATTGTTTAGGTTTTTACCTAACGAGATTGATGAATTTTGTAACAACGTCTCGTTCTTACGAGTCTTCTTTGTTTGCCAGCACGAACGCTACCGTTTTTGTATTCCGATGCATCTTGCCCAGCTAAAGGAAGCTTAAGCCAAGTCCACTATGCAAAGAATATTCCATATCCTTTCATTGTTAAATAAAGATTTAACCAAATAGATATTTTTTTAATCCATATCTTATTTGGGTGGATTATATTGTTTTATTAAGTCCAATAAAATTAGGAAACTTTAACAAAAAACTTTTCATTTTAACGAAAAATCATATTTTTACACTAAAAAGTCAATCCTGGTACTATTCATTTTACCTTTATTTTTGTCCTTATCGTTAAAATTTAAAGTTTTCAAACAATTTTCATTAGTTTTCCTATAAAATTATCATCTCTCACCCAAATAAGAGTGGTGTCCTCACATTCACAACACTATCATCATCCTCTCGTTCTCATATTCACAATGGCGTATTGTGGCGCGACCTAGTGAAACCATATACACCATACGAACGAAAATCAATAAACTATTCTCATCTTTTACATGAACGCTGACCAACTAATAAGCCATATTAAACGTGGTGTAATGACAAATTGTCTTCTCTAAGCATTCATGCCAGTCCAACTAGACTTGACTGCTTTCCCAGACATGCAGTAATGATTGTTGACCGCCTTATATGAGTATGCCAAAGTAGAAATCATCAAGTATCCTCTTTTTGACATTGTCTTTAATCCAAATGGTACACATATTGGATTAAAATCCAGTGGCTCACATGGTAATGAAGAAGGGATTCATTCATTACACCCACTATTTTGGTCGACTTAAGCACATATAGTTGTCTGAATCATCATACGAATCTTATTACAATCCCTATGCCAATACCTGACCTGAATCTCCCAGTACAGATGCCCTTTCAGCGCCCACCTGACAACTCACATTCAACTGTAATCGGGCTACTTGGAGTAATGGAAACACATACATAAATTACTCCAAGATCGACTTTCTCCATAATAATGAGGTCACATCTTAGTTCTCTCTCTAAGATGACATATCAGATAATATATGGCATTCTTGGGTGTGCCAAGTAATGCATGCGTCCGGATGCATTCTCTACGCCCAGGACATGTCTGGATGCACTCTATACATTGAAGACATGAATCTCTCAACTTGCTCACTATCTCAAAGCGCCAAGGTGAAATTTCGTGTGAAAGAACCAATTCAAAGCCCAGTGACACATAATGAAGATGTGTCTGCATCATTTCACTTACATGTATGGAATATGGTACCAAACAATAATCATGTCAAGAGCAACTCGTGGATATAACCATGTATGTTGCTCAAGATGCGTCTCTAGACTGCACCTTTTTTGTGCACTTCTATTTGAAACAATCATTTCTGATAGGAGCAAGCATATGTTTGGATCTTCCCATATTAGAGACTAATTGCATGGACTAGGGCAGTTATTTTCTGCATTCAAGTACAGCTCCCCATCTCTTAGGCTATCTAGTCTTTGCAAGATCCTCAAAACCTCATGTTTGAACTTCAAGTACGCCATCTACCCTCTAAATCTATGACTAACTTGAACTCTATAGTGGGTTAGGCAATATAAATTTGTTTCTCATCCTTTGAGAGCATTTAGGTGTTTCACCTTATACTATGTTGCCTTTCTCTCTCTTTCCATTACCTACCCTTAAGGGATGTCTCTAGTCCACCTTAAGGTCACTAGAAGGGAAGGGCAAAGGTCCCACCGTGATTTTGAAGCTCTCTTGATTTATTCACATGAGTATGTTCAAAAGTTTGCTTAATGAACGCAATTAACTCTAAGTTAATTTTATGATTGCTCATATCGATATCAAAGGCGGCGTGACCCGTTTGTATTTTTGATTTGGATTGGCAGTGCCTAGAGAACACAAGGCAGCGTGAGTTTGTGTGGGTTGGTTTTAGGTTTCAAAACTAGCTAGAAAGGGTTTGGTTAGCTGTAATTTGCACAACGACATTGAGTTTAGGATTAAGGAACAGATCGGTCGAAATCTGCACTGATGCCAAGATAAAAGTTGATTTAGGATTTTGAGTATTTTTCGTCTTTTATTTCTCTCAATAGGAGGACAATATACATATATAAAAGTACAAGGATGTCTAGGATATGGAATCCATATTCTGGGAACACTGAATTCCTATTCTAGATATATTGACTCATGCCAATATGCATTGAATTCCTGCAGTACATTGACTCTTGCCAACATAAATTAAATCCCTATTCTAAGTATATTGACTCACACCAACAAAAATTACGTCACAATTTTGAAACAATAAAAAAAAATGTGTGTGAGAAAGTTGTGGAAACATACATTGATGGACATTGATGGTATGTAAAAGGACACATATAACACTCGTCTTAATATGATGGATCTATCCAGGCACCAAGCATAATTTGCACCCCGTACAAGTTGATGGTCGAATACGGATGCATCCGGCTTGTGACACATTATATTTGAAACATAATAGGGGTCTATGCGAATTCATAAATTCAATGAACACTAAACCCCAAAATCGAAGTTTTAACGCACATATACCTTTGTTGTAGAACTCGTATGAATTACAAGTTATAGTCCAAACAAGGTAACTCATGCTCATAATCCACATTTTTAGTTAATAAAGCCACTCATTTGTATTTGGGACAGTGTTATGAATGTGAATTATTACAAAATTCATATATAAAAGTAGGGATTTTGAAAATCAGAAGGACAAATCTTGTCCGTTTGATTACTAGAGCAATTTTGAACAATCAGAATGGATAAGATTTAGATGTCTGCAAATCAGCAAGGTCCTCCAAAGCTTGTAAAGTACAAAGCTGCAATTGTACGAAGCAATTTCGAAAAATCAAACTGTACCACATTGACATTGTAGTACATTTAAATCCAATATATAATAAATAAACGTGTATACGGTCAAACAAGAAGATTTGTACTAGAAAGAAACATGTAGTACAATGGAGTGAAAATAGTACACAACTAAGTTCTAAGTTGTGCTATATATTACCATTCTAAGGCAAGGAAGTTGTACAGAGATAAGCCAAAGCGGTAGAGGGGTTCCACAGGAGCGACCTGAGATCACATGTAGCATTTATGTATTGCGCTTGATGTGTTCTCAGGTCGCCCCTGCGGTACCTTCTCTACCATATCATTGCACTGCTGTAGATTTGAATGGACATTGACAACGGACCCGAAGTGTTACATTGAAAGGTGAGAAAGTTCTACCATGTTTCGGTGTATTGAAATATAAGACACATTACTTGCTCTCGATTGCTTGCATATATTATTTTGACCAAAATTGAGTTTTATAGGTCTCATGGCAATACATTGTTTCAGTTCCCACTTCTCTTCTCTTCCTGGTAATCCAGGAACCTTTTCTGCGACATTATTGACATCCAGCCAGAAAACCCAACAGCTCGAGGCAACATTCCAATCGGACGCCGGTTCCATGATTTGGCGAGAACCCATTTGTTCGTATTTTCGACATCAGCATCTGTCTTCTTCAATTCCTTGCTCTTCATTTTGCGACATTAATCAGTTGTAGCTTTTTTGCCGCTTGGCTTATGATTCATCTTGCTTTATATATAGATTATTTGTATTTTGAAGAACTCTACAACAACATCTTCGGCAGTATCCGAATGTGATGAAACTCAAAAGCAGTCCTTTGTCAGCTGTGCAAGATGGAGGAGAGAATCCGTGAGCCTGTTATTAGCAAAAGCTGATACAACAAGCCATTTGCATAGGAGCTCAACCAGAATTGCTTTGGAGATGGTTTTTTTCTGCTCAATAAACTTTTAGTTCCGCTTCAAAATCTTTTTCATGACGAGGTTCTAATGCTTTGAAACTTCCGACGAGCCATGTGAACAGAGATGAGAGGGGTTCAACCTCTGCCCTGGCAACCAGGATAAGAACATTTGGATACTTTTAAGTTTTGAGCACTTGAGAAATCCATCAGACGCTCAATTTTGGTGAAGCAGAAGACTTTGCATATCCAGCTTTACACGACGTTGAATTCATGCTAGGAACTGAGAGTATGAAATGCATAATTCAACACAAATTAAAAGCAGGTGTGTGCACTCTGAAATTAGACTCCGAAACTAAATACACACCATCCACCTAAAACTGCATCTGGCTAGCTGCCATGAACAATGAACATGCTTTAGGGAAACATAGTATTTTGTACATTCCTGTTTAGTAGCTACCAAATGTAATACAAAGGTTGAAGTATGTAATTTGATGACAGGAAGAAAGAGGAAATATATATCAGCATTCAAACTGTTTCATGTAAATATCATAAGATTCTATGCAGAACCTCAGCATAAGTTTACCAGTCAATCTGAATATGGAATAAACAAATACATAGAAATTAAGGTCATGTGATTACCCTTCTCATACATCACTCCTTCATGAGTCTCAATCATATCAAGGACTGCGTTCGGAAGAGCCAGAAGTAACTCCGGTTCCTTATTACTTCCAAACTACAGCCACATTCCATTCAATACTGTTCTTTAAACCATGTTTGCTTCAACTAACACTACAGATAATAGAGAGAGATGATAAGAATTTATTTACGAAGAAAGCGGCTGGAACTTACATGAAAAAAGAAAAGTAATTTGGTAAACTCTCTCTCAAAATCTCACCCATTTTCAAAAAATAAAGTTTGAGAAGAAATTTAGACTTGCTTTTCTCTTTTGTTCTTTCTTTTTCATTCTTACGTTAGAACGAAATGTCGGTATGTGGTGGAATTCAAATACTTAATTTTCTTATCCTTCTTCTTCCACAGGGAAACCAAACAAAATGCAAGTGTACACCAAAAACTTTGCCACCTTCCACTAAATTACTAAAGTTAGGGCTCAATCTAACGTCCAGATTTCTATGAAAGGATATCGCCAGTCATTAGTGACAAAAACTTATTACGTCCATAAAGCCAATTACTATATCTGCCACCTATAGAAAAATTGAAACTTGACACAACAAAAATCTTCTCTCATCGGAAAATAGAGATTCCAATGTTTATATGCATATTTTAATGTGGTGTTTAGCCTAAATTGTCAGACCTAAACCAGGGCTTTTTATCTTTTAGAGATGGGAAGGAAGGGAATGACGACAACAACATGTAACCTTCCATAAACTGTTTTTTTTTTTTTTTTAAACAAAAATAGAAATTTTTTTTTCCGTATTGTAGACACAAAACAAACGACAAAATCCATTCACATTGATTGTTGATGCTAAATTTTTTTCATTGTCTTCATAACACAAGGGACTCGTGAGTTGGAATTTGTCACAAGTCAATTAAGTGAAAATGTGCATCCTTATCTTCTGTAAATTATTATTAAAGTTGAATGGTAAAACAAAGCTCATTTTCACAGCTTAATAGAATTCAGAAATCTTCTCAACTATTTTGTAGTTTTCTCAGACACCGAACTTAGTAGGAATTTTATTATGATTATTCATCACCAAATAAACTAGATGCATCAAACATAAAATCTAAACATTAAGAGTAAACATCAGAAGAATCTGAAGAAACAAAACTTTGAAATACCAAGTGTGATCCGTACCTTAACTGATGCACCATGAAGAACCTCAAGTGTGGGAAGATCACGGTAAGATCCCTCTAAAAAAGAATTCAATACAAAGCGAAAGAAAAAAGAAATATCAACATGCAGTATCACAAGTATTCAAAAAAATCACTTAAATACCCAAAGCCTAAAGGCGTAACCAACAAACAAAAGAAAAATGTACAAATGAAATGTTGAGTTTCTCACCATGATGAATATCAATCAGTGGACGTGGAATGCCAATTGCATCAGCAACCACAACGATTTAAACCTCTGTTTTCTTCCATGTCTTCTTGGCAACACCATTCAAAAGCCTTCAGAAACATGACCACTAGTGTGAAGCTAACTTATTCATGTAGCACTACCTGCGACAAAATTGAAAAGGGCAAAAAATAAATATGAGCTTAAATAATAATCCCCAACGAATTTGAGTAAATTACATATATTTTTATATGAACACAAATTCATGGAAGGCCAATCAATTACAAATATCTCTGTTGTATGCCTAACCATGAAAAACCTTCAAAACTATATTGTTATACAACTATTATCACATATGTGATGGGACATAGAGCTTACAAAAACTCTTCATGTTATACTTACAAGAACCCCTTCTAAAGGAAATCTTAAATTGAAGATGTAATAAATAAAATTTACTATTATTAAGGGGAGCGGGGAGTGTTTGAAACTGTTATATTAAACTAGGGTAGGGGAGAGTTTTGAACTCGGGACGAATGGTTAGAACCCAACACCCTATCGGCCTATCCACTAGGATATTGGACCACATGCAAAAAATTGGAAATAATAAGCGCTATATCAAAAGAACTCCTGACAACAACACATCTGCTATATATGGAGTTTCAAAAGGTTGGAGTTCTTTCTGAGAACTACCAAATTTTAGTAAATGGTTTCCTTCTACATACTTATTGAATGGGAAGGTTCCAGGTATAATGCAGCTGGGATAAGTCAACAACTCAATATTTGTAGGGGGGGGGGGGGGGGGGGGGAGAGAGAGAGAGAGAGAGAGAGAGAACACATGACGATAAGGGAGTAAAGAAAAGAACAGAGATGTAAGAACACAACAATAAAGAAAGCTCACCTAACATGGCCAACATTTCCTCTGAAAGTGAAGCATCACTTGATTGATTCGTTTTACAATTATCTAAATCATGTCCAATCTATAGTTCACAAAACACATACATGAAGTTAGCAAAGTAGAACAAACACATTATCCCCCGCCCACGTCGGGAAAAAAAAAGACATAAGAAGTTGATCTGAAAAGGCTCGGAGGAGTGGAGTTGGGTGAAAAACGTACCTAAACTGAGGATCTTTTAGCTGAATTTCAACAATCGTTTCGGTAACTTCAACCGCAACAGGAAGACATCCTCTGCTTCTCCATGCTGATATCGGTTAACAACAATTCAAAGATGAAGACCATATATGAAATTGCCAGAAACCTCCACAAAACTCAATTAAAAGCAAAACCCACTTGAAAAAAATAAAAAAAATAAATGTCCATTGTTTTCAAAATTATCGCAAAATATGAAGTTGGATTCTCTTACTCTTCTCAAAGCGGAGGCCAGAATCAGGTGAATTCGAAAAGAGAGATTCAAGCCACTCGTCCCAGCTCAACCAACGCACCTATTTGTAGCTGTACGACGGCGGCGTTGATATGCCCCAGGTCCTCATAATCTCTTGATTCTTCCGAAAACCCTAAAAGTGCCTCCACTACAACTCTTCCACTCGCTCCTGCAGCACTAACCACAGTTAAGAACATCTCCAGCGTTGCAAAGCTCCCTAGGAGTCACTATTGAAGAGCCTGTAGTCTCCGCGTATACGATGAATGTTCATGGCAATAGAAAATAAAATATTAATATTTTTTTTATATTTTATAAAATAATACAAAATAATTTTATTTGTAATTTTGTATAAGATTTTTAATCGTTCTCGTTACGTCATGTGTCATTATTTGATAAGATAATTTTTTGTGATAGATTTTGATAAGATATTTATCTAATGTCGTGCCAGGTGTCGTTACATTTCTAGAATCGTTGATGATAGATTTCTAATAAGATTTTTAACCAATCACGTTGCGTTACGTGTCACAATTTGTTTACAATATTTGAGGATAGATTTCGATTATATTTTTAACGAATGACGGCATGTCACGTGACATTATCTATAACATAATCCTTTCTTTTTCCTCCATATAACCCACCATCCATCCTAAGAAATCACACACCAAAATCAAAATTTCTATCATTATTCATAGTTTCTGCTTCCTTCTTACAATGTCTTCTTCTTCAAGGATGTTGTGGGAAATCGAGGAGCAAGAGAAATAATTATTTAAGCAAGGGGAAGAAATGTTCAATCTCCATGTGGCCCAAAATGAAATGGAAGAGGAAGAGGATGAGGAGCGTAGAAGGAGAGACAACGAAGCAAGAAGCCAAAGAGCCTCACAGTCTCATCGAATCATCCAAGTTGTGGCTCAGATCTCTAGGCCTAGCCATTCCGCAAACCTTGATAGAAGCACGCAACGATGAGATACGGATCTCTTGGACGATTATTTTGTTCGTAACAGTACATTCCTTGATACGTACTTTAGACATCGTTTTATAATGGAATGACATTTGTTCAACAAAATTATGATTACTGTTTGCAACCATGATTCTTACTTTGTGCAAAAGAATGATGTTTTTGGTGTTATGAGTCTCCTTCTTGAACAAAAAATTACTGCTGCCTTATGGATGCTTGCATATGGAGCATCTGCATACCAAGTGGATGAGATAGCGAGGATGGGGAAATCAACCATTCTTGAGTCCCTGATGAGGTTTTGCTCCGCAATCGAATATATCTACACCGCAGAGTAGCTCCAGAGACCTATTAAGATGGACTTGCAAAGGCTTCTGAAGAATGCCAAGATAAGAGGTTTTCCTAGGATGATTGGAAGCATCGATTGTATGCACTGGACCTGGAAAAATTGTCCAAGTGTATGACAAGGAGCTTATGGGGACATAAAATGAGCAAAAAGTATAATTTTGGAGACGGTGGCATCATTTGATACATGGACTTGGTATGTTTTTTTCGATGTTCCGGGGGCTTAAAATGATCTCAATGTCATTGCCCAATCCCTAATGTTCAACGATGTCCTGCAAGGAAAAGGATCAAGAGTCACGTACTGGGTCAACAGACGTAAGTACCACGGGCCATACTACCTAGCAGACGACATTTACCCAAGGTGGTCATCGTTTGTCAAAACAGTGCCACGTCCACAAAGTGCAAAGGAAAAACACTTTGCACGCTGTTAAGAGGGATGTAGGAAAGATGTGGAGCGTTGTTTTGGTATCCTTCAAGCTTGTTGGGCAATTGTCAGAGGTGCTGCCAGAATGTTTGATTTAGAGTCGCTTCGATCCATCATGATGACGTACATCATTCTTCACAACATGATTGTGGAAAATGAGTACAATTATGATATCATTGATGAATATGAGCCAGACAAGATGAACAATTCCAAAAAACAAATATATTATGCTCATGACTCCATCGAAGAATCCGTGCAACACGAGCCATTACAAAAGGATACGCGTTACAATGAAAGGCTCATTCAACGATGTACTGTACTTTAGGACCCATATATGCACAATGAAAGACAAATTGACTTGATAGAGCAACAGTTGGAATTGAAAGAAGCTCAAGAAACTTAAGTTCATTTAGTGTGTTTATTTTTATTTGGTATGTTTATGTAATTTTATTTGGTGTCTCTATGTCCTTTGAATAAAGATTCTCTTAGTTTAAATAAATTACCAAATCAAATAAATATACTCTTAGTTTAAATAAAGTACTAAATTCAATAAATTGGAAACAACATAAAGTCCTCTATTCAATAAATAAGAAATTACAACCCAAAGTGTTGGAAATTATATATTATAATATGAAATATTGTAATATATAATTTTAATAATTGAATGAAAAATAGTGTTAACCAATTTCTTAGAAATGTTATGTTGTTTAGGTGTATTCTCTTGATAAGTGATGTATACTTATAGATGAAAAGTTACATCTCCTTAACAAGAAGTACTTGAGTTCTATACAAAATCATGAAACCTTTATCATTAAAATATAGAAAATTAGAGTTAATTTTTACTCTTGAGAAATAGGGTTTCCCCACTTTGTTTCTCTCATGCTTCGTGCGTCAAATTCCGAGTTGTGTCTTGAGAGTACGGAATATATAAAGTTCGCCAAAGTCCGAAGATTGAAGTGCTTTGACTTCAGATTATAGATTGTTGAATCTTGGGAGATGGACGCTTACCGAACTATAAGCACAAGAGTAGGGGCGAAATTTTATCTTTAGGACATTGCAATTATGCAAGCCTCAATCTTCAAGTTTGTCAGTTTTTCTAACATTTATCTCTAGTTGTTTATATTAATCTCATATATAATTGATGTTGTGAAATTTCTTTATGATTATTATTATTGGAATTCTTTTATATTTTTCATATTTTCTAATATTGCTCCAACAATCTAAAGATAGAAATTGTTTTAATTATTATGCAATAATTGGAAGATATGGTTGTGAGAATTAAATTGAGAAAAATAGAGAAAGCGGCAAGGAAGTTGATTATTTGTTGATGAGTTTGGGGTTATATCATTTGGCAAGATGCACGATGCTTGTTGTATATTCAATATACAAAATAGCAAAAGATCAATTGCCGTTGAGGGACTGGTTTTGGATTGAAGAAACATTGCAATTGATACAGTGATTAGTATGCAAATTGACGGAAGATATCTAATTGTAAGACTTCATATATATTGATGAAGATAAAAGTAAAAAGAGAATGGGTATTTTATTTTTGTATTTTGATTCATGCCTTTTGGATTGAATAATTTGATTCAAACAAAGGAGGTGTCTCAACAGCCTTTTTGGCGTCCTTGAAAATTTGACACTTCACTCCATAAGAGGTACGTGTAGAATTGTCCATAAATTGTTAATTGACATGGCATGCATATACACACGCCACGAGGATCATGCATTATAATTTATGCATTAATCTAGAAAAAGTTTGATTCTAGGATACATGCATGTTTCTGTGAAATACATGTCGATCAGTTATACATATATGTAGTTCAATTTAAATAACTAATTATTGATGTTTCCAATTACTTCTTCTGGAAAGAGAGACATCGCTATTAAAATGTGGATAAGAACCTGTGGTTTTCTAAATTAGTTCACTATTTGTATTATCTATAAATGAGAAGTTCCTATAAATATACGAGAAATATTTGCGTTGATGAAGGAACTTAGAAGCCGCTCAGGGTTCTTGATGGGTTTGCAAGTTGCTTTCCAAGAACAAAACCTGGGAATTGTTTAGGTGTTTTGGACAAGAATTCCATGCCAAACGATTACCAATAGTAGTTGGTAAAATGAAGAGACATGAACAAATTAAAGCAACTGCAATATTGTTTGGAGCGGTGTTTTGATTTAGTGTTCTATTTGCACAAAATGGATATAATTAATGTTGTCATCATTATTGCAAGAAGATGATAATATTAGAGATTTGTGTTACTGCTAAAAAGAAACAGTTTCAGGCTGTTAATTGGTACTAGCAAAGAAGGCAATTAATTACTACTATGACAAGCATCATAAAGAATCTTGCGCGCAATGACCATGTTAGCCATGGATGAAGCCAATTGCCAATTCGTTTGAAAAGAATAAGACACGGAGAGTGTGGGGGTCTTCTATAGGTCTTTTGTATATTTGCAGAAGATGCAATGTTGCTCATTTGGTAAGCAAGGACAACTAATGAGTTTGTTATATCATGGTTGTTCATGGTAAGAACGTGTTTGTGATAACAATACACAATACCATATTCAAATCATAGAGCTTGAACTCATTATGGATGAGTTACCTTCGTCTTAATAAAATGACGACTGGATGTATTATCATATAGTGATAATAATGTTGCAAAATCATTTATATGCTTTCTTTGAAGTGATATATTTATAAATTACAAGAGGCCCATGATGATATTGAGTGTCATTTAAAGTGATATTAATATAAAAAAATAATCATGAAAGTGTGGGGGTCTTTCAAAAAAGGACAAGACCATACTGAAAATGTAAAAGACATTTCGCAGATTTGAATTCAAAATAATGATACTTATTAAGTAGGCATATGATTGGACATGGCCATTGGGTCATGCATGTTAGTCATAGTAAGGAAAGAATGAAAGCCAAGAAGTGATTTTCTCATAATTTCTAGTGAGGCATGAACGCCTAAAAAGATAGATAAAGTCTATCTTAGTTGTTCATTACTTCTTAAAGTGGAAAATGTGATCAATTTAATGATAGCATTAAAAGAAACAACAATTATGAAAGAATTGTGGGGGTCGCTTATTTGTCTTTGAGATATGAGATATGCATAAGAAGAATGGAAATGTAATTTGCTAATTGAGTGAGACAATCAAAATGTCATCTTTTGTAATGAGTAATTGTTTAATGTATGATAAGATTAGCGATCTTCTTACAAATACCTTAAATGTGGGGGAGTTTACCCAAGTGTTAGCAAATTACATAGTAATTAAGTCCTAATATAATTTTGAGGACTTGACATTTCAAACAATGTTAAACAACTACTCTCATATGAAATACAAATTTCATAAGATGGATTATATACACCATTAAAGATAGTCAACCTAAGTGGTACCAATTATTAAAGGTTTGACTAGAGAGTAAGTTGATCATCGAGGGGAATGAGGCTAAAGCCAACATAACTAATGAATCAGCCGAGCGGAAACCTAACTTAATTGATTGGAGATCCCATGGTCTAAGTTTAATAGGCAAACTGGTTAGGCATGATTCAAAGAAGTTAACACACTATATACCTCATTCCTATGATGGAAGAAGTGTGTTGTCTGTAGATGTTTTAGGTTGTATATTTATACTTAATGACAGTGACATCTTATAAATAAGAGGAATATAGTACTCTATTCTTAATTAGTGGTCACCTATGTGAGGGTAGAAGTGGGTCGCCTCTATGAGAATGAGATGGCTAAATTTTCTAAAGCTCTCATGAATTCGGGATTTGTTCAGGACCAAAATGAACACAACTGTATGAACCGTAATATATTAGGATTAGTGATGTGTGTTGCTTATTGTCTCGGTTTACTACTGCGGTGAATAGTTCAAGATTTTATATTCACTGCGCCACCAAGTAAATCTGATAAGTATTCATTAGGGTAGGTTCAAGTCCAAAAGACACCTTTCCCGATGCATCTTTTGTCCGCATGTACTATCAAATTCTTCCTGATTTTTCTTTCATGTGAGGGATTGTTGGAAATTATATATTATAATATGAAATATTGTAATATATAATTTTAATAATTAAATGAAAAATAGTGTTAACCAATTTCTTAGAAAGGTTATGTTGTTTAGGTGTATGCTCTTGATAAGTGATGTATACTTATAGATGAAAAGTTACATCTCCTTAACAAGAAGTACTTGGGTTCTATATAAACTCATGAAACCTTTATCATTAAAATATAGAAAATTAGAGTTAATTTTTCCTCTTGAGAAATAGGGTTTCCCCACTTTGTTTCTCTCATGCTTCGTGCGTCTAATTCCGAGTTGTGTTTTGAGAGTACGAAATATATAAAGTTCGCCAGAGTCCGAAGATTGAAGTGCTTTGACTTCGGATTATAGATTGTTGAATCTTGGGAGATGGATGCCTACCGAACTATAAGCACAAGAGTAGGGGCGAAATTCTATATTTAGGACATTGCATTTATGCAAGCCTCAATCTTCAAGTTTATCAGTTTTTCTAACTTTATCTCTAGTTGTTTATATTAATCTCATATATAATTGATGTTGTGAAATTTCTTTATGATTATTATTATTGGAATTCTTTTATATTTTTCATATTTTCTAATATTGCTCCAACACAAAGTGATTGGAAAATTATAGGCTCTGATTAAAAACAAATTCCCTAGTCCCTCGTGAATAGAAAATCATCACCTAATCAATTTGTGGTGCTAGGATCATCTCCTCTTGTGGTGCTATGACCATCTCCTCTTGCTCTCGTTTCCCTTGCACGCCTCTTTCGCACCACGTCCACCTTCTCCGAATTCCAAAAATATTTAGAATTCGGTGACTTCCCCTCTAAAGGCTCCTTCATAATGTCACGATCTTGTTGAGCCTTCATTTCTTCTTTAATCTCTTCCCTTTCTTGCCTAAATAGCTCTCTTTCTCTCACATTAGCTTGAAATGATCTCTCAGTAGCTGCAACTTTTGCCTCATTTCTAGCGTTATCAGCCTCAAATTTAACCATTTCCCTCGCCAGAGTCAATTCACCTTGATGAGCAAGTTCTTCCATATATTTTGCATAATCATTCTTGGAAGCACTCCCTTTTTTCTTTGAAGCCTTCTTACCTTGATGTCTAATTGGATAATGGGTCGACCCCGACGCTTGTGCAGAGGGCGTTTCCTGCACTTCTTCCGCGTCATCTTCATGAACATGCGAGGCATGATCGGGTGTAGAGTGTAGAGGGGTGCTGTTCATGATAACTTTTAGACCGACAGACACAACTTTAAATTTAGAACAATGTTTAACAATATTCCAACATTCTCACCGGTTGAATGATTTGTTTGTGGTTTTGGCATTATACTAAGCTTGTGCTTGAAGTATCTACACAATGCTAGAGAAGAAATAATTGTAATCAAAGTAGCTAATGTAAATTTGGGTATGGTACAAATAAATAAATAATATATTTTTACCTGATCAACTAAATTTTCCCCACTTCGAAGATTACTACTAGCTTGTGCCAAGGCATCTCTTCACATACTAAATGATTGGCTGAGTATTCTCCGACAACTGGACATCGATTATTTGGTTCTTTTCCCACCAATTTTCTCAAGATAATTGGTATGAATAAGACTTCACATTTCTCGCAATTGCATCTTGTTTGTACCATACTTGACCAATCTCGAAACTACTGAGCACTGGTCAACGTTATACTGTCAAGGACCCAGAAGAGTTTCCTTCCAACCAGGAGGCCAATCACAGCACAACACGGGTCGACATCAAAAGCCAATCATAGCGCGATATGTGTCAACATTAGAAGCCAATCATAACATGACACGTGTCAATGTCAGAATGAAACTAGAAACTCTCTTTTATAAATAGAGATCATTCTCTCACAATATTTCCTAATGTCATTTGTACTAAATCATTCACTAGTACTCACTCAAGGAGAGCTTGAACCTATGTACTTGTGTAAACCCTTCATAATTAATGAGAACTCCTCTACTCTGTGGACGTAGCCAAACTACGTGAACCACGTACATCTTGTGTTTGCTTCCCTGTCTCTATCCATTTACATACTTATCCACACTAGTGACCGCAACAATCTAGCGAAGGTCATAAACTTAACACTTTCTGTTGTACCAAAGTCCTTACTGATTTTGTGCATCAACATTTGGCGCCGTCTGTGGGAACGACATTTATTCCTACTCTCTTCAGCTTTGTTAAGCTGGTTTCCATCATTTGTACACTCTCTTTTGACCAGGCATCCCTTTCCAACATGGGAAGCGAAGGAAGCCATAACACACAGAATGACACATCTCTTGCGCCTGGTGTGAAGCACCAAAGAAGAATTAAAAGAAGTTTGCTCTTCAGGCTAAAGTCGATGAGCTGGAGGCTCAGAACAACAAGATAGCGATGAAGAATGAGATCCTCCAAAAGCAGTATGAGAAGGTCTTCGAGATGCTCCACGAGGCTAGATATACTAAAACACACGAGTTCATCACTCCTGTAGAAGTCAACCATCAACTGGGTGCCCTCCAACATGGAGGTTCATTTACCCTTGACATGGGTATTCTTGTTGAGGAGCGAGTTACTCATTGAAATGGCGACCAACATGAGACTTCTCTCAACCCAGCTGCTTCGACCCGAAGTAGGAGGAGTGGAGGAAGGCGCACCTCCTTACAGAAGGAGTGGAAGGATCGAAAGCCTGCTTTCACGACTGTCAAGACTTTCTAAAGCAACATCGAGACGATCTCATCCATGTAAGCTCGAA
This sequence comes from Malus x robusta, assembly GCA_963082935.1. Classification (NCBI taxonomy): domain Eukaryota; kingdom Viridiplantae; phylum Streptophyta; class Magnoliopsida; order Rosales; family Rosaceae; genus Malus; species Malus x robusta. The sequence goes on from OY720330.1 coordinate 22,337,187, forward strand.
GATCAATGACCCAAGTGTCTTTGAAAGACTCGGTCCCTTCCCATGTTCCAGACCGGCTACTAATTTGGGGAAGGGACAACAAGTCCTAGAGAAACACGAAGGTATTAAGGACTCAGAGATGTTCCGACAGACATACCTTGGAAGTTAGTATGGCGAGTCTAAGGAAAAATCACATGCTCTTAATCAAACTTTCCTACTTCCAAAAGGAGATGGAGATTTACGAAAGAAAACTCCAGTGGTATATGACTTCACTCAGGACCCTCTTATCCTACAGCTCCTTAAGGAAGTAAACAAGTTGAAGGCCGAACGACAAGTTGAGATACCTGATTGGAACCAACCTAGGCCTGGCCCTCTTACAAGGAGAATCCTCAACACCCCCTCCAAGCAAAGATAAAACAAAAGCTTGGCTTGCAACTCTATACCGGAAAGGAGGACCCGATTGAACACCTTAACCTCTTTGAGTCCACCATGACATACCGGATGCACACCGACAAAGAGCGATGTCTTATCTTCCTCTCCACCCTATCTGGCGGAGCTCTAAACTGGTATTACCGTTTCCCCCCTGAGATGGTAGACTCATTTGATGAATTGAGAAAATTGTTTGTTTCTCAACACATTTCCAGATCGATCACTTGCACTCTGCGAATGACTTGTACACCATTCACTAGAAGCCAGACGAGTCATTACGTATGTATGCTGACCACTTCAGCCATAAGTATTCCCATTGTGCCGAGGCAGACGACAAGACTACCCTCAAAGCCTTCACGGCAGGCTTACATGATTATTTCTTTAAGTACATGATTAATGCCAACACTTGGAAGACTTACTCTTAGGTGATGACACAAGCTTACAACCATGCCTCCGCTGAGGGAAGGACATATCAAGGGAAACCCCCCCACAGCCACCCCTTATCAGTAAGTATGGAGTGGAAGCTAGATCCAACCAAATGAGAAGACCTCGAACTTCCAAACTGCAGCGGTGCCTCCCCCTGCCTTACCTAATACTTCACCAAGTCAACAGACATATCAACCTCAGGGCAAAAGGAAAGATTTCCATCCTCACCAGTCTTATTTTAGTAAAAGAAGTAAGGGACATATCGTGATAACCAAGGGTATCGTCACGATAATGCCCGGCCCCAGGCTGTCAACACAGTGGGCCAAGCACGTGTCAAGACAAGCCTTACCCCGAGGTATGAGACATACATACCTTTGAACGCCACATGCGTGGCCATTTACCCCAGCATAGCACACTTGATACCGAAGCCAATGCCGAGGCAGTCGGGTTACAAGCCCACGAAGAACACGGGCACGTTTTGCTGCTACCACGAGCATAATGGCCATGACGACGAGAAGTGTATCACCCTTCGTGATCATATTAAAGCTTTGGCGCGTGAAGGAAAAATTGATCGATTCATTCTTCACCCTTCAAGGGATAACCGTAACCAACACCAAGTGAATGTGATATATTCCATAAGCGGCGGCACACCCATATCTGAATCTTCCAATAGGGCCATGAAAAACAGCGAACAAGCTTTAAGGCCTGGCCACCAAGTGTTTCACATGGAAGACATCAGGGGAGTCAAGTATCAAAAGCCTAACTGGGATCCAATATGTTTTTACCCTAAGGAAGAAAAAGGTATCATCTACCCTCACAAAGACCCATTGATCGTAGAAGCTCACATAGCCAACTTTGAAGTACGATGAATCCTGGTAGACACGGGGACTTTGGTCAATATCATGTTCGTTGAAGCTTTCAGGGCACTTAATATAGCTAAACACTTGCTCGATCGCTTGATTTCTCATCTGATAAGCTTCTTCGGTGATATCGTGCAACCTTCAGGAGCGACTTATCAGAGACTAGTCAATTCAATGTTCGCCGAACAGATTGGGAAAAGCATGGAAGTTTATGTTGATGATATGCTAGTCAAGAGAAAACATGCTGACCAACACATCGCTAACCTATCTGAAACTTTCACCATTTTGAAGAGGTATCGAATGAGGTTGAATCCTAACAAATGTGCTTTCGGCGTAGGCTCTGGCAAATTCTTAGGCTTTATGATAAACCAACGAGGCATTAAGGCTAATCCCGAGAATATCAAAGCAATCCTCGACATGAAGGAACCGGTAACTTCAAAAGACATCCAGATCCTTACTGGCAAGGTGGCAGCCTTAACTAAGTTTATCTCTAAGGCCACAGACAGATGTACTTCTTTCTTTAAAACACTTAAGGGAAGTAAGAAGTACATTACATGGACTGATGAATGTGTCGAGACATTCAAAAACCTCAAAGAATACATGAGTAAAGCCCATCTGCTCTAAAAAACTGAGGTTGGTGACACTCTCATTATCTATCTGTCGGTATCGGTTTCAGTAGTAAGTTTTGCTCTCATTCGAAATGATGGTAATGTCAAACGGCCTGTCTACTACGCTAGCAAGGCTTTACGAGATACAGAGACACGATACTCCAATATTAAGAAATTGGCTCTAGCATTGGTCATGTCTGCTCCAAAACTTTGCCCTTACTTCCAAGCATACTTCATCATCGTGCTTACCAATCATCATCTTCGACAGATACTCCAGTCCTGACACTTCAGGGCGAATGATAAAATGGGTGATAGCATTGGGTGAGTTTGACATCTCCTACCAATCAAAGCCAGCTGAGAAGGGCTAAGCAGTGGTAGACTTCATCGCCGACTTCACATAACAGAAAATAGAACCAACAGCCCCAGCATGGAGTCTATATGTTGATGGCTCATCCAACCAACAGGGTTGTGAAGCAAGACTAGTCCATACGACCCCTGACAAAGTGGCGATGGAGTATGCTCTTCGTTTCAAATTCAAGGCGTCGAACAATGAGGCTGAATATGAAACCCTCCTAGCAGGCTTACGTTTGGCCTAACATCTTGGGGTTAAATGAATTGATATCTTCAGTGACTCCCAATTGGTGGTTAACCAGGTCACCAACAACTTTGATGCTAAGGATAGCTCCATGGCAGCATATCTGACACAAACACAATTGTTGCTCAAGCACTTCCACTACCAGATCACCCAAATTCCTCGAGCGGTAAACAGTCATGCAGATGCTTTGGTTCGCCTCACCTCAGCAGTGGAAGACAAGATTGGGAGAAAAATTCAGGTCGAATTGTTGGCAGCACCAAGTACCATGGTTGCGGAAATGTGTAACTTACAACAGGGGGATAGTTGGATTACTCCGATTTATAGATTCCTTGCTCATGGCACCCTTCCAAATGACAAAGTCCAAGCTAAACAGATTCGATACAAGGCTACCCATTACTTGATCATTAATGACCAACTCTATAAGCGGCGTTTTAACCTGCCATACCTAAGATGCCTTACGCTCGCCGAGGCGAAAACTGTCATTTGGGAAATACATGAAGGAATCTACGGAGATCATGTTAGATCTCAATCCTTAGCACACAAAGCTTTTCGCCAAAGATATTACTGGCCAACACCCCACCAAGATAACATCAGAATATCCCGCTCATGTGATAAGTGTCAACGCTACGTAACTATTCCTCACTCCTCTCCTGAGCCGCTCACTCCTATGATCAGCCCTTAGCCTTTTGCCCAATGGGGACTTGATTTGATCGGCCCAATGCCTGCAGGGAAGGGCAAGGTCTGCTATGCAATCGTTGCAGTTGACTACTTCACAAAGTGGGCCAAAGTAGAACCCTTGGCAACCATTACTGAGGCAAAAATAAAAGACTTTGTATGGAAGAACATCCTTTGCAGATTCGGCATTTTCAATGCGATAGTCACTGACAATGGGCGACAGTTCGACAACAATAAGTTCAGGATGTTCTGCTTTAAGTTCAACATCAACTTATGTTTTGCCTCCCCAACTCATCCTTAGTCTAATGGACAAGTTAAAGCCATTAACAAAATAATCAAGCCAACTTTGAAAACCAGCTTGGATAAGGCTAAAGGTTGTTGGCCAGAATTTGTACCCCAAGTTCTTTGCATTTCGTATTGGACATCAATAGGGGAAACCCTATTCTCACTTGCCTTTGTTACAGAGGCAGTTGTCCTAGTTGAGCTTGAGCAAGCAACGTTCCGAGTCCAGAACTACGTGCAAAACAAAAATGACAAACAACTTACCCTCAACTTAGATCTAGTCGAGGAATACAGAAACCAGGCTCACTTGAGGAATGTCGCCTACAAGCAGCGCATCTCCAACTACTATGACTCAAGGGTTAAACCTCGTTCTTTTAAAGTGGAAGACTGGGTATTGAAGAAAAGATTACTCTACGGCAGGCTCTCAAGTGAAGGAACACTTAGTCCAAACTGGGATGGACCATTTGAGGTTGTTGGCATCAGTCGCCCTAGCTCCTACAAGTTTAGAAGCTCCGATAGCAAGACCCTTGGCCATCCATGGAACGCTGATCACTTGAAGTACTATTACAAGTAAACTTACATTGTACAAGTGTTAAGTTTTAGCCATTCGGCATCCTATGTAACGAAGACTATTTGGCATGAATTCAATAAATAAGTGATTTAGACAACTCGATCATAATCTTCTTACATTCCTAGCAATGAAACATTCGGGTTCAAAGCTTCAACATGAATGCTTCCAACATGAAACAAAGTCTAAGTATATGTCAACAAGACTATACAAATAAACAAACAGCTTCACAGTATGTTTGTTCAATCATACATTCCAACACATTCATACATAAGCCAATTGTGCTTCGAAAGGGTTCAACATACTTTCTGTCATTTGACACTTACTACAATGTGCCTCGACACCTTACCCTTATTCTCACCAACCAGGTGATGAAATGTACAACCCGTACTCTCCTTCATGCCAACAACCAGGTGATGAAATGTACAACCCGTACTTTAATATCATTTGGCAACTTCCCACTCATACCACCAACCAGGTGAAGAAAGAACTCATCTTCATGCCACCAACCAGGTGATGAAATGTACAACCCGTACTCTAATATCATTTGGCAACTTGCCATTCATGCCACCAACCAGGTGAAAAAGTAACTCATCTTCGTGCTACCAACCAGGTGATAAAATGTGATGAAAGGTGATGAAGGAACTCACATTCGTACCACCAACCAAGTGATAAAATCAACTCACCATTCATTCCACCTACCAGAAGACGAGTGGTACAACTTGTACATGTGAACTCCTAGCATTCATAAATAATAAAAAACCCTCAAGCTTGACAACTCAACTAGGGGAGCACTTATGCCCAACAAGAGTTATAGTCACCGACAAAGTCTTATTGTAAGCCAACGACAACTTCAGTGTATGGCATACGAAGATCAAGCTATTCAACCCTCTTGCATCTGCTTCAGACATTTCTCCTCTGTAACAATACAAACATTACAACTCGTAGAAAGCTTCACACACTCTTGATCAAGGTAGTGTGAAGCAAAACCAATTTATGGTGCCAACAAGAGCTTCATCAAAGGAGTTCAACCACAATTCTCAAAAGCTTCACACACTCTTGATCAAGACAGTGTGAAGCAAAACCAATTTATGGTGCCAACAAGAACTTCATCAAAGGAGTTCAACCAAAATTCTCAAAAGCTTCACACATTTTTGATGAAGACAGTGTGAAGCAAAACCAATTTATGGTGTCAACAAGAGCTTCATCAATGAAGGGCAACCACAATTCTCAAAAGCTTCACACACTCTTGATCAAGACAGTGTGAAGCAAAACCAATTTATGATGCCAACAAGAGCTTCATCAAATGAGTTCAACCATAATTCTCAAAAGCTTCACACACTCTTGATCAAGACAGTGTGAAGCAAAACTAATTTATGGCGCCAACAAAAGCTTCATCAATGGAGGGCAACCACAATTCTCAAAAGCTTCACACACTCTTGATCAAGACAGTGTGAAGCAAAACCAATTTATGGTGCCAACAAAAGCTTCATCAATGAAGGGCAACTACAACTCGTAAAAAGCTTCACACACTCTTGATCAAGACTGTTCAAAGCAAATTCAATTTATATGGTTCATCCAAACCTTCGACTACTACAAGGTGTGGCTTGCATCACAATCTCTTACTTAACAGTATGGAAGCAAATTTTGTATATGTTGTCTCTCCCACATTTTCAAATTTCTAATTTTCCCTAAAAAAAAAAGGAAATTGGGAAATTCAACAAAGCTTCATCAATGGATGACAACTACAAATTTTCAAAAGTTTCACACTATCTTGATCAAGATAGTGTGAAGCAAAATTAATTCATGGTACCCAACAAAGCTTCACCACAAAAGCTGCACCAACAAAAGCTTCATCAATGGATGACAACTAAAAATTCTCAAAAGCTTCAAACTATCTTGATCAAGATAGTGTGAAGCAAAATCAATTCATGGTACCCAACAAAAGCTTCAACTCCAAAGCTTCACCTACAAAGCTTCAACTCCAAAGCTTCACCTATAAAAGCATCAACTCCAAAGCTTCACCTACAAAAGCTTCAACAAAAAAGCTTCACCTACAAAGCCTCAACTCCAAAGCTTCACCTACAAAGCTTCAACACAAAAGCTTCACCTACAAAGCTTTAACACAAAAGCTTGACTCCAAAGCTTCACCTACAAAGCTTCAACACAAAAGCTTGACCCACAAAAGCTTCACCTACAAAGCTTCACCTACAAAGCTTCAACACAAAAGCTTTACCTACAAAAGCTTCACTCATAAAAGCTTCAACAACAAAAGCTTCACCTACCAAAGCTTCACCCATAAAAGCTTCACCAACAAAAGCTTCACCCCTAAAAGCTTCACCCACCACAAAAGCTTCACCCATAAAAGTTTCACCAACAAAAACTTCACCTACCATAAAAGCTTCACTTACAAAAGCTTCACCCACCACAAAAGCTTCACCCATAAAAGCTTCACCAACAAAAGCTTCACCCACCACAAAAGCTTCACCTACAAAAGCTTCACCCACCACAAAAGCTTCACCCATAAAAGTTTCACCAACAAAAGCTTCACCCACAAAAGCTTCACCCACCACAAAAGCTTCATCCACAAAAGCTTCACCCACCATAAAAGCTTCACCACAAAAGCTTAACCCATAAAAGCTTCACCAACAAAAGCTTCACCCACAACAAAAGCTTCACCCACAACAAAAGCTTCACCCATAAAAGCTTCACATACAAAAGCTTCACCTACAAAGCTTCAACACAAAAGCTTCACACTATCTTGATCAAGATAGTGTGAAGCAAAATCAATTCATGGTACCCAACAAAGCTTCAACCTCAAAGCTTCACCTATAAAGCTTAATATATATATATATTTTCGGAAATTCAAAAATTCAAAAATTCAAAAATTCAAAAATTCGAAAATTCAAAATTAAAAAAAAAAAAAAAAAATTGCATAGGCCTCGTCTTCTTCGGGCCTAACAACTTTCATAACAAATATATATGAAGGAAGAGTTTTGGGCTACCACTTAGAAAGGAAAATGGTGAAGTTTTGTTACTTTGGAAACTTGGCTACTAGTAAGACACCTCATTCGTCAACTCCTTTGACCGGAAACTTGGGGGACTCCTACCATATGCTACTGCACCTTGATACTTAGAAGTCTCACGACCACTCAGTAACTTGGATTTTTCAAGTCTCCAACCGAGAAGTTTTCCTCACTCAGGAAATTAAGAGAGCACTACCTCAACATACATGCTTCACTGACAAAGTTTCAACATACAAGCTTCAACAAAAGAAAAATTCAAAAAACTTGGTAAAAAAGGCTTTGGTGTATTTAACACAATACGTTGAAATAAAGCAAAGCTTATTTATTGATATCTCCGATAAGTTACAAATATGTACATATACATGAATCAAAATAAACAAACAAGAGGGGGCATTCACAAAGGTTGCTCAAGAGAAGTCTCAGCAGTCGGCAGAGCCCCAGAAAGAGGAGGCACCAGAGGGTGATCATTCGGAGCCTCAGTACTGGGCAGAACTCCAGAAGGAGGAGGCACCAAATGTTGATCATTTGGAGCTTCAGTACGCAGTACATCCCCAGAAGACGAAGGCAATAAATGCCTTTAGAACAAACCTACAAACCTCTGATGATCAAGTAAAATCTGACCATCAGATTCCTGCAGCTGGTCAAGCTTCCTCTTCATGTTTGTGGCAAAGTCATGTGCGAGCTTGTGCAACTGTTTATTCTCATGCTTGAGCCCTCTAATCTCCTATTTGAGACTTATCACTTCAGCCACCAATGATTCAACTTAGCGGGTTCGAGCAAATAAACGTTGGGCCATATTAGACACAGAACCTGCACACTGAACACTGAAAGCCAGAGAATCCTTAACAGCCAACTCATCAGACCGTTTGGAAAATAGTCTGTTATCTTTGGGAGTGAGAAGGTTCCTGGCCACCATCGCAGCAGTCATATCATTCTTCATCACAGAGTCCCAATGGTAAGAGGACCAGTATGGGATAAGAACGATGGGCGCCATATGTTGTCTTGAAGAGACATAGCTGCCTCTTCACCAGACATTTTTAGAAATGATGAAGGAGAAATAAGGTCCACTAAATCTCTGAAGTAAAAAAATAAGGGGAAAATTCCTACAAGCAATAACTCTCTGAATGTACTTCTTGCACACAATTGGTGCCCTTATAAAAGAAAGGGCAACAAGGTCGTTGGTTCAAAAATCGAAAAGGCACCACTCTCCACACGCAACATCAGCTTCTCGGATATCATAGATAACTTTACCAAATATCTCTGACAAAGTTTAGACACATAAATTTTGAAGGTCCAGCTACCCTACTATTACCTATAAGGGTAAAGGACAGCACCACTGCTTGATAACTGGAAAGTCCCTATGTGTGTCAACCTCCGTGTTTCGTGGCAAGGCAGGCTGGCAAAAATGCCCAACCTTTACTCACATCGAGAAAACACTCCCAACAGAATTACTTTCTCAAAAATCGAAGAGGCACCGCTATCTGAATCTCGAGAGCCAGACTCCCACCAGGATTGCTTTCTCAAAAATCGAAGAGGCATTGTTCTCCGAATCTCGAAAGCCAGATCGCCGACAGGATTGCTTGTTCAAAAACCGAAGAGGCATTACTCTTCGAACTTCGAAAGCCATATTTCCTTGGATAAAGCTTGTCCGTAATCTTCACACGCAACATCAGCTTTCCTGATACCACATATCATTTTTTAAAGTGCTATGACAAAGTTAAAACACGTGAATCTTGCAGCTCCCACTACATTACTATGACCGAGAAGGGTAAAGGAACAGCGTTACACTCGCTATTGGGACAATTCTTATATATGTCGACCTTCATCCTCCACAGCTAGGCATACCTGGAAATAAAAAAAAATGCTCAATTTTTCTTCACATTTGAGAGGGCACTCTCAGTAGAGTCTTCGAAATACTCAGCTTCTTTTCCCCCCGATAATACCTTTGCAAACAAGCCAGACCAGAGCACGAGTATTTCACATCATCAAAGTTAAAAGCAAGAGTATCCCATATCATGCTTTTTCTCTGTCTTTTCCCTTACCCTTGCTCTTACCTACATGACAAGGAGAAAAAACGCAATCAGTCGGAACCTGAAATCAAACTTCCGATCTGGAACTAATTGCCCGAAATCTTTGTATGGTTGTTTACCTAACATTGCTCTCGAGTACTCATTCTCAACTGTTGTCAAGGTCACGAAGTCCTTCGGCAAATACCTCATAACAGTTGATACGTTATTGACACTTTACACTGAAGCTGCCACGCATGAATGAGTCGCTGAGAAGTAGTGCTTTGAAGGATCATTTAAATGCAAAGGTTGCATTCCACTCCTGCATCGGGGACAAATGCTGAAAGAGATTGAAGCAAAAGGATTAATGATAAGCTGGAACATATCACTACAGCACGATGCCCTTCCTGCAGAACCACACAACCCAGATAACAGAATCTAAATCAAATCCAAACCCAGCATCGCTGCCTTATCCGAAAAACTCGAGAAGCTTCAACAACCTTTCGCTGACACCATCGCCAAAGAGCAAAGTCTCGCCATACCACACCCACTACTTTGTCGACAGCAAAAGTATCCCATATCATTAAGGTCGAACGTACTCTAGATTTGATGGACTTTTGACCCTCAAATTCTTGAGTCAGTCTTATACTTTGGAGGAAACCAGAAAACCCTCCGCCCAGTTCAAGAATAAGCCTGTGGAAAGTTACTTTTTCAAAAGAAAAAGTATCTCATATCATCTCTTTTCCATTTGCTTCTCCTTATCCTTGTTGCTATTTACGACACAAGGAGAAGGAGAACAATCAACCGGAAGCCGAAGTTGAACCTCCGATCTAGGTTGCTTGCTTGGAAGTCTGATTGCTTACCGTGTCTGTTACCTCCTTTGGCAAATCTCTTAGCTCGGCGACTTGGGGGACTTCTACTGTAGGGTTTGTATCACACTTGACCAAGCTCGAAACTACAAGTAAGCTTCAAATGAAATTGATACATTACCTTGTGCATCTTCATCGGTTAAAGATACCACCCCTGGATGGAGAAAAAGTACTTCCAGAGAAGATGCCACATCTACATATGAGACAGATAAGGCAAGTGAAAATGATACCACACTTCAGTACTTAGAAGTTTCGTGATTACTCAATGGCTTGGATCTTCTAAGTCCCCAACCGAGGAGCTTCCCTCACTCGGGAACTTAAGGGAGCACTGTTTGTACCATACTTGACCAATCTCGAAACTACTGAGCACTGATCAACGTTATACTGTCAATGACCCAAAAGAGTTTTTCTCTAACGAGGAGGCCAATCACATCAGAAGCCAATCACAGCGCGACACGTGTCAACATCAGAATCCAATCACAACACAACACGTGTCAATGTTAGAATCAAACTAGAAATTCTCTTCTATAAATAGAGATCATTCTCTCACAATATTTCCTAATGTCATTTGTACTAAATCATTCACTAGTACTCACTAAAGGAGAACTTGAACCTATGTACTTGTGTAAACCCTTCACAATTAATGAGAACTCCTTTACTCCGTGGACGTAGCCAAACTGGGTGAACCACGTACATCTTGTGTTTGCTTTCTTGTCTCTATCCATTTGCATACTTATCTACACTAGTGACCGGAGCAATCTAGCGAAGGCCACAAACTTAACACTTTCTGTTGTACCAAAATCCTCACTGATTTTGTGCATCAACACATCTCATTACCCGTAATCAGATCACGAGTAACTTCAACCTAGCTAGAACATAATGTAACATCTTCAATAAGCGTCTAATCGTACTTGCATCATTAGTCATTTTGTTGAAAAACAATTGGATTGAAACTTTGAGAGAAAGATAGGAATGTGGTTGAAAGTATTTGAGAAAATATGAAATTGTGGTGTAAGGTAGAAGATAATGAGAAGGTATTTATAGAAAAGTAAAATCAATTTTTTTTTTAATTTTTCAAAATTTTTATTAATTTTATTAATTTTTTTTAATCTTTTATTCACATAATTAATTTCTGTCATTGGATTAAAAAAAAAAATTTGAAATCCAACCCTCCAAATTGTGCCATGTGGCACAACGGTAAAATTTCAAAATTTTTTACTGTGTTTTTTTTTTAATTTATAAAGGCAAATAACGTGGACCGTTGATCTCAAATCCAACGGCTGAAATTAAAGAAGGTTTGAATTTTTTTTTACTGTTGGAAATCCAACGGTCAGCAAAATGTAACTGTTGAAATCCAACGAACACTGAGGTGCCATGTGGCCTCCAATGGTACCAGCTTTTTCAAATCAACCTTTCACCTCTTTGTTTAATTCCTTCAAATTCCTTCACCCAAACCAATGGCCGCGCCTTTAATCGAGCTTCCTCATCCTGCTGCTAACTATGATTCTTAGTTCAAACCTCTAATGGTGCAAAGTGAAGAAGAAGCAAAAGTTTTTACTAATCTCCGTCGGCATCTTCTAAACGGTTGCACCATCACATGGGAGAGGGGCCATAATGTCCAAAATCCCCTGCCACAACCTTCAGATCCCAAACATCCCTGTACTAGAATCCACCATTGGTATTCATATATGGGTTTGAGGTTTCCTCATTCCCCTTTCCGAAAACAATTGTTTAATTGCTTTGGTATTGCTCTATGTAACTTGACCCCCACTGCATTTCGTATACTCTTCTGCTTTCAGCGCCTGAACAAGTGGTATGGGGCAGAGCTGGGTATCTAGGAGTTCTCCATGTTTTACACTATGCACAAGCAAGGTTCTAAAAAACGCTAGGCACTAGTCGGGCGGCGGGCAGGGGCCTAGCGCCTAAGTGGTTAGGCGGCGCCTACGCAGCCTAGGCAGATTTATGTATATTTATTATATATATATATTATAAAATATGAGTATATTTGTAAAATTTTAGGACTTTTTATGTTAGTTTTATAACATTTACTTAGCCCACATATTTGAATTATTATTGGGCTTTGCTTATCATTTAATAAACAACCACATCTCTCTTCCCACAACTCTCTTCCCACTTTATTTCTTATCAACCCGTGAACCTATCACAAATTCCCAAAAGTCTCTCTCTCTCTCTTTCCAGAAACCTCTAGCCCCACTTTATTTTTATCAACCCGTGACACAAAATCCCATAAATGTATCTCTCTCTCTCTTTTTCTCTCTCTTTCCAGAAACCACGGCTATCTCTCTCTTGTTATTTTTCCAGAAACCTCTAGCAAAGCAGCCATGGCTATCTCTCTTGCTCTCATTATTTTTTCAAAAACCTCTAGCAAAGCAACCATGGCTATCTCTCTCTTTCTCTCTCTCGTTATTTTTCCAGAAACCTTTAGCAAAGCAATGGCTATATTTAGATGCGGACGCAGATGGGAGTTTCGATGCAGATATGAGAGTTAGAGTTCCAGATCCCCTAGAATTTCAAACTGCCTTGAGCACTGCCTAGAGCACCTAGGTGGCCGCCTAGATACCCACCGACTTTTGTAATGATTTCCCCCAAATCGCATCGGGAGACCACTGCTGAACGCCTAGGCGGCCGCCTAGGGCGTTTTTTAGAACACTGTGCATAAGAGCTTCGACCCTCACTACTTCTTCTAACCCAAATGAAATCTAAATCCCCCACCCACCTTACTTCCTTATCCCCACTCATTTTTCTCTCAACTAATCACTAAAATGGCTAGGAATTTGGAGTATAAACAGAAGCTAAATTTAAAAAAAAAAAATTGATGGCATATTGGGTGTGTGCGATGATTATGTCTAGGCATTCCGTTAGAGCAACTCCAGCGTGGGAGCACTCCCCCCCACCCCGGGTATTCACAATTCAATCCACCCTGTGACCAGTAACCACCCTTAATGAACAATAACTGCCTTTTGCATCTCCACCGTTGCACTTGAATAGATGTGGCAATAGGCAATAAAATATAATTTTTTTAAAATAATACAGAATAATTTTTTATTTGTAATTTCGGATAAGATTTTCAGAATCTTTGAGGATAGATTTCGATCATATTTTTAATCGTACCTACATAGTAGTCATTTTGTTGAAAAAAAATTGGATTGAAACTTTGAGAGAAAGATAGGAATTTGATTGAAAGTAGTTGAGAAAATATGAAATTGTGGTGTAAGGTAGATGATAATGATAATGTATTTTTAGAAAAGTAAAAACAATTTTTTTTTAAATTTTTCAAATTTTTTTTTTGGATTTTTTACAATTTTTTTTTAAAAATTTTATTGAACTAATTAATCTCTGCCGTTGGATTTAAAAAAAAATTGAATTCCAACACTCCAGATTGTGCCATATGTCATAACGGTAACTTTTCTTAATTTTAAAACTATTTTTTCTTTTATTTATTTATTTATAAAGTAGAATAATATCAACTGTTGATCTCAGATCCAACAGTTGATATTAAATAAGATTTTTTTATTTTTATTACCGTTGCAAATTGAACGGTCCAATTTAAAGAGTCGTTGAGATCGAATGGACCATGGGAAGCCATGTGCCTTCCCAACAGTAAGCTCGGCAGAATGTGACGCGGGCCCCATACTCTGAAAAGCTGTCAGCTAATGCACCCCCAATCGCGAGTGAATCGCACGTGCCTGACAGAAAAAATATAAAAATTGGGCTGACGCCAGGATGACGTCAGCCCTGGCGTCACATCCACTCGGGCTCTCAGGCTGGTAATTCCTCACAGGCCTGGAGCTCGGGCCTTCAATCTCTCTCGGGCTGCCTACGCTAGAGTTGCTCTTAGGGTTTGGGTCGAAGGGGATGCGTTAGATAGCATGGAGGGATTGGTCGATGGCTAGGTTTTGGGTAGGTAGGTGCAGCAAGTGGAAAGGTACGAATGGAGGAGATGATGAATGGGAACAGTGCTGAAGATGACGGCTGGACGACATTGTCTGATGGGCTGAGAGACGGAGAGACAAGCCTTTATTTTCCGTTTTTCTCTTTTTCATTTTGTTTTTTTTTTGTCTCATTTTCATTTTTTATATATTCTAGAATTAATAAATTAATTATTTGTGTGTAATTCATGTGGAATGCCACATCAGCATACTAACAAAAAATTTAACAGATTTCTAACGAAAAGACTATTTTGGTCAATGGTAGGGACAAAACTGAGGAGTTTGGCCAATCTCAAGGACTACTTTGGCTAAAAAGCTAATTTATAAAAAAGGCATTCTTAAGATAGTCTTTAAAAAAATTCAATATATTAATGCTAGAAAGCAATAACTAAAACTAAAACAAACTTTAGAACTCATGCTAATTATCAGTTTCCAAATATCTTTACATAATAAGTAAAGAAAGTTACAAAAATAATCATTACTAAATAAACAACAATTAGTTCAATCTTAAGAAACCAAATAACAAAGCCTTCAAAAAGTACAACATTAAAGTGTCACTTAAAAATGGTTGTCTGTGCATTTTTTACTGCAAAATCATCATTAAATTAAATTGTAAGGGCCACTAAAGTATTATTAAGTTGCAAAAAAAATCAGAAAACTAGAAAAGCTTTTTGTTTTTACCAAAAAAATGGGAAAGTTGAAAAATAGGTAGTTGTAGGTCCCACTTGAAATTTTTTTCGAGTTTAACTATGTAAATATTTTCGGATGCGCTATATATTTGAGCTCTGTGCGGCTGGACACTTCTCTTCCATCACCCTCCCCACCTTCCGGGCGCCCCACCAAAACCACCACTGCAAGAAATCCTTAAATATGGTTGATTTGAATGAAAATCATTATTATTTTTGTCTCTTTAGATATACGATTACAAGAGGAACAAACCTTGAGGGCAAAATAACTGCTGACCAATGAACATTTCTGACGGTCAAGTCAGAAATCTGTATCAAGTTGAAACCGATGTGCTCAGGTTTACGAGACTGTTGCATGCCGTGTGTTGATAAGTTGTAAAACAAGTTTAAGTATAACCTAAAACTATGAGAGAATCTAGGGTCAAAGAGCTTTATTGCCTCCTCAATCTGTACGATGAATTGAATACCAAATCCAACTAGATTTGGCGGTTTGGGTTAGGTACGTCGAATCAGGATTCATCTCCCTTGCCTTGCGGCCACTCAAGCTAATTTGGCTTGACCCCGAAGGTATTCGTATAATGGGTTTTGGTGGACAAGAAGTCCAACCCATATTCTTTTATCTTAAACTCACATGCATATTTTATTTTACTTTTCTATTTTCTCATGGGATACCTAGCAGACCCTTTTTAACGGTATCATACAGTATATATTCATTCATATGCATATGAAAAGCTTTATACTCTTTCCTAAGACATATAAAAATGCAAACTACTTCAAAATTCTTTATGCATAAAGGACGGACGATTGTTACTATGTTAACATGGTCGAAAATGTTGTTAATATGGTTGAAAATGTATCGACAACATATTAATAATTTTTATTGACGATAATATAATATAATCACATTATATATGAATCGAGATATATAGACAAATGTTCGTTCTAAAGTTGGATTATACAAATTACAATAAACTTTGATATGGATGCATGACCAAATATAGGGATGAACTAGTTAAAAAAATATATTATGCAACTGAAAAAATAAATTTTATTTCTAATACAAAAGGAGCGAATGACGGACTGCTCTGGTGGATTTGCCTTTCACTTTAAACTATTGTATTACAATTTTCCATTCTCTTAGTCGAGCTTAGAATAAAAATATTACTAGTAATAAAAAGAATATAAGCAATTTTACTTTGATAACAACTAAATTTTGTTCTGCTCACGAATACGTATAGAGAGAAAGAAAGAAAACAATACGTACAATTTGTATAGCCCACCAATTCTGCTGAATGAGGGTGGCCTAGCATATCATTTTTGTTCACCATCATTTAGTGTGGTGTATACTCAACATCCTATTTATCACTGTTATATGAGTTTGAATATTGAGATTTGTGCTTATCCACTACACGAATCTCGAAATTCAAATTCATCTAACGGTGATAACTAGGATGGTAAACATAAACCACACGAAATGGTGGTGAGCAAAAATCCTCCCGAGCCCATCACAAGAAGGATTCACACGCCAACTTTTGCAGAGGTGTCACCTCTACTAAGCGTGATTTACGAGGAGACATCCCCTCTTATAGTTAATACTCAACATACGCATGCAAGGCTTGAGTGTTGGCGAAATTATAACCCCAATTAGATTTAGGCATGATACATTTTTTAGTTATTTTGAGAATTCAAGTACTCTTTTTCGAATCCAGGTTCACTAGATCTGCTTTTATACACACGTGACATCTCATTTGAAACCGATGAAATTTAGTTTCCACAATTACAATAAAGTTATATAGCGACTAGTACATGACCAAATATAAAGATGAACCAATTTGAACGAAGATTTATGCAACTAAAAGGGCAATGCTCTAATAGAAAAAGAAGCAAGTGATGGATTGTCGTGTGGATTAGCCTTTCTCTTTAAGCTACTTTATCCCGGATTCAAACTACTCTTTTTTTTATTTTTTTATTTTTTTATTGTAGCTTAGACTACAAATATCTCGTATAATAAAAAGAAAAAACTATTTTACTGTTTTACTTTAACAAAAAATAAATTTTGTTCTAGTCACAAATACATATAGATAATAATCAAGAAAACAACACGTACAATTAGCAAATCTTTCTTTCTTCTTATGCCCTTAATTAGCTACTAGTATAGTAAATTTACAAATTAACTTTTCCCTTGATACAAAATTCAATTAAATTGTATAAAAACAAAAAGGAAATTAACTAGATGACTTCCTGCTCTTTTTCTTTCCACTCCAGCCCTATATATTTGCATGGTGAAAACCTAACCTTATACTCAGAAATGGTTTCAAGCTTAGGCGACCATAATTGCTCTTTAGACACAACGAGTTGTTCATAGTGCTTTTGCAGCTCAGGTGTGCTACAAAGAAAAGTAGTATTTACAGAACTTATAGCCTCAGACGACCCATCAATTTCCTTGTGACTTCTTGCAATTAGCCTTGCTATGAACTCTGGCACCACCTTGATCAAGACCTTTCCGTTTGAACCCTTTATGTACTCAAACGGGCACTCCCCGAAATTGATAGGAGCTGCCTTCTTGTTGGGCCTCGACGATGAGCCTAGGGCGGCGAGGGTCGAGGCTGAGAGGACGCTGCATGCGAAACGATCAATCGGAAGAACGAAATAGGTCTGACCAAGGATGAGCTCGTCGTTGATGGCTAAGGCAGGAACCGGGCGGCCGATGAAGAAAGAGTCTGCGTGGCAAACCATTTGGTCAGGGAACTCGAACATGATCTCTCCAGCGATGTGTTTTCCTTTGAGGAATCTTGTGGTGCTGCCTTCTGAAAATATTATTTTCACAACTGAGTTTGTTTTTTGCTGAAAGCAGGGAGAAACTGCATTGCCCATATGATTGAATGGAGCGAGATGATAGTTAAGGAATTAGGAAGGTAGTTGGCTTTTAGGTAATGGACGACGGGAGAGAAAGGGTGTTGGGGGTTATATGAGAGGGAAGGGATGAAGTTGACTTGGATAAAGTCTTTCCTTGTTTTTCTTTAGATTTGAGCATGCCGGTGGTCAGTTATGACGGCTTTGACAAGCTCTATCTTTTGGTACGTGATTAATTGTTCTTTTCAAAGTTACTTTAACCAGATCGTTTTCTTTTTTGCACTTTATGTTACCTTAAATTCGGTTTCGGTTTTTCGGTCATGAAAGTAAGGTGTAACTAATACATAGATAATACAATTATCTATGGGGTAACACAGTGAGAGAAGTGGGAGTATATTGTGGAAGATTATTTTTTATTATTATTATTTTATACTTTTCATGTAAATTTTAATCTTTGTAAATTTAAGAGGGAAACTGGAATCCATTTCGTCCTTACTCTCTCTCTCTCTCTCTCTCTCTCTCTCTCTCTCTCTCTCTCTATATATATATATATATTATTTTTTTTAAATTTAGATGTCCCTCACTCAACCATACTTTTATTTTTCATACAAGCACATGCATATAATGTGTGGAGATTGCCAGCTAGTGTGTTTGTGTGTCTATATATAAACAAATGATACGTCAGAGAGACTAAATTCATAAACTAATTTTGTAAACTAAATAATATGAAAGTTGTGTTGGAGCAATAGTAGAAAATATGAAAAATAACAATATAATTCCAATGATAATAATCATAAAGAAATTCACAACATCAATTATATATGATATTAATATAAACAACTAGAGAGAAAGTTAGAATAACTAACAAACTTGGAGATTGAGGCTTGCATAAATGCAATGTCCTAAAGATAGAATTTCGCCCCTACTCTTGTGCTTGTAGTTCGATAGGCGTCCATCTCCCAGGATTCAACAATCTATAATCCGAAGTCAAAGCACTTCAATCTTCGGACTCTGGCGAACTTTATATATTCCGTACTCTCAAGACACGATTCGGAATTTGACACACGAATCATTTGAGAAACAAAGTGAGGAAACCCTATTTCTCAAAAGTAAAAATTAACTCTAATTTTCTATATATGAAGACTAATTAAAAAACTTCTTTTGCGAATGAATTGCCTGAGTTTATTTATAACTCATGGCACCCTTTCATGAATTATATGTGTCCAGTGGTTATAAACCATCTGACACTTGGGAATGCACCGACCCCTTTTCAATTGAAGAGGTATCTGCACAAACTGAAAGCCACTTGATGACACCAATTAAATTCAAAGTAAATAACCTTTCTAAAAAAGACGGTTCACACTATTTTTCATTCAATTATTAAAATTATATATTACAATATTTCATATTATAATATATAATTTCCAACAATCCCCCACATGAATGAAAAATTAGGAAGAATTTGAGAGTGCAGGCGGACAAGAGATGCATCGGGAGAGGTGTCTTTTGGACTTGAACCTACCCTAGTGAATACTTATCGGATTTACTTGGTGACGCAGTGAATATAAAATCTTGAACTGTTCACCGCAGCAGTAAACCGAGACAATAAGCAACACACATCACTAATCCTAATATATTCCACTTCATACGGTTGTGTTCATTTTGGTCCTGAACAAATCCTGGATTCATGAGAGCTTTAGAGAATTTAGCCATCTCATTCTCATAAAAGCGACCCACTTCTACTCTCACATAGGTGACCACTGATTAAGAATAGTCTGCTCTATTCCTCTTATTTATAAGATATCACTGTCATTAAGTATAAATATACAACCTAAAACTTCTGCAGACAACACACTTCTTCCACCATAGGAATGAGGTATATAGTGTGTTAACTTCTTTGAATCATGCCCAACCAGTTTGCCTATTGAACTTAGACCATGGGATCTCCAATCAACTAAGTTAGGTTTCCGCTCGGCTGATTCATTAGTTATGTTGGCTTTAGCCTCATTCCCCTCGATGATCAACTTACTCTCTAGTCTAACCCTTAATAATTGGATCCACTATTAGGTTGACTATTTTTAATGGAATGCACAATTCATCTTATGAAATTATATTTCATACAAGAGTAGTTGTTTGACATTGTCAAGTCCTCAAAATTATATTAGGACTTCATTACGTAATTTGCTAACACTAAGCACTTGGGTAAACTCCCCCACATTTAAGGTATTTGTAAGAAGATCTCTAACCTTGCCATACCTTAAACAATTACTCATTACAAGATATGACATCTTAAATGTCGTTCAATCAGCAACTTACTTTTAACCAACCCCCACAATTCTTTCATAATTGTAGTTTCTTGTAATGCTATCATTAAATCGATCACATTTTCCACTTTAAGAAGTAAGGAACAACTAAGATAGACCTTATATATCTATCTTCTTAGGCCTTCATGCCTCACTAGCCATTATGGAAAAATCACTTCTTGGCTTTCATCCTTTCCACACTATGACTAACATACATGACCCAATGTCCATGTCCATTTATATGCTTACTTAATAAGTATCATCATGCATGTCTAATACAATTATGCGAAATGCCCCGCACATTTTTAGTGTTGTCTTTTCCTTTGTGAAAGACCCCCACAATTTCAAGATTATTTCTCTATATTGAGATCATTTTGAATAACACTCAATAATATTCATTTTCTCCATGACTGACATGGCAAATGCATCACTCTCCTCGGCAAAGAAGCAAAACACATAAACTAAATGCTTCTTAAGAAATCTTCCAGAAAGTTAAGTGTTGCATCATATACTAGTTGGAAAGGTCGTACCCTTTCACTATCAAAAGCAGCACTTCAAATGGCATGCTTTTTCCTTGGAATCTCATATGGCAGATTCCACATTTTGGTTCCACCACCTTACAGAAACTATTCATTTGTCAATTAGTTGCATCTTAACCGCCACATGGTTCTAAATGCCCCAAAATTCTTGACTCAAATGAATATAGAACCGTCAAGCCGCGGTCTCATCGATTTCTCTTTTATCTAGAATCTCCAACTGGTCAATTGTGATGGAGTTCTACATATACCGTATATATTTTACGGAACACCCAATGATTCATTTCAGGACTCCACACATATGAATGCAACAAATCAAGGTATGCATCTAACTGTCATACTAATTTCACACCATTCTCATCCCATGTCAGTTGTCTTAGCGTTGCACATGAGGCTTCGAAACATGTAATTCTTTCCCAGAAGATAGTGCATGCACAAAATAAAAGGGAACTATTATATTAAAGCAACAACTCCCCATGCGTATACAAGATGAATATATACACAGACCAAATACAGTTCAACACCATAGTTTTTCAATATATCATCATGCCTTGTGACATTTTCATTTCTGAAATGATAAAACCTTAACAGTTATTGAGTTCCAAATCGTTTGACATGCAAAACAACATGATCCATTGTCCAAATGGATGTAGCCTCAATCTCCAAGTTTGTTAGTTATTCTAACTTTCTCTCTAGTTGTTTATATTAATATCATATATAATTGATGTTGTGAATTTCTTTATGATTATTATTATTGGAATTATATTGTTATTTTTCATATTTTCTACTATTTCTCCAACAATCTAAAGATAGAATTTCGCCCCTACTCTTGTGCTTGTAGTTCGATAGGCGTCCATCTCCCAGGATTCAACAATCTATAATCCGAAGTCAAAGCACTTCAATCTTCGGACTCTGGCGAACTTTATATATTCCGTACTCTCAAGACACGACTCGGAATTTGACACACGAATCATTTGAGAAACAAAGTGGGGAAACCCTATTTCTCAAAAGTAAAAATTAACTCTAATTTTCTATATATGAAGACTAATTAAAAAACTTCTTTTGCGAATGAATTGCATGAGTTTATTTATAACTCTTGGCACCCTTTCATGAATTATATGTGTCCAGTGGTTATAAACCATCTGACACTTGGGAATGCACCGACCCCTTTTCAATTGAAGAGGTATCTGCACAAACTGAAAGCCACTTGATGACACCAATTAAATTCAAAGTAAATAACCTTTCTAAAAAAGACGGTTCACACTATTTTTCATTCAATTATTAAAATTATATATTACAATATTTCATATTATAATATATAATTTCCAACAAGTTGATGATTCAATTATTACTTAAACGTTGATAAATGTGTTCATTTCTATTGGTGACACATCATTTAATTTACAAATTTTATCTACAAATTTAGTTTCTTAACATTACCCATCTACAAAATACCTTCAACTGCGCATGATCATACCTAAATCCCTTAAATTGTGTGCCGACAAATGGTTGTTTAGTTACTTCTTAACATCTGAATTTTAATTTCGACACCATCTTTGATTTTAGGGTTAGGAGAGAGGTCAGGGTTTAGATTAGCTATGGTCTATGGATGACTCATGTTGAAGATTTAATCGCATCGTTTGAGAGATACCTAAACGGAGTGCAAAAACTGCAATAGGTTTTGTTTACAGATACATACTGTAAACATGAAAATTCTGTAACGAATGAAACGAGAACACGTGTACAAAGTAGATTTGTATTGATTTGAATTTGTACGTTACAATCTCTATTTATAATTTTCCTTTGATTTAGTCTTCAAATTAGATGTAGATGTGTAGGTTGTTGATCCAAGGGTCGCGATGACTTGATCTCGAGCAAACGATTGCTTCAAGTTTTGAGCTTGAAAACAACGTGTGGATGATCTTCACCTCAAGGGTGCGGCAAAGGTAGTATTTGATGCGGGATTTTGTTGCTTCAAGGATCTTGGCAACTTGATCTTGAAATGAACGTTGCTACAAGTTTATAAGCTTGCAACAAAGCCTTGAAGGAATCGGCACAAGCGCTTGTTGATTCTTCAAGGAAGTGCTTTGTCTTTGGTTGAATGTTCTTCGAAGAGAGCTTTGGCAGCGTATTAGTCTTCAAAGGTTTGGCAGAGGTTCTTCAGTTTAGAGATTTTTCGACCCTTATGCTTGTATGAGGACCTTGTATTTATAGGCTTTTCAAGGTATGTTTTGTGTATTAATTCCCTTGCTTGGCCGAATTTAAGAGCCCTTGTTGCCTATTTTGTGAGCAATCTTCAATTCTTGCTTGTTTTATGAAGATGCTTTAACTTTCTTTCTGGTTTTAGGATCAATTTTGACCCTTTTGCCAAATTTAAGGGAGATTTATCCCCTTTGCCGCATTTTGGGGAAGTTTCCTAATTGTTATAATGAAACATTGTTTGTTTAAATAGTTTGATCGAGATCTCTAACATCATTTAAGGGATTTAACTTTTGCATTTATGCATTCAATATCCCACAAATAATGAAATTTAAACAAATTCAAATAATATTTCTATAATATAATAATTACTTAAAAATCAATAATAGTCTTCACATAGTTCTAGCAAAAAGATAATTTACCCACGTAATTATTAATATATTTTAAGAAATAAAATAAATACATGCAATTAACATGGGTACATTTAGCAAACAAAAAAAGATGAATACAAATTAAATTAAAAAATATGAGTACATATTAAAATTAAAAGTATGGGTACAAATTAAAATTTAATAGAATATTTGTACAAATTTAAAAAATGGGTACAAATTTAAAATAAAAATATATCAAAAATACTAAAAGATATATTTGGAAAGAGAATTGTTATTTGCACTAAAAAAAATCTCCTTGTGCACTCCAAACTTTCTATAATTAGAAAGAAAAATACACTTGTGATGAATGTAGAATGAGATTTTTCGAGTGCTAATAACAGTTCCCCTTGGAAATGATTAATAAGCTTAACATTTTAAAATGTACATATGATGACATGTAAATAATCTATTATTCAAATAACGACAAGAAAAAAAATCAATTTATAAATAAAAATAAAATCAAAGAATGATTGACACACCCCGATCCAGAGGACCCAGGCGTGCTGGCCGTCACGCCTGGGTCCTCTGGATCGGGGTGTGTTAGTTTGGTATCAGAGCTTCCTGAAAAGCCATCCAGAATTTAGAAGTAAATCTTGGGTCTCGATCAGAAATAATATTTACTGGAACTCCATGATACTTCACAATCTTCGTAATGAATAACTTAGCTAATTTATTCAGAGGGTACTTCTCCCTCACTGGGATGAAATGCGCTGATTTGGTAAGTCGATCCACAATCACCCAAATACCATTGAATCCATTTCGTGTACGAGGAAGTTTATACACGAAATCCATGGTTACATTTTCCCATTTCCACTGGGGAATAGGAAGTGGCTGCATTCGCCCAAATGGCTTCTTTCTTTCTGCCTTAACTTGCTGGCAAATAATACATCTACTCACATAATCTGCAATTTCCCTTTTCATACCCGACCAATAATAAAATGGTCGAATGGTATGATACATTTTAGTTCCTCCCGGGTGCATCGCATAAGCTGAACAATGCGCTTCATCCAAAATTTCCTTCTTTAATTCCTCATTATTCGGAACATACATTCTGTTTTCCTGCATAAACATACCATATGATTCTCGAACTCTGAGGTCTTTCTTTTTCCCTTCACTTCTTAATTGAACCAACTCCTGAATTCCCTCATCCACCATCTGAGCTTCGAGTATACGATCCACCAAAACTGGCCTGACTTGAAAACTAGCAAGAAAAGCTCCACTTTGATTTTCCAACTCCAACCTTACTCTAGTTGCCCTCAGTTCAGCAAGAAGAGGAACACGACAAGCATATAAGGCATTAAGTCTACCTTGAGGTTTCCTACTCAGTGCATCAGCTACCACATTAGCACGACCCGGATGATATTCAATAGTACAATCATAATCACTTAGCAATTCCATCCACCTTCTCTGACGAAGATTAAGATCATGCTGAGTAAACAAATACTGAAGACTCTTGTGATCAGTGAAGATCTTATACTTCTCACCATATAAATAATGCCTCCAAATCTTCAAAGCAAAAACAATTGCTGCCAATTCAAGATCGTGAGTAGGATAATTTCTTTCATGATTTTTCAACTGCCGAGAAGCATAGGCAATCACCCTATTATGCTGCATCAAGACACATCCCAAACCATTTAAGGAAGTATCACTGTAAATCTCAAAATTACCACTATCATCAGGAAGTACCAACACTGGAGCATGAGTGAGGCAATATTTCAATTGCTGAAAACTCTGCTCACAATTTTCATCCCACTCAAATTTAACATCCTTCCTGGTCAACTTCGTTAACGGCAAGACAATCATAGAGAAATCCTGAACAAACTGTCGATAATAACCTGCCAAACCAAGAAAACTTCGTACCTTAGTGACGGTTCGAGGTTGCTCCCAATTCTCCACCGCTGCTATCTTTTGAAGATCAACTTGAATTCCTTGAGCCGATACAACATGCCCCAAAAATGCCACTTCAGTCAACCAAAACTGACATTTACTGAACTTAGCATACAACTGATGCTCCCTCAATTTCTTTAACACCAAGTTAAGGTGTCGGATATGATCTGCTTTAGATTTAGAGTATACCAGAATATCATCAATAAAAACAATAACAAATTT
This sequence comes from Malus x robusta, assembly GCA_963082935.1. Classification (NCBI taxonomy): domain Eukaryota; kingdom Viridiplantae; phylum Streptophyta; class Magnoliopsida; order Rosales; family Rosaceae; genus Malus; species Malus x robusta. Next base: position 22,362,577 of record OY720330.1, read on the forward strand.
ATCAAGATATTGCTGGAATACCTCATTCATCAACCTCATGAAAGCTGCAGGTGCATTAGTCAACCCAAACGGCATAACCAAAAATTCATAATGTCCGTATCGAGTTCGGAAAGCCGTCTTAGGTACATCTTCCTCTTTAATTTTCAACTGATAATAACCGGATCTCAAATCAATCTTAGAAAATACACACGCACCTTTCAGCTGATCACGCCTGGGTCCTCTGGATCGGGGTGTGTCAATGATAACCTAATTTATCCCGGAATAAGTGAATAACCGTAGCTTCCCACTAGTTGTCTCATTAAAAAAAAAAAGATAACCTAATTTATCCACTTTTAATTATTAGAATCAAGAATGATTCTTAAAACTGAAATGGAATGAATATCATGTGGAATGTCTTATTCCATTGTTAGGTTTTTTTTTCTTTTGTTAAAGAAATTCCATTGTTGGGTTGACAAACAGTAAATAAATAAATAAATATGTGAACCTGCAGTCCCTTGAGGGATTTCTCAAATATTTTATTTAAGGGACACCTTTTGATCTTTATTACATAACGTTTTTTTATTTATAGATCATTCTTTAAAAAAAAATTAGATAAATTTAAAATTATTAATACATTCAATTGTAGTGTAGAAAATAGACAAATATAATTTTTCAAAGAAGAACTAATATGACTACCATTTAATCTAACGGTCAAATGGTATCGAATTTAAGTGAATTTTGGTAGTGATAGTCTTTGAGAAAAAACCGAAAGATGTATGGGTGGATCATTCTACAAAAAGATCCTCAAATAAGTTTATTTAAGAGATTGTCCTCCAAAAAAAAGTTTATTTAAGAGATCCCTTAACCAAAGAAGAATTTTTAAACCAGTACCCCAAAATAATGGATATATATATGTAAACCAGTGCGCCAAGGAACGTTCAAAATAGTTTTATTTCACCTTTTAACTAGGGGTGGGTTCAAAAAACCGAAAACCGAAAAAAATCGAGAACCTAACAGGACCAAGGCCGAAAAAAACAAACCGAACCAATATATATATTAAATTATTTTTTATAATATTTTAATTATAAAAATCATAAAAATTAAAAAAATATCTGAAACCCTGGAGGCTTAAGGGTTCAAACCCAAGCTTTTTAGGTTGAAAGGTTTCACTGAAACCAACTTGGCAACGGGTCTTGTTTTGTTATGACTGTAAGATTAAAGTATTTATAAAGATTGAAATCTATAGTTTTTTGTGGAATTAGAAATCAACAAAACCCTAGCCACTAGTGGTAGCAGCCATACCTTTTTTATTTTTCATTCCCCTCTTCTCCCTCTTGTCCCTTGTGCCTCCAGACTATCTCCTTCCATGTCCATGCCTCCAATTTCTCCATTGTTTTCTCTCCGTTTCTCTATCTTCTCACTCCAGGGTAGGATCTCCAACCTCTCTTGTTTATTTTGTCGATTTATGGTTTTTTTTTTTAGAGTAAATTCCATGGAGGGAGTCTGAAATTTTGGTGTAAATTTATAGGTTGTTGTTATGGTTCGTGTTGCAGATTTGTTTGATTTTTGTGTTGTGAGAGTCTCACCCATTTTTTTCCTTTTCTTTTTTTTCTCCCATGATATCATTATTTGCTTGGTTCTCCTCTTTCTTTGCCTCAATTGCAGCAAAGGCAGCGTCAGCACCACCACCACAACTAGTTGCAGCAACTGCAACAGCACCACCTCCACCAATTGTGGTGGTCTTGCCGCGCTACACAGCCAACAAGTATGCATCGACCACCTTCATCTCCGCTTGAGAGGGCTCTGGATTTGCGGAGTGTGGAGAGAAAGGGTAAATTTGTAGCCGAATGCGGAAAAAAAAATGTGCTTCAAGCTCCAGATATTAAAAAAAAATTCATAAAAAACCGAAACCAAACCGAAAAAATCAAAATCGAAAAAAACCGAATTGAAAAAAAACCGAAAAAAATTGGACCGAACCGAACCGAAATTTCAGTTTTGGCAAAAAATCGAACCGTTTAGAACCGAACCCAGCCCTACTTTTAACTCTCTTCAGTGCCTCCGCATCCTTATTTCTTATTTTTATTTTGCAAAATATATAAGAATTAAGGAATGATGAATTTTTATTTGGAAAATAATAAACACATCCTTTTTAGCCTCTAACACACTTCTGTTTAATCTAGACCATTATTTTCGTTTGAATTATTCAATTGGATGGCCAAAAATCAAAAGAAGCGTATGTGAACCTAAAATAGTGTGTGAAAGCCCCTCTCTCTTCATTTTTAGTGCTTTGCTTAGCTTCTACCTGGTTAATTATATTTTGACCCGGTATAATCATGAGGCACTTAATATTTAAGAAACTCTGGAGTTATCATCAATTCATGGTTTCAAATTAAGAACAGCCACACGCTTGATACTTGGTTAAGTCCCATGCTCTTGATTTGTTGACCCATTGCATGAGAAACTTACCCAGACCCATAGGACCATGCATAACATGCGTGCAATAAAACTTGTCCCTAGATTCAAAGGCCTGGTAGGGTTTGTCTTAATCATTGGTTCACTGTTCTAGCCAGCCAATTTGTGCGTATTTATGAGATATGCGGAAAAATTTATACCTTTGACCATATTTTCTAACCCAATTTTAATTAACTGAAGAGATTTGAATTAGGATACAAAGATACAAGTCAGACACATTGAACAAACTGGTCTAACTTACATCTTAGCTTGTTATCTTTAGGTTTGCATAGTAAATCTTACTGATGATCCTAAATTATAACATGGATGTGGATTGTTGAATGGTCTTCAATTTTTGCAGAAAACACACGCATATATGCGGAATAGAATGAAACCACGTCTGAATGGTTTTCATAATTTTTTTTTCCACAATGTTCTTGTTTACCTTTGCCGTGTTGTACGCAGCAGCGAATAGAATAGTAGATATCTACTCCACCAGTTTTTTAATTAAACCAAAAAGTTAACCCTAAAATAAGCACGTGACTTTTAATTTGTAAATCATTGCTAGATTTGATACAATGAATCATGTGGAGTAAAAAATAATCGAGAAAAATATAGAGGTGCACTAGTAGAAAAAACACTTTGTGCGACACAGGTCTTTCGTCACGCAAAGTCAAAAAACGTCGCACAAAAATTAGCCCAACAAACCTTCGTCGTGTGCTAATCGTTGTTCCAAGGCAGTGGCAGAAGGGTTTGAGCGACAAATAAGAAACATGAGTTGCGCGAAGAGGCTTTGCGCAACGCACATCTCTACGTCGCGCAAAGCCACTTTGCACGACGTATTGCGCGACGTAGGGATATGCGTCGTGCAAAGTGGCTTTGCGCGACATAAGTTTCTTCTTCGTCGCGCAAACCCTTTTTTTTTGTTTTGATCAAAAATATTATTTTTTTAATTTTTAATAAATATTATAATCAAATTCTAAACAATAATTAATTAACTAAGGAAAAGTATTTAATTATAAAATATATGAAAATGTACATACTGTTGTAGTCATATTTAGAATAGGAATGTAATTGTGTAAATCCTAGGGAATCTGAGAATGTATCTTATATTCGTAGGAGTAGATTACCTATTAAATGTTGTAATCCTAAAGGGAAACGTTTTTACCTTACTATAAATAAAGGCACAATGAGGTGAATCAAACACACATCACAATTAAATCACTCTCTATTCTCTCTAACCATAGTCGGCCCCCTCTTTCTCTCTCTAAACCCTAGATTGTTCAATCAAATAGGCATACAACACATTATCAGCACTCACTTGCCAGAAGCTGAGGAATTGACTCATCGTAGGAGGAGGCTATCATCCACCAAATTCAAAGGCTTATTCGTTTTTTGCTAATCAGGTACGCTTAAAATAAAAGAAGATATTTAAAATGTTCACGAAGCATGAAAACATTCCCCATGATGCATAAACCCCTCTATGTTTATATTTTCCATCCGATATATATATATATATATATATATATATATATATATATATATAGTATATGTTCATATATTTGTTTCATGCATCGCACAATTAAATTGTTATGTGGAATATTTGAGTCAAATTATATAAAATAAATTAGAAGCAAATTTGGGTTTCCTAAACCCTAAGGGAAATTGGACATAGTATGGCACCACCCCTGCGACACAACATCGGCAGCAGCCCTTTGGGCTTTGCTGCACCTATTTGGACTTTTAGGCCTTTGGCCCGATTGACTAGCATGGGCATAAAGCCCCAGTTCTACCTCTAAGGAGGCTCACAGCCTTCTTGGATCCAGACTAAACTCACGGCAAGCTTTGCTTGTTGGGTCCTTGTCCCGCACACACCCAGGCCCATAAACCTGCTTCCTCTGGTGCTAGCCACTTGATTGGGCTTAGTTTTTCTTGCGGCTCGTAACACAGGAAGCCAACCTATGCGGTTGGGCTCCTATACGAACCCACACGCCAGCCCAAGGGGCTGGGCTTTGTCCTTTCGTGCTTCACCTCACAGGCTAGTTGTCGCTGGGCCTTGACCCGCACCCCCTTGAAGCCCAAACCTATAGTTTGGGCTGCTCTTAATTTCCTTCGCCCATGGCCTGCAGTTCACCCCCGAGGCCTTAGGGCCTTGCCTACTCACGGCACCCAGCCCAAATATTTTTAGGGCTATATTTTCGATCCAATAATATTATTTTAATATTATTTAGCTTTTAAAATTGACTTTGTATGGCCTGATTTATTGAATTAATTAAAAGTGACCTACAATCTATTAATTTGATAATGAATCCAAAATTATTAACTTGAAGATCACTTTTGGACATTAACGATTTAATAATTTATTTTTATACTTTGAACTGTCACATACTTTCATTGTAACGAAGCTCCCACATTTGAGTTCCCGAAGAACCTCAAATCCACTATATTCAAATTAGTATATTGCATTCTGTGTTTCTTGTAGGAACCTCTCATTATAAACTAATTGTTCTTAAAACTAAATTGAACCTATAGTTTCAAATTTAGTGCCTTTGAAACCTAAAGTTTTCATTCAAAACATACCACATGAAACCTATAGTTTTCATCCATAAATTAAACCAATACATGTCTATTGAACCTACATGTTCTACAATATATGTCTATGGCTTACCATATGACTACTCACGTTTTTCCCTCAGTTTTAGAGACATGTTGAACTTGAACAAGCTCGATTTCTTCACTCTAGAATTCTTGGGAAGAAACTATCTAAAGTGGGTTCAAGATGTGAAGCTCCATCTAACTGCAAAGGGCATTAGAGCCACCATCGAGACACCTATCGCCGACAAACCTGTTGACGAAACTCATAAGGCTATTGCAATGATCTTTATTCGAAGACACACCCATGCACTCTCTGGCTTGCTCTGGCTGATCGTTTCGATCACTAGAAAGACATATACTTGCCTGAAGCAAGACACGACTGACAGCATCTTTGCTTCCAGGACTTTAAGTCCATGAATGAATACAACTCTGAAGTTTGTAGAATCCGTTCTTTGTTGAAATTTTGAAAGTGGAACTAACTGAATCAGATCTCTTAGAAAAGACCTATTCAACCTTCCATGCCACCAATATTGTCCTGCAGTAACAATATAGGGCACATAAATTCACCAAGTTTTCAGATTTGATCTCTGTTTTACTTCTCGTTGAAAAGCATAACCAACTTTTGATGAACAATCATCAATCATGACCTACTGGCTTGAATGCCACGCCTGAAGCGCATGCGATTAATTATAGCAGCCATAAATGACGAAAGAATCGTCGTAACCGTGGCAATGGGCGGCAAGCCCCACTACGGGCCCAAGGTCAACATAATGTCGCACCTAAGGAAAGAAATGTGACCCAACAACGTCCACCACTCACCCTTAAGGCCCCAAACTTCAAGAACAAGGGCAAAGCTCTAATTCAGCCCGCTTTTACTGAACTGGACATGTGTTATTGCTCTGGATCAATGGATCATTGGTCACGCGTATGCCGAGCTTCCCTTGAGGCTATTGCCAAGTATCATTCCCATCGTGAGTCTAACTTTGCACATGTGGATCATCCGGAAGATGCAACTACATCAATGGAGATATCATATTTTCAGGAGGCGTCAGCACCTATGGATGAATAAATTAGATATGTTTTTAAGGTGTTTACCCATAGTGGCCAAACCCACTAGGAGTGGCCAGCCCTACCCCCCTATTTTCTAGGTTTATGGTTTAATTTTGAACAATTTTTCTAAGTATTTGGAATAATTCGTTTGGTTTTGGTTTGTTTTGAATTATGGATTGTTATTTGAATGGATATTATTTTCTCGAATTGCTTAATTGAATGAATGGACTTATATTTATACATGTGACTAATTCAATCAATTTATTTCTAGGTACGTCATGTGGGGAAGTTAGTTGTTTGGCAGCTAGTGCAACCATGCACACCATCTTGCGTGAACGACACTATTTTACTAACTTAATACCCAAGAAAGCTCATTTGACAACTCTCTCAAGCCAATCCAACCTGATTAAAGGATACAGAAAGGCACGTATCATGTTGTCTAATGATACAATTTTGACCATTAAGGAGGCACTTTATTCTCCACGTTCTGGAAGAATGTTGCTGAGTTTTAGAGATATTCGAGATAATCAATATCATCTTGAAACCACTGAAGATAATGGTTCTAAATTTCTTTGTATCACTTCATATGAATATGGCCAGAAGCATATTCACAAGAAGTTGGAATGTTTGCTAAGTGGGTTGTACATCACAACCATTTGCGGCATAGAAGCCCACAGTGTGGCCGGCCATATGCTTGAGTTCCAGGACACTTTGTTGCTTTGGCATGACCATTTGGGACATCCTGGATGTGACATGATGCACTGTATCCTCAAATCTTCACACAGGCATAAGTTACATCCCTATGTTGGACTCCTGCCATGCAAAGTGTGTTCTCTAGGGAAGTTGAATACTCAACCCTCCCATACAAAGATTATTCACAACACCCCTAAATTTCTTCAGAGGATTCAAGGGGACATTTGTTGACCTATCCAACCAACCTGCGGACTATTTAGATACTTTATGATGTTGGTTGATGCATCGACAAGATGGTCACATGTTTGCTTGTTGTCCATACGCAATGCCACGTTTGCTAAACTCCTAGCTTAAATCATTAAGCTAAGGGCTCACCACTCTAATTATCTGATTAAGTCGATTTGATTGGATAACGCTGGAGAGTTTACGTCACATATTTAGAATAGGAATGTGATTGTGTAAATCCTAGGGAATCTGGGAATGTATCATATATTCCTATTAGGAGTAGATTACCTATTAATTGTTATAATCCTAAAGGGAAAGGTTTTTACCTCTCCTACTACTATAAATAAAGGCACAGTAGGGTGAATCAAACACACCTCACAATTAAATCACTATCTTCTCTCTAACCATAGCCGACCCCCTCTCTCTAAACCCTAGATCGTTCAATCAAATTCCCTACAACACATACAAGATGTCTGAACAAAAAAAAAGAAGAAAAAACTACAAGTAGTCTTCTAGGTTTGATACATCAGGCTACTGGGTATTGGCAGGGCGAAGTGGCTCGCAGGTCGATAGTGTAGCAAGATCAAGTGTTGGTAGCGAGATTTGGAGGCCAGACATCGGTATAGCTTGTACAAGGTCTCTCACATGCCCAACATAAGCCTTCATCTCCTCGCCCTGGGCCCTCATCTGCTTGCCTTAGGCCGCAAGATGACCCTTTAGGGTTGTCATTTCCTCCTTCAATGCATTGACATTTGCTGTGTTCGATTTGGAAGAAGAGGCACCCGTCTTACGAACCCGTACTTTCCCCATACACTGAACAACCTTGCCATGACAACGACCGAAGTTTTGATCCAGGACATCAGTTAGGATCTGAAAACCTGCATCCTTGTGTACCGTGACGTCCCCGATTGGGGTCTCCGGGGTAAGCTGCGATGTTGCTTCTTGGAGAACAATAGTGTGCTTTTCCACCATAGTAGCCTGTAATAATAAAGAAAAAACATATAACGTTTAATAACAAAATATAAATAATATTTGAATGATTCATACATATAAGAATAATAACAATTATATATACTTACATGAAGCTGTTGAGTGGTCTCATCACCAGGTCGAACATAAACGTCCTCAAACAGGTCGATCTCTGGGAACTTAGAACCCTCTTGAAGAAAAAAACATTAAGAAAATTTTATTAATCAATAATAATAAATAAATTTTATAAAATTTCAAAATTAATATACTTTTACCTGACGTCGTGCCTCAAGCCTATACGAAAATGGCTTCGAACCAGAATAGTGGAGAAATGTCTTTGACTCCCGAGCTTTCTTGCCAGCAACAAATTTCTTCTGTTAAACACACAATATACATGTTAGTGCAACTATTTGAAATAAATTAATAAAAGAAGCTTAAAAAAATAACTAAAACAATAATAAATTACTATTAAAATATTATGTACATACCACAAAATTTGGGTCCGTAAAATGTTTGCAGAGCCACTCCCAATCCTCCGACCGATCCTGCAACTTGATTGGACCATGTAGGCAAGCAATCTTCAGATCATCCCATTGCTTAAAATACATGTGAAGATTGTTCTTCCAATGTTTGTACCGGGTTGCTAAGGTCTCCTCTAAGTAGGCCATGACCTCGAGGGATATGTCCTTAAGATCATAAATGACCTACGAATATGAAAAACAATAAAATAATAGTAAGAAATTTAATAATTTTAAGATAATATATTTTGGTTTTTAATATTTGTAAACAAAATTAAAAAAAATGATAAAGGTTAAAAATTAAAATACTAATCGACAACTTGCCTCGCACCAGTTTCTTTGTCTCTTCGAGAATTTCTGCCCAAGACTCCCACTGCACAGGACAATTTTGTCGAATAAAAATACCACAGCTACTACCGACGCTACTATGCTGTTGTGAGGTAGCCGCTCCACGATGTTGCGGGTCATACTCAATCTTGATCTTGGAGTCGGTCAGACGTACTCTCTGTGTCGGCTTCAGCATTCGACTAGGTCCCCTGGAATTTTTTTAAGCTGGCCAAAAATACTGAAATGGTGAAAACCCTAAACTTAAATTTGTACAGAAAATTTGACACAACCTCCCCTAATAGTATAGCATTTCCCAAAACCTTAAAACAGTAAAATAGCAATAATTCACAACCCGCACCACATCTTCACAATCCAGCAAATTTTCACCCAATTTGAAAATGAAAAAAAAAAATACAATGTAGTGATCGAGAATTAGAAAAAATTACCTGGATGGGAGGCCTCACCCTCGACTCTGGATGCTGAGGAAGTGTGATCAGAAGGCTCTGGATCGCGGCGGCATCGGTATAGCCGCCGTGTACTGAACGACTCAACCGACACTAATGACGTCGATGAGACGGGCACTTGGGACACCGTAGGAGTAGCCTCAGTAAAGGGTGTAGGCTCCCCAATCAATGGAGCACTCACGGCTGGAGCAGTAGATGCTGATAATGCGGGAGGCGCATTGGTCACACTTCGACGACGAGTGATCAACTGCGACATCTATACACTTTTTGAACGATAAAAATATAACATTAGAAACTAATTCCTTTCATTTTATTGATAGTATATAGTCCGGTCGTTCAATCAAAAGTTTCTTTGCAAAAAAATGCGATGGGCATCAACCAAGTTGTTTCCATATAAAAGTGTGTAGGTACAAACCTTTTGTTATGAACTAGAGGCATTGATTTTAATTTGGAAAAACTTTATTAAGTTAGGCTAAGAGTCCCTTTGAAGTTTCAATTACCAATAGATTTTTAGTTTTTATATTTTGTTCTTGAAATATAGGAAACTTTAGGGAGGAAGGGGCAAATGGAGATGAGTGGTGTGATAGAAGATAGGAAATTAAAGAACAATCAATGAAACAAAATCGTGAAAGTGAAAACCACTTAAAGTCAATTTTAGTTTTCATTTTGTATATGCTTCGAGATTGCATGCGCCAAAAATCGTAAAAAAAACAAACATTCAAAGATTATGTAATGGGACAAACCTTTTCGGTGGTTATAAACCAAAAATCACCATTTAACGGTAGTTTTAACTCTGATTTTGATGATTTTTACAACTACACTCCTTGATCCTATATGAATACAATGAACTAATTCGATCGTCAATTTAAAATATTTACACTAGTGGATATCACAAAATCTTATGTTATACTTAATGAAAGTACTCCAAGTATAAGTGAATATATTGTTTTGATGGGATATGCATTGTACGAAACTAGTTGCAACGATCCAACCGTCAAACTTTTTTGTATATGCTTCAAGATCGCATACACCAAAAATTGCAAAAAACAAACATTCAGAGATTATGTAACGGGACAAACCTTTTCGACGGTTATAAACGAAAAATCACCATTTAACGGTCGGTTTAACTCTGATTTTGATGATTTTTTACAACTACACTCCTTGATCTTATATGAATACAATGAACTCATTCAATCGTCAATTTAAAATATTTACACTAGTGGATATCGTAAAATCTTATGTTATACTTAATGAAAGTATAAATAAACTCTAAGTATTAGTGAATTTATTGTTTTGATGAGATACACATTGTACGAAACTAGTTTCAACGATCCAACCATCAAACTTGTTTGTATATGCTTTGAGATTGCGTACACCAACAATCGGAAACAACAAACATTCAAATACCAAGTAACGGGACAAACGTTTTTTACGACTATAAACGAAAAATCACGATTTAATAGTTATTTTAACTCTGACTTTAATGATTTTTTATAGCTACACTCTTTAACCCTATATGAATACAATGAACTAATTAGATTGTCAATTTAAAACATTTACATAAGTGGATACCACAAAAGAAAAAGACAATGCAAGAACCCCAAAAGAAAAGCAAAAGGATAAAAAAAAACTTTGCGCGACGTAGGTGCACCTGCATCGCGCAAAGTTTTTTTTTCTTCCCCTTTTGCTTATAAGTACAAAATAAATAAATTAAAATCCACTTAGTAAATATATATACCATTGAACTTGATGGGAAACACATTGTATGAAATTAGTTTCAACAATCCAATCGTCAAACTTGTTTGTATATATTTTGAGATCGAATACGCCAAAATCCCAAAATACAAACATTCAAGATCAAGTAACGGGATAAAACTTTTCGACGGTTATAAACGAAAAATCACGATTTAACGATTATTTTTACTCCGATTTTGATGATTTTTTTACAGCTACACTCTTTGATCTTATATGTGAAGGAAAAATTTTGTCCTAGCTAAGAACAAGTATGAACATTTTAATACATATGCAAGCTATTAACACTTTAAAGTAGGCATGCATTAAAAAACAATTCATGAAACCCATGACTTTCAAAGCCTAGAATATGGTGAACCATTAAACTCATTAACAACATTAAAGAGAAGTAGATTTAGAGTTTCTTTACCCTTGAAGCTCATCCTTGTTTACACAAGGGATTCACCCAAGTGGAGGGCCTTCAAGTCACCTCTAAGCTCCTTGGATATTGCTTGTGATTTCCTTCTCCTTTTTGTGCTCCTTTGGTCCTTGAGGATGAAAGGAAAGGATCTCCAAAAAAAACACCAAAGATTTGGTGTCTCTAAGTCTCCACACCAAGGGTTAAGTGTGAAGATGAAATGGATGACTTAGAGAAGAAAAGATTGCTAGATTAATCTCTCTAAGTGGCCGGCCTCCTTGTGTAAAAAGAGAGAAAGTTTTTCACCTCATTTCACCAAGAAAAACCCTAATGAGAAAATTGCTATAAAGTTGCTTTTATAACATTTTTCTTAGGTGAGTGGCAAACTTGCAATTAAGCAAACTTTCACCATCTCCTCACCATGGCTGGCCTATATGTTGTGATTGGGCTTATTGCCCATTTTGTTTTAGTTGTCATACAACTTAAATATAATGGGCCTTGTGGACCAAAACACTTTTGGGCCCCGAAACCCAAAACCAACTTAAAAGCCCAATACGAACCTTTCGTAAAATTAATCAACTAATTAATTAATCTTGACCATTCTTCAATTAAACAATTTAATTGCATATCCATTTCATTTAATTTCTTCACTATCGCCCTTACTCGGTGTACGATCCATTAGGTTCCAATTAGCGGCAGTGGGCGATTGTTACTCTTAACAATCGATTGTGAATTGAAACCACATTTCAATTCTCCCTTTAATTAGTGTTTGCTAATCTTCAAGGCTTCCACAAACCATGAGTGACACCTAGCAGCATATCATGGTTACCCAAGCTAAGTAGAATTGGTTGGAGAACTTATCCAGTTACAACTACAATGCAATACGGTCATTCTCTAATACAATACTCTTAATCACATTGTTTTAGTGATAGTTTGTTTCATGTCTACTATCCAATGTGTTACTTTTCTATATGATTCCCTTGAATATGATTTGGAACAAACTTCCTAAGTCATATTCATTTGCTTTGGCCAAAGACTTTAGAATCATATCTTAGAGTATTCTCCTTCTACCATGGAAGGTTAGAGATCCTTTGTTGTGCATTCATATGCCTACATGATTAGATAGCTTGACCCCAACAATGCCGTGGACACTCCGATGGAATGCCGTTTGACATGATCAAAGATCAAGGACCTAACCATTAGACATCTATGATGCCTCAGGTCAAAGGACTACTTTGCATATTGCAACTTTAGAGTTCTTACACGACATGTATATTCGAACTCTCTTTTGATCGTTGTTCAGTGTACTCGATTACTCTTTCGAGCACCTATGTGTTTGTCTTAGTGTCCAACACCAAATGACTTGAGACTAGTCATATTCACGCTTGAGTCAACATAACACATACTAACCTTAGCGGATTGTCAATACCCAATTGGCAATCCTATGGCTAGGAACGTTTTAGGAATGAACATAAGAGAATGGTCTCGATAATCTAACTCACTTAGATCACTTGTCTCTTAGATCAAATACATCCCTTGGATTCCCTTATTACTTAAACACATGATACAATAAATAGTGATTAACAATAAGCTTTGCCCTTCATTAAACATATAAAAGTTTAATACATTAAGTATTCCAAAAAGCTATTACATCAAATGAGTGGCTTTGTGGGCATACTTCCAACAATATGAATTCAACGAATTGATTCAATCGTCAATTAAAATATTTATACAAGTGGATACCACAAAATCTTATGTTAAACTTGATGAAAGTATTAAAAACACTTTGCGCAATGTGGTTGTACGTCGTGCAAACAGCCTTTGCGTGACGCATGGGTTATACGTTGATTAAATAGCCTTTGCGTGACACATTGGCTGGTACATCGCGCAAAGTTATATTTTAAATAACCAAATGACATCCAAAATCCAAACCTAACCCCTCTGATTTTCTTTTCAATTCTTCCAAACTTTGAATTTTTTTTATTTGCGTTGTATGTTTCGAAAATGAACTTGTGGTTGTTGATTGAAACAGGAATCACAATTTATCTTTATTTTGTGACTCTCTGCTTTTCCAGTTCTGCTTTTGGTTTCTCCAATATATTTATAGAGAGAGAGAGTATAGACTTCAAACTTTTAAATAAAGGAAAAAAATATGCATTGCAATTTGCAAGGTTTGTGTTTGTGTAGCACAACATTTAAAGTTCCAATTGAAAACAGAAACGGAAAATAACTTTGTAACAATTAGGCTAATAGTTCAACATCATTGAGTTGTTGCCCTGGTACCTTCCATATTTCTCTGTGGGTCAAATGATTTTGATGAAGATAAAAAAATTTGGCATAGTTTACATTGCCTTGAGCAAAAACCAATAGATTGACTCCCCAAAACCACACCATCATAGACTGCACATGTTAAAAATAGACGAATTATGTTTCAATAGGATAAAGAATGCAGTAGTACTCCTTGGTATGCTTGGCATGCTTCCACCCTTCATATCGTTTCCCTATATCAGACTTAACAAACCCTTATCTGCACCATTTTTTAGCTCACTTGTACGTGAAAGATTTTTTTCTACAGCTATAAAACTGTTACAATAGGAAAAAAAAAAGCCCCAATGGTAGGTATATATCAATCATAACTCATAAGTTATAACTGAAACACTTAATTACACCCAGATCAGAGACAACATGTTTGCTACCCAACTTTGGCAGTCAAGACTTCGGCTAACAGAGTTTTGTCTCTTGGGACGCTGCTTCTGCAGTCAAGATGCGGCTAACAGAGTTCTGAACTAATGTGCACATCGCTAGAAAAGCCAAACCAATAAAGTAAAAAAATTACAAAAGCAACATTTTTCAACTGGAACAAGTTATAAATAACAAGACATATTTTAACAATGAAAACAAAATGAAATGAACAAGTTATACACAACAAGACATTTTTTCATAACATCATCATTTACCTGTCCTTCTTTATGCCATCTCATGTTGGTTGCGGTATGCATTGACATGTACAATCGTTGCAACCTAGGCTTCAATGGAAGATAACACATTATTTTTTGTGAAATCTTGGTCTTTCTATTCTATGATGTCATTTTAAACCTCGGCTTATTGCAAACAGGGTATTTATCCAATTGTTTGTTCTCCTTCTAGAACAATATACAATTATTTACACATGCGTGAATTTTTTCATACCCCAATCTGAGACCCTTCAACTCTATTTGGGTACTTTTATGATCTTCAGGTAAACAATTCTCCTTTGGAAGCATCCTCTTGATAACTGCCATAAAGTAATCAAAACACCTGTTTGACAAATGACACTTGATCTTGCCATGCATCAACTCCACAATTGTTGTGAGCACCGAAAAGTTCTCGCAACCCGGATATAATTATTATTTGGCATTTTTCAATAGTTTTTAAATGCCTCACTGTTCATGGTTGGACGGCCATCATCTCCCCCTTCCTGATTGGTGTTGCTCAAGGCGTATGGATAGACGTCATTTAGAATATTCATAACTTGTTCACTAGGATCCACATTAGATTCAACAATCTCCACTCATGTCACGTATGAAGACGAAGCTTGGTCTAATTGTTTTCCATGATGATACCAAGTAGTATAGGTCTCCATCATCCCATTTCTTACTAAATGAAATCAAACATTTTTGAATGTCTCCCACATTGAGTTGTTACACCTCATACACGGACATCGGATATGAGCTCAACCTAGGTTGTGTCTAGTTGCGAATTCAATGAACTTATCTATTTCATCCAAGTACTCAACAACACATCTATTATGATTATGTATCCACTATCTGTCCACTTTGTCTGCAATCCCAATCAAAGTACAAGAATTACAACAACTTCAACTATTGTCTTGTCACCTAATTCCTCTGGTAAGGGCCCTATCCCATTAAGGAATACATATTTATGTGCCGTAATTTACGATTCCAATGGATTAAATTTCTATATGGGCTAATTTCGGCAGCATCTCCTTACAATTCTTCAAGCGCACGCCGTAGATACATAATATCCACTGTGTACTCGAAGAACATCAGGAAATGTTACCAAAATTTCCATTATCGAAACCTAATCCGTGAACAGCAAACTACAACACATAACTATGCATTCCCAAACTGTCAAAGAAATGGGATAATTCAAGATTAATTGGATAGCAATCATGTTTTCGCATCCATACACGAAATCTAACTAATTCTCAAACGGGAAACTAAGCTTTTCTTGAAAAAAGTGTACAAAGTTAAGTAGTATTAATTTCATACAACACAAAACAATTTTGTACGTGATGTACAAAAATATGTGCATACAAATAAATTAAATCACAATAATTAATAAAACTAAATAAAATAGATAAAATTAATAAAGATCAATTACAAATTCAATCCAAAAAAACTCCAACATGATCAAAAAAGGGCATAGCACGCAGTTAAAGGTACACAATAACAAGTATAAGGAATTTGAAGTTAGCTGCTCAAAAATTGGTGTTCATATGTGATCAGGGTGGCTATGGAATTGTCTCGAAAATTATAGCTCAGTATCAAAGTGAGAGCACAAATCTAGTTTATTTTCATAACTAACGAACACACCATGTTTATTCAAGTGAAATTTTCAACTGATTGTAAATGTGGACAATGAAATGCTCAACTGATAGGCGTCGCGCAGAACGACCTTCTCGCGTCTCCTCCGTGCGTCGTTGCCGCCTTCTGCGGTGGCGAATCTTGACCCAAGCTTTATTTTCTCTGCTCCGGGTCTTCCGGGAAGCAGAGGAAAACCTGATTCGATCGGTATGAAACGAATTCGAACCGACAACTCGCTTGCGAGAGAGCTGTCCGCGATGGATCCTGAGATCAACTATCCTTTGGATCCACTTCCGAAAATGGATTTCAAGGCCAAATTGATGGGTCTTGTAGATGCTAACCCACGGATGGAAGGGATCCCAGGTGAGGAGACTGACCAATTTAAAATTGGTGATGGGGATTTTGAAATCTATGAGGAACCACGGGGACCCTGCATCAAGTTCACGGATCCAGTCAAATCTCGACTCCTTCGTCCATGGAGAAATTCCATTATTATCAAGATCATGGGTAAGTCTCATACTCACAATTTCGTTCTTGGTCGTCTGCAACAACGGTGGAGCATGCTCCAAGGACGGTTCTCTCTAATTGACCTGGAAAATAATTTCTTTATTGTGAAATTTGCTCTAGAAAGTGATATGAAAAATATTTTGTGCGGAGGACCTTGGATTATTGCAGGCCAATATGTGGTTATGCAAAAATGGAGAGCTGGGTTTGACCCTCATAGTGAATCGATCAACCGTATGGCTGTTTGGGTGAGAATTGTTGGGCTACACATTGAGTGGTTCAATCCGGAAGCCATGAAAAGAATTGGGGATCTTATTGGCACAACTTTGCGTGTTGATGCGCACACTGCCTCCCAAGTTAGAGGTAAATATGCTAGAGTCTGTGTTGAATTGGACTTAACAAAGGCCTTAATTGCTAATGTTAAAGTTGAGAATTGTTGGTATGCTGTGGAGTATGAAGGGTTACACCTTGTTTGTTTCAACTGTGGTTGCTATGGCCATCGTCGTGAACAGTGCCCCTCTTTGATCAGGAAACAATCTACAACTCTGGATCCAGACACAGAGACCAACCAACCTATGGATGAGGTTCCAGTCCAAGACCAAGCTATGAGTTCAAATGTTGGTAAACCAGATAAGAGCTGCGCTACTGAGATTGGGAAGGATATGAAGCTTCATGAATCTCCCTTGATCGGGCCCTGGAGCATTGTGACATATAATCGTCGAGCCAAACCAAGCAATAAATCTGAATTGGATCAAAATGGCAAGAAATTGAGTAATTCTGGCTCAAGATTCTGTCCGCTAGTGCTGGAGGATGTTGATCCGAATACTATTGACAAAGCTAAGTCTGTACATGGCAAGGAACATACAGTGGAGAATACGGTGGGGCTTGAAAAGAAGAAACAAAAAAGAGGTAGACCTAGGAAGGCTCTAGGGGACATCTCTAACAAGGAGAAGGGAGGCTCTAGTGGTTTTAATATAGGGGCGGCCAGTACAAATTTAAAGCTTGGAAACACCTCATCCCAGCCACCAAAATCCTCTCTGAGGAAAGTCAATGCCAAGTCTAGATTTGCCACAACTTCTTCCAACGGTGTCCAAGTTAATGGCATGGATATACAAGAGAGTGAGTTGGGGAGCTTTAACTTTAATGTTGCTGATCCTCAAGCTGCCTATGATGCAGCAGATAAAGGCATCCAAAATTATGGACACGAACCGCCAGATACTGATCAAAAGGATACGGATATGTCAGGTATGGTTTCGCTGGAGAATGGAAGCCTTGTTAAGGAAGCCATGATTGATGCTCAAACTGGTGTGGTGGGTGCCCCATCTTCTCTGGTAGCGGCGCCAATATCCCCATTTTGATTGGGTTCATCCCCCAGGTATATTACATCTTTACTTATTTTATGATGATTATGGTATGGAATGTAAGAGGTGCGGGAGGGAAACCTTTCTCTGTTACTGCTAAGGACCTCGTCAGATTGAACAAAGTGAACATCTTTGCTATCTTAGAACCCAGGATCAGTGGTGAGCGGGCAATTGAAGTCATAAAGGGTTTGGGTTTCTCAAATTATTATGTTGTTGATGCCAATGGTTTCTCTGGTGGTGTTTGGCTCTTATGGAATAATGAGGTTGTGAAACTGACTGTTGTGGCTTGCTCCTCCCAAACAATCACTGCTGTTGTAATGGATGGTCAGACTCAGTGGATGTTAACGGTGGTGTATGCCTCTCCCTGCCCTCGAGTGAGGAGCCATTTATGGCCTTATCTGGATGGGGTCTCTGCAGCCTCTAATATGCCTTGGCTTATTGCAGGTGATTTCAATGAATTGATTCATAGCTCAGAGAAAAAGGGGGGTAGGCCTGTTAATAAAAATAGTGGTCTTGGTAATTGGATTTCTAGGAATAGCTTGGTAGACCTTGGGTTCATTGGTGCTAATTTTACTTGGAGCAAGAAAAATGAGTATGGTGATTATGTTTGGGAAAGACTTGATAGAGGCCTTTGCAACATAGCTTGGAGACACCGTTACGCGGAGGCTTATGTTAGGCATCTTGCTAAAGTGAATTCTGATCACTGCCCCTTGCTTATCAACCTTCATTCCAATCATATGCCTAACGCTGAGTTGAAAGCTTTCAGATTCCAAGCTATGTGGATGTTTCACCAGGAATTTGATCCTTTTGTTAAGGATACCTGGAATAGTGCTCAAGGTGATGCTAGCTGCAAATCTATCACTCTTTCTTCTGCTCTTCAAAGTTGGAACCACAATGTCTTTGGATGTATTTTTCAAAAGAAAAGAAGGCTCTTAGCTCGTATTTGCGGAATTCAAAAGGCTCTATGCAATCGTCATGTGCCGTATCTGTTTGCTTTGGAAAATCAACTCACCATTGAGTATAGTACTATCCTTGAGCAAGAAGAACTCTTTTGGCTTCAAAAATCAAGAAATACTTGGCTTAGAGAGGGAGATAAAAATACCAAGTTTTTCCATCTCTCTGCGGTGGTGCGGAGAAGGAAAAATAAACTGGAAGGCCTTAATAATTCTGAAGGAGTTTGGACAGATGGAAAAGAGAATTTAAAGTCGATTGTTGTCAATTACTTCAAAGATCTTTTTTCATTTCGCACAACGACGACAAATATGGAGAGTTTGCCCCATCTTTTCCCTTGTCTTAGTGGTGAAGACTTAGTTGTACTAAACGGGGAAGTCACCGATGATGAGATTAAAGATTGTATGTTTGCTATTGGTGGTCTCAAGGCCCCTGGACCGGATGGTATCCCTGCTCGTTTCTACCAAAAATATTGGCACCTTTGTGGCAAGGATATTAGTGATATGGTTAAGGGTTGCTTCAATTCCACTCAACTCCCGGACAACATCAATAATACATTCATCTCATTGATTCCTAAGGTTGATAATCCTACAAGCATGACTCAGTTGAGGCCTATTAGTCTATGTTCTACTCTTTACAAAGTCATCTCCAAAATTTTGGTGGGGAAATTGCGACCGCTTCTCCATAATCTTGTTAGCCCTACTCAAGTGAGCTTCGTCCCCGGTAGGCAAATTATTGATAATATCATTGTTGCTCAAGAAATCCTCCATAAGTACAAAAACACCAAAGGTAAAAAAGGGTTCATTGCTTGGAAAATTGACCTTTCCAAAGCTTATGATCGGCTTCAGTGGAGTTTTATTAGAGATGTACTATGGGAGATTGGGCTACGTGGGAAAGTCTTGGAACTTATCATGCAATGCGTTACCACAGTCAAATATCAAGCTATTGTTAATGGTGAGCTCACTGAATCTTTCTCCCCTCTCTGTGGAATCAGACAAGGAGATCCCCTTTCTCCCTATTTATTTGTGCTCTGCATGGAAAAACTCTCCCATATCATTAATGGATGCATCACCACTAAGAAATGGAAGCCAGTTAAGTTAGCTAGAAATGGGCCTTCTGTCTCTCATCTCTTTTTTGCGGATGATCTTATTTTGTTTGCGGAAGCCTCATCAACTCAAGCTAGAATTTTGAAGGATTGTCTTGATAATTTTTGTGCTGTGTCCGGTCAACAGGTGAACTTTGATAAATCATGTATCTATTGCTCACCTAACATCTCTCGAAGTAAGGCTACTGAAATTGCCAATATTTGTGGTTCTCCTCTCACTTCTGATTTAGGTCACTACTTGGGTGTGCCGTTACTGCATTCTAGAGTCAACAAAGAGACTTATGGCAACATTGTGGAAAAAGTTCAACGACGTCTCTCTGCTTGGAAGAGCAATACCCTCTCTATGGCAGGTAGGCTTGTTTACCTCCAATCAGTCGCCTCAGCCATTCCAATCTACTCCATGCAATCTATTCGCCTCCCAATTTCCATATGTGATAAAATTGATAAGTTGAACAGGAATTTCTTATGGGGACACACTGAGGGAAATTCCAAGGTTCACCTTGTTAAGTGGGAGACAGTTTGCATGCCTAAATTCATGGGCGGGTTAGGATTGAAAGATACTCATGTTATGAACCAAGCCATCCTTGCTAAAACTGGCTGGAAACTTATGCAAAGAGATTCGGGCCTTTGGGCGCAAGTTTTAAAGGGAAAGTATCTCAAACACTATGACATGATGGGTGCTTGCTCTGCTAAGTACACTAATTGTTCTCATACTTGGCGTGGAATCCTCTTTGGTGCCCAAATCCTTCCTAATGGTATGAAATGGAGAGTCGGATCTGGAAGCCAAATTCACTTCTGGAAAGACAACTGGCTTGAGTGTGGGGTGCTCAAAGATTTTGCTACCATCCCTCTTTCAGACGACATGCTTGACTGGACAGTTGAAGACTTCCTTACTGATTCTGGTTGGAATGTAGATTTGTTATACTCCTGCCTTCCTCATGATGTTGTGGAACATATCTTCAGTTTACATGCTGGAATTGCGAATCAAAGGGAAGATAAGATAATTTGGAGCCTCACCAATTCTGGAACATTCTCCGTGAAAACTGCATACCTCTCTCTTTTTAGCGATGATGATATCATTCCCTGGAAATGGAACTTCATTTGGAAACTCAAGATGCCCCCCAAATTAGTGACTTTTCTTTGGACTATTGGTCATGGGAAAATGCTCACCAATGTGCAGAGAGCTAAAAGAGGTTTTACCAATGATTCGTGTTGTCCAATCTGCCCTACTGTTGAGGAATCAATGGATCATATTTTCAGGTCTTGTAGGCATTCTCCTTCCCTTTGGAATAATGTTGGAATCCCTTCAGAAGTTGCCCATTCCTTTGCTCTTGATTTTCAGAGTTGGATGGCCATCAATCTTAGGACACACTGTTCTACAACTCATGGTTTACCCTGGAACCTCATCTTTGCTTCAACTCTGTGGTATTGCTGGAAAAGGAGGAACAAGGTTGTCTTCAATAATGGACAACAACCGTCTGTCTCCCCCCTTAAGGTTATTTTTCAATTTGCAAGAGATTGGTATGATGCCAACAAGTGTTCTTCTAGTAAGCCTCCTAGACAAATCATCTCGATCCATTGGATCCGTCCGCCAAGTGGGAGATATAAAATCAATACTGATGGGAGCTGTAAAGAACCATTTAGCCACATAAGTGCCGGAGGTTTGATTCGCAATTCTGAAGGGAATTGGATTAAGGGTTTTGCTGCTAATTTAGGCAGAGGAACCATCATGGAAGCTGAGCTTTGGGGTGTTCTCATGGGCCTTTCTATAGCTTGGGACGAGGGTTGCAGGGATGTGATCATTGAATGCGATTCCTGGGATGCTGTTATTTCAATCCAAAAACCTATTTTGGCTTTGCACCCGCTTTACAATCTCATCCTCGACTGCAAAGAAGCCATTGAAAGAAATTGGAGATGCGAAGTCACGCATATCTATAGAGAAAAGAATGCATCAGCTGATCACATGGCTGACTTGGGTCATGGGCTATCCCTTGGTCTTCATGTTTTTGGTTCTCCTCCTTCCACTGCTACTAATTTTCTAGCCTCTGATTCTATTGGCAGGGCCCTTCCTAGGGCTGTTCTTGCCTAGTTTTGTTTGTTTTTGGTTTGTTTGTCTGGCTTTGCCATCCTCTGTACCAAAAAAAAAGATAAAACAGAATGGAATTTAGGGTATGCCTATGTGTATCCAGTAGCTAAACATTATCCATTCCAACCTAACCTTCAAACTATAATAAAACAACAAATACCCTACTTTCAGCTCAAACGCTAAATCATACATTCATATCCTACTAAATGAAGGAAAAAATACATTTCAGTTTATTCTAGTTGGCAGTTTCAATGCATGAACATTGCACATAATCCCACTAGGACTCATTCTAAACCTAACCAAGATTACAACACACAAAAGTGACAATCCATCAATGCTATCAATGCACAGCTCTATAATTACCAATGGTTGTCTCCACAAAGACCGATGCATACACTTTAGTATACTAACAACCACATGAACCCTGATTGTAAAAACACCGTTCACACTCACAAGTTGCTTTAAGAATTAAACGTGTTTAAGAAGAAAACATATCAATTACATAGAATTCCCTTTCAGAATTTGAAATAATGTACTAAAATTCTCCAAAGTTTTTCACATTTTTTGAATCATGAATAACCCTCCAACTCACATTAAGAAATTGAAACACTTGACAAGCCCCAATTTTCATAGAACAAAGAATGAACACATCTATCACTACATTAATCATGGATTTAATTTTAACATATTTTGATCCCAATAGGTAATTAGTCATTCACAAACAAACAAAAAAGATCAAAATTTTCAATATATTGGGTAATATAAACCAAAATTTCAATACAATCATATATAAAAAAATGGAAGAATATCATAACGGTTTTGAATCATCTGAGAGTGATCAGGCGGCTATGGAGGTCTGTAAGTGAGGAAGAGGAGAAGGCAGCTATGGAGCTTTTGACTTGTGTTAGAACACAGGAAAGAAAGATAAAAAGTGACATTTCCGTGTTGACTTTGCGCAACGAAGGTCTGCAGTTTTGCACGATGTAGGTGCATCTATGTTGCGCAAAGTTGGGGAAAAAGTGGTAAAGCATTCTTGGTTTGGCGCCAAAATCTTACACAACGTACAAAACGTCGCGTAAACTGTTTTGCGTGACGTAGGTGCACATTCGTTGCGCAAAATTATTTTGTGCGACGTTAGGCTTCGTCGCGCAAAGTTCGTTGCCCAAAGACCGTTTGCACGATGTTTTGTGTTTAGCGTCGCGCAAACATTCTTTGCGCGACAAAATTTGCTGCGTCGCACAAGTTGCCATCGTGCAAACATGTTTTTGTACTAGTGGCGACACGTGGATTCTAGGGTAAAAAGGACAAAATTACACACGAGGAATACCAGAATTCCTATGCACGAGCAGTGGACAATCATGACTCAATCAAGGTCAAAAGTGCTCAAAATAGGTAATTATTCAAAGCCTATTTCATCCATCCTCATCAAATCTTCTCCACAAGGTAACCCTCAAATCATTCCTTTCAAATTATATTAATTAGCTAATTAATTGATTTATTACTCAATCTCAATTAATTTATTAATCAGCTAACAAATTATGAATCACACCCTAAAAACCATCCAAGTGGCATGTCCCCATCCTCCTAAAAAGGCCGGCCATACCCTTATAAATTCTACCTCATTTTCTCCAAAACTCAATTCCAACTCTCTTGCAAAATTCTCTAAATTTTCCAAACACTTTTCCCTCAAAATTCTAACTTTGGCATCGGAGGTTCTTCCGCCAAAGCCCCCCCCCCCCAAATTCATTGTGGGCACGTGAGGCTCTTGGACTTGACCTAAGGTGGTATTTGTTTTATAGGTGCAATTTTGTCTAAGAAGAAGAAGGCAGAAATTTGCATCCACAAATTGGTACTTTCATTGAGAGTTGAGTCACATACTCGTAGAAGACACTTTCACATCCAAGGTTTTTCGTTTTCTTGTTCATTTGTAGATTTTTCGTACGTTCTTATTCTTGAAATTTTTATTTCTAAAAATTCTTCGATAAAACATAAAAGAAAAGTACAATGGCAAGAGATTTGGAAACCTTGACGAACGGAAATTCCAACGTTCAAGGATTAGGATCACGATGATCCATAAGGCTCAACACAATGATGAGTGGAACGACACCACCACCACGGGGCACCACCGTGGCAACCACAATGGCAGCCACCCTCGGCAAAGCCCATGGCGCTAAGGCCACAGCCCAAACTGTGCCACTTCAACCTTTAAGGACCCAAGCTTTAACCAAGTCGGCCCGAGCCGCCCAAACCTAACGCAAGCCTAATGCGTTGCCAAGTCAAGCCCTAGCCTCGCACCCACGTGTGCCACATGCCGAGCAGCCTATTCCTGTGGCCTTCTAAGTAGCCTAAATCGGTCCAAGATTAGTTTAACCATCCCGACTTCAAATTTTTGGGGCTACGATTGAACCGGGGGCATTTTCACCATATTTTCCGTGGATTTGACATTTCCAACTCAAATCTCGAGCCTGGAGTTTACCACACTTCCACTACTCAAGGAGACGTATTCCTTCCAAGCTTTTCCAATCTAAATGGAGAACAACACTTGTTTCGACAAGTCATAGAATTAACGAACGAAAATTCCAACGTTCAAGGATTAAGATCACGACGATCTATAAGGCTTAACACAACGATGAGTGAAGCGGCACCACCACCATAGGGCACCACCGTGGCAACCACCACGGCAGCCACCCTCGGCAAAACTTATTGCGCCAAGGCCACAGCCCAAACCGTGTCATTTCCACCTTCAAGGACCCAAGCTTTAACCAAACCGGCCCAAGCCGCCCAAACCTAATGCGAGCCCAATACGTTGCCAAGCCGAGCCCTAGCCTCGCACCCATGTGCGCCACATGCCGAGCAGCCTGTTCCCGTGGCCTTCTAAGCAGCCTAAATTAGTTCAAGATTAGTTTAACCATCCCGACTATAAATTTTTGCGCCTACGATTGAACCGGGGGCATTTTCACCATATTTATCCGTGGATTTGACATTTTCCAACTCAAATCTCGAGCCCGGAGTCTACCACACTTCCAATGCTCAAGGAGACACATTCTTTCCAAGCTTTTCCAATCTAAATGGAGAACAACACTTGTTTCGACAAGTCATAGAATTAACGAACGCCCTCACACAACAGACGACCTTGGTGAATTAGCTCTTGCAGCACCCGGATATGCAAAGTGCCCTAGACGAGGTGTCCCAAAGTAGGATAAGGGCAGACGAAGAACTTCTGCAGCAGCGTCTCGGTAAGCAGCCAATCGACTAGCCTTGAACTGAGTGTTCGGGCAGTGTACACTCCCGTCTTAGCGCGCAAAAGAATGTGCACTTTTGACTAGGCTCGTAGACGTTCATACATTCATGATTGGGGCCACACTCCAATAGTCAACATGAGCAACCTTCCAGGCAAAAAGTTCATTCGCGGCTAGGCCCCCAATAAGCATCATCCACCTCACATCCAAGTAGGCAGCATGAAAGACGAAGAAAAACAGTCACTCAGTCTTACTCAATCTCAACTAGCAGCTTACGAATAATTCCATCGCCTGTTAGGAACGAACCACATGCATTGCAGCGACAACATAAACGAGCCGAGGACGTAGAACAGTAGCCTAGACTAATAGGTCATAACTAGGGGCAGTCGAAAGCTCTATCACCCCAACAAAGGAAAATTCAGGAAGAAATAGAAAGGCTCATGACCAAGCGATTGCGCGATTTCCAATGCAACGAGGTCACTAATGAGGCACTACGATGGGACATGGCCAACACAAGCAGGTCACCCTTCACAGACAAGATTGAGTAGGCAAAGCCTCCATGCAAGTTCAGTATGCCACATTTCACATCCTTTAAAGGGGATGAAGACCCGAAGAGATACCTAAAGCACTACTGAAGCGCAATGATCCTCTATCGAAATAACGACAATCTCATGTGAAAGATATTCGCCACTAATCTACAAGGCGATGCTCAATATTGGTTCTACACACTGCCACCACAATCCATCTAGAGTTTCAACGAATTTTCTTTGGTTTTTACCAAAGAATATTCATCATATTGCTCGATCAAGAAAAAGTCCTACCACTTGTTCAACGTAAAAAAGAACCTTAATGAGGCTCTTCTCGACAATGTGAAAAGGTTCAAAGTAGAGAAGACAAAGATAGTCGGATGCAACAACTCGATAGCCAGAGCAACCTTCAAAGAATGACTCTCAACATACCACCTGTTATTCGGAGAGCAGATCATGAAAGAAGATCAAAGTCTGGCAGACTATTTCACTCTGGCAGAGAAGCATGCACTTTGGGACGAAGTTTGCCAATGCACATTCAAGGCAAATCCAAGTGATCTTGAATATGAAGTCCCCCATTACTCTAAAGGAGATTTAAGGTCTGACTGGATGAGCAGTCACATCTGAAGTAGCAATAAGCTCTACCCTCATACGAGAAGAGCTGAGGGCCCATCTTTCTATATTCCACAGTTCAAAAGCTCTCCTCGATGCGGAAACTAACTACCAAAAATTCAAAAGCTAACTTTGGCAATAGTTGTTACAACTCAGAAGCTCAAGTTATACCTTCAGACGCATGCAGTTATCCTTATAACGCACTATTATGCCCAATCCAGATGAGCGACAATAAAGGCGCAAACACTGGCGGTGCAAAGTTTTTTTATGAACGCAACAACTCAGCTCAAAATGCACGGTAAGGGCAGACAAACACTAGAAGGACACTCATATATTAATTTCTGAATTAAACAATTAAGCAAATTGCATTCACGATTCATGGAGTAATAACTGAAAGTAATCAATTCATATGCAATATGTTTGTACCGTACTTGACCAATCCCGAAACTACTGAGCACCGGTCAACGTTATACTGTCAAGGACCCAGAAAAGTTTTCCCTCCAACCAGGAGGCCAATCACAGCGCGACACATGTCGACATCAGAAGCCAATCATAGCGCAACATGTGTCAACATCAGAAGCCAATCACAACACGACACGTGTTAATGTCAGAATGAAACTAGAAACTCTCTTATATAAATAGAGATCATTCTCTCACAATATTTCCTAGTGTTATTTGTACTAAATCATTCACTAGTACTCACTAAAAGAGAGCTTAAACCTATGTACTTGTGTAAACCCTTCACAATTAATGGATACTCCTTTACTACGTGGACGTAGCCAATCTGGGTAAACCACGTACATCTTGTGTTTGCTTCCCTGTCCCTATCCATTTACTTACTTATCCACACTAGTGACTAGAGCAATCTAGCGAAGGTCACAAACTTAACACTTTCTGTTATACCAAAGTCCTCACTGATTTTATGCATCAACATTTGGCGCCGTCTGTGGGAAATCGACATGAAAAGTTATGTCGGTTCTCTCTCAATTTTTCATTTCACCACTGTGAATCTGCAAAAAATCCCAAAACCCTTATACTTGCAAGCTACTGAAAAATCCCAAAAATCAACACTTGTCTAAATGTCTTCTGGTACTGAGTCTGAGCTCTCTTCTCCTTCTTTTTCATCCTCACCTGGGTTGCCTGACACATGCCATCCAATCCAGTCCTCCACGCCAAGTGCAGCATTCATACACACAAAAATGAAAAAAGGTGAAATCTCCCAAACTGCCAAATCGTCTCGAGACTTCGATTCCTCTTCTACTCTTCGCAGGAAATCGAGAAATGAAGAAAGTTACAGGCTTTGTGAGCTTTGCGACCAGGATTCCTCTGCTCCTCCGACTCCGCCTTCCTCTGCTCCCGCTACGACCCCCGCGCCTATCAAGCCGCACCCCCCACTGACGCCGCCACCTTCGCTTCCTTCTTCTTCTTCTTCAGCTCATCATCACAACCAAGCAGACGCTATCACGGTTGGATCATGACGTAATCACGGAAGACGAATTGGCCAAAAGGGTCGTTGAATCCCGATCCGTAATTCGAATATCCAAATGATGGATTCGAATCTGGAGTTACAGCGGACCGCGGAGGAAAAGCTCCAGATCTGGTGGGCGATGCTGACATGCACACCATGGAGGACCGCGTGATGGAGCTCAAGATAATGGGCTGCAATAACCAAGGGTATCGCCAATCTCATTTTAGTAAAATGAGTAAAGGACATTACCGCGATAACCAAGGATATCACCACGATAATCCCCGACCCCAGGCAATCAACACAGTGGGTCAGGCACGTGTCAAGACAGCCCCTACCCCGAGGTATGAGGCATATACACCTTTGAATGCCACATGCGTGGCCATTTACCCCCAACATAGCACACTTGATACCGTACCGAAACCAAAGTCGAGGCACTCGTATTACAAGTCTACGAAGAACACGGGCACGTTTTGCTGCTACCACAAGTATAACGGCCATGACGGCGAGAAATGTATCACCCTTCGTGATCATATTGAAGCTTTGGCACGTGAAGGTAAAATTGATCAATTCCTCTTTCACCCTCTAAGGGGTAACCGTAACCAACGCTAGGTGAATGTGATATATTCCATAAGTGAGGGCACACCCATATCTAAATCTTCTAATAAGGTCATGAAAAATAGTGAACGAGCTTTAAGGTCTGGCCATCAAGTGTTTCACGTGGAAGACATCAGGGGAGGCAAGTATCAAAAGCCTAACTGGGATCCAATATGTTTCTACCCTGAGGAAGAAAGAGGTATCATCTACCCTCACAATGACCCACTGATCGTGGAAGCTCACATAGCTAACTTTGAAGTACGACGAATCTTGGTAAACACGAGGGCTTCGATCAATATCATGTTTGCTGAAGCTTTCAGGGCACTCAATGTAGCTGAACACTTGCTCGATTACTCGATTTCCCCTCTGATAAGTTTCTCCGGTGATATCGTGCAACCTTTGGGGAGCATACACTTACCTTTCACCATTGGTACAGGCCCTTACACAGCTACCATTACCACTAACTTCCTGGTGGTTGATTGCCCAATGGCATACAATGTCATGTTCGGACGCACAGGTATCAATGATCTCAAGGCCATGGTATCCACACATATGTTGTTAATGAAATTTCCAACCCCCTATGGCAATGGTTACATCAGAGGAGATCAACTTAATGCACAGTTATGTTATAACACTTCGGTCAAGCAACAACACCTGCCTATGCCCAAGGAAACCCTTTCTATACATGGCCAAGTCATAAAGACCAACCCAGACGAAGCCAACGTGGATCTTCATAGTGGCAACAGTCAACCCAACGATCCTCGAGATGACTCTTTCACCCAGTAAGCACAACCCGCTGAAGAGTTGGAGAAGGTCTCTATCTCAAAAGATTATCCGGATCGCATGATGAAGATTGGTACCACCTTGTCACCACCCATTCGGTTGGCATTGATCTCTTTTTTGCAAGAGAACACTGAGGTCTTTGCCTGGTCATACGAGGACATGCCAGGCATCTCTCCCGATAAATTTGTCATCGTTTAAGTATTGACCCCAAGACCAAGCCAGTGAGACAGAAGCGAAGATCTTATGACGTTGAACGGTACGAGGCAATGAAGGCAGAGGTTGAAAAACTTAAAGGCATAGGCTTCGTCCGCGAAGTCAATTATCCAACGTGGGTAGCAAATGTTGTCCTTGTTAAGAAGAATCCGACCAAGGAAAGTCTCCTACTCCAAAAGGTCTTGTGGAGAATGTGTGTCGATTACACCGACCTAAACAAAGGATGCCCGAATGATAGCTTTCCTCTTCCTCTCATAGACAGACTTATAGACTCTATGGCAAGGTGTGAACTCCTGAACTTCATGGATGCTTACTTAGGATACAACCAAATCCTCATGAACCCTCCGGACTAATAACACACAACCTTCACTACTGACAGGGGACTATATTGCTATAAAGTTATGCCCTTCGGCCTAAAGAATGCAGGAGCAACTTATCAGAGACTGGTCAATTTAATGTTTGCCGAACACATTGGGAAGAGCATGGAAGTTTACGTTGATGATATGTTAGTCAAGAGCAAACATGCTGACCAACACATCACCAACCTATCTGAAACTTTCACCATTCTAAAGAGGTATCGAATGAGGTTGAACCCCAACAAATATGCCTTCGGCATAGGCTCTGGCAAATTCTTAGGCTTCATGATAAGCCAACGAGACATTGAGGCTAATCTCGAAAAGATCAAAGCAATCCTCGACATGAAGGAACCGGTAACGTCAAAAGACATCCAGAGCCTTACTGGCAAGGTGGCAGCCTTAACTAGGTTCATCTCTAAGGCCACAGACAGATGTGCTCCTTTCTTCAAAGCACTTAAGGGAAGTAAGAAGTACATTACATGGACGGATAAATGTGTTGAGGCATTCAAGAACCTCAAAGACTACATGAGTAAAGCCCCTTTGCTCTCCAAACCTGAGGTTGGTGACACTCTCATTATCTATCTGTCAGTATCAGCTTCAGTAGTAAGTTTCGTTCTCATTCGAAATGATGGTAATGTCGAACGGCCTGTCTACTACGCTAGCAAGGCCTTACAAGATGAGGAGACACGATACTCCAACATTGAGAAATTGGCTCTAGCATTGGTCATGTTTGCTTAAAGACTTCGCCTTTACTTCCAAGCACACTCCATCATCGTGCTTACTAATCATCCTCTTCGACAGATACTTTAAAGTCCTGACACTTCTGGCCGAATGATCAAATGGGCGATAGCATTGGGTGAGTTTGACATTTCCTACCAACCAAAACCAGCTAAGAAGGGCCAAGCAGTGGCAGACTTCATCGCCGACCTCACATATCATGTTGACATTGTTTCTACAGCTAAAGAAGTGGTTTCATTACCATCGGAAGCTCAGAAAATATAATCAACAACCCTAACATAGAGTCTATATGTTGTTGGCTCGTCCAACCAACAGGGTTATAGAGCAGGACTAGTCCTTACGCCCCCTGACAAAGTGGCGATAGAGTATGTTCTTCGTTTCAAATTCAAAGGCGTCGAACAATGAGGCCGAATATGAAGCCCTCCTAGCAGGCTTACGTTTGGCCAAACACTTTGGGGTTAAATGAATTGATATCTTCAATGACTCCCAATTGGTGGTTAACCAAGTCACCAACAACTTTGACGCTAAGGATAGCTTCATGGCAGCATATCTGGCATAAACACAATTATTGCTCAAGCACTTCCACTACCAGATCACCCAAAGTCCTTGAACGGCAAACAGTCATGCAGATGCTTTGGCTCGCCTAGCCTCAGCGGTGGAAGACAGGATTGGAAGAAAAATTCAAGTCGAATTGTTGGCAGCACCAAGCACCATGGTTGCGGAAGTGTGCAACTTAGAACAGGGGGATAGTTAGATTACCCCAATTTATAGATTCCTTGCTCATGGCACCCATCCAAATGACAAAGTCTAAGCTAAGCAGATTCGATACAAGGCTACCCGTTACTTGATCATTAATGACCAACTCTACAAGCGGGGTTTTAACCTACCAAACCTAAGATGCCTTACGCCCGCAGAGGCGGAAACTGTCCTTCGGGAAATACATGAAGGAGTCTGCGGAGATCATGCTGGATCTTGATCCCTAGCACAGAAGGCTTTTTGCCAAGGATATTACTGGCCAACACTCCACCAAGATGCCATCAGAATATCCTGCTAATGTGATAAGTGTCAACGCTACGCAACTATTCCTCACTCCCCTCCCGAGCCTCTCACTCATATGATCAGCCCTTAGCCCTTCGCCCAATGAGAACTTGATTTGATCGACCTAATGCCTGCAGGGAAGGGCAAGGTTCGCTTTACAATTGTTGTAGTTGACTACTTCACAAAGTGGGCCGAAGTAGAACCCTTAGCAACCATTATTGAGGCAAAAATAGAAAACTTCGTATGGAAGAACATCATTTGCATATTCGGCATTCCCAATGCGATAGTCACTGACAACGGGCAACAGTTCGACAACAATAAGTTCATGATGTTCTGCTCTAAGTTCAACATCAACATATGTTTTGCCTCCCCAGCTCATCCCCAGTCTAATAAAGAAGTTGAAGCCATCACCAAAATAATCAAGCGAACTTTGAAAACCAGCTTGGACAAGGCTAAAGGTTGTTGGCCAGAATTTGTACCCCAAGTTCTTTGGTCATACCGCACTTCGTATCAGACATCAACAAGAGAAACCCCATTCTCACTTGCCTTTGGTACAGAGGCAGTTGTCCCAGTTGAGCTTGAGTAAGCAACGTTCCAAGTCCAGAACTACATGCAAAGCAAAAATAACAAACAACTTACCCTCAACTTATATCTAGTCGACGAACACAGAAACCAAGCTCACTTGAGTAATGTCGTCTACAAGCAGCGCATCTCCAACTACTATGACTCAAGGGTCAAACCTCATTCTTTCAAAGTAGGGGACTGGGTATTGAAGAAAAGATTACTTTGCAACAGAGTCCCGAGTGAAGAAACATTTAGTCCAAACTGGGGTGGACCGTTTGAAGTTGTTGGCATCAGTCGCCCTGGCTCTTACAAGCTTAGAAGCTTCGATGGCAAGACCCTTGACCATCCATTGAATGCTGATCACTTGAAGTACTATTACAAGTAAACTCACATTGTACAAGTGTTAAGCTTCAGCCGTTCGGCATCATATGTAACGAAGACTATTTGGCATGAATTCAATAAAGAGGTGATTTAGACAACTTGGTTCTAATCCTCTTACATTCGTAGCAATGAAACACTCGGGTTCAAAGCTTCAACATGAATACTTCCAACATGAAACAAAGTCTAAGTATATGTCAATAAGACTATACAAGTAAACGAATAGCTTCACAGTATATTCGTTCAATCATACATTCTAACACATTCATAGACAAGCCAATTGTGCTTTGAAAGGGTTTCACCTACTTTGTGTCATTCGACACTTGCTACAATGTGCCTAGACACCTTGCCCTTATTATCACCAACCAGGTGATGAAATATGAAGAAAAAACTCATCTTCATGCCACCAACTAGGTGATGAAATGTACAACCCGTACTCTCCTTCATGCTACCAACCAAGTGATGAAATGTACAACCCGTACTCTAATATCATTTGGCAACTTGCTACTCATGCCACAACCAGGTGAAGAAGAAACTCATCTTCATGCCACCAACCAGGTGATGAAATGTACAACCCGTACTATTCTTCATGCCACCAACCAAGTGATGAAATGTACAACCCGTACTCTAATATCATTTGGCAACTTGCCACTCATGCCACCAACCAGGTGAAGAAGGAACTCATCTTCATTCCACCAACCAGGTGATAAAATGTACAACCTGTACTCTCCTTTATGCCACCAACCAGGTGATGAAATGTACAACCCGTACTCTAATATCATTTGGCAACTTGCCATTCATGCCACCAACCAGGGGAAGAAGGAACTCATCCTCGTGCCACCAACCAGGTGATGAAATGTGATGAAAGGTTATGAAGGAACTCACATTCGTACCACCAACCAAGCGATGAAAGCAACTCACCATTCATTCCACTTACCAGAAGATGAGTGGTACAACTTGTACATGTGAACTCGTAGCATTCACAAATAATCAAAAACCCTCAAGCTTAACAACTTAAATAGGGGAGCACTTATGCCTAACAAGAGTTATAGTCACTAACAAAGTCTTATTGAAAGCCAACAACAACTTTAGTGCATGGCATGCGAAGATCAAGCTATTTAGCCCTCTTGCATCTGCTTCAAACATTTCCCCTCTGTAACAATGCAAACACTACAACTCGTAGAAAGCTTCACACACTCTTAATCAAGACAATGTGAAGCAAAACCAATTTATGGTGCCAACAAGAGCTTTATCAGAGGAGTTCAACCACAATTCTCAAAAGCTTCATACACTCTTAATCAAGACAGTGTGAAGCAAAACCAATTTATGGTGCCAACAAGAGCTTCATCAATGAAGGGCAACCATAATTCTCAAAAGCTTCACACACTCTTGATCAAGACAGTGTGAAGCAAAACCAATTTATTGTGCCAACAAGAGCTTCATCAGTGGAGGGCAACCATAATTCTCAAAAGCTTCACACACTCTTGATCAAGACAGTGTGAAGCAAAACTAATTTATGGTGCCAACAAGAGCTTTATCAAAGGAGTTCAACCACAATTCTCAAAATCTTCACACACTCTTGATCAAGACAGTGTGAAGCAAAACCAATTTATGGTGCCAACAAGAGCTTCATCAATGGAGGGCAACCATAATTCTCAAAAGCTTCACACACTCTTGATCAAGACAGTGTGAAGCAAAACCAATTTATTGTGCCAACAAGAGCTTCATCAGTTGAGGGCAACCATAATTCTCAAAAGCTTCACACTCTTGATCAAGACAGTGTGAAGCAAAACTAATTTATGGTGCCAACAAAAGCTTTATCAAAGGAGTTCAACCTCAAGACAGTGTGAAGCAAAACCAATTTATGGTGCCAACAAGAGCTTCATCAATGGAGGGCAACCACAATTCTCAAAAGCTTCACATACTCTTGATCAAGTCAATGTGAAGCAAAACCAATTTATGGTGCCAACAAAAGCTTCATCAATGGAGGGCAACTACAAATTCTCAAAAGCTTCACACTATCTTGATCAAGATAGTGTAAAGCAAATCAATTCATAGTACCCAACAAAATCTTCAACACAAAAGCTTCATCAATGGAGGGCAACTACAAATTCTCAAAAGCTTCACACTATCTTGATCAAGATAGTGTGAAACAAAATCAATTCATGGTACCCAACAAAAGCTTCAACTCCAAAGCTTCACCTACAAAGCTTCACCTATAAAGCTTCAACTCCAAAGATTCACCTACAAAAGCTTCAACACAAAAGCTTCACCCACAAAAGCTTCAACTCCAAAGCTTGACCCACAAAAGCTTCACCTATAAAAGCTTCACCCACAAAAGCTTCACCTACAAAAGCTTCACCAACAAAAGCTTCACCCACAAAAGCTTCACCCACAAAAGCTTCACCCACAAAAGTTTCCCCCACAAAAGCTTTGCCTACAAAAGCTTCACCTACAAAAGCTTCACCCACAAAAGCTTCACCTACAAAGCTTCAACACAAAAACTTCACCTGCAAAAGCTTCACACTATCTTGATCAAGATAGTGTGAAGCAAAATCAATTCATGGTGCCCAACAAAGCTTCTACCTAAAAACTTCACCTACAAAGCTTTAAAAAAAAAAAAATATATATATATATATATATATATATATATTTGGAAATTCGAAATTTAAAAATTCAAAAATTCAAAAATTTGAAAATTAAAAAATTCGAAAAGAAAAATAAAATCGAAAAAAAAAATTGCCTAGGCCTCCTCTTCTTTGGGCCTAACAACTTTCATGACAAATATATATATAAAGAAGGAGTTTTGGGCTACCACTTAAAAAGGAAATGCCTCATTCGTCAACTCGTTCGACCGGAGACTTGAGGGACTCCTACCATATGCTACTGCACCTTGATACTTGGAAGTCTCACAACCACTTAGTGACTTGGATTTTTCAAGTCTCCAAACGAGAAGTTTTCCTCACTCGAAAAATTAAGGGAGCACTACCTCAACCTACATGCTTCAACAAAAGGAAAAATTTAAAGAACTTAGTGAAGAAAGCCTTGGTGTATTTAACACAATACGTTGAAATGAAGCAAAGCTTGTTATTGATATCTCCGATAAGTTACAAATATATACATATACATGAATCAAAATAAACAAACAAGATGGAGCCTTCACAAAGGTTACTCAGAAGAAGTCTCAGCAGTCGACAAAGCCCAAGAAAGAGGAGGCACCAGAGGGTGATTATTCGGAGCCTCAGTACTAGGCAGAACCCCAGAAGGAGGAGGCACCGAAGGTTGATCATTTGGAACTTCAAAACGCGATACAGCCCTAGAAGATAAAGGCAATAAATGCCTATGGAACAAACCCACAAACATCTGACGATCAAGTAAAATCTGACCATCAGATTCCTACAGTTAGTCGACCTTC
This sequence comes from Malus x robusta, assembly GCA_963082935.1. NCBI lineage: Eukaryota > Viridiplantae > Streptophyta > Magnoliopsida > Rosales > Rosaceae > Malus > Malus x robusta. The sequence goes on from OY720330.1 coordinate 22,398,515, forward strand.
CTCTTCATGTTTGTAGCATAGTCATGTGCGAGCCTATGCAACTGTTTATTCTTATGCTTGAGCCCTGTGATCTCCTGTTGGAGACTTATCACTTCAGCCCTCAATGATTCAACTTGGCGGGTTCGAGCAAATAAGTGTTGGGCCATATTAGACACAGAACCTGCACACTGAATATTGAGAGCCAGAGAATCCTTAACAGCCAACTCATCAGACAGTTTGGAAAGTAGTCTGTTATCTTTGGGAGTGAGAAGGTTCCTGGCCACCAACGCAGCGGTCATATCATTCTTCATCACAGAGTCCCCAACGGTAAGAGGACCAGTAGGGGATAAGAAGGATGGGCGCCATATGTTGTCTTGAGAAGGCATGGCTGCCTCTTCACCAAAGTTCAAGTCCAAAACGACGGTCGGATGGGCCAGACATTCTCAGAAATGATGAAGGAGAAATGAGGTGCAATAAATTTCTAAAGTAAGGGGAAAATTCTTGCAAGCAATAACTCTCTGAATGTACTTCTTGCACACAATTAGTGCCTTTATAAAAGAAATGGCAACAGGGACGTTGGTTTAAAAATCGAAGAGGCACCACTCTCTGGATTTCGAAGAGGCACCACTTTCCACACGCAACATCAGCTCCTCGGGTACCACAGATAACTTTGCCAAAGGTCTCTGACAAAGTTTAGACACATAAATTTTGAAGGTCCAGCTACCCTATTATTACCCACAAGGGTAAAGGAACAGCACCACTGAGTCCCAATGTGTGTCAACCTCCATGCTCCGTGGCAAGACAGACTGGCAAAAATGCCTAACCTTTACTCATACTCGAGAAAACACTCCCAACAAGATTACTTGCTCAAAAATTGAAGAGACACCACTCTCTAAATCTCGAGAGTCAGACTCCCAACAGGATTACATTCTCGAAAATCGAAGAGACATTACTCTCCAAATCTCAAGAGTCAGACTCCCAACAGGATTGCTTTCTCAAAAATCAAAAAGGCACCATTCTCTGAATCTCGAGAGCCAGATCCCCGACAGGATTACTTGTTCGAAAATCGAAGAGGCACCGCTCTCCGAACTTCGAGAGCCAGATTTCCTTGGTAAAGCTTGTCTGCAATCTTCACACGCAACATCAGCTTTTCAGATACCACAGACCACTTTTTCAAAGCGCTCTGACAAAGTTAAAACATGTGAAGCTTGCAGCTCCCACTACATTGCTATGACCAAAAAGGGTAAAGGAATAGCATTAATACTTGCTCAAAAATCGAAGAGGCACCCCCTCCGAATCTTTAGAGCCAGACTCCTAATAGGATTACTTTCTCAAAAATTGAAGAGGCACCGCTCTCCAAATCTCAAGAGCCAGACTCCCAACAGGATTGCTTTCTCAAAAATAGAAGAGGCACCGTTCTTCAAATATCGAGAACCAGATCCCTAACAGGATTGCTTGTTCGAAAACGTAAGAAGCATCGCTCTCCGAACTTCGAGAGCCAGATTTCCTTAGATAAAGCTTGTCTGCAATCTTCACACGCAACATCAGTTTCCCAACGAAGCTTCTCGAAATAATCAGCTTTATTCCCCCCCCCCAATAATACCTATGCAAACCAACCATACCAGAGCAAGAGTATCTCATATCATCAGGGTTAAAAGCAAGAGTATCCCATATCATGCTTTTTCCTTGTCTTTTCCTTTGGCCTTGTTCTTACCTACAAGACAAGGAGAAAGAGAGCAATCAGTCAATACTTAGAATCAAGCTTCCAGTCAGGAACTGACTGCCTGAAACCCCTTGCCTGATTACTTACCTGGCATTGCTCTCGAGTACTCATCTTCAATATCTTATGCTTCTAGAAAAGATACCACATCTGCCTGAGGAACAGATAGGGCAAGTGAGAAGGATACAAGGAAGCATGTCGAGACAAGCACAACAGAACACGTGCCGATTCATCTATTACTTCATCAACAGCAAAAGTATCCCATATCATCAAGCTCGAACGCACTCTTGATTTGATGGACTTGTTTTGACCCTCAAATTCTTGAGTCAGCCTTATACTCTGGAAGAAATCAGAAAACCATCCAGCCTAGTTCAAGAATAAGCCTGTGGAAAGTTACTTCTTCAAAATCAAAAGTATCTCATATCATCTCTTCTCCATTTGCTTCTCCTTATTCTTGTTGTTGTTTACGACACAAGAAGAATGAGAACAATCAACCAGAAGCCGAAGTCAAACCTCAGATCCAGGTTGCTTGCTTGGAAGTCTGATTGCTTACCTTGTCTGTTACCTCTTTCAGCAAATCTCCTAGCTCGACGACTTGGGGGACTCCTACTATAGGGTTTTGTATCGCACTTGACCAAGCCCGAAACTACAAGCAAGCTTCAAGTAAAATTAATACATTACCTAGTGCATCTTCCTCAATTAAAGATACCACCCCTAGATGGAGGAAAAGTACTTCCAGAGAAGATGCCACATCTACGTATGAGATAGATAAAGCAAGTGAAAATGATACCACACTTCGATACTTAGAAGTTTCATGATTACTCAATGGCTTGGATCTTGCAAGTCCCCAATCGAGGAGCTTCCCTCACCCGAAACTATTAAGCACTGGTCAATTTTATACAGTCAAGGACCCAGAAGAGTTTTCCTCCAACCAGGAGGCCAATCACAGCGCGACACGTGTTGACATCAGAAGCCAATCATAGTGCGACACGTGTTAACATCAAAAGCCAATCACAACACGACACGGGTCAATGTCAGAATGAAACTAGAAACTCTCTTATATAAATAGAGATCATTCTCTTACAATATTTCCTGATGTCATTTGTACTAAATCATTCACTAGTACTCACTAAAGGAGAGCTTGAACCTATGTACTTATGTAAACCCTTCACAATTAATGAAAACTCTTCTACTCTGTGGACGTAGTCAATCTGGGTGAATCACGTACATCTTGTGTTTGCTTCCCTGTCTCTATCCATTTACATACTTATCCACACTAGTGACCGGAGCAATCTAGCAAAGGTCACAAACTTAACACTTTCTGTTGTACCAAAGTCCTCATTGATTTTGTGCATCAACACAATATATGTTCATGGCTTTGAATTCGGCTCTAGCCGAAACGAGTTTGGTTCCTCATGTTCGCACTTAAACAAAGATAACTTAAATTAAATATTGAAAATAAAAGATAGAATACACCTAAGAACGCTCCAGCAATCCAAAGGTCTTGAATGGCAAGGCACGGTAAAGGGTCTCCTCTCCTTTTTCCTTGCAAAGCTGCAGCACTATGTATGATGGATGTGTGGTGTTTGGTGCGAAATTGTGGTGAGAGATGGGTGAATTCTGAGTGCTGCGGCATTTGTATTTATAGAGAGAAGGGAAGGCACGGCATAGGCTGAGAATGAAGGGAATTAGGACTCCAATTTAGCAAGGAAAAAGGACATTTCTCATCAGATTCCAAGGAGGAAAATGAGTAGTCATTTCAGCATGAAATATAGCTTCTAGAAGAGCTAAGTGCGACACCAATTTAGGGATAAGGTATTGGCTTCAACAAATCTGATTTGTAGGTGTTTTAATGTGAAATTGATCCCCCCCCCCCTTTCAGCTAGAATTAAGGTAAGATAAGATTATGATAGAATAAAATAAGATAAGGTTAGTTTGGATAAGATAAGGTTGGATAATGTTCCTTCTTTTTGGTTGATTCCATATCTTCTTTGTCTTGATTTCATTTCTTCCAGATCTTTGGCACATTCCTAGCCTCTATGAACTTCAAAAACGTCCATCCACCTTTCTCCATTCATATGCTATCCATTATTGGCCCAAAATTGCTCCAAAATGCTCCAAATTGCACTTTCTTGCCAACTTTGTGATTTGGACCTACAAACACACGAAAATAGCTTAAATCACTATAATAAACAGAAACTAGCTATGAAAATGCAAGAAAACAAGCGAACTAAGTCGCATAAATATACTCCTAACAAATTCCCCCACACTTAGCTTATGCTAGTCCTTAAGCAAAACAAAACAAACAAAACATATCTTAGACCTTCCAACATTTGCCTCAGGGATTTCCAATGAAACATGACATGTTAAAAATCACTACTCCCATAGATTTTAGTTTTCCTCACCCTCGAGCTCATACTTAATTGCAGTCACCACTCACTAGCTCGCATTTAATCAATTAAAACAACATTTTGAATGTAGCAACATGCCTTAGAGAATTCCCTCAATTCCTCACTGGATGTACTCTCTATTTTCACACAAATTTTCTGACTACACTCCCTACACTAGGTATATGTGAAAAGATTGATGTAAACATGCAGACTAGCACTCACATATGTTATAATCAAAGAAAGCACTTTCTGGAATTATCAAATGCAAGTATGTATATGATCTCATGAATGGAATGCCACTACTTAGAAGCAAGAACCAGGGATTCCATATGCTCGTACCAATTTCAAACTCCACATATTGAAACACAAAACAACCAAGATAAAAGTCTAAGGGTTGTAATGAGGCTGAGGTATTGGCTAACAAAGAAAGGTCAAGGATAAACAAAGGTTCTTAAAGTGATAGTAAGCAAAGTAATGAAATCAACAATTAGAATTCAACTTCTGATTGCAGCATCCAACTTTAAACACAAAGGGAAAGATTCTTACAACACTTAGGGCTGAATTCAAACTTTTGGACCCTTTCTTCAGCAACCAATACTTGTGAGCTCATTCTCACTTATTTTGAACTCTTTTCCTTTCTTTTCTCAACTTTTTTTTTTCTTTTTTTCCTTTCTTTCTTTTTCACGTTTGTTTTTTTTTTTTTCCTTTTTTCTTTCTTTGGAAATAACCTTCCCCCACACTTGTTTTTTTGCATAATGTTTAATCAAAAGGAATTCCTTCTAAGTCATGCTCCACTATACTTTAAGAACAAAGGTATGGATAGTCTTATTCTAGGCTAGGTAAAGATAATGTGGCTAACAAAGAAAATAGGCTAAATAAGGTTCAAAATGGTTAAACCTACAAAACATACGCAAGGGATTAAGGTTGTTTGGCTCTGGTGGTAACTAAACAACTTCATCTTGTCTTTGTTACGCACTCAATTTTAAGTTTTGAATGAAACGGGCATGAGTTCTAGTATTTGGAACTAAAATGATGAAAAAGCATTCTAAGTAGCAATCAAGCAAAGAAATAATGAGATAATGCAACGACTTTAGAAAACAAGAAATTACAGATTAATAACTCTCCAAACAAAGTTTAGGCTCAAGTCTCTCAGGGTTGTAGCATTAGTTTGAGTTTCTTCTTCAAGCATGTTACAAAAACTAATTTTTTTTCCTTTGTGATTACATGTGAATTCATTAATGACAACTACAACCAAGTATTAACCAAAGAGCATATCAAACTTCCACCCATGTTTGTAACTTTCTTTAACAGTCATGCGATTAAAAACCAAATCCTCATCATTGTGTTGGAAGGTACCCTAAGACACAAACACACAAAATCGACTCTTTTTGGGTTTTTTTCAAAACTTTTTCTAATTTTTTTTTTCAAATTTTCATATTTTTCTTTCAAAACACATTAAAACACTTCAAAACACACTAGGTGCTAGGTGGTAAAATCCCACGAAAATCAATGAAAAACACTTTGTTTACCCCCCCACACTTAAACCAGACATTGTCCTCAATGTTTCAAACATAACTAACACACAAGCAAGCAAACAACACAACTAATAACCATGACAATTATGGCAAAGGAAAAGCAATAAAGAGTAGAGTTAAAGAACACAAATCTGGTTATAGAGCCAGAGATTCCTGGGTCTTCTTTATTTGAACGCATGGGTTACTTCCTAAGAAGCGCTTGCTTTAACGTCTTCCAGTCAAACGATACCTCCTTTTTAAGCTTCATTGGAGCCCACTGCATGGAGGGGTATTTCCTCCACGACATGCTCCTCAAAATTTTCGTAATAGGGCTTCAAACGGTGTCCGTTCACTTTAAATTCTTGTCCTGTCCTTAAACTTTGAATTTGGATTGCACCATAAGGAAAGACATTAGTAATAACAAAAGGACCAATCCATTTAGAATGCAACTTACGAGGAAATAATCGAAGGCGGGAATTGAAAAGCAACATTTTCTGCCCAATGAAGAACGTCTTGGTATGAATCATCTTATCATGAAAAGCCTTGGTTTTCTCCTTGTAAATATGAGCATTTTTGTAAGCCTCATTCCTAATTTCTTCAAGTTCGTTCAATTGAAGCTCTCTATGAAGTCCAGCTACATTTATGTCCATATTGAAAGTTTTGACTGCCCAATGCGCTCTATGCTCCAATTCCACGGGGAGATGGCACGGTTTTCCATAGATGAGCCAAAATGGGGACATCCCAATTGGTGTTTTGTAGGCTGTCTGATACGCCCATAATGCATCATCCAAGCGCAAGCTTCAATCCTTTCGAGTTGGTCCAACTGTTTTCTCCAAAATCTGCTTGATTTCATGATTAGAAACCTCGGCTTGGCCACTTGTTTAAGGATGATAAAGTGTCAAGACCTTATGTGTGACATTATACTTTTTGAGCAGCGCCTCGATGGTTCGATTGCAAAAATGGGAACCTCCATTACTTATGAGTACTCTTGGCATTCCAAATCTGGCAAATATGTTAGTTTTGACAAAATCTGCAACCACTTTAGAATCATTCGTACGGGTGGCTTTTGCTTCCACCCATTTCGATACATAATCAACTGCAAGTAAAATATAATTGAAACCATGAGATGAAGGAAAAGGACCCATGAAATCAATGCCCCAAACATCAAAAATCTTGACAGAATGAATTGGGGTCTGCGGCATTTGGTCTCTTAGACCTATATTCCCTGTTCTTTGACAATGATCACAGGTTATGCAAAAAGTTCTAGCATCCTTAAATATAATAGGCCAATAAAATCCACATTCTAGGACTTTAAGGGTTGTCCTTTGAGTGCCAAAATGACCCCCACATGCATATGTGTGACAAAATGTTAAAATTGAATTAAACTCAGAATTGTGCACACACCTACGTAGAATCTGATCAGGGCAATATTTCCACAGGTATGGGTCATCCCACACATAAACCTATGCCTCTTTTTTAGTTTATCACATTGGTGCTTGTTTAGGGTGCTTGGAACTTGTTTAGTCACCAAATAATTCACTAAATCGGCATACCATGGCTTACTTACCTTAATGGACATCAGTTGTTCATTTGGACATGTTTCTAGGATCGGCAATAGCTCTTCATTGTGCACCAAATGACTCAAATGGCCAGCCACCATGTTCTCACTCCTTTTCTTGTCTCGGATTTCGATGTCGAACTCTTGGAGGAAAAGCATCCAGCGAATAAGCCTTGATTTGGCCTCTTTCTTCGTGAGCAAATATTTCAAGGCTGCATGGTCAGAATAGATTATGACTTTAGTTCCAAGTAAATAAGAACAAAACTTATCTAAAGCAAATACAACGGCACGAAGTTCTTTTTCAGTGGTGGAGTAGTTCAATTGAGCGTCATTCAAGGTCTGGGAGGCATAATAGATGACGTGTGGCTTCTTGTCCTTTCTTTGTCCTAAGACAGCCCCTATTGCATAATTTGAGGCATCACACAGAAGCTCGAAAAAAAAGGCTCCAATCTGGTGGCACTATGATGGGGGCCGAAGTTAGCATCTGCTTTAAGTGTTTGAATGCCTTCTCACATTCCTCGTTGAATTCAAAGGGCACATCATTTTGAAGGAGACGACATAGAGGTTGGGAAATCTTTGAAAAATCTTTGATAAATCGCCTATAGAATCCTGCATGTCCAAGAAAAAAACGAACCTCTCTCACCGAAGTGGGAGATGGTAAGTAGCGTGCAAGATCTATTTTCGATTTATCAACCTCAATTCCTCTTTCTGAAATTATGTGACCTAAAACTATGCCTTGTTTTACCATAAAGTAACATTTTCCCCAGTTTAAAACAAGGTTAGTTTCCATGCATTGTTTTAAGATTAAGGTGAGATTAGCTAAACAATCATCAAACGAATCACCAAACACACTAAAGTTGTCCGTGAAAACTTCAATGATCTTCTCAACAAAATCTGAAAATATACTTACCATGCATCTTTGAAACGTGGCTGGTGTATTGCATAAATCGAATGGCATTTGACGATAGGCAAATGTACCAAATGGACACCTGAATGTGGTCTTTTCTTGATCGTCCAGCTAACCTTTACAAGCATTTGATCAATGAATGGCAAGGGAAAGTGATCCTTCCTTGTGGTGGCATTAAGCTTCCTATAATCGATGCAAACTCGCCAACCTGTTTGGATACAAATAGGCATAAGCTCATTCTCTTCATTCTCCACCACAGTGACTCCCGATTTCTTTAGAACAACGTGAACCGGTGAAACCCAACGACTATCCAAAATTAGGTAGATCACTCCACAATCAAGTAGCTTGATAATCTCTTTTTTCACAACTTCCATCATTGGAGGGTTGAGTCGGCGTTGAGCCTCTCGAGATGGTTTAGCCCCTTCTTCTAAAAGTATGCGATGCATGCATGTTTTAGGGCTTACACCTTTGATGTCGACCAAGGTCCATCCAATTGCCGTTTTGTACTCCTTCAATACCCTCACCAACTTCTCCTCATCTATTGCCGTTAGTGTGGATGATACTGTGACCAGCAAAGTCTCTTGGTCTCCCAAGAAAACATACTTCAAGTGATCTGGTAATAGTTTAAGCTCGAGTGAGGGTGCCTAAATCACTGAGGGTAACAACTTATTAGTAGAAACGGAATTTGAAATTGGGATTGGAAGCTTACCATGTTGTTATGGCAATGATTATAGAGCTGCCACCATCTCGGCTATTTCTTCACAAGAAGGCACAGCTAATTCTTCTTCTTTGGTGCCGTGGGTGTGTACTAACTCTGCCCCTTGGTTTTTGAGTCTGATTCCTTTTGTAATGGTCGTTTCAAGGGCATCCCTATGTAAGTCTTCAAGGTGTTCCTGCGCCAAGACATCGAGTATATCAATAGAAAAACAAGAATGATCATTTATAGGATACCTTATGGCTTCAGAAATGTTGAAATCGATAATGTCGCCATCAAATTCCATTGTCAATGTCCCCTTGAACTCATCGATCTTGGTACGGGCTGGTTTCATGAATGGTCTTCAAAGTAGGATCGGCAATGGAGTAGAATGGACCACATCTTCCATCTCTAGCACATAGAAATCGGCTGGAAAGATTAAATGATTAACCTGCACCAAAACATCTTCCAAAACTCCTTTCAGATATGCATTAGAATAATCGGCTAATTGAATAATAACTCCATCATTTTTCAGCTCTCCTAAGTTCATAGATGCATAAATAGAATAGGGCATGACATTCATGGATGCACCTAAGTCTAACATAGCATGCTCGAATTTAGTATTGCCAATAACACAAGGGATTGTGAAACTACCTGGATCCTTGCATTTAGGGGGTAGTTTTCTTTGCAAAACTGCTGAAACATTCTCACATACCCATACCACTTCCTTGTTCAAGATCCTCTTCTTTGGTGTGCAAAGTTCCTTAAAAAATTTGGCATATTTTGGAACTTGTTTGATTGCATCAAAGAGCGGGATATTGACTTGCACCTTTCTAAACGTCTCCAGAATGTCCTTTTCACTTTGTTCCTTATTTGATTGCATAAATCTGTGAGGGAAATGCGCATTCGGAGGACTATAGTTATAAGTAACTAAACTTGGTCCTAACTTACCTATGTTGGATGGCATAGGGTGCTTAAGGGGCTGCGGCGAGGGATGTTCTACCCTTGTCGTGGCTTTGTCTTTTTCTTCCTCTTTGAGCAGCAGCTTATCATCCTCCTTTTGGGTTGATTTTGATGGTTGTAACTTGGTTCCAACTTCTTTGCCACTTCGCAATGTGATGGCCTTGGCGGTTTCAAATCCTCCCTTAGGATTAATAACTGTTGAACTAGGCAATTTGCCTTGCTCTCTAAACTGCCATATGAATTCCGCCATTTTCCCCCATTTGATTCTTTAATTCGCCCACTTCTTTGGCTTGATTTTGTAATCCCTACGTCAATGAAGTTAGTAATTGAAGAACTTTATCATTATCCAATGACGAACCTGAGTTTGATTAGGCAGATTGTGGTTGAGGTTGAATTGGTGAGATTGGCCTTTAGAATGTCCCGGGAGGTGGCTGTTGAAATCCCCCTTGTTGTTAAACATGTTGAGGATCCTTCCACTTCATGTTTGGGTGATCTTTCCAACCTGGATTGTAAGTATTGGAGTATGGATCGTACTTGGGCTGATTTTGGTATCCGATTGCGTTGGCACTTTCCCATCCCTCATTCTCTATCAAATTAGGACATTGATCCGATAAGTGTCCCTACATAGTGCACACGCCACAAGTGCTTGTTCCTTACTTTTGATTTTTCCGCAAACTATGACCAAAGAACAGTGGGATTAGCCATTTGGGATTAAAGTTTAGAAATTGCGCTTACCTCATTTACTTGAGTCTGCCGTAGGGGTTCGCTTTGTCCAATTCTTTTGTATTGTTGTGCATTCAAGGCTCGATTTGCAATTAAGATCTTTGCATCAATTGGTGTTTTATCTACCATTGCACCACTTGCTGAGGCATCTAGCATTTTTCGCTCAATTGGAAGTAGTCCTTCATAGAAATATTGAATTAGAAGTTATTCCCTCATTTGGTGTTGAGGGCACAATGCAACTAAAGCCTTGAAACATTCATAGTATGCTGGAAAAGATTCTCCTTGGCTTTGTTGAATTCTACTAATTTTCTTCCTCAAATGAATGACTCTTGAAGTTAGGAAGAATTTCTCTAAAAACGCTATTTTCATGCTTTCCCAAGAAGTAACCGTTCTAGGTGCCAATTCAAATAACCAATCGTTAGCCTTTTCAAATAGAGAGAATGGAAAGTCTTTCATCTTCAAAATGTTCCCATCTACGTTAATTGGCGTCATGCTCGAGCAAACAACTTCAAATTCTTTGAAATGCTTGTTCGGATCTTCCATGGACAGTCTATGGTATTTGGGAATGTGATGCAGCAAGCTAGACTTCAATTCGAACTCATCGGTCTTGCCTTGAGCTGTTATAGGGTATTGAATGCAAAGAGGCATGGCATTGTCCAATCCCGAGATGGAGAGTTCCTTGATTGTTCGATTATCCACAGCCATGGCTTGTTCTTCCTCTTACTCTTCTTTAAACTCGGATTCAGAACTAGAACTAAGTGGATTAGGTTCTGGCTGCTTCCTTTTTCTTCTCAAAGTACGTTCAAAATCGTCATCGAACTCCAAGATATGTGCACGAACAGGTTGAGAACTCCGAGTTATAAACTAGTACCTAAAATAAAGCAAACAAAACAAAAATCAGAACACAAAGCAAAACACACGAAAATAAACAAAGGGAGATTAGCAATGTTGCTAATCCCCGGCAACGGCGCCAAAAATTTGATGTGATACAAACTAGCACTCAAACTTAAACCCTCTTTTTGACAATTATAGTATGGATAAATAGGGATCGTTCTAGATTGGGGATTATGAGGGACTGCTAATCAACCCAAATTAGACTCAATTACACTTAACTAGACTTAAAAACACTAAACTAGACTCTTATGACTCAAGACTGACTCAAACTACTCAAAACTACTCAAAAATACACAAAACAAACAAATTGACTCAAAACTAACACTAAGGATGACTTTGGATGAAATTTGAACTAAAAAGACTCAAAACATTAAAAAGACACAAATTGGACAGATTCTAACCTAAAAACATGAAATAGAAATGGGGGTTGGGTTTTTGACAAATTTAAAACTTAAACTAAGTTACTTTCAAAAAACAAACTAATTGCTACGAATTTAGGGTGTTTTAAGAGGTGAATGGCTAGCTATAGGGTCCTTCTCCACACATGACACATATGCATATGAATCGATTTCCAGTTATTCTTCTTATAAACCATGAATGACAATGCCCCAAATTAACCGTGAACAGCACTAATTAACCCTCAGAGTTTCCTAAGTTCATTGAATTGGACTCAGCATTGCAACCAAATTATTCTTATCAAGTTCCCTACACGAACAGCATGATAGAGATACATATCAAAGATCATTAAGTTCTATGAAAATCATAAGCATTGACAAGGCATTTGTAATTATGAACAACATGATACTCTTGCCAGGAATTCACTTAACACGATCATGATCAGTGACCTCCACTACTTGTAAATATGAGTTCATAACTATTAGGTGAAACTCCCTTATATTTTAGCATCAAATTCATGCATGCAAACCAAGTGTGCACCCTTAATCAACATACAAGAATAAGTTCTGAATCAAACAATTATGTAAATTGCATTCATGATTCATGGAGTAATAACTGAAAGTAATCAACTCATATGCAATATATGTTCATGGCTTTGAATTCACCTTCAGCCAAAACAAGTTTAGTTCCTCATGTTCACACTTAAACAAAGATAAATTAAACATTGAAAACAAAAGATGGAATACACCTAAGAATGCTCCAGTACTCCAAAGGTCTTGAATGGCAGGGCACGGCAAAGGGTCTCATCTCCTTTCTCCTTGCAAAGCTGCGGCACAAGAGGGATTTTCTGTGTATGACGGATGTGTGGTGTTTGGTGCAAAATTGTAGTAAAATATGGGTGAATTTTGAGTGTTGCGGCATTTGTATTTATAGGGAGAAAGGAAGGGAAGGCACGGCATAGGCTGAGAAGGAAGGGAATTAGGACGCCAATTTAGCAAGGAAAATGACACTTCTCATCAGATTCCAAGGAGGAAAAGGAGTAGTCTTTTCAGCAGGAAATATAGCTTCTAGAAGAGCTAGGTGCGGCACCAATTTAGGGATAGGGTCTTGGCTTCTAGAAACCTGATTTGTAGGTGCTTTAATGTGAAATTAATCCCCCCATTTCAGCTGGAATTAAGGTAGGATAAGATAAGATAAGGTTAGTTTGGATAATGTTCCTTCATTTTGGCTGATTCCTTATCTTCTTTGTCTTGAATTCATTTCTTCCAGATCTTTGGCACATTCCTAGCCTCTTTGAACTTCAAAAACGTCCATCCACCTTACTCCATTCATATGCTATCCATTCTTGGCCCAAAACTACTCCAAAATGCTCCAAATTGCACTTTTTTGCCAACTTTGTCATTTGGACCTACAAACACACGAAAATAGCTTAAATCACTATAATAAACAGAAACTAGCTATGAAAATGCAAGAAAACAAGCTAACTAAGTCGCATAAATATGCTCTTATCAAGGGTAGTTACACCCTGGCCACCATGAACGACAAAGAGATTGAAGAGCAATGGAACGCCTACAATCTAAGGAACTACCATATGTGACCTCCCACCACATCAAAGCAAGAAGACTCAAGCAGTTCGACGAGCACCACCTTGCAAGCCGAGGACTACCCAGTTATTATGCAGTTCCTACCTTCCAGCTAAGTTCTCGTTCATTTCACTCATTTTTCAATGAGGAATTCAGAAGTAATCTACAACTTGGCTTGGATGCATTCTTACAACAACTGATCACTCTTACACTTCAAAAGAAGACCGGGCCCTTCTTAAGGACTTATCGTGGAATTGCGCCCCCTAGGGACCAACCATGTTATTCAGTGCGAAAGGGTAAACCAATTCTCTGACACCCACATGGGTGTGCTCTCCAAGGTGGAAGGATAAACTTACGCTCCAAATATCCAGACGTGGATGAGTTAGGCTGCCTTAGTATAACTAGGTGCACGATGGCTTGCATCGGGATTCCTAGAAGTAGCGACAATGGTTTTTTTCAAGGCTTAACTAACTGAAGGATTTTGCGTCTCTTGGCTTAATCCGTGGGGAAGCCTCAGAGATTGAGGAGGCACGTAACGTAATACGTCATATGGATGGTTGCCTTAGAATTCTAAAGGTGTTAATGAGTGCACTAAGGTAGCCTACTGTTTCCCGAAGACTACCTACGACTTTCCCTTCAAGCAGTAAAGCCACGCTAGACTTATACAACCGCACATACTTATGAAAAGTTAGACAGACTAACATGCATATACGAAGCGTTATCCACTGCCGACATGCTACGTAGTCGATAAGCTTCACCTATACTAAGCACTGAACCACCTACACCAAGTCCTAAAGTGTTATGATACTTGCTACCCTACCTACGAAATTGAAGAAAGCCAAGGTTAATAGCTTAATGGTTACGCATACTTGTTTGCTTCTGTAAGTAAGGTGGCCGACTGCCAACCCTATGGCTAATAACTTTGCAAAGTTCTACACCAACACCTACGGTTGCATAGGTTATGCGGGCTTGTCTGTTTATAGAAAAGTAGCAAGCCTGCCACTGGTCTATAAAGTCTAAAGGTTAAGGCAAACATGGACGCGCTGCAGCTGATCTACTTATTTCTTCAAACTTTCGTTGATCTTCAGCATACCTTGAAGTTCCAACACTTGGGGTTCAAGCCTACCAACGACCTTCTTGAAGTGGATCACTTGGTTATAAGCAGCAATCAACTCTTCATCATTTGCATAAGCAGCAGAACGAAGCTCAGAAATGGCACGCTTAAGATCTTGAATATGAGAATAAGCTTCGACCATCTTCTGCATCATTGCAAGTATGGTAGTCTTCTTATACTTGATCATATGCTTCGCAAAGGAACTTAGGTAATTAACCCCTATAACGTTATTGACAAACTTGGCACAAACATCCATGTCTTCAAGCATATCTGGTTTCAAACGCACATAGATCTCAGCAGCAGCAGGAGTGAGGCTTGGCACCACTTTAGCAGCAAAGTTCACATTATCGCTCTTCATAATAGCAAACCTCTCCAAAGGTGAACCATACTTGGCTCCCAACGGAAGTTTCGGTACAGACTTCGGCACAAGGGCATAACAGAACCTCTACGTTGAGCAATCCTATCAGTAATCGTACTAGCCATTTTTGACATGGCAAGCGCCACATGCGCAGATCTAGCACCCTCATTTTTCTTCCTATTGGAAGAAGCCATGTCAATCACAGGCCTTTTGGCAACAGGCGCACCCTCACGAGCAGCTGAGGAAATCTTTAGTTTTTTCTCAACCGACATCTCTTGAGCCAGCGAGGAAGATTTCTTCTTTCCACCTTCATTCATAATAGGCTCCACGACATCAATCAGACGAGCCACTGCATCTGTCTTGATCTTTTTTACCTCATTTTTCGGGAGTAGCTTACCTTTCTCCTGGCGAAGAGAACTAAGTAGCCAACGCCATTCACAGTACTCAACAGGGGAGCTCAACCCATACTGGTTTTTCCCTCATTTTTTTCTCTCGGACCTGCATACCCAGCATTTCAGCAACCTATGAGATCCGCAACCTCCTCATTTCTCTCAATCGTCGACCTAACCGTGGCAGGTCCAAAGCCCAAAAGACATGAGCCATGCGGCTCGCCTAGCACTACGCCCCAATGCCTTAATCTGTGGCCCCAGCCACACAAGCTACCTTTGGCTCTAGCTAAGCCAAGCAACCCAAGTAGTGGTCCCTACCACAACACCTCTTTAGCCCATGCTGAGCCGACTCTTAGCCTTTGCCAGCCGACGTGCCGCACCACCCCGACAGCTGCCCCCACAACAGCACTATCCAAGAAGAAGACAAGGAAAATTAAATTTTTCTTACCACGGTATGGCGCGGGGCAGACGAAGTAAGCAACAAAAGACGGTCCTTTGCACGGGCAAGTGTAGAGGATTGCTAGGGGAGGGGGAACAAATATCCTCTAACTTTCTCTCTCTTGTAGGGTAAAATAAATTGCTCTCTAAAGTTGATTTAATCATCTACTTAAGGTAGACTTAAATAGACTTTAGAAGTGATTTATTTCCCTTTCCTAGAATGATCTAATTTCCAATTAAAAGGGAATCTACATGAAAATAGGAAACAATCCTACGTTTCCTAAAGCAATAAGATCTCTACACCTGCTGCCCTTTCCTGCGAGCAGCCCAACAGGTGTGGGGGCATTTGTGGAGCAAAAAATAATCGAGAAAAATATAGAGGCGACACGAGGATTCTAGGGTTAAAAAGATAAAATTACCTCGAGGAATACCGGAATTCCTACGCACGAGCAGTGGATAATCATGACTCAGTCAAGGTCAAAAATGCCTAAAATAGGTAATTATTCAAAACCTATTTCATCCATCCTCATCAAATCTTCTCCACAAGGTAACCCCCAAATCATTCCTTTCAAATTATATTAATTAGCTAATTAATTGATTTATTACTCAATTAATTTATTAATTAGCTAACAAATTATGAATCACACCCAAAAAAACCATCCAAGTGGCCGATACCCATACTCCCAAAGGGGCCGGCCATACCCTTATAAGTCTACCTCATTTTCTCCAAAACTCAATTCCAACTCTCTTACAAAATTCTCTAAATCTCCAAACACTTTTTTCTCAAAATTCTAACTTTGACATCAGAGGTTCTTTGGACAAAGCCCCCCCCTCACCTCATTCATCGTGTGCGCGTGAGGCTCTTGGCCTTGACCTAAGGTGATATTTGTTTTGTTGGTGCAATTTTTCCCATAAAGAAGAAGGCAGAAATTTGCATCCACAAACCACATGTTAATTAGATGTCATTCCAATATGTATGGTAGTTGGTTCTTTGTTTTCCCACTAATTCATACTCTCATTAAGTTTCTTCAACAAATACTCTATTGACTTTTCCTCTTCATGGCTAACCTACATACATTACCAGAAAATACTATTTGCTCTATGAAATTTGGTTTGACAACTATATATCGTCGGGTCAAGTTATTTTTTTTGACATAAATTTCAGTTGATCGGCCAAAGCTGGTCAACATTAGGGTTTTGCCAGACGAAATAATTTAAGAGGGCAAGAGTATATTCGTCGGGCAAACATTTGGCGCTAAGAGGAAAAAATGGCGCGTATTGTGTCAAATCTTGCTGATGAACCGCATAGGTTCCATCACGCAAAGGCTAAATTAGGTTTTAGGTTTTAGGGTTTAGTGTTTTGTTTCGTTAAGAGACATAGTTAGCATATTAAATTCCTTCGACGATTTTTCTAGTCTGCGACACTAGATTCCACGATCCAATTGTCAAACTTGTTTGTATATAATTCAAGATCTCATAAGCCAAAAATCACCAAAAATAAACGTTCAGAGATCAAGTAACGGGAAGAAATTCTTTGACGATTGCAAACAAAAAATTATGATTTAACAGTCATTTTAGCTCCAATTTTGATGGTTTTTAACAAGTACACTCCTTGACCCTATAAGAATACAAAGAATGAACCTGGTCATCAGTTTAAAATATTTACACTAGTGGATACCAGAAAAACTTACGTTCCATTTAATGAAAGTATAGAATAAACTCTAAGTGTTTGTTGAATCTATTGTTTTAAAGAGATATGCATCCTACAAAATGAGTTTTCAAGGTCCAACCGTCAAACTTGTGCGTATATACTTCAAGATCTCATACGCCAAAAATCATGAAAAACAGATTTTCAAAGATTAGGTAACGGGACAAAACCTTTTGTTAATTGGAAACGAAAAATCACGATTTAACAATCATTTTAGCTCTGATTTTTCTGATTTTTACAACTAGACTCCTCGACACTAGAAGAATACAGTGAACAAATCCAATCATCAATTTAAAATAGTTACACTAATGGATACTGTGGATGCAAATTTCCATCTTCCTTTGATGCAAAACAATCAACACCTTTTGGTCAATGACCAGAAGCTTAACCTACCCACGATGAGTTGGGGGGGGGTTTGGTCCTCCGATGCTTAAGTCATAAACTTTGAGAGAATGAATGTTTGGCTTTTCTATACGGCAAAAGACTTTTAGGTGTAGCTAAAGCTTAATGAATTTTGGAGATAAAGTGGGTATTTATAGGAGTGAAGAGGTAGTGGGCCAACCCATTAAGGTTTATTAGTGGCCGGCCCTAGGGTGGTATTTTAGGTGGGAATATTCCAAGATATTTGTGTAAATAAATATCTTGGAGTAATTAGGTAAACATCCTAAATAAATGGAATTAGGATTACTTACTTGAAAGAAGTCTTATCTGATTAGGAATGTATTTATGATAGGAATAAGGAATTATTTTATCATAAATACCTTTGACTTTTCCTACCGGCAGGGGTTCCTTGAGCAGTTGTGGTTCTCTGCCTGCTCTACCTCAGCTGCACGAGGTGAACGAGAATGCTCCTTACTCATTTAATAAGGGTAGTTTTGTCTTTTTTGGGAAATAATCCACGTGTCAGCTCCATAATTTTTGGGATTATTTTTTGCTCCACAAGTGCCAACACACCTACTGGGCTGCTCGCAAGAAAGGCAAGAGGTGTAGGAATCCAAAGTTGTATAAGAAGACATAGATTTTGTGTCCTAATTTGATGTAAATACCCACTTTGACTTGATCTAAGAAATGGATTTTAATCACCACCAAAATCTATTAAGCCTGCCTTAAGCAGGGTATTTGTTCCCCCTCCCTAGTAATCTACTTTGCTTGTCCGTGTTAATAATTGTGTTCCGATTGATTCTTCGTCTCCAAGGTAAGAAAATTTTAATTTTCTATTTCTTCTTGATTTTTCGAAGCCTCGGGGCTTGAATTTTTGGCTCAATAGGGGTCGAGGACGTGATAAAAATGGGCATTCGTAGGTTATTGTGCTGCTACTACCGTGCCATCTTAGCTGCTGCATGGCGTCGCTTGGCTGGCTGGGCCAGGTGCATGGACCTAGGCGCTGGGGCGCCAGTCCTGGGTTGATCGAGATAGGCCACTAGGCACAGGCTTGTGTGGCTGAAAGAGAGAAAGAAAGAAAGTGGATGAGGAGGAGGCGCGGGCCTCTTGGCTGACTGGGCTGCTGGGCTTTGGCTCGTGCAAAGAGAGAGAGGTGCAGAGGTGCCAACCCCCCTTTTGTTGGTTTGGGCTGCAAAGGCTTGCTGGGCTGAGAAAGAGATGAGCGAGCCAGTGCAAGCTGGGCTTTTTGCTGTTACACCGTGAGAGCTGGGTCTTGGGGCTTAGCGCGAGATGCTGGGTTATGAGGCTTTGTTTATATTTTATTTTTTTGTTTCTTCTTCGAGCAATATTCTAACAATTTTTCCTTGCACTGTTGTAGGATTTTTTGGAACATGCCTTCCTCGAGCTACAAGAATGATGAATTTATTCCCCCATTGTATTTCCAGGGTAGATCCATAAGTAAGCTAGGCTACTTCAAGTCTGCTCATGTCAAGATAGGTTCTGATGAGCAGTTTAGGGACTTCCTTGAGATGTTTGAGCAAGCAATTTTGTTTGGGGTTCGTGTGATGCGAGCCAAGGAAGGTAGTAGCCGCGAGCCATGTGGGTCTATGAAAACTATCAAGTTTCACCCCTACTATTTTGTGTTGGGGTTCACCTTTCCCATGCCTTAATTCTTCTAGGAGGTGATCTGCTTCATGAAGTGTTCTCTTTCTCATTGTTCTCTAAACACGGTCCGCGTGATGGTGGGGTTCCATAACTTGACCAAGTTATTTGACTTGGACCTGACTAGAAACGAGTATTAGTACTTCTTTCATATAGACCACATCAATAGTGTTGGGCAGTTGAAGACCCGTCATAGGTTATTCGATCATTCGAGCTAATGTGATCATGATTGAGGCACGGAGACCCTAGAAATCAGCGAAGAATTGGAATCTGACTCCTCGCCTAGGCTACGTGTTCAACTGCTTTATTGATGGTAAATGGGTTGCTTAGTCTCTAAGCTGCTTTATATTTTTTGTTGAGCTGCCTTCTGATTTAACCTTATCTGTTTACGTAGATTCGGAATTCAACTGAACTTCCAAGACCTCTCCAAACATAAACAAGGTACACATCACCTTGGGGATCCCCACTAAATATCGCAAGTAGCGCTAACTACTCAGTCCTCTTCATTAGGAGAAATGTGAGCTGCTTTTGAAAAAAGAGATCAAGCAGATTAAGGCTGAGGCGTTAGCTCGGCCAATTGCTATTGTGAAACCTGTTACTAGTAGAGGTGGGAAAAGAGATCTTCGTCGCTTGCTCGAGAGCCATCAGTTGAGAAGAAGTCGAAGACTTCCTTCGCTACTCGCGAGGGTCCATCAACTGTTAGGAAGAAAAAGGCTATTGGCTTTGAGCATGTGAAGCTTGCTAGTTTAAGGGTTGCTAGAATAATTGCTGACAAAATTGCACATCAGAAGAGTATGTCGTGCCTCATGTGCTTGGGTTTATTCCGAAACAGCCTTTAGTGTCCAAGTCTGATCTGATTCCAGAGAAGTGTGCAACAGGGAAAAGCAAGGATTGTGATTCCACTACAATAACGGAGCTAGGGCCGACTTCTTCTATTGAAAATAAATCGCATGCCCGCATGAGCAGCCGTGAGAAGCCTGCCAAGCCAGCCTTAACGTAGTTTTCCGAGATCCATGCATTGTTGAAGCCTGATCTGCTTAAGGATACGAAAGCATGTGCCAAGTTCATTGACGTCGTTAGCAAGGTTGTCAACTCCAGTTTCTTCGTGAGGCGTAGGGCTCATTCTGACACACCCCTACCCGGAATGTCCACCTGGACTCAAAATCGAGCTGTATTGGCCAACACCTGAAGTGTAGTGCAGTGGAAAATGTGAATAAATTTAAACCTAAAATTGCCTATATGTAAGAGTGTGCTAGTGAGTGAGAATGAACCCAATTCACACATGATGCCAGAGCATAAGTAAAGTATAGTAGAGTGGGATGAGAATTATACCATCAAAGGTAATCACCTATACCAAGATTTGCCAAGAATCCTCGTCGACACGAAAGCTCAGCACTAAAACCTAGAGGGGTGAAAAACAAAGGTGAGTGAGCCTAAAAATAAAGTTTTATAAAAATCTTTTTGAAAACATTATAAACCCTCACCATAAAACAAGCATATATCTCAAGACTTCAATACATCACAAATTAGTAAATAAGCATACAACTTCTAGTAATCACAATATCTTGCGAAAATAAATAAATCACATCGAGTGCTCATCGACATATGCTGACACAAGGGTTCATGCAGAGGTATTCTAACATGAACATGATTGGGTGTAATGATGATTTACGCTCTAGTACTACAATCACATGAAGACTGGTGCTAAACGCATGACATAAGAGTCCTAATTGCATGTAGCAATCTAGGACAGGACTGGCACCTACAATGGATCCAAAGTGAGCGTACAGTGCGATGTGAACATGCATGTGAAAGACTGACCTTGGCTCGGGCGAGTACTAACACTAATGCAACACATGATGAACAGATAACAAAAATATGATCATGCAATGGCAATCAATAATTCAATAATTTAACAACCCTAGTCAATGAAATATTATTCATAAACATAAACACCATTAAAGCATCCATACTAATACGTATACATGTGCATCCCATAGGACGTAGTATAATTGCATGAATTCCGTCAAAATGGTAGTTTTATATACATTACCCTAATCTAGGTATAACGTAGCAAAATTCTTTTTCAAATATATAAATGGAAACTAACAAATATATATACTATATAAAAGAAAAGACCCACTCACAGTTACCTACGAGGTCGTAGCTGTTCAAACTAGGGTAGCCGGAGTCTCCAATAGTAATCACTCCTAAGCATAATATTGGGACCCATTAGTAAAACTCAATTAAAATGTTTAAATTTGGAGAACTAGATGGCGTATTTGAAATTAGAGCGTCGAAATATGCTAAGAAGGGTCCTGAACAATTTTTGTAAAAAGTCAACGGTCAACCCTAAAAAGTCAACCGAGACGCCCCAGTGGTCAACTACGTTAAAACTTTGGAATTTCACTAGATAGATGCCAAAAATTGACTCAAGGCATCAAAATTAGCCTGGGAGGGTTTCTTTAACAGAATATTCTCTCCTCAGAATGAATAGTCTGCTAAGTTAACGGAATATTCCCTTTAATTTCTGAGTGGATCCGGCCTATGGATCTGGGTTTGGAATTATTTTTTTTTTCCTTCTTCTTCTCCTGCCGGTTGTCACTACAACCGCTGGAATTTGGGAATCTTGGCCAAGAAACTTTCCCGACTCCTCCTAGCTTTGAAACTCAACTAAAACTGGCAATCTAATATACCAATTTGAAGCTCGAAAGGAGAGGAAAAGAAATATGCCAACATGGGGTCCTGACGTGGCCAGAATTGGCCGGAAAATGGCTCAAAGCCGCCTAATCTCTCACCAAAAAACTAGGGAAAATCCTCCCAGTGCATGTTCTGCATCAAATCGTCCTTCAAACTCATTTTTAAGGTTAAAACAACATAAGAGCTTCAAAATAAGAAGGATTTGAGGGTTTCAAGACTCACCATAGTCGGAGAAATGAGTAAACAATGATAAAAGTCACTGTGCAGTTCCATTTTTCCACTTGGCGTTCTGAGCAAACTGGGTACAAAAGTGGTAGTCTTCCACGAGGTTAATGGTGATGATATGGTGGTGGTTTGGTCGTGAGATTCGCCGGAGTACGGCGAGGTGGTGCTGCTGCTGCTCGACTTCATTGTTTTAATAATAAAGGGGTAGTTTATCTCGAATACTGAATTTACAAAAATGCCCTAGGACTTCGTAAGTCCATAAAATCTCTGTCGTAGCTCCAAATTCAATTATGCTTGTGCTCACGTGTTTGTATCGTTGAGTAATACACAAATATGCTAAAAGAATAAGTCATACATCTCTCTAAACGATGGCCAATGGAAGTCATCCTTGCCTCTAGGGGAATTTTTGTCAATTCACTCATTAAAATAAATAAAATCATAAAATTAGGGATGGGTTGTTACAATCTACCCACCTTAAAAAAAATTTGTCCCTGAAATTTGAAATAACTTGCTATACATAAAATATTCAATGATAGAAAAAAATATATAAATATAAATATATATATATATATATATATATATAAAGAAGAAATCAAGTGAGAGCAGTTGCATAAAAGAGAATGTCATTCTGTCGCGATTAGATTGCAATGATTCATCTTTCATACCTCCAAACTCAAACTTTCCTCTCCTTCAGCACAATATTATCATCAAAAATACCTATATAAAAATGTAAGGTTAAAATAATTGTACTAAAATTAAAACTGAAAATAGAAAGTTTTTAATCTACGCACTCGTAGCGTAACGTACTCCGAGAATAAGTGTAGTATCTTTGAGTCTGGTCCAAATAATAAATAAATAACAAACGTAAATGGCCTAATTGTCCACTTGCTTAACAAATCCAACAAAAGAGTTATCAATATTACGGTATGCTACCCGCAATGCCGACAACTCACTATTGTCACGATAAGCAAGCAAATAATTCCCGAAGGGGCAATATTACCATCTTGCCCCTCATTGGGAAATACACATAAATCATCTTATTAACACCTTGATCGCGCTCACACACTACCCTTTCGGGCGACATCGACAATAGCGTGCAATTTTGCTACATCGTAATCTTGATCATTTGAATACTTGTTCGTAATACTCATCTATCAATTATGTACTATGCATAGAGTTTATGTACTATGTCTCAAATCATACCCAAAAACAGAAAATGTAACCGCAGTTACACGCAACTCTAACAAGGATAAGTGTATACTACAATCATGCTAAAACTATAAAACGAATAAATGCAACATGCCACAAAAGTCTGGATGGTTCGTTCAAACTAGCCGTTAGTCTGAGGGTAAAGTGTGGTATGTCACAAAACTTAATACACATGGCCTTCAAGAAGGCTTCCCAAGACTTGGAAGCGAAACCCGCATCACAATGAGGTACAGAAGTGTCATGCACACTATGCAATCGAACATTATAATTTACATATGCCTCAACAAGTAGATTCATTATAAATTTTCTCTCAAGTTTAGCGAAAAATTACGCTGAAAAGGCTAAATGAACACTCAAGAATCTGAGGGTCAAAACAAGTCCATCAAATCTAGAATACAAGGTAACTGGGTTAAATGCATATATCTTGCTTCAATTGTAGCTTCCTTAATATTCAATCTCCAATGGTAAAGATTCATTTAGCAGAGTATTTATTGGGTGATTGAGGAATTAATGGTCGCAACTAAAATTTCCATGTCCGAGCGATTCTTTTAGTCAATCTGTCTACCCCAGAAACAATATGAAGTGCAATAGGGTAGACATGTACCCAAGGTTGACTGGAATGCCTTCCGGCACAAAGAAGTGAAAATGGAATCACAATCAGAGTATGCTGATCGAAACGTCAGAAAATCTGATAATTTCAAGAATGAGGAATTTTACCAAGTGGTCTAAATGTAGTCCTTCTGGACCAACGGAAGGTGAGTTGACTTGTCAAGTTAGTCAGTAATTATCGATCATTATCATATTCTCCACTTGTACGAGATGCCTCATACCAAAAGCTTATGGTGATATTTCCACATCTCCATTTGTATATATGAAGTGATAATAACCACTCGAACGATCCTTTGATGATTTGTAAGTAACGCCATATCGATACTAGTGAATTCCAACTGAATTGGGATAAGACATACTGAAAGTGTTCAAGGGTAGATACATGATGTGAAAATTAACTTGACACACAAATTAAACCCTATTGTTGACAATTGTAGTAAAGATGTAAGTAGAGATCGTTCTAAACCGGGGATTAACTAGGGATGCTAATCTACACAAATTAAACTTTAAAACACTAAACTAGACTCAAAAACACAAAACTAGACACTTAAGACTTAAAACTAACTCAAAACAGCACAACTAAGTGAAATTGACTCAAAACAGACTCTAAGGAGTTATTTGGACGAATTTAAGACTATTAAGACTCAAAACAATAAATTGGACAGATTTAAACACTTTTCTAACTAATCTAACACACTTAGTTAAAGGGGGGATTGATTTTGACGAAAATAATTAAACTAAACAGATTGCAAAACTAAAGCAAACCAAGTACGAAATCAGGTGAATTGAATGGTGAAATAGGCTAGTTAGAGGGTCCTTCTCCACACATGACATATGCATACAATCCAATTTCCAGTTATTATTCCTTTAGACTATGAATGACAACACCCCAAGTTAACCGTGATAGCATAAATTAACCATCAGATTTTCCTTAATTCATTGAATTGGATGGAATACGCATCGCAACCAAATTATCCTTATCAAGTTCCCTAACTATGAAAAGCATGTTAGAAAGACATATCAAAGGTCATTAAGTTCTTTGAAAACCATAAGCATTGACGAGGCATTCGTAACTATGAAAAACATGATACTCCTGCCAAGGATTCACTTAACACAATCATGACTAGTGACTTTTACTACTTGTGAATATAAGTTCATAACGATTAGATAAAACTCCCTTATACTCTAGCATCAAATTCATGCATGCAAATTAAGCATGCATCCTCAATCAACATATATAAACAAGTTTTCATAATACAGATAAGCAAATCACATTCAAGACTCAAGAAACAATAATTGGAGGTAATCAATTCATATAAAACATATAATCATGGCTTCAAATTTAACTCTAACTACAAAGAAATTAGTTCCACATGTTCATAATAATTGAAAAGCAAAGTAAAATAAACATGGAAATGAAACGAGGGAAGAAAGAACTCTGAAAATCTCCAATGGTTGCAGGTGACTTGCGACATAACCCTTAAATGGTGGCACGGCACAAATCTCTTCGTCTCCTTCCCTTCCTTGATGCGGCACTTGATGAATTTTCTGTGAATTGGTGTGAATTGTGGTGTGGAATTATATGGGGGGTGGTGGTCGAATTTGTGGCTGAAAATATGTATTTATAGGCTAGGCAAACCCTAGGGAAATCAGACTAAGGTCAGAAATTAGCAGAAATAAAGGATTAGGGCCCTAGGGTGCGGCACAAGGCTTGGGCCTCAAGAAAATGGTCACAACCTAATTAACTTTTAAAAAGGCTTTGCAATCCAAATCCACAAGGAAAAAGCTAACTAAATCAGAATCCAAGAGGGAAAAGGGAATGGAGATGCACGGCAAGAATTGAAGGGAAAGGGAATGGAGTGCAAGGCAAGGCAAAAGCCTTCTAGAAGGAAGGAAACGCCATGTTTTTAGGGTTTCTAGAAGCAAAATGTTTTGTGGCAGAAATTGGGACTTCTAGAAGGGAATGCTTCTAGAAATAGCTTTTAGAAATCAGATATTTAGGTCCCCTTGCAGCTGGATTTAAGGTATGATAAGATTAGGATAGAATAAGATAAGATAAGGTTAGTTTGGATAAGATAAGGTTGGATAAGGTTTTGGATAATGTTTCCTTCTTTATAGCTGATTCCTTATCTTCTCTGTCTTGAATTTAATTTCTTCATCTCCTTATCATATTCCTAGCCTTTTGAACTTTAAAAACGTCCATCCACCTTGCTTCATACATGTGTTATCCATTCTTGTCTCAAAACTGCTCCAAAATGCACTTTCTTGCCAACTTTGTCATTTGGACCTACAAACACACGAAAATAGCTTAAAACACTATAATAAGTAAGAACTAACAACATAAATGCAAGAAAACAAGCTAACTAAGTCGCATAAATATGCTCCTATCAATACATCTTTTACTACGGTGAACAATAATCACGTTTGCAACATCGAGAGGAATACACGATAGTGCAATCATAGACATTGATTTAGTTCTTCCATTGCTGCTGTCAGAAATTTAGCTCATTACAATTGAAGATCTATTTGAGAAGTCTAAGGTTGGTAAAGATTTTGGACATGCTTCTCTACAGAGAAATGTCATCCAATTTTTCAAGTAAGAATGATAATTGTTGACTTAAGGTCATGAGTAAGATGGTTCATTTCGTACAATTCCAACTGTTGGGAAACATAAGCGATACTTTGTCATACTACATCGGTACGCAGCCAAATCATTCAAGGAAACGTCATCATGGATTTCAAAATTCTTAATGTTATCGAAAGGTGTACGAACAATGGTGGGAAATAGACAACATCTCATTTGTCACAACTTTAATTGTATTCCACGTCTAAGTTAAACTGATTTTCCTCGGCCAAGGAAAAACACCACTGCTGAAAAGTCATTAACAAACTGCTGATAAAATTAACAAGGCCAAGGATATCGCATATTTCACAACAATTTTTGGAATATGAAATTTTCAACATTTGCAATCTTTTTGGAAATTGACAAGAATGTCATATGCTGAGATTACATCCCAAGAAAAGTACCAACTGTCAGTGTTTAGAAAATTTGCTCTCTTTGCTAAGGAAGGTGAGAAAGTCATCGGTTAGACCGCTACGAATTCGACAAGCTACAGAAGAAAACCAGAGTTCCAAAAGTTAGTCAGAAAGACCATCAACTTGAAGTAGGGGTTAACGGTTTTTAATCATCACCTGATTGAGTTTCTAAAATAGGTACGATCCTAAGGTTCAGTTTTCCGCCTTTGCGGATAGGTTTGAGGTTCCAAAGTAAGGTGTTTGGTTCCTGGTTGGGTAAATTCCCAATCTGTAAGCTTTTGTAACTAAGTTTTCTTAAGGATGTAAGAGTCATTCGAAAATGCATAAGGAAAACTAGTGTAGTACGAGAAAATGGATCGATGGTGTACTTCATTTCACAATTTGGTGATGTCCCCAGTAAAATTTTGAGAAATTATGCTAGAAATATTCTTCATTGAAACGTACCATACTACTTCCTTTCTATATGCCACGTATAAAAGGTCTTTCACAGCTTTCTCGATACTCAATTCACTCTTATAGCGGGAATTAACTCGTGCCCCAATTCTAATGTTTGTCTATGAAAGTGACCTCAAGGATGACTGATCGAGAATGTTCGGGTTACCTAAATAGGTAATGTGGTTAGAACAACTACGAGTTTACTATCCCACTACAAAGCTTGCCCTTAAGTCTTCACGATTTTAATTTCTTTGGCTCACATAGTCACTGTTAATCAATATATCAGTTGCGCTGCTAATTAATGCACATATGATATTTTGATATTGTTCGCTACCCTGAAACTATGAACCAACTTTCTGGCATAAAGGTATAACTTCTAGATACTAGTACTTGTGTCCAGTATCTGAAATCATACCACCTAAATACTAGCTGACATGTCATGGATATCAGACAGTATCGTCAATTAATAGGTTCACCGTAGGTTGATTACAGGTTAAAGCCCGTTAAGGTAGATGGTTTCAGATGATTGGTAAGGAATTGGTATTGTGAGCTGGTTTCGTGTAGAGGTATTCTGATATGAATAGGACTGGGTGTAATAATGATATACGCTCTAGTACTATAATCACGTGAAGATTGGCGCTAAGCGAATCACATACGAGTCCTAATTGCCTATAGCAATCTAGGACAGGACTGACACCTACAATGGATCCAAAGTGAGCGTACAATGCGATGTGAACATACACGTGAAAAGACTGGCCATGGCCTAGGCGAGTACTAACACCAGTACAACATATGATGAGCAGATAACACAAATATAAACATGCAATGGTAAATCGATAATTCGATAATTTAACAACCCTAGTCAATGAAATACTATTCATAACCATAAACACCATTAAAGCATCCATACTAATACGCATACTTGTGCATCCCGTAGGACGTAGTATAATTGCATGAATTCCGTCAATGCAGTAACATTATATACGTTACCTTAATCTAGGTGTAACGTAGAAAATTCTTTTTTCAAATATATAAATGTAAACAAACAAATATATATACTACATAAAAGAAAAGACCCACTCACAGTTACTTGTGAGGTCGTAGCTGTTCGAACTAGGATAGCCAAAGTCTTTGATAGTAATTGAACCTAAGTATAATATTGGGACCCATTAGTAAAACTCAATTAAAACGTTTGAATTTGGAGAAATGGATGGCGAATTCAGAATCAATGCATCGAAATACGCTAAGAAGGGTCCTAGGCAATTTTCGTAAAAAGTCCACGAAAAGTCAACAGTCAACCCTAAAAAGTCAACCGAGACGCCCTGATAGTCAGCTACGTTAAAAATTTAGAATTTCACTAAATGGATGCCAAAAATGGACTCAGGGTGTTGAAATTAGCCTAAGAGGGTTTTCGAGAAAATTCTGAAAAGGTCAACAAAAGTCAACTAACAGTCAACAGTAAACTTTAACAGAATATTCTCTCCTCAGAAGGAATATTCTGTTAAGTCAACATTTAACTTTAACAGAATATTCTTCGGCCGGTTGTCACTACAACCGCCGGAATTTGGGAATCCTGGTCAGAAAACTTTCCCAGCTCTTCCTAGCTTCAAAACTCAACTAAAACTAGCAATCTAATATGCCAATTTAAAGCTCGAAAGGAGAAGAAGACAAATATACCAACATAGGGTCCTGACGTGGTTGGAATTGGCCGGAAAACGCCTCGAAGCCTCCAGATCTCTCGCCGGAAAACTGGGGAAAATCCTCCCAGTGTGTGTTTTGCATCAAATCATCCCCCAAACTCATTTTTAAGGTTAAAACAACATAAGAGCTTCAAATTAAGAAGGATTTAAGGGTCTCGAGGCTCACCATGGTCAGAGAAATGAGTGAACAATGATAAAAGTCACTGTGCAATTCCATTTTTCCACTTGGGCGTTCTTAGCAAACTAGGTACAAGAGTGGTAGTCTTCTGCGAGGTTGATAGTGGTGGTTTGGTTGTGAGGTTCGCCGGAGTACGGCGAGGTGGTGGTGTTGCTGCTACTCGGCTCCATTTTTTTTATAGAGAGAATAGATGGATAGTTTGAGGGAAAAAGAGAAGAGAGAGATAGTCAAGAGAGATGAGATCCGGAGAGTGAGAATGAGAAAACACGGGGACAAAAGGGATAGGAGACCCACATGGGTGGGTCCCACCATGCAGAAAAATCATACAATAAAAAAATATTAAAATAATAAAAGGGTAGTTTATCTTGAATAATGAATTTACCAAAATGCCCTTGGACTTCATAAGTCCAAAAAATCTTTGTCATAGCTCCAAATTCAATTATGTTTGTGCCCACGCGTTTGTATCGGCAAGTACTACACAAATATGCTAAAAGAACAAGTCATACGTTTCTCTAAACGATGATCAACGGAAGTCAAAATCCTTTCCTCTAGGGGCATTTTCGTCAATTCATTCATTTAAAATTAATAAAATCGTAAAGTTAGAGACGGGTTGCTACACATTCACTGAGGGGTTCCCTACTCTCGATGATGCAGAAATCTGTGATCCTGGTAGCCGAGTACACGCATGTGGAGCAGGATGACGCCAAGGCTTCTAGGGAGATAGTAGCAGCCATGGTAGCAGAAGCTTGCTCGGCTACTAAAAAAAGTAAAGAGTTGGAATCTAAACTTGCCTTTTTGAAAGGATCTGATGTCTCTGCCCCCACTATTCTGCAGCTTGAGTCCGCTCGCTAAGAGATCAGTGACATGAAGGGTCAGCTAGACATGATTTAGGGGAAGTACAGCACTACAGAGAAACAGATCGACGTCGAAGCGATACTAGTGCAAGACTTCAAACATGTCATTTCAGAGCTTCAAACTGCCCATGATGCAAAAGACGTAGAGTTGCTCGCCATGCATAATGACGTGGTTCGACTCAAGAAGGCTGCCAGTAGACTTGAGTCCAAGGAAATGGAGCTACAATAAGCGTTATCTGCCTGCGAGAACCTGAAGAATGAATTAGATGATTTGCCTGCGAGAAGCTGACTTCAAGCTTATGTTAAACCATAATATGTACATAAAACTCCTACATTACCTATATATATATATATATATATATATATATATATATATATATATATTCTTGCTTTTTTTTAATAAGGTGTTACATAATTTTTATTCATGTATTATGTTGTAGTTCTAGTTAATTTCTATGATATTTAATAATTTTACATAAATCCACCTAGCTCGCCTAGACGATGCTAGGCCCCAATCCACCATCCGACTAGCACCTAGCGTCTTTTAGAACTTTGGTGACGAACATCAAAATTTGTTGTTAGCTGAGGTGGTGGTGGGGTGGAGGTGGGGATAATGGCTACAGGATGGTTGTGGTGGTGATGGTCATGCGAAAGTGGTGGTGGTGTTGTGATGGTTGTGGTGTGAGGGTAATGGTGGCGGCAATGGCACTGGTGGTCATGGCAAAGTGACTGCAATAGCAGCGTTGATGGTTGCAAGCATATAAAAGAGATGACCATGGGAGTGATGTTATGTTTGTCTTGGTTTTTATTTTAACGCTCTCTCATATGAAATTTAAAGAAAAAAAAAGTCAACTATTAAGATGAAATTTAAAGTTTTTAATTAAAGGCTACAAATTTCAAAAATTTTCCACGTTGGATTTCTTAACTTCTATACTTGTGAATCCAAACAAGTAAGGGCTAGTTTGGTATTGGTGTGTTTTAAAAAAATAAAAATTGTTTTTGATGTGCTATAAGAATAAACAGCTATAAAATAAAGTTATTTAATGTCTGGTAAACGTTTTTACAAAAAAAAAAAGTAGTATCTGAGTGTTTGGTAAATTTTTATATAAATTGCTTTAAATATATTAAATGACTAAAAAAGATATGGTACTTAATGTGATATTGTCAAAAACAATAATGTAGGGCAAAGATTGTAATTTTGTAAAACATGTGGGGGTCTACTTGTTATTTAAAAATTTCATTAAATAAGCACTGGTTATTATGCTTAAAAAAAACACTTTTTATAGAATCATTTTTTTTTATCAAGAAACAAATTTATTAAAACTTGAAACCACGAATACAACTGTTTCCTATACAATCAAATTTAAAGGTCTCCATAGCCAAAATTGGTAAACAATACTCCCAGAAATATGGGTTCACTATACTAAGGCCAAAGTGAGCTAAAGCGCCAGCCACAAAGCTTGCTTCCTTTCCACCTTATGCAAGAAAATTTAGAGGCCAACCTTCTAATACCATCCACAATTGGCTTAAGGTGCCAAGGAGTATCCCAAGCGCCTAGCATCGCCTGAATCATAAGTCTGGAGTCCCCTTCCACCATTAAGTTCCTAAAACCTTTGTGCTTGGCGTACAAAAGGCCTTCCTTTACAGCAACGGCTTCCACAACATATATAGTGGCGCAATCTAGATTAAAAGCACCTGTACCGACCGGTTGCCCTACCTCATTCCTTAGAACAAAAACAGCAACCACTTTCTCCATCCTGACTGAACCATCAAAGTTTAATTTAATAAAACCAGGAGGAGGGGAATTCCATTTAATGCGATGCAAGGTATTGGTTTCACCCCAAGAAATCTGCTTACAATTAACCTTGAAGTAGGACAATCCTACATTTGCTACAATCAATATACTCCGAGTAGGGATTCGATTTATACTCCTAAACACTTTATTATTTCTATCATTCCCAATTTGCCAGCAATTAAGAAGAGTTTTACTTAAGTCACTTAAACCACACAAAAAAAATTTATTAACCACGCAAAATGTTACTCGGTTGAATTTTGGTATGCAACTTTTCATGTATGAGGAGCCACGCAAAAATCTTTACCTTTAGGGGAATCATCAACTTCCACAATTTCTTCAGCAACTTATGTCTGTTTACATCTTGACGATTATGGTTATGGATCCAAGTTGCCGACTTTATTAAAAACTCACCATGAGCCGAAGGACCCCAAATGAAATAATCATTTCCATTTTGAACAAGAATAGGGATAATACATATCTTCCTAATAATATCTAAATCTAGGACTTGAGAAAGACGAATTCTATCCCAACAATTATTAACAATGAAATCACTTACTCTAGCTTCCCAATTCAAAGTTGCCCATTGATTCTCTGGGATAAAATGGAACAATGGGTAAGGAGAAACCCAATGATGGATTCAAAATAGAATATCCTTATCATTACCCACATTCCACCTTATACCCTTGTAAATAACATCCCTACTCTTAAGAATGTCTTTCCAAGCCAATGAATGCTTTTGTTTAACTTTACAACTCAAGAAATTATCTCTCTTTAAGTATTTCCTTTTGACAATTTGAAGCCACCAATTATTCTCATTTGTCAATACTTTCCAACCTAATTTGGCTAAGCACGCATTATTGAAATGATCAACTCTAATGATACCAAGCCATCCATGCTCCTTCGAGGTGCAAACTTTCTTCCAAGCAATAGGCTTTAATTTTTTGTCCCTCGCCCAGAAAAAAATCTCTGCACTCTTTATTTATCTTTTCAGTTACTCAATTAGGACATTTGAAACACGACATTACATGATTAGGCATACCAATCAAATTTGACTTAATAAAGATCAATCTTCCTACCTTAGAGAGAGTATTAGCCTTCCAACCAGCAAGTTTTTGTTTAACTCTTTTCATTAACTCACACTCATTCACTAGGTCTTTCCAGAACGCAATATTATGAATACCTAAGTATTTACCAATGGTTGTTTTGTGTTGTATATGCAGAATGGTCGTAATGGCAGTTCTTGTATGAGCATTGGTATTATATGAAAAATAAAGAGATGACTTATGAAAATTTACCTGTTGTCCTGAGGCTTTTGCAAACATATTTAATGCGTTCAGAACATTCCTTGCTCCTTTTAGAAGCATGGTTTACCGTACTTCTACTTTTCTATATTTTTCTACTGTCATTGACAGCACTTCTTTTTTTTTGTTTTACCAAACATATTTAATGTTCCAGATTTTTTAATAAGTTGTTTTTTTTAGAGCACCACAACCTCAAACCAGCCCTAAATTAATGGTGGTCAATTTCGAAATTCTAACTTTGTCTAAATTTTAAGAGTTCATTTTGCTCACTAGCTGAGTGACATTACCATCAAATCACAACTCGCCACATGACAAGTATTGAATATAATCTGTTATTATTTTTTATATTTAAAACTCTCATAATCACTTTTCGTAGTAATTAATATACACCATGAGATTAATCTAATACTTCCTTCCTCACTCTGTGTCTTCCCTTTCTTCATAAGAATATTGGGGGAGGGAATTAAGCCATTAAAATTTTCTTCCCAAATTTTCTATACCGTCTTCTTTCCCACTTTGTGGCTTCGTAGGCGGTGCTAATTGATTTTTCACTGCCATATCTGCATGCCCCCTCTCCGGATCCTATCCATCCGGATCTTCTTTCTTCTCTGGAAGCAAATAGTGAGGGTTTTAGATCTTTGGAAGCAAATAATAGAAGAAAATATTGAAAACCCCAATCGAAGGCTATTCAATAGTGTGGTGTAATGTTGTAAAAGTTTTTCTATTGAAAAGAATGGTAAATATTGAAAACTTGAGTTTGAGTGTCGTGTTAAAATCTATGGAAAAGAAGTTCGTAGAGAGTTTTGTGACCAGATATCTCCACCAAGTACCTCAAATTGCAAGTGTGTATCATGGAAACGTTGAGAAGAAAGAAGAAGATGGATCCGGAGGATCCAGAGAGAATACCATCCCAAAATTTAATGAAGAAATGAAAAACACAGATTGGGGAAGAAGATGGTAGAGAAAATTGGTGAGAGAGAAGAGGAAAAAAAATGAACCACTAAATTACTCTAATGGTGTATATTACTTAAGTATGAAAAATAATTACTAGAGTTTCAAATATAAAAAATAACGAAAGATTATATTTGAGACTTGCCATGTGACTAGTTTTGATTAGGTTATAGTGCTATTTAACAATGTCGAGTGACAAGTAAAGCCCCACAAAAGTTTTGCTCCGCCCGCTAACCCAAGATAACAGTTACTCTTCCTTCATAATGGTGCCCCGTGTCTATTAACCAAGATTACCTATGTGTTTATTGATTTTTTTTTTTTGAACAAACAATATTATCTATACAAAGGGAGAGAGAGTGGGGTTAGCCTCACAATGAGCTAACAATAATGTGGTTCAAACTCGTATTTGATGAAAATCGAACCTAAAACCTCTCACTTACAAGTGAAGAGGATTACCTATGCGTTTAATTAAATCTGTGTGGAAAAGAAAATTAATTAAATGATTAAAAAAATTACCATCGTATCAATTAAATAAGGGAACTTTAACGAAAAACTCTTGGTATTGTTCACTTTAACGAAAAACCATATTTTTACACTAAAAAATCAATCATAGTACTATTCATTTTACCCTTTATTTTGTCCTTATCACTAAAACTCAAAGTTTTCAAGCTATTTTATTAGTTTTCCTATTAAATAATTGATTGAATTATGCTAAATTCAATGACATCAATTCCTCTTCCTTTAAATTTTAGAAAAACTAATGAAAAGGGTTTGAAAATTTTGAGTTTATATGATAAGGACAAAATAAAGGATAAAATGAATAGTACCAAGATTTATTTTTTAGTGTAAAAATATGGTTTTTCGTTAAACTGAACAGTACCGAGAGATTTTTGTTAAAATTCTCTAAAATTTTTTGACACACAAGTTTCCTCATTTTATTTTTTATTTTTTTCTCTGTTCAGTTTTTATTTTTCTTCTTCCTGTTGTAGAAGAAGATTTATTCTCTTAAAAATAAGGTAGATTTGTGCTGTAGCCGAGAAGAGAGGAATAAAAAAAGGATAATTGAATTAATTGTCTAATTAACTTAAATTACTTATAATAAAATATTTTTTTGTCAAATAAAAAAGAAAGGATAGACAATTTGGCCTTCTAGCACAAAATAAAATCATGACTAGTAATTTCGCACATACCAAATTTTTTTTTTTTTTTTCAAACCTCACCCATATATAATCACAGCATCTCTAATTTGAAAAAAGAAAACACATGTATTTTCTCTCTCTCTTCCTCTCTCACATTTCTCTTTACCATAATATAGTTTATTTAACAAACGCTATTATTTACACTAAGGAGTAAAGAGTGGACTTAACCTTGCAATGGGCTAACAATAACGTGGTTCAAATTCACCTTGGCAAAAATCAAACTTAAGACTTCTCACTTACAAGTAAAGAGGAGTACCACTAGACTATAGTACTAAGTAACAATATAATTTTTTTGTTTATAATTTTTTTGTTTATACACACATAGTGTATGGGCTTCATTGAGTTGGACATTGAGCAAGAAATAAATGGTATCATTTAATTATTATTTTCTATAAAGTTTTTAATTAAATATATAAGGAAATCATGGTTAGTCAAATGTACGTGAGCACCATCTCGACCTGCTAATCTAGAGTCTCTTTGCCCACCTCTAGTGAGAAGAGTAACAATTACTTTAGATTAGAGGGTGAGCAAAAAAGCACTCAAATTCAAAATTTATTTCACTCGTCCAAATTGAAAAAAATATGATGTGGCTACGTAAGTGAAAAATAATAGAAAATTTATTATTTCACTTGTCTTGATGAAAATTAATATTAAAACACACTGAAATAAAAGAAAAAAAAAGAAAGATGTGAACGTCATTTTAACCTCTTTAGTCGACGCTAAGAATTTTCTTAATAGGTAATACTAGGGAGACCATACACAGAATGGCCAAATTAATTGATGGTGGACAATTTCAGGGACAATTTTTGTTGATTTCAAATCCTTTAAAACTAAAGTGAGGAGTTAAGTAAATCTCAATAACCATTTTGACTAAAAATCTTTAAAAAAAATAACTAAAACGATAAAACCAACAATAAAGAATAGGAATAAAAAAACTGTAAAAAGTTAATTAGGATGAAGAGAAGCGAAACCGAGATAGCAAGTTGGAAAAGAGAGGGAGAAGAGAAGAAAGAGAATTCCCCTGCCTTTCAACCTTTTCCCTTTCTCTCTCCAACATCAAAATTGAATTGGGTGCAAACCAAAAACATGCAGGCTCAATTGTGTACTCCTTTGCTTCAATCAATCTGCCCAAACAGGTCTAATGGACTACGCTTTTTAGCCGTATAGAAGTCAAAAACTAACAAACCGATAGTTTCCCCGGAAACTCACACCATGGAAGGTATCGTCGTTTTCCGCTGCATCTGGGATCGTTTTTGAGATATGGGTTTTCTGTTTTCTGATTGATTTACGTTAATTTCTGGTATTGCATTGTTTGTTTGTATTTGCCATTTGGGAATTTGATTATTTTGTATGCATGGGGAGCTTGTTCTTATGGTGATGAGGGTAATCTGGGTTCTTTAATTTTGGGTAATTGATTGCTGGGAAACTTTTAAAAGTGAAGGAAAATGGCATTTTGATCATGATGGTTTGTGTTTCCTACTGTATTTGAGGACAAATACTTAGCCTAATAATTTTTTCATATATTTACAATGGTTTATGTTTTCCACATTTGCCTTTCGTCACGATTTTTGTGCTTGGGGTTATTAATTTTCTAGTTACTTTCTGGATTTCCTTCGGTCTACCGGCACAGAAGCTCTGGTGACGGCATTAGGCACCACGTTAGGGGGATCTCAGGAAATTCTTGAATGTTTGTATAGATGATGCTAATACTTAACCTGGGAGGTTGGTTGTACTATATGAGTTCTTCTGTAAATGATACGGTCTCTGTTTAAGGTGTTTTCCAAATGTTCTAGTGCTTGAATAACAAACCTCATGTAATTGAATTTTCTATGATTGTATTGGAAAATCTGTTCTGAAACAAGAAAGTTTAATATGGATAAGTTAGGTAAATGCCGATTATTTTGGGGAGCTTCAATTGAGGGATACCTCCAATAAGATTATTTGAGGGACACCCTTGTGGGGCTTTGTGGTGTATTTTAATGATCTGAACCATCTAGTTTTTAGGTCTTTCATCAAGTATCGTGCTTTCAAAAAGTTACTCTAATCCGAAACCATTTAACCACTTGATAAAATGGTTTTCATTTTAGTAGTTTTCTTGAAATAATGTGCTTGTGTATTTTCTTCACTATAATTGGATGTCTTACACTGTTTGGATGAGGAAAATAAACTTGGAATTTGGATAAAAGTTAGAATTTATAAATTGACATGCACCAATTCCCTTGTTTGGATTAATAACATAGAAATTTAGAATTTCCGCGTGGAAAAAAAACTTGGAATTTGGGACCTCCAATTTCCAAGTTTAAATTCCATGTAAATAGGTGTCATTTCCCAATTTCTATGATTGGGAGTTTAAAATTAACAAATTCCGTTTTCAATTCCATTGTTCTTTTAAGTTAACCAAACAACAAAGTTCACAAATTCTAGAAAATAAAATCCCTTCATTTCAATTTCCGTCATTTTAAAATTCCTTAGTAGTCTTAAATTTCTTCATCCAACCATAGTGTGATTTTTTATTTGTCTAATTTTTTGCAAGCATAATCTTTGAATGATGGATAAAAAAGCAATTATGATGATTGAAATTAAAATCTTAAGCCGGCCTCACAGTGTATCACAAAAGATTTACTGAAGTTAGTAAAAGAATAAGAATAAAAAAGCTTAATCCGGTTTAAAAAAAGATTGTGAAACAGGATAATGTTAAGCATGCAACTATGACCTTCTTCCATGTACAAAATGTGTGGAAAATTTCTTGTGAAACAGGATGCTGTTAGGCATGCTACCATGACCTACGTACTTTTACGCAAGTGGCACATTTGACTCATTGGTCCAGGTTTTGGAAGGGACTTGCACAGTACATAAGCTTTTGAAGCAGGAAGTTGCATGGGAGATGTAGCTTTGCAATTATGACCTTCATTTTCCTTTATGAATGGTTACAGGGAATCCCCCTACTTTTCCAATTTGAGCACTGGGTGACTAGTTTTGGAAATGTATATTGGATAGGCTTAGTTTAACCTGTAATCATATAGCAGATTTCTGCAACCCAGTAAGGAATTGCATAAACTTCCCACCATTTTATATTTCTCTCAGAAGGTCTTTCTTAGATGTGGTGGTTGTCTTATTATTGTTGTCTTAAACGAGAAAGAAAGTTCATGGGAATAACCATAATCATAATAATGGTAATGAAGAAAGTTATTCTTGTGACTATCATTGCTAGAATAACTTTGTAAGAGTTCTCAGTTTCAAATTTGTAATCTTTGATATTGTTGAATCCAGAAGCGACCATTCTTAGTGTGTTTCTCACTCTCTCAGTTGTTTCTTGGAACCCCTTCTTTTGGGGGATATTGAATTGACAGAGTATTTGTGGAATTTTCTCATTTGGTGTCTTGCATTATTAGTTGCTATTGCATCTTGCTCGTGCTGAGAGGAGAATTTGGGCTATTCAGGATCTGTGGTATTCTGTCGTATGTCCTTTTGTCTTTCATTGCTAGATAATCCGAAGAACCGACCACTTTGGTCCTTGTAATTTCAGTTGGAAAGCCTTGGGTGCCTACCAAAATCTTAAATCACTTGCTTGGCTGGTGGTTCTTGGTGAATTAACACATGTAATATGCCAGAAGAGAAGACAGTACTCTTCATTAACTCCTTGGTGTGCACTAAGAAAACCTGTGGGAGAATCTTCTGACCATGTTGTTCTTTCCTTGTTCTGCCACATCACAAATCTAGAGTAGATTAATTCTGGCTTTTGGTTTGGAATGGGTGGTTTGTGGGAATTGCTACTATTGAATATATTTATTCATCATGGGGAGGGATTTCAAGAAGAGAAATGTCAGCCTGTGGCGATAGGCTGTTTTGGCTCTATTTGGGTGTTGTGGTGGGGACAGAATAGCAAAAGCCTTCATAATAGTAAGGTAGAGTTGGCTTCACTGGTGACATAATAGAATATCATGCCAGGAGATGTTCTTGGAGGACATTTCTCAAGGCTTTGGTGTTTTGTTTTCTGATTTGGTTGCAGGGAATGGAGAGATGATCCGTTTGTGGAGACAAAAAGATTGGAGATCTCTTATCTGTGCCCTTTGTCGTGCTTTTTTTGGTTTTCAGTAAAGTTCCTGTTTCCTATTAAATAGAGAAAAACTGGGTTGGGTTAACTAGGAGGAAAGCATGTTTAGTTTCCAATAAGTGGAGATGCCAATAAATCGAAAGGGTTTTTTCTAGAAGATCAGAAGTGCAGGATTTGAAATAGTGAAGGATTTTTGTGACTGAACTCAAGCAAACAGGGTTTGGTTCTTGTCGAGTTCTATCTTATTCCACGGGTTGTTGACATGCCCTGATATTAGCCATGTTTATCTTTACCACCACAATTTATAGTTGAACAAATGAAGCATTATATTCACACATAGAAGCTGGTTCGAAAACAATTATGCCCTGATGGATGTTTATTTATCTTAATCATTGATTTCATTTTGTGACTAATGCATCCTTGTTCACTTTTTGGTTGATATTTAGAATCAAATGAACTGCATTCTGAGGAGAATAAAAATTCCCAAGACAATAATAAGAAAAGAAAGCTCAAGACACCAGCCCAGCTTATGGCTTTGGAGAAATTTTATAATGGTGAGCTCCTCTTGGCCTATGTTTTGTCTTGCTCAGTGTTGAGCCATCAAATTTCTCAAAAGAATGTTCTTTTTTACTTTTTCCAGAGCATAAATATCCTACGGAGGAAATGAAATCACAACTTGCGGAGCAGTTAAGATTGTCAGAAAAGCAGATATCTGGATGGTTTTGCCACAGAAGGTTAAAAGACAAAAGATTGTCGAGAGATGATACACAAGGTAATGGACGGCAAGATCGTTCAAGTGGTGTTATTCAGGATCGAGCTAGTGGACTTGGGCAGGACTCTTGTGGCAGCACTAAACATGGAGAGCATAGGTTTATTGATCCAAGGGAAGTTGAAAGTCGAAGGCTTTCTGGGCATGATTTCGCAGCT
This sequence comes from Malus x robusta, assembly GCA_963082935.1. Taxonomy (NCBI): domain Eukaryota; kingdom Viridiplantae; phylum Streptophyta; class Magnoliopsida; order Rosales; family Rosaceae; genus Malus; species Malus x robusta. Next base: position 22,439,059 of record OY720330.1, read on the forward strand.
GCAGATATCACCCGCAATTATAGTAATCACTATACAGAAAGAGTTGGTGACATAGAAAATACATCTTCAGAAAGTAGCTCGTCTTTACAAGATAGGTTCTTGACTCAAAATGAGGATCCGTATGATGTGGAAACTTCTAGATACCTAACACATACCAAGGGCATGGAAAACATGGGATATAAACCCTCAGGGTTTTTGAAAGTGAAAGGTGAAGCAGAAAATGCTGCTATTACAGCTGTTAAGAGGCAACTCGGGAGGCAGTATCTGGAGGATGGTCCTCTATTAGGTGTAGAATTTGATTTGCTTCCTCCTGGTGCATTTGAATCACCGATTATGAATTCAGGCCATGGTACGTCATAATATACTCTGTTCTTAGGAACAAATTTCATATTCCATGAAATAGTCGTCTGAGAACAGAAAGATTGCTAATTGTTTTTCGGATCTTGTTACTTAGCTTGTATTGATGCTCTCATATTTCTCTTGTGCGAGTGATTAGTGTGAAGTTTTTATTTTTGTTGTATAATTTTAATCTGCTTTGTGCATAAGGTGTAAACATAAATATTGTTAATTTGAGTGAAAAAAAAAAAAACCGTTGAAACGAGATCTTTAAGGTGTGACATTTAATTTTATTATGCAAGTTGTTCTATATGGAAGGCTTACGTTTATCTGCAGGCACTGGGCCTTGTTCGGTGAAGTAGCATAGACATGGAAATTTGAACTTGATGGAGCCTTTAATTTAGTATATTGTTTTATAAAAAGCTCACGAAGATAAAATTTAGGCCTTTGAACTGTGAAACACAAATGCTTGTGTTTGCTTTCCTATTTTTTGCATTTATTTTTAAAGCATGGGTAGTTAGCATTTGGAACTGTTGCTTTCATGTGTTTCTAATGTTTGATTTGGCTTGATCTTGGTAGTTATGATGATTAGTGGATTGAAGAACTTCTATTTCTTTTAGACTAATAGCATACATTTTTTTGTGTGTATGCAAATGCGAAACTGTAGCTTTAACTGAAATCATTTTCATTTTGCCTCTACTTACTCTTTATATTTTTTTTTAATGTTGATGAAGACGGAATATTGTTGGGGAAATATGGTATTGTGGGCAATTATGTTAAGAAGGAATGCAGTGGGAAGTTAAAAAATAAATAAATAAATATTGTTCATGAAAACACCCAGCTGCTCACTTTTATAAAGTAAAAAAAAGAGGTAAAATAATAAAGTTGCTGGGTTGGCATTAGCAGTTGAGTCCTGTAGCTGTAATTCTTGAAATATTAGATGTACATGGTATTCTGAAGCGAAAAAATATTTAGTTGACACCTACTTGGGAGTTGTTTATTATGTTTCTTAAAAATGCTAAACATTGCTTCTCCTCTCTTCTATCTTGACGTTATACTCTAGCAGTGTGTGATTGGCTTCCATTCAGATTCTTCAGTCTTTCAGTATTCACCTGTACTGTTTGAATACTTATATATTAGGTTCTTGCAGACTAGTCTTATATGTCTGTTTTGTTCATTGCTATGCAGAACCATCCACTCTTGGTAATCCTGTCCTCCGTTCTCCTGATATATCTGGAGTGAAAGGGCAACTAAGTCCAAGCACTGTAAGTGGACCTGATGCATTTTCGTTACACTTTGACATATCTGGTGGGGGAGAGGGTGTGAACTTTGTGACGGGGCTAATTTATTGGTTTATTTTCATTATATACGAATCACAGCAAGGAAAACTTATCAAGTCAATTGCTATTGCATGAATGTATGGTTCAGATTCAGTCTGGCAACATAAATCTGGCAAGAAAACATTTATAGCTGGATCTCACCTCTTCATTATCTCCTGGATGTGAGAGGAGGTCGCCTGACTTATGTATTGGCAGTCAACCAGCCCCATTTTTATGAACCATTTGATCTCTTGCATCATTGTCTTGGCATATAAGCAAATTACAGTTCCATAAGTTGAAAAAGTTGGGATTAGCACAACTTTCTCCTAATTTGTGTCCTTGAAGCAAATAATTGGTTGTTAATACTTGGTTTCATGGAAGCAAAATAAAACTCTTCTATGATGTCTTCTCTCCCACCCCTGCCTAACTGAAATGCTTATAAACAATCTCTCTCTCTCTCTCTCTATTGTGATACTCTTTCCGCCTTTTAATGCTCTTGCAGAGATATGAAGTATACAACTCCAGGTTGAATTCCCAGGATTCATATTTACATCAGGAAAATCCTAGCATCATGCATGGGTTTGATCTTCAGGAGAAGAAATCAAGCAAGCAATTGAGACAAAAGTCGACTTTTCTCAACAATACCAATCCTTTCCCTGGAAAAAATTCTCCCTTGGATATTTACGATAAACCTTCTGGAGGGATTTCTGCGTATAATAGCAATAAGAAAGATAGAATGAGATCTAAGGGTTACTACGGTAGGAAAGTTACTAGTGAACATACAGAGCCTCGCTTAGATGAGTATGATAAATTTAGTAACCCCAAGACTGTCCAAAGGAATGATTACTTGAAGTCAAGGCCTTCAAGTTCTATAGTTAAGCATCCTGAGACTGCCTTTTGACTTATATGCTCTATTATTCAACGAATGTCATATCAAAAGTACTTGCCTTGTGACTTTTTTTAATTGCTTTTTGTTCCAGGAGGAGAAGTTTGATGGAGAATGTAAGGCCATGAAGGACTATCACAATCCGCTTAGAGCAAAAATGAATTCTACAGATGAATTGGTGGTGAGTTTGAACTTTAGTGGGACAATGTTAATAGGGCATGCATGGCATTGATACATAATTGCATACAATTATTTATTTATGTATGGTGGTTGGCATTAGGTTGACATCCTTTTTTTCTTACTGATCAAAGGTTACAAAACAAGCCAGAGTTAATCTCCCTCAACGAGACTATGCACCAAATTCATTTGCTCAAATTCCACCCCGTAAACATCAGATTAAAGGGTTAGTATAGCTTAGGGGCATCCTTTCAATTGTGCACGTGTGCTTTTTTTCCTCTTTGATTTCGATCATCAATTTTTGCCTCTTAAAAAAACATGACTAATATATATATATATACACACACACATGTATTAGGGCTTTTTTCTCTCTATTGACTGCTTTAGTTAAGTCTGCAAATGCCACATGTTCCCCAGTCAATTTAAATAATGTCTGCATGTTAAATGTTTGGCAGCGACCTTACATGTCAGAGCTAATATTGCAGATACGGTAGATGGCAAAATCTTTTCTAGGTTAGGCTGTTATTGTTTCCCGACTAGCATTAGAGTTCATACTGAATTGCTTCGCTTTATTGTTTCAGTTACTGGGCCATTTCCTTTTACCAGGGTGACATGCTATTATTTTGTAGTAAATTGTATATGCTCTAAATAAGGATCTTACTTTGAAGAGGGATTCTTCGTCTTGTTGATTTCTGTATAACCTAAACTCAGATTACGGATGGTTGGAATGGCATTAGAATGAAGCTGTCGCTAGATGGAATCTTGATTGTTCACTTAATCGTAGTTTTTACACAAATTTAGCTGCATTTAGTTGCATGAAATAGGAACAGTACCCAACTTTAATTCTGTCCTAGTACAAAATAAATTTTTGAGCAGCCTCTCCATAAATGGGGGTAAGGCTAGCCGACATTCACCTCTCCCAGACCCTGCGTAAAGCGGGAGCCTTGTGCACTGGGTACGACCTTTATTTCTTTTGAATATATCATTACGAGGATTAACTAAATGTTACTATGTCTGTGTTGCGATCATCAAGGATTAAACTTGTTGCAACATAAATATTTGACGGATGATCGTACATGTCTATTTCAGAATTGCCATGGAGATGCCATCTAGCTTCAGTGAGGATGAAACTGCAGAAACCAATTCTTCTGTGGATTGAGGTCCCCATAGTTGAAGGATGGAAGGCCGTAAACGATTCACAAGGCCCTAGGGATGTACAGTTGAAGAGAACATGTATTCTATTTAAGCACTTGTCGTCGGCGGGAATCGGTTTTGGCCTCAGTGATCATTTGTTAATATGTGTAGAAAGTGGTTTTGTGTACTGCTTTAATTGTTACCGGTTTGTTTCGTGGAAGAAAGCTGATCAAACTCACATTACTTCTTTTTTTGTTGGTTAAATGATGCCCTTGCTTTCAGCAACTATATTTGGCTTTGCTTTAATTGACGTGAACAGAGGGATTGTCACTTGTTAATTGTTTCCAGTTCACGCAACTTTTTGGGTAAAATTCCAAATTGGTTCCAACCTGTTATAACCAGTGTTCTAAAAGGTGGCCTAGGCGGTGGAGAACCGATGCAATTTAGGCCGAAACGTGGAGAAAAATCGGGTACAGGCTAAAGGCCCTAGCCCGCCTAGGCACGCTAGGAGGAGGTTAGGCAGTTCCATTGTTTTTAATTTTTTTTAATTAGGTTAAAAGGTTTTATTTAATAACCTACTTAATTAGTGAATTTTCAAATTTGGTTTTTAGTTTTTCTTACTTTTGTTGCATTTGTATGTGATGATTGCAATATGGCTTAAGTTTTAAGTTTTGACTTTCTTAAATTCTCAATAAAAGTATAGTTTTTATTCTTTTAGTGTAAGTAGCCACTTATTTATATGTTATATGATAAATTTAATTAAATCCGACTAGTCCGTTTAGGTCCCCATCCTAGGTCCCATCGTTAAGCCTCAGTCCGCTGCCCAACTAGCGGCTAGCATCTTTTAAAACCTTGGTTATAACATTCTAAATAATTGCCTAAAAATTAGACATTTAGTAGGCCAATAGCGTTAACATTGGTAATAAATACCCTAAATTGGAATGAGTTTTCACTCTCCTGTCATTTTTGAAGCTCTAATACATGTGTGTATTTTTTAAAACCCTAAATAGTTATTTGGAATGTTTTGAACTTTTGAGATCCATTTGAAATATACCTAGAAGTTAAGAGTAGTTATTCGTATTGTAGCAGTAGTAGTGGAGCCCTAAAGCCCATCTTTTGACGTGTAAGATATAAGCTAGGCCCAAGCCCCAACCTTTTCAATGTGTACAATCCAATTTACCAAGTTATATTTGCATATGCTTAAACTGGTGAACGTGGGACAAAAGGAATTGTGTATTTTTTATTCAAACCTCCAACACAACGTATTAAAATGGTGAAAGAAAGTAGCTTTTTAGTATTAGTGATATTTTTTTTTATTTGTAGGGAGGTGTTTTATGTTTGAATTTCGTGGATGGTGAGTTTGATACTAATTTATTCCTTCACTTGTTAGTGTAATTATATTGTTGCATCAAGAAAATAGTATAAAAATGCAAGTGGTCATTTACCATAGTGGTGGAAAGGTATTGAGCACTTATATAACAGTGTGAGTTCAAACCCCGTCGTTAGCTAATTTAATATCTAATCTAACAAAATCTATCTTCTGACAAAAAAAAAAAAAAAAGTATAAAAACAAAGTGGTGGATTTCGTTGGGTGGTTAGGATGGGAGATATATTATGCGATTCTAGTCATATGCTTCTTATTTGGGGCAGAGGCAGATGAACAATCAACGTAGTTGTAAAGGGGATGCTTTGCGTATAGCTGTGACATTGTGAGAACGTGGGATGTCTCTTCCTTAAGACTTATTTGTCATGCATTCCCCTGCTTTAGATTTGGCTGATGGCTCCTTCCAATTAACCTAATATTGTAGGTTACGTAACTTCCATGATGAAGGCATAAAATCTAACAACTTTTTATTTGTTTTTTGTAAATTTCACTATTCCAATGTTACAAAAGTTTCTAATGTAGTAGTGGAAAGTGACAAATTAATGAGAAAAATATTAATACATGAGAGGCGGAAGAGGAGTTTTTTTGTTTGAATGACAAAACAAGAGCATTTTTCCTCATATTAAATTTGATATAGAATAAAAGTAGTATGAAGATATGCTTGATATTAGACACATATTTTCTTCACATAACACATGTATATATAATTGCAATATACAGCTTAACCAACGAATTACTTAATTGGGGTATTGCCCCCAGTGGGCATTCATTGGCTCCGTCCATGTCCATTGACATGATTTACAACCTCCCTACCCTTTTATCATCTTCAGTCGCCTTCTGCTGTGTTGGGGTATTGGAAGAAACAGTAAGTGGCGTACGTAGTTTACCAACAGTAAATAAGTTGCAATTAAGACTAGGAAGAAGAAAAACACAAATTAAAGCTAGAGTCGGAGTAAAGGAGATAATGCCTCCACCCGCCACAGTGAAGGCACGCCATTGGCACTGGTGGTAATCTGAGGAGTACGAACCTAATCAGTCAAGTCATATAATTCGTGGTGGTCAATTCTCCACGTCTTAGTCCAAGAAAGAGGCATGGTAAAATTAACAACGATAACATAACAACGATATAACATCATAATACGCAGCGGGATTAAATAGATCACTGTACCAACATAGTATATTTCTGAGTGTAATGCTCAGATGTCAAGTTAAAATGAAAATGGAGAGTTTCTGAGATGTTATTTTTCTTCAATGTACAAGAATATATAGGAATTTACAAGAGTGCTTTACCAAGTAATTAGAGATCCAATAAGACGCCTAATTACAGCAGTAAGACTAAAAATGAAACAAAAGGCATTGCCCTAATTAAAAATATTAATAAAGATCTCCACTGGCTCCATTGCCCAATGCTTAACTTCTTCCTCCTTAAAATGGTAGGATTAGGGTAAGTGGTGGATTGCCCTAATGGTTATAAGATCTTCTTCTTTAACGTATTATGTCCTAAGTTTGAAACTTCTCCCTCCTCTTTAGTGTAAATTAGTGTATAATATCGCTTGTACTGAAAATTAACAAGATTAGAAATGATGAATTTCCTTCACAACTAATCCTCTTCTAATCCTTCCAAATGAAAAACATTCACTTCCCCTTTCAATATGCCTTGAAATATGACAGCTTTATTCTAATTCAACCACGTGTACCAAATGTGCTTTCAAGGGTTTAGCTTTGGAGCTTCCAGGGTGTATTAAGCATATTAACGTATTTACAATGTATCACTGCAATCCGTGTTCGCGTGTTGCCCTTTCATATTGGTGTCAACTACTAGATAACCATATCTGGCTTTTCGAGGATAGATTTTTTTAGTGTGACCGTAACATGGGATGATACACTACCTATCATCATACAAACGGTGGGATATGTGTGTTAAAAAATTAAAAAATAAAATTTCTCACTACTTATATAAAAACACGTTATACCATTCGTAGTCCAGTCACAATGAAAAATTCTTTCCTACGAACTATTGTTTATATAACTATATTAATTAAGGACTCATTTTGAACTGCTTTAAAAAAGCGTTTATGCTTAGAAGCATTTCTATTATAAACCCTTCTAAAGCACATTGGAATTATTAACAAAAATACTTGCATTCTAGAAAAAGCACTTGAAGCACTTTCTAAAAGAAACACACAATAAGTGATTTTTTGAAAAAAAAAAAAAAAAGCACTTCAAATGCTTTTTTGAACCTAGAAGAACTTGTGCCAAATATGATTACAAGTGTTTTTGGCGATTCGAAAACAGTTCAGTTATTTGAGTAAACATGACAAACACTGTAGACAACATGAACTTTGTAAACTAAATATATATCCTGTGCTACATCGTCTGTAACTTCATGCAAATGCTAGCTGGCCTCAGTTATCCGATCCATTGCTATTTTTCACATTTCTCCATTTGGCAGAATCATTAACCTGAACTCTACAATCTATATAATTGCACAAACAAAGCTCGTTCTTTTTTTTCTTGGACCACTTATAGCTTTAGCCTCACAGATCGTCAAAAAGTTGACAGGCATGACGAACTACATGCTTTAGAACACCGACAGAACGAGGGATGCCTCACCCACGTTGGTAAAACATTGACTTGTGCTAACCTAGCAATTCTTTTTTGTTGGGCAATAGTACTTAGTTAGGGTTTATGTGGTAAGGAATGTTAGATCATGGATAGATAAGAACACCGTCGATCCCACTGAGACTAGAAAAGGTTTGGAGTTTGGACCACTGCCAGGAAGAAAGTATAACCCGCTTTTTGTAAAAAGTGAACCTTTGAAGAAAGTTAAAGTTGAGTTTCACTCTAAATCAATTGACAATATGAAGAGTAGCATAACTATTTATAATCACATCCAAGGTCCTTCTCATCAATAAGGGATTTATTATCAACATGCCCCCCTCAAGCATGACGAATTTTCAAGCCTAACTCGTGGACAACACAATAGAGTGATGTGGAGCACGTGTGACCGTTGAACTTCATACGTGAGACAACCTGCTCTAATACCTTAAAGAAAATTGAGGTTTCACCATAAAATCAATTGACAATATAAAGAGTAGTCCAAATACTTATAAGCACACGTAAGATCCATCTTCTTATCAATATGAAATTCATTATCAACAACTTTCCCGTGTTGTTGGTGTCAACCAATGGAAAAGCCAACTGCTCTTGTCAAGAGCATCATGCATGAACGTTTATTAAGGACACATGGTTATAATTTACCCATAAACAAGTAATAGCGTCTAGCAAACTTCATTTTTTTTGGCTATTTTAAAGTCCCTAATTAATCATGTATCCCTATTGCTAAATATGTATCTGACATGCATGCCATTTTGAAAAACTATTAATATCTCTCATCATCATATAGAATTCACTTAACGAGGCGTCCAACTTGATTGTTAGACAACATAGCGGCATGAGACTGTACTTTGAACAAAATATTTTATTTATTTATAATATTGTAAAGTAGGTATAAGTCTCTATTTTTCTTGCACATTTTTTTTTTCCTTTTACGCACATATGCTTAGTACGCTCGTTAGTTTCATTATAAATGGATTTGAATTGATATTAGGCGGAAACATCATTTAATTAGAAATTAAAGTATGCTAGATTGATTAGTTAAGGTCACCAATGAACTAAGTTCAAATTTATTAGTAAATGAAACACAAATCAATCAACCAAACTTAGGTTACTGTAAGTTGTCCTAGTCAACATTAGTCCAGTTCAATACACATATTAACAACTAAAACATGCAATGAGGAGTAGACACAGGAACTAGTCAACAAGTACAGATTTGTCAGAACAAAAAACCCAAATTCACAAAACAAACTTAGTAGACTAGTACATTAGCCTAGTCAACAACAACATAGTTATATCTCACAATGCAGCAGTATATAGTTAAACAACTTCTCACAACAGTCCGTCAACTAAGTAGCTCATACAACATACCATAAACATATCTAGATATGTAAGCAAGTTTAAGCATGAAGGAACACAAGAATATTTGACCCGAAAAAAAAAACCCACCTTTGGGTTAAAAAACTGAGGGCTCCACGAAGTTCAATCTACTAGTGCAAATAAGGTTCATACAAAGTACTACATCAAGCTTATTTCCTAGATCTAATCTAAGGAACAACTTTACCTTTATGTAACCTTACTTTGCACGAGATTGAGACCTCTTCGGTCTTCACGAAGAGGCAACTCCAACCTTGAACTCTTCTCCTTGTGGCACCAAGAGCAATATGTCCAATGCAAAATGATATGATAATGATGATAATATGGAATCTGGATTCAAAAGACCAGTCAGTTCTCCAATCAAATAGTTGAAGGAAGAAACCAACATGAACCGGAAAACTGGGTCTAAATGAAGATTTGAAACTTAAGCTCCTAGGGAATCTAAGTTAGAGTGGAAAAAATAGACACTCTTTTTCAAAATAATCTATCTCAACCTCAGAGGAAATGAAATCTTCCAACCATATTGATCAAAACCTTTGATTGCTGCAAAACAAGTACAAAAAGACACTTGTCAAATGAAATAAATTGTTCGTAATATTTTATTTTTTTATTTGTTTTAATATTTTAGCATATTTTTTTCAAACTAAATTCTTCGTAATATTGTCACTCATCAGTACGGTCTGGTGATATTTCTCTCCACTTTGAAGTGAGAGGTCTTAGGTTCAAATCTCGTGGATAGCGAATTTGATACCAAATTAGGCTGCCCATTGTGTGGTTTTGCTGAACTCCTCCTCCCCTTAATATAAAATATCGATGTACTAAAAAAAAATCTTCCTAATATTCTTTTACTTCCACATCAACAAAAAAGTGGGATCCGCAATTGCCACATAATTAACCTATATATGCAAAATATAATATACCCTTGTATTTATTAAGTGTTATCTTATTTCACATTTCGATTTTTTATTTTCTCTTTTTTGATGCATGGCACAACATGCAAAGGCAGAGTTATGAAGGGACCATGATAGTCTCAACCCCATCCTGACATTTTTTCTTGCGTAAAAATTTAGTGTTATGTTAATGATTTTCAAGGTTTTTAGTAGGCTTATGACCAAAATCAAACATTTTTAGTTTAATTTCTTTCATTGAGTTTGATTTGAGGTTGGTGGCTCCTACGGAGTCCAAACAATCCAGTGCTTGTGAGCTTTGAGGAGGAGGGAGAAAGGAAGAAAGTCATAGAGACTTGGGGTTTAGGTTTAAGGAAGACGATAATGATGGGGGACGATACCATAGCAGACCAAACGACGGTGTCCAATTGCTCATCACATGACATAGTAATTTTTGTAAGATTATGAGAGCGTTTCAGATTGAGCCTTACGGGTCCCTTCTAAGCTAAAATTCTAGTTACACCACTACTCACTAGCAGCATGGTGAGAAAATAAATTGAAATAAAATGAATATGGTAGGATAGATAGGGGGTCCACTATCTCCTAGTGCGAGAAGAGACCTGAAAGTCCTAAAAACTTCACTTCTAGTACCAGCCTACGACGTAAACAACTTGAAGAACTAAGCAACAAACTCTTAAACAAGAGCAAAACACTTAAAATGATATAGAACACAAATTTCAATACGATAATTCAAACAACTTCTACTCCTTCTCTGCCTTACAAATACAAGATTTATCGGCTTACAACTTACAATGAGAATTACAAAAAGACAAATAAAATAAATCTTACAATAAAACTCCTAGAAAACTAAAAGACTTCAATTAATACTAGAAATCTCGTAAGCCACAAATTTAAAGCAAGATACATGCATTATAGCTCTAAAAATTCATGCATTTTATTATCACTTTTATCAAATGATATTTTCTTTCAATTATGGATATCAATAGGGCTTATTATACAAAAATGGTCCCTGAGATTTGCATGATCAATATAAATGGTCCCTGAGATTGTCCACCATCCATGATTTTGGTCATTCCGTTCAAAACTCTTTGGGCAATTTTCAAAACTTCGTAACTTAATCATTTCTTAACCAAATTCGACCCATAATATATCACAATGAAGATAAGAAGGTGTAGAATAAGATTATATCTATTTGGAAGCTCAATGGTTGTCAGAGATGGCCGAAAAATAGCCTGAAAGGTGACTGTTCCGCATGAAAACTTAAAAACTCGCCGGAAACTGGGTAAACTTTAAACGTTCATAACTTCTTCAATACTTAACGAAATTGAGTGATTCAAGAACTAAAATCATACTTCTCAACGAGACGAAGCGAATGGTATCTTTTTCGAAGGCTAACTCACTGTGGTTTTGTCGGACAACGGCTCAAAAGTGGCTAAACATTTTCTAGTTAGCCACTTTGAGCAGTTTTCCGGCCAAACCACGACAAGTTAGCAGTTAAAAAAGATACCATTCTCTTCGTCTCGTTGAGAAGTATGATTTTCGTTTTTGAATCACTCGATTTCGTTGAGTATTGAAGAAGTTATGAACGTTTAAAATTTACTCAGTTTCCGGCTAGTTTTCTAGTTTTTCCGCGGACCAGTCACCTTTCAGGCTATTTTCCGGCCATCTCCGGCAATCTTTGGGCTTCCAAATAGATATAATCTTGTTCAAAACTTTCTTATCTTCATTTTGATATATTATGGGTCGAATTTGGTTAAGAATTGATTGAGTTACGAAGTTTTGAAAATTGACCAAAAAGTTTTTAACAGAATGACAAAAATCATGAATGGTGGACAATCTCATGACTATTTCTATTGATTTTAAATCTCAGGCACAATTTTTATTGATCATTCAAATGTCAGGAACTATTTTGTATAATAACTCTATTAATAGATAATATAGATTTGTTGTGTTGAGATTGAAAATATACGAGAAATGAACATCTTTTTCTTTATTTTCTATGTTTTTTTAAAAAATTTCACCAATAACAAAACAAAGATAAAAAATAAAAATGTGCATCATTTTCATCAATAACAATAAATTAGAAGTCTACTGATATTTTTTACCACTTACAAATAGAAATTTAGTAATTTGAAGCAACAAATTAGAGAGAAGAAAAGGACAAAAAGACCAAAAATCTAGTGCCAAATGATAAAATATTATTTTTTTCCCAAGCGTCAAATGACTCAAATTAGGAAATTAACTCGGGTATCTTCTTTTCCCCTGACCTTTTCTCTTCAACCATTCTACTTCGAGGTCTCGCCATCATTTTATCATATAATTTCTTACACTTTTTCTGCAGAAAAAAAAAATAAAATAATTCCACCTCTCTCTCCTCTCTCTCTCTCTGGATTAAAGCTGTTTTCTCTCCTCCTCTGCAACTCACAACCAAAAATCAGATCATCCTCTCCTTTTCCCTCACTTTCTCCTCCTCTAGATTCTCTGTCTCTCCCTCTCCCTCACAATCTCCGGAGTCAGCGACTCGGTGACTCGTCGACTCGCCGCTTCCTCAATTCTCGGAATCACTGAACTCTCGCTCCATTTCTCTCTCGGCTTCGTTCGGCGCCGGACGACGAAGCTTCTGGACTTCACCCAAAGACGTGAAGACTCCAAGACTCTGAGTGTGTTGGCTTCTGTACGGACTGACGGAGCTGGATTGGAGTTGGACTAAAGGTGGCGACGATGGTGGATTTGAGTGTCGGTGGAGATTGGCGCCTGTTTGGGGACGAGGATATGGGGTTCCACTTGGCGGCTGAGTTCAGAGTCTGTGAATGGCGGTGTTTGGGTACGAGAGTGATTGAGTCCCGAATTGGGGTTTAGAACCTTGACTTGTTTAGAGTTTCTGAGGAGGAGAAGAAATGTCGCGGACCGATAGGATGGGTTCGGATCTTAGCAGGACCGGCCCCGTTGAAAGAGACATCGAGCAGGTATTGTTCTACGAATTGGTTTCGATTATTTTTTGGGTTTAATTTTATTTTCTGCTGTTTAATGGTGTTGCTGTAAATGTTGAATGCTTTGTAATTTGCTTAAACTAATAAGGAGGTGTTATTTGATCCAAAATTGAGTGGTTTATCTTGTTGTATGAGACGCTATATTGGTGGTGGTGGTGATGATGGCGATAATGATGTTGCGAGTTTTGTTCAATGTGATCAAGTAGCAATGAGTTGCTTATTGGATGAAAGGATTAGTTGAATGAGATTGTAACTCGTGGGATGTGCAGCGATTGCAGCTTGTGGATTTTATAGGACTACATTTAGATGAAGTCGTGGAGTTTAGTTTTTGCTAACATTGATATTTGTGGGTGTTGCTCAAATGGAGTGAAAGACAATTGACTACTGGGTTTATGGGTTTCCTATTTATACACGTGATTCTGAGTTAGCTAGTTTTGCTTTGTATATTTTGTTCTGGTCACATTATTGAAATTCACTATTTTTTTTCCACTGCTTTCTACGATATGGGTTTGGGGGTTGGGTAGTTGAAGGGAAGTATCTTGGTTGCTCTAAGTTTAGGGATGACAGCTGTTTGGGGTTCATGTATGTGTTTAGCAATCGAGTTGCAGTTACCTTGCAAACAAGCAAAAAATAAAGGATCAATTTAACTGATTGTTGTTTTATGACATACAATGTATTGATTGTTCTTCAAAAAATTGATTGTTGTTTTATCACATACAATGTATTTAATCTACACAAACCAAGGAACCAAAACTGGATCAGGAGCAGTATTTGTTCCTAGCAAGTAGCAAATGATGATGGTTGATGCACATAATTTGGAAAACATGAAATATGAATGATTTTAAGTGGTTGCAGTGTAATTATATTCATTCAAAAGGGAGGGTTAGAGACCATAGGATTCCAAAGCAAAGAAGCATGTCAATTTGGGATTGATTTTAATGTAGTAGAGGTGGAGGATGTTGGCAATATAATCTCGAATTTTCTTTGATAAAAATTAAAAAGTAAAAATATTAGATAATCTGGGGCAATAATTGAATAATGATGGAACTGAATGCTTTTGTAACATTTGGAGATAGGAACTTTCTTTCTTATTCCCACCTTGCTGGTAGGTTTCACTTCCTTCTATCAACACTTCAAACTGGTGCTTAGGAATTTTGCATTCATAACCTGTGGAGCACCTCTTCCCGGGATTAATAAAAGTGTAGATTGAATTGTTATGAGTGGTTATGTCATCTTTCACTTAATTCAGTTTGATTTTTCATTGGTTGAATTAAGTGCGCTGATCCTTCAAAGGAATTGTATACCAAATGATAGCAAAACTCAGTATGAATTATTAAAAGGAATTGTGTACTAGAACTCAGTTTGAATGCTCGCTCCTATGTATTTATGCACTTCTATCTTAAAATGTCTGTCCTTTTCATATTTTTATTATTTAGGTGTTTAATGAATAAATAATTTACTTATCCTTTCGTGTACTTCTCTAGTATTCTTTTCTTAGTATTTTCTTCTCATACACAAAAGTGCTGAATATGCTTATGGTAGACTGTTGACTGTTTCTTACGACAGGCTATTACTGCTCTAAAAAAAGGGGCATACTTGCTCAAGTATGGAAGAAGGGGGAAGCCAAAGTTTTGTCCATTTCGTCTTTCCAATGTAAGTTTGATCCTGAATTTTCTTTCTGATTTACTATTGTAATTTTGTGTTTGTGTCTGCCTTTCTTCATATCCATATTGTTCTTTTTTTTTTCCTTGCAAGAGTACCATATGCATCCTTTACTTCCATCCATTCTCAACCCATCCTTAAACATAGAAAGATTTAACTACATGATCATATTCAGCACCTACATCAGGCAGAATAAAATCCTATTAAACTAATTAAGTACACCTACCCAGATCCTCTTCAACAGTTTCATCTGATTCCTTTCTCATCAACAATCTTTTATGATATTTATTCATGAGGCATGTAATTGTGGCTACAAGCTTTTGTACTTTTCAATACAGTAGTTTCATGACACTGTCATACATTATTTTTCCTGTTAATAGATATAATTCATCATTGCTTTCTACTTTCAGGATGAATCCGTTCTAATATGGTTCTCTGGGAAGGAGGAAAAGCACCTTAAGCTAAGCCATGTGTCTAGAATTATTTCTGGGCAACGCACTGTAAGTGTCTAACTGTGAAGATGCATAACCTGTATATATCCACTCACATGATTTTGACTATATTTATATTACTATTTTTTTTTTTTTACAATGTGGTTGCATGACTACGTCATTTTGATGATTTTTTTATTGAAAAATGATGCTGGAAAAAAATTGGTTTGCGTTTAATATACGATTAAGATGTAACTTTAACTTTTAAACCAGAAACCACTGATTGTGGACAAGCTAGATATTTTGACCGTATTTAGCCATGGGTTACCTGTTTGTATTTTATTTTCTCTTTTCCATCTTTAAATATATACCACTGTGTGTGTAGTACTGGTATATGTCATGTGCCATTCTGGATCATAAGAAGCCTTGGATTTCTCTATTCTTGTGCCATTTCTCCTCCTTCCTCCTTGAATTTACTAATTTTAAGGATGATTTTTTTTAGTATTTTGATTTGTATGATAATTGTGATACTGGCGATTTCTCATTATAACTGTCATACCTCAGTGGGTGTGCATTTGTGCTTGCGTATTGTCTGCTTTTTAATTTAATCAGGAGCTCCATATCTTTATGTATCTGCAGCAACATGATGCTAATGTATGAGTAAAAAATTAAAAGATAAAACTTTTCTGTTTTGTACTGATAAAACATGGCCCCTATTTCTTCCAGCCAATCTTTCAAAGGTATCCACGGCCTGAGAAGGAGTACCAGTCATTTTCCTTAATATATAGTGACAGATCACTAGATTTGGTAAGCTTCAATCTACTCTCTTTGATTGCTATCTTGTCCTTCGTTCTACCCTATGGTCATAGTAGAATGGTTTTACTATTGTTTTAAAGTGTATATATTCAGTGATATGATTCTTCTGTACTAGATTTGCAAAGATAAAGATGAAGCTGAGGTTTGGTTTAGTGGCTTAAAAGCATTGATATCCCGAAGCCATCATCGAAAATGGAGAACAGAGTCAAGGAGTGATGGAATTCCATCTGAAGCAAATAGCCCTAGAACATACACGCGGAGAAGCTCTCCTCTACATTCTACATTTGGTAGTAACGATAGCTTACAGAAGGTATGGCTTCTTTTTCCTTTGTATGCTCTTCCTCACTTGCATTCAAAATGCAAATTATATTCTTTTATTTCGTTCAATTCAGGATAGTGCAGATCACCTTCGCCTTCATAGTCCATATGAAAGTCCTAAAAATGGTCTGGATAAGGCACTTTCAGATGTGATACCGTATACTGTTCCTCCTCCCAAGAGTTTCTTCCCTTCAGATTCGGCTAGTGCTTCAGTACATTCTGTGTCATCTGGTGGCTCAGACGGTGTACCTGGGCAGATGAAGGCAATGGCAATGGATGCTTTTAGAGTTAGTCTATCCAGTGCTGTTAGCTCATCAAGCCAAGGTTCTGGTCATGATGATGGTGATGCCTTGGGAGATGTTTTCATGTGGGGAGAAGGCATAGGAGATGGTGTTGTGGGTGGTGGTTCTCACAGAGTTGGAAGCTGTTTTGGTGCAAAAATGGATTCTTTGTTGCCCAAAGCCTTAGAATCTAAAGTCGTACTTGACGTCCAAAACATTGCCTGTGGTGGTCGTCATGCTGCTTTAGTAACTAAGCAAGGGGAGATTTTTTCTTGGGGAGAGGAGTCAGGGGGCAGGCTTGGGCATGGTGTAGATGTTGATGTTTTGCAACCAAAGCTCATTGATGCACTTGGTAATATCAACATTGAGCTTGTTGCTTGTGGTGAGTACCATACTTGTGCTGTTACCCTTTCTGGTGATCTGTACACATGGGGTGATGGAACGTACAATTTTGGTCTACTTGGACATGGAAATGAAGTGAGCCATTGGGTCCCCAAAAGAGTAAATGGACCCTTGGAGGCTATACATGTCTCATCCATATCTTGTGGACCCTGGCACACAGCAGTTGTAACATCCGCTGGGCAGTTGTTTACTTTTGGTGATGGCACATTTGGTGTTCTGGGCCATGGTGATCGGAAAAGTGTTTCAATTCCCAGGGAAGTAGAATCCCTGAAGGGCCTTCGCACTGTACAAGCAGCTTGTGGCGTTTGGCATACTGCTGCAGTTGTAGAAGTCATGGTTGGGAATTCAAGTGCCAGCAACTGTTCATTGGGAAAGCTGTTCACTTGGGGAGATGGTGATAACGGTAGGCTTGGGCATGGTGACAAGGAAGCAAAACTTGTGCCTACCTGTGTTGCCGCTCTTGTTGAACCCAATTTTTGTCGAGTTGCTTGTGGACATAGTATGACAGTTGCTCTTACAACATCTGGTCATGTCTACACAATGGGAAGTCCTGTTTATGGCCAGTTAGGAAATCCTCAAGCTGATGGAAAGCTCCCCACTCGAGTTGAGGGAAAGCTCTCCAAAAGTTATGTGGAAGAGATTGCTTGTGGTACCTATCATGTTGCAGTTTTAACTTCAAGACCTGAAGTGTATACTTGGGGAAAAGGAGCAAATGGTCGTTTAGGTCATGGGAATATAGATGACCGGAACTCCCCAACATTAGTTGAAGCTCTGAAAGATAAGCAAGTCCAGAGTATTGCTTGCGGTGCTAATTTTACTGCAGTTATTTGCCTTCATAAATGGGTTTCAGGAGTTGATCAGTCAATGTGTTCGGGTTGCCGGCTTCCTTTTAATTTTAAAAGAAAACGCCATAATTGTTATAATTGTGGGCTTGTTTTTTGTCATTCTTGCAGCAGTAAGAAATCACTCAAGGTTTCCATGGCCCCAAATCCCAGCAAACCTTATCGTGTCTGTGATAATTGTTTTAATAAACTGAGAAAAGCTGCTGAAACTGGCACTTCATCCCAGACCTCTGTAAGCAGAAGAGGAAGTATCAATCAGGGGTCAAATGAGCTTATTGATAAAGATGATAAGTTGGACTCCAGATCTCGGGTGCAACTTGCCAGGTTTTCTTCAATGGAATCTCTGAAGCATGTGGAAACCCGTTCATCAAAGAAAAATAAGAAACTAGAATTTAACAGCAGTCGAGTGTCACCTGTTCCAAATGGAGGCTCACAGTGGGGAGCTCTTAATATTTCTAAAACTTTTAATCCAGTGTTTGGGTCATCCAAGAAGTTTTTCTCAGCTTCTGTTCCTGGATCAAGAATCATTTCTCGAGCTACATCCCCAATTTCAAGGCGCCCCAGCCCACCACGTTCTACAACACCAACTCCAACTCTGGGAGGACTCACATCGCCAAAGATTGTTGTAGATGATGCTAAAAGGACAAATGAAAGCCTTAGCCAGGAGGTTATCAAACTAAGATCACAGGTATCCACTACATATATTTTTATTTTTCAACTAGTATAGGTGCACGGCTCTCTCGCAAGTCAGCTGCTAGTGGAAAATTTACTTGATATCTTTTTGGGAGCAGCCTCTCCATAAATGGAGGTAAGGCTAGCCGACATTCACCTCTCCTAGACCCTGCGTAAAGCGGGAGAAAAAGAAAAAGAACCAATTTTATTTCATGAAATTAAGTATGGGAGAACTAATAAAAAGTCCCTTACCGAACCCTTTGTTTATTTTTTTTATTTTTTTTATTTTTTAATTCAAAGCCCTCTTAAAGTGTGACTCCTTATTTGTTTTTCAACTAGTATAGGCGCACGGCTCTCTTGCAAGTCAGTTACTAGTGGAAAATTGACTTTACTTGATATCTCTTTCTCCATTCACCAATTTTAATTTCATGAAATTAAGTATGGAGAACTAATACAAAGTCCCTTACCAAACCCTTTTTTTTTTTTTTAATTCAAAGCCCTCTTAAAGTGTGACTCCTTATTTGTGTAGTGACGGAAATTAAACCCCTACAACATATTTTAATTGTGGAGTTTTGAAGAGTATCCTGATTCGTGATAATTTAACTATTGGTGAGAATTTATAAGAAATCACAAGTATGATTCTTTTTTTAATTTAGGATAGGAATTATACACAATGGAATGGTAGAAATCAAGATCCCTCTCCCCTCCAACAAAAGAAATTATCTTTCAACACGAACATTAAATATTCCTTTTGGTCAAATTATTGCCAAATTAAAATTCAATTACCGAGTATTTCAAATGAATGGAGGAAACAAGCGATAATTTTTTGGGCAGAATTGATCAACAGAGTTGAAGATGAATATTCTCAAAGGAAAGAAATGTAGCAAAGAGTGATAAAGAGAGAGCAAAAGAAAGAAATCAACTGGTGAAAAAGAACTGTTTTCAGGGATAATTAAAAAGAAACGTACCAAGAGAGAAAATAACATGATTGTTTCAATTTATTATTCTATTTCTACTTTCAGAAATATGACTTTTAATAGATAATTGATTTTATGAATCTTCTTTGTCCGAAGGAGTGTTGTTGGCTGTCCATTCCCTTCAAATTTACTTTCCAATACCCAACTATTCATATTAGACTTGTTCAGTTTTCTCTTTGAGCGTTTTGTCTGACTAGTATTATCTTTCAGGTTGAAAGTCTTACTCGAAAAGCCCAACTACAAGAAGTTGAGCTGGAAAGAACAACTAAACAGCTGAAGGAAGCAATAGCAATTGCAGATGCGGAGACTGCAAAACGCAAAGTAGCAAAGGAAGTGATCCAGTCACTTACTGCCCAAGTAAGAATACGATGGATGTTTATGTGCTTTGGTATAATACTTCATTGTTATTTTCTAACCATTGTCTCAAATGTAATTTGTTAGTTGGGGATTATATTGTTCTTTATGTTGTAAGGTTTGCTATCTTTTGAAAATGTAACTAAATGTACTTAAGAGTTCTTTTTCACCAGAAACAGTGAAGAAATGGCTTCTCAGATTGATTCTGGTTGTCATTTGACATGTGGCGACTGCTTGCTTAGTATGTTTGTACAGATTCTTTTCCTATCCCACAACAAATGTGTATGACATGTTGAACCACATCGAATTGTCAACGATAATTATCTACAGTGCCATGTGCTAAAATAATTTTCCTGAGTCAGTTCTGGTGATCTATTTAAGCGGCCGGAGACAAATAAATACTGTATGGTCACTTGTGCTCTTGTAGGCCAAGTCTTGCTGATGGTTAATTTTGTGTTTTGTATATGTTGACCAGTTGAAGGACATGGCTGAACGGCTGCCTGTTGGAGCAGTGCGGAATATCAAATCACCCTCTCTAGCTTCTTCCTGGGGTTCTGATCCTTCCAATGAAGTTTCTATTCCTCCGATTGACCGATTGAACGGTCAAGTAACATTCCAAGAACCAGACTCCAATGGATCAAACAGCCAATTGCTTTCCAATGGGTCCAACACCACCAGTAACCGCAGTTCAAGTCACAACAAACAAGGACATCTAGATGTAGCAACCAGAAATGGGAACAAAATTAAAGAAAACGAATCTCATCATGAAACCGAATGGGTTGAGCAAGATGAGCCTGGTGTATACATCACACTTACTTCCCTACCAGGAGGTGCCAAGGATATCAAGCGAGTTCGTTTCAGGTATACTGTACTTGCCTACATAACGGTATGTGCCTATGTGAGGGTGTGTTTTTCCCTTTCCGATAAAAGTGTGTATATGTATATATATAGTATAATGTTCTCTTTCCAAACTCTAGACTGTTTTCAGGCAAGAATCTACCTAATAAGTGGGTTGGATTCATAAATTGCTTATGTTGGTACGGTATCTGTGAGAGAATAATATATATATATATAGAGAGAGAGAGAGAGAGAGAGAGAGTGAGAATTTTATATGCACTATAGAAGTTTAACGTATCATTAGTATACTCTAGAAGTTTAACATATCATTAGTATACTCATACTGTATTCCCAATTTATACCATTGTTGAATGCAGTCGGAAGCGATTTAGTGAGAAACAAGCAGAACAGTGGTGGGCAGAGAACCGAGCAAGAGTATATGAACAATACAATGTGCGGATGGTAGACAAGTCTAGTGTAGGCATTGGGAGCGAGGACTTGGCTCGCTGACATGTGGGAGCAGTCATCTGTAAATGGGATTGATATTTTTTTCAGGTTCAAGCTTGGGTTACGAAGGTCTAATTCGTTAATTAGCGTTGGCTTTTATTCTCATAAAGGTTTGAAGAAGCAAAGGTTTGGTATAGGAGGGAGATTTTAAATGGGTTTGATTGCGTTTTTAATTTTTTCCATTTTTCTCTAATTTTGTTGTATTCCAATTTTTCCCTATGTTCCTTGTGTGGGGGTTTGAGGGTGCGAAATGTAAATTCCTAAATGTGTTTACGCTGTGTATGTTCGAGGCATCGCCTACGCTAACATGCGCGCATTGTACATGATATAACCTTCTCTACGCTGCCATATGATGTGAAGTGAATACTGTAATTTCTTCTTATTTTCAAGATGGCCAAGCTCACAAGGCAATAGACTTGTATGAAAAGACGACGAACACTGGATTTATGCCTAATTCAGTAACGCTTACAACTGTTATTTCATCGTGTGCATGACTTTTGAGATTTAGGGAGAGGTATGAAGATTCACAAGGAGTTGATAAAAAATCGATTAGTTAAGGATTCCTTCCTTTGTTATGCCCTTGTGGATATGTATGGAAAATGGGATGTGATGGGTGTTTAAGATGAGTGGCCAACGATTGTCTTCAAATACATTTTGCACCTTCGTGTAGAAATGACACGCGAGGACTAGACGGGATGGAGAAAAGAAGTTTACTCCTCGAGACATCTTTTGGGAAGCCTAGAACACTGGACTCTTTAGAAGAAATAGAAGCCCTCGAGGGATAAAAACGTTGTTTGTTTACCACAAACCTTACTCTTTGTAGGTAGGGCTGCACATATCAAATGATTTTGTCAGAGAAACTTTGAACAATACGGTACGTTATTTGAACAATAAAGTGCTTTGATGCAAATGTTCCGATCATAATATAAACCATTTGCGTTTCACTCTTTCTTCGTATATTCTGTTTTGCTGAATTGCACATCTTGGTTTTAGGCTCTTTTTGTTTCTGTAATAACATATTAGATTTCCACACTGACCAAACCAAACATTTTCAAAAAGTTGAGTACATTTGGTTGCACGAAGACCCTTATACATTTCTTCACAGCAAACACAACCCATATATAGAGAAAAGCCTAAAGCTAGATTAAACATGTGGTACACTTACAATATTGACAAGGGAAGCCAAACCTAAAGTATAGACTTTACAAATCCGTCTAGCCGCCCTGGGTGCTAGGCCCCAGTCGCCGCCCAACTAGCGTCTAGCGTATTTTATAATCTTTATAGAAATAAAGTGTTACTTGGTAGATTTGAACCCCAATCTCATAATTGTCTATAGGTTATGTGGTTACGAGGGCAATGATTTTTTGGTCCAATGGCAATAGGCATTATATGACCTTTTGTACTTGTTTGGGGAAGAGGAAGCTTTCTTGTGGCGTTGAATAGGAAGAAGAGAGTTTAACGGGCAAGATTCACGTTAATTAGTTCAAAAATAGGGTTTAATTTTAAAAATAATTTATTAAAGAAAATTCATTTTATTTTATTGAATTTCGATAAACTTCAACAATACATAAAATACGTTGACAAGAATTAAAGATACTAATATTAATGACATGTTTACTTACTATGACGAAAGTATGTAAGTATATATTAACATTATAGAGTGGGAGATTTGAGCTAAGGTAACATTCTACTTACATATATATAAAAAAGAGAATCCACTAAATCGTAATGTTAGCGTTGGCGGGTTCCCTGTTTTATACATGGGAAGATGTGTTTTTGTAATAGTGTCATCAAGTTTAGTTGGCAGAGAGGTACAAGGCCCATCTTTTCCTTTTCTCGTCTTTGAGAGTTAAGATTACCATTATTTATTATAATATAAAATAAAAGTTTATCACTTTGATTAGTAATCCGTTGTCGTCCAGCGGTTAGGATATCTGGCTTTCACCCAGGAGACCCGGGTTCGATTCCCGGCAACGGAACTTTTTTTTTAAATTTTAATTTTATTAAAGTGATTTGTACTCTGAAATAAATAAAAAAAGGGTTGGGTGTTTTAAGTTTTAGATAATCAGAAAGACAAGAACATAATGACGGACGGACGGACGCCAAAAGCCCAAAACCCTGCTCTCTGCTTCTGAGTCCGCCTCAAGCAATTTGTGCCCCACTCCTCTTCCCCTAATTATTTCCTCACCAAATCAATACCCTACCCACTTCCTTCTCTCATATCAATTTTCATTCATCCAACATCGCACAGAATCCGCACAACCATTGACACAGGGATTCACAGATGGCTAAGGAAAACAGCTGCTTGACTCGCGTTGCCACCGGCGCTGTAATTGGCGGAGCTATCGGCGGTGCCGTCGGTACTTCTCCATAACCCACTTTTCATATTTGCTTCAAGACCCTTGTTTTTGTTCTACTTTTCGCTTTCTTCCCTACCGTATCTTGGCTTTGTTGTGGAATCATCCTTTGATGTTCTTAGTTCATCTCTTCGATTACTCTTCCATCTTTTAAATGCTTCTTGTTCGGTTTGGTTTGACGGGCATATGCGGATGTAAAAGGGATTTTGTTTTGGGTATTCTAATTTTTGTTGCAGCTTGTAAATTGCAAGCTTATAAACGGCGCTAGACGCTAGTTAGTCGGTGGTCTGAAGCTTAGCAGCTAAGCGGACTAGCCGGATTAAGTAAATTTATTATATATCGATGTAAATAAGTATCCACTTAAAAGTTAAAAAATACATAATTGCATTGAAATGCATAAATTGCAAAATAGAATGATATATAGATTATAAAGTATTAGAACAGAATGAAAACATGGAAACAAACATATAATGTGTGTTCATCTAAGTTATTTGTACCATACTTTACCAATCCCGAAACCACTGAACACCGGTCAATGTTATACCGTCAAGGACCCAGAAGAGTTTCCCTCCAACCAGGAGGCCAATCATAGTACGACACGTGTCGACATCAGAAGCCAATTATAGCACGACACGTGTCAACATCAGAAGCCAATCACAACACGACACGTGTTAATGTCAGAATGAATCTAGAAACTCTCTTCTATAAATAAAGATCATTCTCTCACAATATTTCTTAATGTCATTTGTACTACATCATTCACTGGTACTCACTAAAGGAGAGCTTGAACCTATGTACTTGTGTAACCCTTCACAATTAATGAGAACTCCTCTACTCCGTGGATGTAGCCAATCTGGGTGAACCACGTACATCTTGTGTTTGCTTTCCTGTCCCTATTTATTTACTTACTTATCCACACTAGTGACCGGAGCAATCTAGCAAATGTCACAAAATTAACACTTTCTGTTGTACCAAAGTCATCACTGATTTTGTGCATCAACATTTGACGCCGTATGTGGGAACGACACTTATTCCCACTCTCTTCAGCTTTGTCAAGCTGGTTTCCACCATTCGTACACTCTTTTTTGACCAGACATCTCTCTTCAACATGGGGAGCGAAGGAAGCCACAACACACAGAATGACACCCCTCTTGCACCTAGTGCGAAGCAACGAAAGAAGGAAGGAAAGAGGGTTGCTCTTCAAGCTAAAGTCGATGAGCTAGAAGCTCAAAACAACAAGATAGCAATGAAGAATGAGGTCCTCCAGAAGCAGTATGAGAAGCTCTTTGAGACACTTCATGAAACTATGCGTACTCAAACACGCGAGCTTGTTGCCCCTGTGGACATCAACCTTCATCTGGGTGCCCCCCAACACGGAGGGTCACCTTCCTTTGACATGGGTATTCCTGATGACGAGCGAGTTAATCATCAAAACATTGATCAACATGAGACTTCTCTCAACCCAGCTGTTTCGACCCGAAGCAGGAGAAGTGGAGGAAAACACCTCCTTGCAGAAGGGTTGGAAGGATCGAAAGCCGTTTATCGTGACTACCGAGACTTCCTAAAGCAACGTCGAGAGAATTCCCTCCACATATGCTCGAAGATCAATGACCTAAGGGTTTCTGAAAGACTCGGTCCCCTTCCACGACCCAGGCCAGCTGCCAATCTAGGGAAGGAACGACATGTCCTAAAAGGAACATGAAGGTACAGAGGACTCTGAGGTATTCCGACAGACTCGCCCTAGAAGTCAGTACGGCAAGTCCAAGGAAAAATCACATGCCCTTGCTCAAACTTTCCTACTTCCAAGAGGCGATGGAGACTTACGAAAGAAAATCCCAGTGGTACATGACTCCACTCAAGACCCCCTTGTCCTACAGCTCATTGAGGAAGTAAACAAGTTGAAGGCCGAACGTCAGACCAAGATATCTGACTGGAACCAACCCAGACCTGGCCCTTTCACAAGGAGGATCCTCGACACCCCCTTCAAGCGAAGACAAAACAAAAGCTTGGTTTACAACTTTATACTGGAAGGGAGGACCCAATTGAATACCTTAACCTCTTTGAGTCCACTATGGCATATCGGATGCACACCGACGAAGAGCGATGTCTTCTCTTCCCCTCCACCCTCTCTGGCGGAGCTCTAAACTGGTATTGCCGTCTTTCACTTGAGACAGTAGACTCATTTGAGGAACTGAGGAAACTGTTTGTCTCTCAACACATCTTCCAGACCGATCGCTTGCATTCTGTAGATGACTTGTACACTATTCGCCAGAAGCCGGACGAGTCACTACGAGAGTATGCTGGTTGTTTCAGCCATGAGTATTCTCGCTGTGCTGAGGCAGATGACAAGACCGCCCTCAAGGCCTTGGCAGGCCTACGTGATTGTTTTTTCAAGTACATGATAAATGCCAACACTTGGAAGACTTACTCTGAGGTGATGACACATGCTTACAACTATGCCTCTGCTGAGGCAATGACATATCAAGGGAAACCCCCCACAACCACCTCTTATCAGCAAGTAGGGAGTGGAAGCCAGATCCAACCAAATGAGAAGACCTCGACCTTCCAAACGGTAGCGGTGCCTCCCCCTGCCTTACTTAATACTTTGCCAAGTCATCAGACATATCAATCTCAGGGCAAAAGGAAAGATTTCCATCATCACCAGTCTCATTTTAGTAAAGGGAGTAAGGGACACTACCGCAATAACCAAGGGTATCGCCATGATAATCCCCGACCCCAGGCAGTCAACACATTGGGTTAAGCACGTGTCAGGATAGCCCCTACCCCGAGGTATGAGGCATACACACCTTTGAACGCCATATGCGTGGCCATTTACCCCAGCATAGCACACTTGATACCGAAGCCAAAGCCGAGGCACCCGGATTACAAGCTCACGAAGAACACGGGCACGTTTTGCTGTTACCACGAGCATAACGGCCATGACGGCGAGAAGTGTATCACCCTTCGTGATCATATTGAAGTTTTGGCACGTGAAGGAAAAATTGATCAATTCCTCATTCACCCTCCAAGGGGTAACTGTAACCAACGCCAGGTAAATGTGATATATATTCCATAAGTGGTGGCACACCCATATCTAAATCTTCCAACAGGGCCATGAAAAATAGTGAACGAGCTTTAAGGTCTGGCCACCAAGTGTTTCACGTGGAAGACATCAGGGGAGGTAAGTATCAAAAGCCTAACTGGGATCCAATATGTTTCTACCCTGAGGAAGAAAGAGGTATCATCTACCCTCACAACGACCCACTGATCGTGGAAGCTCACATAACCAACTTTGAAGTACGATGAATCCCGGACGACACGGGGGCTTTGGTCAATATCATGTTTGCTGAAGCTTTCAGGGCACTTAATGTAGCTGAACACTTGCTCGACCGCTCGATTTCCCCTCTGATAAGCTTCTCCGATGATATCGTGCAACCTTTAGGGAGCATACACTTACCTTTCACCATTGGTACAGGCCCTTACACAGCTACCATTACCACTAACTTCCTGGTGGTTGATTACCCAACGGCATACAATGTCATCTTCGGACGCACATGCATCAATGATCTCAAGGCCATGGTATCCACACATGTTGATGAAATTTCCAACCCCCTATGACAATGGTTACATCAGAGGAGATCAACTTAGTGCACAATCATGTTACAATACTTCAGTCAAGCAACAACACCTGCATGTGCCCAAGGAAACCTTTTCTATACATGACCAAGTCATAAAGACCAGCCCAAACGAAGCCAACTTGGATCTTCACGGTGGCAACAGTCAACCTGAGGATCCTCGAGATGACTCTTTCACCCAGCAAGCACAACCCGCTGAAGAGTTAGAGAAGGTCTATCTTAAAAGATTATCTGGATTGCATGGTGAAGATTGGTACCACCTTGTCACCACCCATTCGGTTGGCATTGATCTCTTTTTTGCAAGAGAACACTGAGGTCTTCGCCTAGTCATACGAGGACATGCCAGGCATCTCTCCCGATATAATTTGTCATCGCTAAAGTATTGACCCTAAAAATTAAGCCAGTGAGACAGAAGCGAAGATCTTATGACGCTGAACGGTACGAGGCAATGAAGGCAGAAGTTGAAAAACTCAAAGGCATAGGCTTCATCCGCGAAGTCAATTATCCAACGTGGGTAGCAAATGTTGTCCTTGTTAAGAAGAATCCGACCAAGGAAAGTCTCCTGCTCCAAAAGGTCTTGTGGAGAATGTGTGTCGATTACACCGACCTAAACAAAGGATGCCCGAATGATAGCTTTCCTTTTCCTCTTATAGATAGACTTATAGACTCTACGTCAGGGTGTGAACTCCTGAGCTTCATGGATGCTTACCCAGGGTACAACCAAATCCTCATGAACCCTCTGGACCAAGAACACACAACCTTCACTACTGACAGAGGACTATATTGCTATAAAGTCATGCCCTTCGGCCTAAAGAATGCATGAGCGACTTATCAGAGACTGGTCAATTCAATGTTCGCTGAACAGATTGGGAAGAGCATGGAAGTTTACGTTGATGATATGCTAGTCAAGAGCAAACATGCTGACCAACACATCACCAACCTATCTGAAACTTTCACCATTCTGAAGAGATATCGAATGAGGTTGAACCCCAACAAATGTGCCTTCCGCGTAGGCTCTGCCAAATTCTTAGGCTTCATGATAAGCCAACGGGGCATTGAGGCTAATCCTGAGAAGATCAAAGCAATCCTCGACATGGAGGAACCGGTAACTTCAAAAGACATCCAGAGCCTTACTGGCAAGGTGGCAGCCTTAACTAGGTTCATCTTTAAGGCCACAAACAGATGTGCTCATTTCTTCAAAGCACTTAAGGGAAGTAAGAAGTACATTACATGGACTAATGAATGTGCTGAGGCATTCAGAACCTCAAAGACTACATGAGTAAAGCCCCTTTGCTCTCCAAACCTGAGGTTGGTGACACTCTTATTATCTATCTGTCGGTATCGGTATCGGCTTCAGCAGTAAGTTCCGTTTTCATTCGAAAAGATGGTAATGTCAAACGGCTTGTCTACTACGCTAGCAAGGCCTTACAAGATGCAGAGACACGATACTCTAACATTGAGAAATTGGTTCTAGCATTGGTCATGTTTGCTTGAAAACTTCGCCCTTATTTCCAAGCACACTCCATCATTGTGCTTACCAATCATCCTCTTCGACAGATACTCTAAAGTCCTGACACTTCCGGGCGAATGATCAAATGGGCGATAGCAATGGGTGAGTTTGACATCTCCTACCAACCAAAGCCAGCAGAGAAGGGCCAAGCAGTGGCAGACTTCATCGCCGACTTCACATATCCTGTTGACATTGTTTTTACGCTTAAAGAAGTGGTTTCATTACCCTTGAAAGCTTAGAAAATAGAACCAACAACCCCAGCATGGAGTCTATGTTGATGGCTCGTCCAACCAATAGGGTTGTGGAGCAGGACTAGTCCTTACGACCCCTGACAAAGTGGCGATGAAGTATGCTCTTCGTTTCAAATTCAAGGCGTCGAACAATGAGCCCGAACACCTTGGGGTTAAACGAATTGATATCTTCAATGACTCCCAATTGGTGGTTAACCAGGTCACCAACAACTTTGACGCTAAGGATAGCTCCATGGCAGCCCATCTAACACAAACACAATTGTTGCTCAAGCACTTCCACTACCAGATCACCCAAATTCCTCGAGCGGCAAACAGTCATGCAGATGCTTTGGCTTGCCTCGGCTTAGCGGTGGAAGACAAGATTGGGAGAAAAATTGTTGGCAGTACCAAGCACAATGGCTGCAGAAGTGTGCAACTTACAACAGGGGGATAGTTGGATTACCCCGATTTATAGATTCCTTGCTCATGGCACCCTTCCAAATGACAAAGTCCAAGCTAAGCAGATTCGATACAAGGCTATCCGTTACTTGATCATTAATGACCAACTCTACAAACAGGGTTTTAACCTACCATACCTAAGATGTCTTACGCTCGCAGAGGCGGAAACTGTCATTCGGGAAATACATGAAGGAGTTTGCGGAGATTATGCTGGATCTCGATCCCTAGCACACATGGCTTTTCGCCAAGGATATTACTGGCAACACTCCACTAAGATGTCATCAGAATATCCCGCTCATGTGATAAGTGTCAACGCTACGCAACTATTCCTCACTCCCCTCCCGAGCCGCTCACTCCTATGATCAGCCCTTGACCTTTCGCCCAATGGGGACTTGATTTGATCGGCCCAATGCCTGCAGGGAAGGGCAATGTCCGCTATGCAATCGTTGCAGTTGACAACTTCACAAAGTGGGCCGAAGTAGAACCCTTGGCAACCATTATTGAGGCAAAAATAGAAGACTTCGTATGGAAGAACATCTTTTGCAGATTCGGCATTCCCAATGCGATAGTCACTGACAACAGGCGACAGTTCGACAACAATAAGTTCAAGATGTTCTGCTCTAAGTTTAACATCAACTTATGTTTTGCCTCCCCAGCTCATCCCCAGTTTAATGGACAAGTTGAAGCCATCAACAAAATAATCAAGCGGACTTTGAAAACCAGCTTGGACAAGGCTAAAGCTTCAACTCCGCTTCACCTACAAAGCTTCAACATAAAAGCTTCACCCACAAAAGCTTCACCCACAAAAGCTTCACCAATAAAAGCTTCATCAATGGATGACAACTACAAATTCTCAAAAGCTTCACACTATCTTGATCAAGATAGTGTGAAGCAAAATCAATTCATGGTACCTAACAAAAGCTTCAACACAAAAGCTTCATCAATGGAGGACAACTACAAATTCTCAAAAGCTTCACACTATCTTGATCAAGATAGTGTGAAGCAAAATCAATTCATGATACCCAACAAAAGCTTCAACTCCAAAGCTTCACCTACAAAGCTTCAACTCCAATGCTTGACCTATAAAAGCTTGACCCACAAAAGCTTGACCTATAAAAGCTTGACCCACAAAAGCTTGACCTATAAAAGCTTTACCCACAAAAGCTTGACCCACAAAACTTCACCTACAAAACTTCAATACAAAAGCTTCACCTACAAAAGCTTCACACTATCTTGATCAAGATAGTGTGAAGCAAAATCAATTCATAGTGCCCAACAAAGCTTGACCTACAAAAGCTTTACCCACAAAAGCTTGACCCATAAAAGCTTGACCCACAAAAGCTTGACCCACAAAAGCTTCACCTACAAAAGCTTGACCCACAAAAGTTTCACCTACAAAAGCTTGACTCACAAAAGCTTGACCCACAAAAGCTTCACTTACAACACTTCAACACAAAAGCTTCACCTACAAAAGCTTCACACTATCTTGATCAAGATAGTGTGAAGCAAAATCAATTCATGGTGCCCAACAAAGCTTCAACCTCAAAGCTTCACCTACAAAGCTTTAAAAAATATATATATATATTTAATTTTTTTTCCCGAAATTCGAAAATTCAAAAATTCAAAAAATTGAAAAAAAAAATGGAAAAAAAAAAAAATTGCCTAGGCCTTCTCTTCTTTGGGCCTAACAACTTTCATAACAAATATATATGAAGAAAGAGTTTTGGGCTACCACTTAGAAAGGAAATGCCTCATTTGTCAACTCTCTCGACCGGAGACTTGGGGGACTCCTACCATATGCTACTGCACCTTGATACTCGGAAGTCTCACGACCACTCAGTGACTTGGATTTTTCAAGTCTTCAAACGAAAAGTTTTCTTCACTCGGGAAATTAAGGGAGCATTACCTCAACCTACATGCTTCACTCACAAAACTTCAACATACAAGCTTCAACAAAAGGAAAAATTCAAAGAACTTATTGAAGAAGGCCTTGGTGTATTTAACACAATGCGTTGAAATGAAGCAAAGCTTGTTTATTGATATCTCCGATAAGTTACAAATATGTACATATACATGAATCAAAATAAACAAACAAGAGGGAGCCTTCACAAAGGTTGCTCAGGAGAAGTCTCAGCAGTCGGCAGAGCCCCAGAAAGAGGAGGCACCAGAGGGTGATTATTCGGAGCCTCAGTACTAGGCAGAACCCTAGAAGGAGGAAGCATCGAAGGTTGATCATTTGAGCTTCATTACGCGGTACAGCCCCATAAGACGAAGGCAATAAATACCTTTGGAACAAATCCACAAACCTCTGATGATCAAGTAAAATATGACCATCAGATTCCTGCAGTTGGTCGAGCTTCCTCTTCATGTTTGTAGCATAGTCATGTGCGAGCCTGTGCAACTGTTTATTTTCATGCTTGAGCCCTCTTATCTCCTGTTTGAGACTTATCATTTCAGCCGTCAATGATTCAACTTGGCGGGTTCGAGCAAATAGGCGTTGGGCCATATTAGACACAGAACCTGCACACTGAACACTGAGAGCCAGAGAATCCTTAACAGCCAACTCATCAGACAGTTTGGAAAGTAGTCTGTTATCTTTGGGAGTGAGAAGGTTCCTGGCCACCAACGCAGCGGTCATATCATTCTTCATCACAGAGTCCCCAACGGTAAGAGGACCAGTAAGGGATAAGAAGGATGGACGCCATATGTTGTCTTGAGAAGGCATGGTTACTTCTTCACCAAAGTTCAAGTCAAAATGACGGTCGGATGGGCCAGACATTCTCAGAAATGATGAAGGAGAAATGAGGTGCAATAAATCTCTAAAGTAAGGGGAAAATTCCTACAAGTAATAACTCTCTGAATGTACTTCTTGCACACAATTGGTGCCCTTATAAAAGAAAGGGCAACAGGGCCGTTGGCTCAAAAATTGAAGAGGCACCACTCTTCGGATTTCGAAGAGGCACCACTTTCCACACGCAACATCAGCTTCTTGGGTACCACAGATAACTTTGCCAAAGATTTCTGACAAAGTTTAGACACATAAATTTGGAAGGTCCAGCTACCCTACTATTACCTACAAGGGTAAACGAACAGCACCACTGCTTGATAACTAGAAAGTCCCAATGTGTGTCAACCTCTGTGCTCCGTGGCAAGGCAGACTGGCAAAAATGCCTAACCTTTACTCACATTCGAGAAAACACTCTCAACAAGATTGCTTGCTCAAAAATCAAAAAGACACCACTCTCCGAATCTCGAGAGCCAGACTCCCAACATGATTACTTTCTCAAAAATCGAAGAGACACTGCTCTCCGAATCTCAAGAGTCAGACTCCGAACATGATTGCTTTCTCAAAAATCTAAGAGGCACCACCGTTCTCTGAATCTCGAGAGCCAGATCCCCGACAGGATTGCTTGTTCGAAAACCGAAGAGGCACCGCTCTCCGAAATTCGAGAGCCAGATTTTCTTGGATAAAGATTGTCTGAAATCTTCACATGCAACATCAGCTTTCTGGAAGATACCACAGACCACTTTTTCAAAGCGCTGTGACAAAGTTAAAACATGTGAGGCTTGCAGCTCCCACTACATTGCTATGACCAAGAAGGGTAAATGAATAGCATTATTACTTGCTCAAAAATCGAAAAGGCACCGCCCTCCAAATCTCGAGAGCCAGACTTCCAACAGGATTACTTTCTCAAAAATCGAAGAGGCACTGCTATCCAAATCTCAAGAGCCAGACTCCCAATAGGATTGCTTTCTCAAAAATCGAAGAGGCACCGTTCTTCGAATCTCAAGAGCCAGATCCCCGACAGGATTGCTTGTTCGAAAACCGAAGAGGCATCGCTCTCTGAACTTCGAGAGCCAGATTTCCTTGGATAAAGTTTGTCTGTAATCTTCACACGCAACATCAGCTTTCCAGATACCACATACCACTTTTTCAAAGTGCTCTGACAAAGTTAAAACACGTGAAGCTTGCAGCTCCCACTACATTGCTACGACCAAGAAGGGTAAAGGAATAACATTACTACTTGTTGTTAGGGAGACTCCTATATATGTCGACATCCATCCTTCACGGACAAGCAGACCTGCAAAAATGCTCAACCCTTCCTCATATCTGAGAGGGCACTCCCAACGAAGCCTCTCGAAATACTCAGCTTTCTTCCCCCCCAATAATACCTATGCAAACTAGCCACACCAGAGCAAGAGTATCTCATATCATCAGGGTCAAAAGTAAGAGTATCCCATATCATGCTTTTTCCCTATCTTTTCCTTTGCCCTTGTTCTTACCTGCAAGACAAGGAGAAAGAGAATAATCAGTCAACACTTAGAATCAAGCTTCCAGTCAGGAACTGACTGCCTGGAACCCCTTGCTTGACTACTTACCTGACATTGCTCTCGAGTACTCATCTTCAACATCTTAGGCTTCCAGAAAAGATACCACATTTGCCTGAGGAACACATAGGGCAACCGAGAAGGATACAAGGAAGCATGTGGAGACAAGCGCAACAGAACACGTGCCGATTCATCCACTAGTCAACAGCAAAAGTATTCCATATCATCAAGGTCGAACACACTCTTGATTTGATGGACTTGTTTTGACCCTCAAATTCTTGAGTCGGCCTTATACTCTGGAGGAAACCAAAAAACCCTCCAGCCCAGTTCAAGAATAAGCTTGTGGAAAGTTACTTCTTCAAAAGCAAAAGTATCTCATATCATCTCTTCTCCATTTGCTTCTCCTTATCCTTGTTGCTGTTTATGACACAAGGAGAAGAAGAACAATCAACCGGAAGCCGAAGTTGAACCTCCGATCCAGGTTGCTTGCTTGGAAGTCTGATTGCTTACCTTGTCTGTTACCTCTTTCGGCAAATCTCCTAGCTCGGCGACTTGGGGGACTCCTACTATAGGGTTTTGTATCGCACTTGACCAAGCCCGAAACTACAAGTAAGCTTCAAGTGAAATTGATACATTACCTTGTGCATCTTCATCGGTTAAAGATACCACCCCTGGATGGAGGAAAAGTACTTCCAGAGAAGATGCCAGATCTACGTATGAGACAAATAAGGCAAGTGAAAATGATACCACACTTCGGTACTTAGAAGTTTCGTGATTACTCAATGGCTTGGATCTTGCAAGTCCCCAACCGAGGAGCTTTCCTCACTCGGAAACTTAGGGGAGCACTGTTTGTACTATATTTGACCAATCCAGAAACTACTGAACACCGGTCAACGTTATATCGTCAAGGACCCATAAGAGTTTCCCTCTAACCAGGAGGCCAATCACAGTACGACACGTGTCGACATCAGAAGCCAATCATAGCACGACACGTGTCAACATCAGAAGCCAATCACAACACGACACGTGTCAATGTCAGAATAAAACTAGAAACTCTCTTCTATAAATAAAGATCATTCTCTCATAATATTTCCTAATGTCATTTGTATTACATCATTCATTAGTACTCACTAAAGGAGAGCTTGAACCTATGTACTTGTGTAACCCTTCACAATTAATGAGAGCTCCTCTACTCCGTGGACGTAGCCAATCTAGGTGAACCACGTACATCTTGTGTTTGCTTCCCTGTCTCTATCCATTTACTTATCCACACTAGTGACCGGAGCAATCTAGCGAAGGTCACAAACTTAACACTTTCTATTGTACCAAAGTCCTCACTGATTTTGTGCATCAACATAAGTAATCAACAATTCTCTTATAATTTATAGAATACAATAAAATGAAAAATAAAGTTATTTATTTTCTGCCAAAGTGAGTCTGGATTTAGGCGGGCGTCTAAGCAAGTGTAGGCACCCTTTCTTAATTTTTAAACGCCTAAGAATTAATTGAAGCGCTGGTCAGCCGCCTAGCACCTAGGCGGTGCTAGGCGGAATCTAGGCGGTGCTAGGTGGGGATTTTTAGAATAGTGGTAAATTGGGGTTTCTTTCTATCACTTTTTGGGGGTTTTCAGTAAATAGGTTGACTTGAATTATGTGCACATTCTTAGTGTTGAAAGATACTATAGCTCAATTTATGTTGCCAAAGTTTCTGTGTCGTCCTGGTGCATATGTAGAAGTTGAAGGACTTTGTTTTTGTGTTTTATGTTGAGCTTGTGCTTTGAATTAGAAGATAATTTTCGGGACAAGTTATTGTCCCTCAGGGTCCGTTTGGTACGCAGACGGAACGGAACGGGACGGGACGGAACGAAACGGAGGTTCGTGTTATGTTTGGTACGCGTAGGACGGAACGGTTTGGATTTCGTGTTAAATGACTAACTTAGCCTTGTTTGTACAATTGCTGAGTGCGAGTATGAACTCAAACAATCAGACCCCAGTTTTCGTTTTCCTTCGTTTTCTCGGCAACCAATCCAGTTTCAGATCTCGTCACCAGCAAACCCTCCAATCAATTTCAGATCTCGTCACCAGCAAACAATTACAAGAAGAAAAAAAACAGAAAAATTCCAAAATCAAACACAGAAAAATCCCAAAATTCATTTCAATCAATTTCTGCAGCGTCTTCATCGTCCTCCCTGCAGCGTCGTCATCGTCTTCCCTGCAGCGTCGTCATCATCCTCCGTGCAGCGTCGTCGTCGTCGTCGGCCTGCAGCGTCGTCATCGTCTTCCCTGCAGCGTCGTCATCGTCTTCCCTGCAGCGTCGTCATCATCCTCCGTGCAGCGTCGTCGTCGTCGTCGGCCTGGCTATGGTGACGGCGCCGGAGAAGAAGAGGGGTTGCTGGTGACGGCTCCATGGTGATGGCGCCGGAGAAGAAGAGGGTTTGCTGGTGACGGTGGTGACGACGCCGGAGAAGAAGAGGGGTTTGCTGGTGACGGTGGTGACGTCGTCATCGTCGGATGGGTTTGCTGGGATTGGGTTACTGGGTTTGTGGTGGATGAAGAGGGAGGTTACGGGAAAGAAGGGATTGGGTTACTGGGTTTGTGGTAGAACAGAGGGAGGTTACGGGAGAGAAGGGAGGTAGACAATGTAATTAATGAAAAATAAAAGGGGTATTGTTGTCCAAAAAAAAAAAAATTTGTGTCCCACGAGATGGAAAAACCTGTTCCAGGGGGGGGAGGGGGAACCAAAATCTGACCCTTTTTCGTTCCGTGGGACGCGCGTTCCACACAATTTTAACGCACCAAACGTGGGACGGAACGGTTCCGTCCCACTCTGTTCCGTCCCATCCCACGTACCAAACGCTACCTCAACGGGGATCAGGAAGAATTTTAGGCTCAAGATTCTTTATACCTCATTATCCTTTGCTAAGTGAAACACAAAATATGCATAGAGAGAGAGGAAAAAAAAAAAAAAAAAAAGGAAAGGGCAACCCCAACGTGTTAATATTAGCAAACTTTAGCCGGCCTGAAATTGTCAAAAGCTGATTACCTATTTCCCTTTTTGATTTTTAACAAATCTCTCATGAATCCTTCACTTGTTACCGAAAGAATGTCTTTCTCGTTCTCTCATGTTACTCTCCAAGACTGTTTTGTTATCTATTGCTAATAGTATACGCCTTTCTTACCGTCTAGTTGAGTTGAGGGACATCTTGACCAACTCTTTTCCAGACAGTATTTACACAGCCAACCCTGAAATTGTGTGAAAAGACAGTATATAGCGAGGGACAAAAGTCAGGTATTGTTTGGGGTGCGGGATAACTTTAAAATCAAAGAGAAAAATATGTGATTGGAGTCTGTCAAGTCAGTGAAATAACCAGTTGAAAAACAACCATTCTCAACTTTTCGAACTGAATGAAAACAAAAAATATACATTTCTTCAACTAGACATTGCACAATGACTATCATTTTGCTTTTTCTTTAAACAAGCGTCGTTTGCAGGACTGTTTTACCTTGAGAGTTTTCTGGATTATTAATCTTGGAAGATCGTTTTTCATATTTATATTATTTTGCCTCTAGCAGAATTCATAGAGCATTTCGTCCTTGATTAAATGGAAACCAGGGTGGAATTGATAAACTGAATAATATTTGTAAGCTATGTCGAGAAAAATGGGTTGACTCACGTTTTTGTATAACTATGTTTCGGGTTCATGATTTAAAAGTTTGATTGGGGTGTTTTGCACTGTTTTATTTAATCATATTTCTATGTTCAGGTGCAGAGTTTGGTACATATGAGGCTCAATGGTTTAATGCTGTAAGGTTTAAGGAACATCTTGGGCTGAACTTCAACTTGTGAGTTTTCGGTCAAAACAATATTCTTCTACACTCTCATCACTTTTTCTCTACTACACCTTGAATGGACACCACAAAACTTTTGTGTCTCTTAAGAATGTGTATTAGTTCCAAGTTGCTGAAGCAAGGCAAGCTCGTCCACCAAAAGATTCTCACTCTAGGCTTACAGAATGACCCTGCTCTTTGCAAAAACCTGATAGACTTTTACTTCTCGTGCCATTTTTATGACTCTGCAAAGCTTGTTTTCCAATCCATTGAAAACCCATCCAGTATTTCCCTGTGGAATGGCCTCATGACAGCTTATACCAAGAACTTCATGTTCAACGAAGCTCTTGACCTCTTTGGTAGTTTGCTGCGCTACCCTTATCTTTGTCCTGATAGTTACACTTATCCAAGTGTCCTTAAGGGCTGTGGTGCATTGGGTGAAGTTAGTTTGGGAAAAATGATCCATAACCATTTGATAAAGTTTGGTTTCGTATCAGATATTGTTGTTGCCAGCTCTCTTGTGTGCATGTATGCTAAATGCAACATTTTTGAGTGTGCTATACGGCTGTTTGATGAAATGCCCGAGAGAGATGTGGCATGTTGGAATGCTGTAATTTCTTGTTATTATCAAGATGGGCAAGCTCGTAAGGCAATAGACTTGTATGAAAAGATGAGGAATTCTGGATTTATGCCCAATTCAGTAACCCTTACAACTGTTATTTCATCGTGTGCAAGACTTTCAGATTTAGAGAGAGGTATGAAGATTCACAAGGAGTTAATAAAAAGTCGCTTGGTTTTGGATTCCTTTGTTTGTTCTGCTCTTGTGGATATGTATGGAAAATGCGGATGTTTAGATATGGCAAAACAGGTTTTTGAGCAAATCCCAATAAAGAATGTAATTTCTTGGAATTCTATGATCACAGCATACAGTGTATCAGGTGACAGTAGATCCTGTATCCAACTTTTTAGAAGGATGAATGATGAAGGAACGAGTCCCACGTTAACTACTTTTAGTAGCATACTGTTGGCCTGTTCAAGGTCAGCCCAACTACAGCACGGAAAATTCATACATGCGTTTATTATAAGAAACATTATTGAGGCTGATAACTACATTTACAGCTCGCTCCTAGATCTCTACTTCAAGTGTGGAAGTGTCTCATCAGCTAAAAATGTCTTTGAAAAGATGCCGAAGACAAACGCAGCTTCTTGGAATGTTATGATTTCTGGATATGTGAAAGTGGGTGATTATTTTGGGGCTCTGGCCATGTATGATGACATGAAAGTAGCTGGTGTAAGGCCAAATGCCATCACAGTAACTAGTATCTTATCAGCTTGTTCGCAACTTGCAGCACTGGAAAAGGGTAAGGAGATTCACAGAACTCTCATTGATAGTGAGATGGAAACCAACGAAATAGTGATGGGGGCTCTCCTTGATATGTATGCTAAATGCGGTGTGGTGGATGAAGCACTTAATGTTTTTAATAGATTACCAGATAGAGATCTTGTGTCATGGACCTCCATGATCACTGCATACGGAGCTCATGGTCAAGCTTTGGAAGCTTTAAAGCTTTTTGGTGAAATGCAGCAGTCCTATGCAAAGCCTGATGGAGTTACTCTTCTTGCGGTTCTATCTGCTTGTAGCCACGTGGGGCTAGTTGACGAAGGTTGTCACTATTTCAGTCAGATGATCACTGATTATGGAATTAAACCTAGAGTAGAACACTACTCTTGTTTAATGGATCTTCTTGGACGTGCTGGAAGATTGGATGGAGCATATCAAATTTTGCAAAGAACTCCGGAAATTAGGGAGGATGTTGACTTGTTAAGCACACTATTTTCTGCTTGTCGTTTGCACAAGGATCTAGATTTGGGTGTGAAAATCGCAGGGTTGTTAATGGAGAAGAATCCCGATGATCCTTCAACTTATATTATGTTATCAAATATTTATGCTTCTGTAAAGAAATGGGATGAAGTGCGGAAGGTGAGATTAAAGATGAAAGAATTAGGATTAAGGAAAAATCCGGGCTGTAGCTGGATTGAGATTAACAAGAGGATCCAGCCTTTCTTTGTTGAAGACAAGTCCCACTCACAATCAGAAATGGTATATGAATGTCTCGCAAGTCTTGCCAGTCACATGGAGAGAGATGAGTTGTTTCCAAATAGAGCAGCAGATATATGATATACTATTAGAGAAAGCAATCTGTATATTCTTGCTGGAGAACTTAAGACACATATTGAGAATCCCTGGTATAGGATTCATGGAACTTCATGTTCCTTCAGACGCAAGGAGATGTAGTATGGAACTTTGCTTCTGATTTATTGTCAGATTTGGTACTTTGGTCTGAGTCAAAGGTGGGGGGTGAAACTATTGATAATGACACTGCTGGAAAGGAATGTGATAGGGGTTTAAGATGAGCGGCCAACGATTTTCAAATATATTTTGCACCTTCGTGCAGAAATGATAGAGGAATGTATAACAAATCTTGTCCTGTACTTGAAGAAGTTGGAATCATGCGAGGACTTGGACGGAATGGAGAAAAGAAATTCACTCCCTTAGACATCTTCTAGGAAGCCTAAAACACTGGACACTTTAGATGAATATGAAGCCCTCGAGGGTTAAAAATGTTGTTCGTTTACCACAAAGCTTAAATCAGGCAGGTATGCCATGCAAGTTTTTGTTATGATAAATTCTTTGTAGGTAGGGTTGCGCATATCAAATGATTATATCATAGAAACTTGACTAATTGTTATCAACTTTGAACAATACAATATGTTATTTGAACAATAAAGTGCTTTGATGCAAATGTTCCGGTCATAATATAATCCATTTGTGTTTCACTCTTTCTTCATATGTTCTGTTTTGCTCAATTGCTTATCTTGGTTTTGTGCTCTTTTTGTTTCCGTAATGACATAATAGATTTCTACACTGTTCAAACTAAACATCTTCAAAAACTTGAGTACATTAGGCTGCAAGAAGACCCTTATACAAGAATGAATTTGGAAGAAGCACCAAACACAAATTTTATGCTTTTGCAATTTTCTACTTTCCTTTTTGAGGGAAGCATAGAGGTCGCACTTGGTGTGATGGCAAGTGCCTTCGCCCATGAGCGGTAGGTCTCGGGTTCGAGACTTGGGAGCAGCCTCTCCATAAAATGGAGGTAAGGCTAGCCGACATTCACCTCTCCCAGACCCTGCGTAAAGTAGGAGCCTTGTGCATTGGGTACGACCTTTTTGAGGGAAGCATAAAACTCCTTCGAGAGTGCAGCCCAATAATCCAAAAAATGAGCACAAAGTGCTCAGTCCAAGGGTTAGCTGATTTGGTAAGGGGTTTTGCCTCTTGATTAGTGATGATCTAGCGTTTATGGTTACTTTCGTGGTCACCTAATTAGCATTTTCTCCAGTTTTTATTTAATTGTACGATCTAGGGTATAGAGTATAATTCCTGCATCTTAATTTGTACAATATAGGATTAGGCGTATACTTACTTGTGGTGTAAGGTGGATGGAGGCACAATGGAGAAGCAATGGTGGCAGTGCAGCTTGTTTTGGTCTTTTCATAGTTGCTCGTAGCTTGATACATCGTCGGAAGTCTTATCAAGCTACTTTGTCGAATTAAAATGAACAAAATTTTGTTCTGTTTACTAAGTCCTGGTTTTAACTCCACTTAGTGGGAAAAGGCTATGTTGTTGTACTAAGTCCTGGTTTTAAACATGAAGTTAGAATTCATGATGGTTCTGCTGCGCACCTTGATATGGACCATATGGTTAGGACACAATTGAAGACTTCATGTGGGCGATGACATTTATGGATCAAACAGCCAATTGCTTTCCAATGGGCCCAACACCACCAGTAACCGCAGTTCAAGTCACAACAAACAAGGACATCTAGATGTAGCAACCAGAAATGGGAACAAAATTAAAGAAAACGAATCTCATCATGAAACTGAATGGGTTGAGCAAGATGAGCCTGGTGTATACATCACACTTACTTCCCTACCAGGAGGTGCCAAGGATATCAAGCGAGTTCGTTTCAGGTATACTGTACTTGCCTACATAACGGTATGTGCCTATGTGGGGGTGTGTTTTTCCCTTTCCGATAAAAGTGTGTATATGTATATATATAGTATAATGTTCTCTTTCCAAACTCTAGACTGTTTTCAGGCAAGAATCTACCTAATAAGTGGGTTGGATTCATAGATTGCTTATGTTGGTACAGTATCTGTGAGAGAATAATATATATATATATATATATATATATATATAGAGAGAGAGAGAGAGAGAGAGAGAGAGAGAGAATTTTATATGCACTACAGAAGTTTAACATATCATTAGTATACTCATACTGTATTCCCAATTTATATCATTGTTGAATGCAGTCGGAAGCGATTTAGTGAGAAACAAGCAGAACAGTGGTGGGCAGAGAACCGAGCAAGAGTATATGAACAATACAATGTGCGGATGGTAGACAAGTCTAGTGTAGGCATTGGGAGCGAGGACTTGCCACTTGACCTACCCCCCCTACCCGCTGCCGAACTGGCATGCCGACAAAATTTGGCGGTGTGGTACGACTCACGTTGTAACAAGGGTGTTTTACACATTGCCTTTGTCTTTCCCCTCCTCCTGCTACTTGTTTTGACCTCCCTTGCAGTTATAGTTGCGGATGGTGTGGCGGGTGTCTTGATTTGGCACAACACTTTCAAATCTACTCTTTGGTTCATGGGCCTTTTCTGTTTTGGGTCTGTTGTGGTGCTGTGTTGCTTTCTTCGACTTCTTGATTGGGTTTTTTTCCTCCCTGGCGGTGACCTTGGTGGCTACTGGCGGTTTGCTGCTCGCTTTGGTTTTTAGGGTTTTCTTTGTTATGCTTTGTTATCTTTACTTTCTTTGGGGGTAAGTTAGTATGGGGCTCTCTATGTGTTTGGATTGTTGCTCTCCTATTACTTGGGCCTCTTTATTTTGTTTTTTATCTTCTTTGTTTTTGAAGGGTTGTAATATTCCTGAACATTAATGAAGTTTTATTTTTGACCAAAAATAGAAGAATAATTTTTAGTTGAGGGGGGAGTTCGACTAAATCACACAATGGGCAAACTAATTTGGTATCGAATTCACCATCCACGAGATTTAAACCCAAGATCTTTCACTTACAAGTGAAGAAGAATATCATCAGACCGTAGTATTGAGTGGCTAACTTGTCGCACTTAAAATAATTAGGTTTAATGAATCTTGAGAACGCTCAAGTATACAATGCTCAGATAGATGGGCCTTGTATTCATGGTATCCTTAAGGACACGTGTTGATGTATTTGGTATGTGGGAAAGAGGGTTTGAGAATGGAAAATTGTTGCATTTCTCATGTTTGGTAAGTTTACGCTTGGGAAATGATTTTTTGGGTCATTGAAAAATAAGAGGTCATTGGAAAATAGGAGGGAAACCAAAAAATGCACTAACAGCTATCAAGTTAGTAAGCAGTTTTATACTTAAACAGTGGGTAAGAGAATTCAAGTATGGGAATTGCTTAACCAAAGATGAACCCTAGATGGATGTATTTATACTGTGGAGAAAGAGACCTTTTAAGGATAGAATCCTCG
The DNA here is from genome assembly GCA_963082935.1 of Malus x robusta. Lineage (NCBI taxonomy): Eukaryota > Viridiplantae > Streptophyta > Magnoliopsida > Rosales > Rosaceae > Malus > Malus x robusta. Next base: position 22,482,214 of record OY720330.1, read on the forward strand.
TTCTAAGACGGGGGGATCCTAGAGGATATCTAAGTAGATATTGCACCCTCTTAAGAGTTGTGATTACTTGCGGCACCAATTCTTAGATTGTAAGAACTCTAAGATTTATAAGGATCTGATTGAGTCCATATCCGAACCACATTGCGTATCTTGCCAGACAAGCATGGTCATCTAGTATAGTTGTTCGGACTTCATGTATTGCCTCGGAACAAGGTGATGGTGGCACCGCTGCTCTGTCTGCTCTAGCTCCACTCGGAGCTAGTGAGTCCATGACTGGACTTCTAAGATAAGTGTATGCGGATGAGCCTTACTCCAGCCTTATCATGGTCCCACATGTGGGTACCCTAACCTTAATTAAATCTAACTTATTTGGCATGCCTAATTAGGTCATTGCTTGTTTTAAATGTCCTAACAAAATAACTTATGCTTTAACAAAAAGTGTAGAACTTTTCATTGAGGTAAATGAACTAAATTGGCCCTCGTTGCCTGGAAGGATGTTTGCACTCCTAAGTCTATGGGAGGCCTTGGTATAAGAAGGGCTGACCATTTTAATAATTGCTTCCTTTGACGAAACTTGCTTGGAAGGTTATTCCTAATAAAGGCAATTGGTGGGTCCAAATTGTTAAGCAAGGATATTTAAGAAATGGGAGTTTGTTAAGTACTAAAGTAAAACAACATCATTCCCTGGCTCAAAGGGAGTCCTAAATTCTAGGGATATTCTTTTAATAGGTTTGAGATGGATTGTGGGAAAAGGCAAGGACATTCAGGTCTTGACCTATAATTGGGGTTTTCCTTTCCTTCTTTTCCATCTTTTACCTGAATCCTAAAGAGGGAATGCTTATTGGAATTTGTGATTGTGATTTTATTGATAACAATAGTTGGAACAAGACCTTGTTGATTTGTCCTTTTGCTAATGGTGAATTCATTGTAAAGTCAGCAACTTGGTTGCAAGTTAAGCAACAATACACCTATATGCTGTGTTATTGAATAAAATGTGGAAACTTTAATTCCACAAAAGATAAAAAGATTTTGTTAGCTTCTTTTTTGTGGGAGCCCTCACAGCCCAGACACAACGACACAATTATCAGCGGTGCACTCTACTACTAAGCTAATAGTCTGTTGTGCCCAGGGTTTGGGTATTTTCGACTTCTCGTTTTTTACAGGTATGCAGACACAGATTCGATTCGCGTAAAGGATAAGTACTTATTCCCGATCGCTTTAGGCTCCACACACGATTGAGATTTCACAGATCTTTTCCTAATAATAGTCTTGTTTATCATTTTTGTAATATTGGTGAAGAAGATCAACAACATATTTTCATAAGATGCAGCTTTGCTCAACAAGTTCGGAGAATATCCAGTGGCCCTTCCTGTTAGTGTTGGGATTTATTTAATTGATTGGTTAACTCAGAGTTGAATGCTAGCAATGAGATGGAGTTGTTTGATTTTAGTAGGGTTCTCCTCCTTTGCTGGCAAATATGGAATGATAGAAACAATCTGATCTTTTGAAATAGTAAAGGTCTATCCTGCCAAAGTTGCAATGGTGGCCCCTACAGTTTGTAGAGAGTACTATAACACTAATAGAAGCCCAAGTTCAATTTGTATCTCAATGTTGTTCATACATGTCCTCGCATCATTAAATGAAATGCTCCTACTTAGAGGCTCCCACCACCAACTTTATGGACTCGTTTAGGGGCTTTAAAAAAAAAAAAAAAACAGCTATTGCGCACAACATTCCCACTCAAAATCAACATGGTCCAACTCTTTGAGTCTCTATATAAAGTCCTCACATTTGAGGATTTATTTGAGATATACAACGACTCTCTATATATTGGGATACTTTGAGGTCTTCAATTTCAGTTCGTTGGAAGTCTTAGGTCCTTATATTTAGGGACTCTATTTAGAGCCACCATTGGAAGCAGCATGGCCTAAGCACCAGATTAAGATCTGTATAGCCTAAGAAAAGTTGCCCAACAAGGTTAACTGGTGGAGTCGTTAATCTATGAATATAATACATAACACTGTTAATCAACCAGATAATATGAGATCTTAATTGTATCGTCTATCACGTCTTCCCGTTCAAAAGACTAACTGTTAGTAATGAAAATGTTTAGACATAGAATCAATAATCCATTGGTAATTTTATTTGAACCCATATAACCTCTTTCTACACCCAGCTTACTCTTTGCACCTGTATTATTTTTAATGAAATTATTAATATCTCTTTAAACCCAAATTTACTACCTAAACCACCCTCACAAGCTTAGTTCAATAGGTTTACATTTATCTTTACACCCATTCAAAAAAAAAAAATTAAAAATTAAAAACCACATAAATTCATTAAACTTTTAAACTTAGCAAGCTGACAATATGTAATTGCCGACAAAGATTCATCTGGCCAATAGATTAAAAGAACACAACTAGAAAGTACGTGAAATTCCATGCCAAGAGTGAACAATTTCATTAAAATGTAAACAGAACTATTTCAAGAAAAAAAAATTGATTCTGTCAGCCTATCCCCAAACTTTGAAAAATGCTTTGTGCATCACTTTGGAATCGTCAATATGATTCTTGAGCACACATCAAGAACTTTCCACAATCACGATGCCACCACAGATGCCATGAGGGCTTTAAATCTTGCATCATTCATTACGGCTCTCAGACTGAAAAAAAAAAAGAAGAGTTTTCTTGCAAAAAAACTAACACTGATTGAACTGGCCAAATGTATCACAAGTTTGTCCAGCACCCCTGTGAATCTGAGCTTAGGAAGGGAGATTGAATAAGTCAATTCTTACTGCATTAAATTTGTTATCTTTCACCACCAAATATGTGTTGTGGGATAGAGTTCATAACAGCTCGACTGTTGAGATCGAACTAAAGTTATCTGCATTTGTTGGTAACTAACTTACGTCGAATGACATAAAAAAAGGTCTATGTTGCTACTTACCTTTCCCTTCAGCTCTTCAGCTGTTCTTTTAGTACCTTTCCTTTAGCTGTTCTTTTGGTCTTGATACTAGGATATAGGCAACCATTGCAATTCCAGGTTTGTTGGGTATGTTGGTGGAGAGGGGTGCGGACAATACCCTTATTTATGAGAGCATCTTAGGGTTTAGCCGTCATGAATACCCTTAGCGTCTTAGAGTTCTATACATCCATCCTTTCTCGAGGTATGTCTTTAGACAAAGACCTTATTTTTTCCTCTTTTCGGATCATAAATATTTCTTAGAACATGGAGTGTGAATCAAACCCATGTGCCTATGATAACGATTGTGTGATGGGTGTGAGGTTATTGATAAATTTTAAATGTATTATTAATTTCATCTTATACTTGGTGGTAATTATGCAATATGGTAAAAAAGACAATTCATATTTAAAGTTTAAGTTGGATGTAGAGAGAGGTTATATGGGTTCAAATAAAATTTCCCATAATCCATTGTCGTCCATCAGTTACGATATATGGCTTTCACCCAAGAGACCTGGGTTCAATTTCCAGCAGTTAGGATATAGTACTCATCGTCACAAACGCGTGGACTCAAGTTAGACCAGAATTGGATTTGTAATGAAAAAGTTACGTTGCGTTAAAGTACGTTAATTACAAGTATTTTCGTACATGCGCGTACAAATTTATCAGTGCTTGAAATACTGTAGGAAGGCAAATTTTGTACATTAAAAATAGTACAAAATCCACCAATCCATTTCTTAATTGGTGGATCTGGTTCCTTTCACCAATCAACTTCCTCAAATCCCTCTCCACCATTCACATTTTTTCCTTTTCTTACCTCACCAATCAGGAACTCCCTCTCACTGTCATTTTCAGAAAGTAACTCTCTCTCTCTCTCCCGAATACTCTCTTTCACACTCTCACTCTGCAACTCCTTCAAACAGACACTAAAACACACAAACATGGCTTGAAAACCACATCATCGAACTCGTCTCACCACGATGAACACAACTATGCCCTTGGATCGTGGTTTGATCGTGGTTTGGCTCAGTTTTCTTCGACGAGTTACGAGTGAGTTACAAATTTTTAGGAAGTCTAAAGGCCTCCACTTAACTCCTTGAGGTCTTTAGTGAAGGTTTGAAGGAGAAACAACCTCGAAACATAAGGTTGTGAGAAGTCGGAGTTTCGATTGTACCTTTCAAGCCACCTCCGTCTACTTTTTGGACCTCCAAAAGGTTCAATCGTGTTCTTCTCTTCATAAACTTCATTTCCATATAACTTTTATGAAAAATGGTTGAGAAACAAAGAAGATATGAAGGTTTGAAATTTTACCCAGAAACCGGCGAAAATTTCAAGATTTCAATGAGTTCAGATGGAGGCGGACATCGACGAGGACCGGAAAAGATAACATAATATTCCGTAAGTTGACGGAATATTCTAACGACGTCAGGTAATGTCGTTAAACTTTGTTAGCTATTTAACGGAATATTTTATTAAACTAACGGAATATTCTTGACAACTGCAAGGCTTTGCCTGCGCGTGGTTGCGTGTAAGGCCGTGCCTTAGTCGGCGCGTGGTGGCGCGTCCGACCTTCGATTAACCTTCTGTCAATTTGTGTAGGTCCATGACGTCGAGCAGTTTGATTTCGTATATTCAAACCCTATGTTTGAGCAATCTAAGGAGGTTTTATTTAAGTTTCCGTATATGTGTTATTAAACTAATTAAATTAGTAATTTCACATTTAGGGGAAACATATCCCGAGGGCGTACGGGGTTAAACAAGGCTCGGAGGCTTTGTTTTGACTAACTGTGATTGGGTTATTTCTTTGTATAAGTATACGCATACTTGCTAGTTTCCAGCTATACTTTGAAAAGAATATACTACGTATGCCTTGTTTAGACTAAAATTACATGAAGTAGTGAAATCAGTGAACTTAGGGAATTATTCTACGCCCTATAGGTTCACAGGTATGCATGAGATACCATGATATTATAATTACAACTGTGATTATTACTCCATTGATTAGAGTTATCGAATCTTTGTGGCATGATTTTGTTTATGTCATCTGCTCATCATTACTGCTCCCTGGTGTTAGTACTCTGCCGAGGGCCAGGGCCAGTCTTTCACGTGTATGTTCACATCCTCACCGTTTACTCGCCTTGGATCCAAGTTAGGTGCTAGTCCTGTCGTACAGATTGCATTAGGCAATTCTGACTTATATGTGACCGCGCTTCGGTGCCAGCCTTTATGTGATTATAGTACTATAGTGCATTTATTACACCCAGTTTTGTCATACATGTTGCATTAGGCAACTCTGACTCGTGTGTCAGCATGTGTCGATGAGCACTTGTTATGTTATGTTTTCATATTACGAGATTATTGGTCACCTTGTGCTTATTTGCTATAGCTATGCCTTATTGATTTCTTGAGACTTTGTAGGCTACGGTAAGTATTTTCTTACTATATGTAGTACTTATATTTTTGGAAACTATACTTGATTTTACGATGAGGGGTTATAATGTTTTTGAAAAGGTTTTTACAAAACGTTATTTTCTGACCCACTCAACTTTATTTTTCGCCCCTCCAGGTTTAGTAGCTGTGCTTATGTGTAAATGAGGATTCTGGCAAATCTCAGGAGATGGTTATCTTCAGTGGTATAACCTTCATCCTATTTACTATACTGTCTTATGCTCTGACATCACGTGCGAAATGGGTTCAATCCTGCTCACCCGAGCACTCTTTTGACTAGGCACTTTTAGGTTTAAATTTATTCACATCCTTTTTCCACTACACTACACTTTATGGCTTTGTCACCCTCCAGGTATCAGCCAGCATAACTCGATTCGGAGTTCAAGTGGACATTCCAAGTCGGGGTGTGTCATTTCGTACATTATTTTTCTCTATTGAATATCTTGAGTTCGTGGAATCATTCTTTTGTTCTTTTCAATACGATATTTTTTCATCTGAGATTTTGAGATTTTGTTTGTAGGAGAATTTTGGACCATGTAAATGCTTGTTATTTGGTTTCTTCAGATGGGCATGCTTTGTAGGTATTCTTATTTTTTGTTGTCCCTTGTAAATTGGGGCTGTTTCTGTCACTTTTCTTGGGTTTTCAGTGAATGGGGTTGAAACATGCTCACATTCTTGTTTTGTAGAAAGGAAGTTGTAGACATCGAAATTTTGGTAAATAAATGTTGACCGATAAATCAAAGTTTCAATGCTTATGTATTACATAAATTTTACACGTAGCGTGTGACTCGATGAAAAATTGAAATGAGCCGGAAAAGTCATCAAATATGACACGTGTCAACACCTGGCAGAAACGACTTATTTCATCTGGAATATTATATTCAAAATTAGGCCTTGGAAAATTCTATAAATAGAAGCCAATTTCATTCATTTCATTTCACCAATGGATATTACACCAAAACCTTGAAGCTTTGAAACTTTAAAGCAAATTTCGAAGGATCGAGAAAACTCTCTTCGTTCTTCGCCAAATTCGCCTTCAAGCTCAAGCCCCGACGGCCCCTTGAAGAACTTCCACCAATTAAAGATCAAGCCCCGACGGCCCTTGAAGAAAGTGTTCATCGGTCATCATCCGTTCATCCTAAAATCAAGCCCCAACGGCCCTTTGGATCAACAACGTCGACAAATCCACACATCCAACCGTCCTTCAAAATCAAGCCCAAAAGCCCTTGAAGATCCGTTTATCACTGTTCTTCAAGATCAAGTCCAAAAGCCCTTGAAGATCCATTCATCAACTGTTCATCAAGATCAAGCCCCAAAGACCCTTGAAGATCCGTTCATCAACAGTTCTTCAAGATCAAGCCCCAAAAGCCTTGAAGAAAGCGTTCATCGTTCATCATTTGTTCATCCTAAGATCAAGCCCCAACGACCCTTTGGATCAATCGCACATCCACAAATCAACACCTTACGGAGATCGAATCAGAGGATCAAGTTATAGAGAGATTGTAACCCAAAATCATCAAATACAAATATTATTTTGTGCACGTGTTCTTGTCTCATTTGTTTCAGGAATTTTCGTGTTTACAGAAGTATATCTAAATCTATTTTTCTTCGATTTCTGTGTCGTCCTGATGGATATTCAGATGATAGGCTCTTGTTGAATGAATTTGCTTTTGATGTTTTCACAAATCTCTTATGAATCTTGCACACTGTCTTAGGAACACAAAAAAAGGATGAGAGTTAATAAAGGGTTACTAACCTCATCATTTATGGTCTAACTTTGATCCCATTTTGGTTTGTGGTTCAAGAATATGAGATTATTGTAGAACAATTTAATTTGTCTAGTTTTGCTATCATTCTGCTGAATATGCAGATGAAAGAATCTTGCATAAGCACTTTCTATAACCCATTCATGTCTCATTAGTTTTCTAATTTGATCGGATTTGTATAAGATATTGTTGTTGCTAGCTCTCTTGTGTGCATGTATGCTAAATGCAACATTTTTGAGTATGCTAAACGGCTGTTTGATGAAATGCCCGAGAGAGATGTGGCATGTTGGAATACTGTAATTTCTTGTTATTATCAAGATAGGCAAGCTCATAAGGCAATAGAATTGTATGAAAAGATCGTGTATCCAACTTTTTAGAAGGATGAATGATGGAGGAGCGAGTCCCACGTTAACTACTTTTAGTAGCATATTGTTGGCCTGTTCAAGGTCAGCCCAACTACAGCATGAAAAATTCATACATGCGTTTTTTATAAGAAACAGTATTGAGGCTGATATCTCCATTTATAGCTGGCACCTAGATCTCTACTTTATGTGTGGAAGTGTCTCATCAACTTAAAATGTCGTTGAAAAGATGCCGAAGACAAACGCAGCTTCTTGGAATGTTATGATTTCTGGATATGTGAAAATGGGTGATTATTTTGGGGCTCTGGCCATGTATGATGACATGAAAGTAGCTAGTGTAAGGCCAAAGGCCATCATAATAACTAGTATCTTATCGGCTCGTTTGTAACTTGCAACATTGGAAAAGGGTAAGGAGATTCACACAACTCTCATTGATAGTGAGTTGGAAACCAACGAAATACTGATGGGGGCTCTCTTTGATATGTATGCTAAATGCGGTGTGGTGGATGAAGCACTTAATGTTTTTAATAGTTTACCAGATAGAGATCTTGTGTCATGGATCTCCATGATCACTGCATATGTAACTCATGGTCAAGCTTTAGAAGCTTTAAAGCTTTTTGGTGAAATACAGCAGTCCAATGCAAAGCCTGATAGAGTTACTCTTCTTGCGGTCTATCTGCTTTTAGCCACGTGGGACTAGTTGATGATGGTAGTCACTATTTCAGTCATATGATTACGGATTATGGAATTAAACCTAGAGTAGAACATTACTCTTGTTTGATGGATCTTCTTGGACGTGCTAGAAGATTGGATGGAGCATATCAAATTTTGCAAAGAACTCTAGAAATTAGGGAGGATGTCGACTTGTTAAGCACACTATTTTCTGCTTGTCGTTTGCACAAGGATCTAGATTTCGGTGTGAAAATCGTAGGGTTGTTAATTGAAAAGAATCCCGATGATCCTTCAACTTATATTATGTTATCCTATATTTATGCTTCTGTAAAGAAATGGGATGAAGTGCGGAAGGTGAGATTCAAGATGAAAGAATTAGGATTAAGGAAAAATCTAGGCTGTAGCAGGATTGAGATTAACAAGAGGATCCAGATTTATTTAGATTTTCTGCTTGTCGTTTGCACAAGGATCTAGATTTGCCTCTCGATTAGTGATGATTTAGGGTTTCTGGTTACTTTCGTGGTCACCTAATTAGCATTTTCTCTAGGTTTATTTAATTGTACGATCAATGTTATAGAGTATAATTCATGCATCTTGGTTTGTACAATGTAGAATTAGGCATATACTTACTTGTGGAAAAGGTGGATGGAGGCACAATGGATAAAAATGGTGGCGGTGCAGCTTGTTTTGGTATTTTCTTAGTTGCTCGGAGCTTGATACATCGTCGGAAGTCTTGTCAAGCTACTTTGCTGAATTAAAATGATCAAAATTTTTTTCTGTTTAATAAGTTCTGGTTTTAAACATGAAGTTAGAATTCATGACGTTTTTGCTGCGCACCGTGATATGGACCATATGGTCAAGACACAATTGAAGACTTCATGTGTGCGATGACATTTATGGAAATGATAGTTTGTTTCAAGTTTTCTTTTCGGCCCATGTCCTGGACATGGGTTACCGATCACCAATCTTTGCCTGTCAACCATTGTCCACAAAGTTTGTTTGACTATCACATTTTAGCTTGGCCAAATGTCACCTCCCGTCACCTACACCGGTGGTGCCTTGTATATATTACCTTATTGATAAAAATTACGGTTATAAAAATCGCCTCTTAGCATTGCTTAGGCCCCTACCTAGGCGCTAGGCAGCTAGCCACCGCCCGGATTAGTCCCTAGGCGTTTGAAAATTAAGAAAGTGCACCTAGACCTGCTCAGACATCTGCCTAGCTCGCTTAAGTGCCTGCCTTGCTCACTTAGGCCTCTTGCCTTGCCCGCCTAAGCCCGCCTAGGCACCTGCCTAGGTCTAACTCTTACTTAAATAAAAAATCGATAACTTTCACTTTGCATTTTATTTTTTCAATAAAATGTAAGAGACTTGTTAAATACTTGGATGAACACTTATTATATATTTCTTCCTCATGTTTTCAATATGTTCTAATACTTTATAATTTATATGTCATTTGATTTTGCAATAGATGTATCGCAATACAATTATGTGTTTTTTGGGGATAAATAGACACTTAATTACACAATATAGAATATATTTACTTAAATCCTGAAATTGGTACTAGCCGGAATATCTAGTATACAAAAATAATAATCTGCTAGACTAACTAGTCAAGCCCGCTAGTCAGCAAGCTCTCAGTTTGTTTTAAGTTATTAGCATGTCAGTTGAGCATGATTGTGAGCACATATTAAATATTCAAGTGATACATGTAGCATGTATATGTGTGTGAGGTATGTGACACAATATAAGTAACTATGAACACAAGGTGTTTTTGGCCCGAAGAACCCACCTCTGGGTTAAAAAATCAGGGATTTTCCACTGAGTCAAATCCACTAGTATAATCAAGGTTCTTACAAAGTACCACGTCAAGCTCAATTCCTAGAACCCTATCTATGGAGCATCTTTACCTTTGTGCAACCTTGCCTCACCCAAGATAGATTCCTTCGGTCTTCACGAAGTGACAACTCATCCTGAGATCTTGACCTTGTGGCACCGAGGCCAGTGCACGAACTATGCATATGATGATATGACAATGATATGCAGATTTGGATTTAGATGTCTAGTTAGTTTATCCAGTCAAACAGTTGAAGGAAGAAACTGACGAGAATCCTACAGTGGGTCAGTTTTAAAGATTTGAAACTAGAAACACTTGACCACTAATTTAATGCAAAACCAAAGACAATGCAACTCCATTCTTCAATGATTGAGAGTTTAATGCATGAAAGAAGGTTTTGCAACAAGGGTTTCATAAATGAAGAACAAAGAGGAAAGTAAGGTCTTAAGGCCTTTCTCACTCTAACTTCTCACTAGAAATATAATCTGAAAACCCCCCAAAACAAAGAACCTTGGCTGGGGATCTTAACCCTAAAAGCTTTGGTTTGTTTTTCACCTACAAAGGACACATGTCGTCCTACCAATTGATCAGAAAAGATTAAGGGTTGAGATTTGACTATCGGCAAAAAGCTGTTAGGAAGCCTATGTGGGTAGGTCTTAATTTGTGTGCCCAGCTTGCTAGAAATTCGCAGGCAAGCCTGACTCGACAACTAAGCTAGTCAGAATGAAGTAGGAATGTAGACGTGAAATGCACATGTATGAACAAAACTTTTGAAGTGAGGTGCGTCTTATCCTTGCACATCTTGGTTTTAGGCTCTTTTTGTTTCTGTAATAACATATTAGATTTCCACACTGATCAAACCAAACATTTTCAAAAAGTTGAGTACATTTGGATCCACGAAGACCCTTACACATTTCTTCACAGCAAACACAACCCATATATAGAGAAAAGCCTAAAACTAGATTGAACATGTGGTACACTTACAATATTGACAAGGGAAGCCAAACCTAAAGTATAGACTTTACATATCCGTCTAGCCGCCCTGGGCGCTAAGCCCCATTCCCCGCCCAACTAGCGTTTAGCGTATTTTAGAATCTTTATAGAAATAAAGTGTTACTTGGTAGATTTGAACCCCAATCTCATAATTGTCTATAGGTTACGTGGTTACGAGGGCAATGATTTTTTGGTCCAATGGCAATAGGCATTATATGACCTTTTGTACTTGTTTGGGGAAGAGGAAGCTTTCTTGTGGCGTTGAATAGGAAGAAGAGAGTTTCACATTAATTAGTTCAAAAATAGGATTTAATTTTAAAAATAATTTATTAAAGAAAATTCATTTTATTTTATTGAATTTCGATAAACTTCAACAATACATAAAATACGTTGACAAGAATTAAAGATACTAATATTAATGACATGTTTACTTACTATGACGAAAATATGTAAGTATATATTTACATTATAGAGTGGGAGATTTGAGCTAAGGTAACATTCTACTTACATATATATAAAAAAGAGAATCCACTAAATCGTAATGTTAGCGTTGGCGGGTTCCCTTTTATACATGGGAAGATGTGTTTTTGTAATAGTGTCATCAAGTTTAGTCGGCAGAGAGGTACAAGGCCCATCTTTTCCTTTTCTCGTCTTTGAGAGTTAAGATTACCATTATTTATTCTAATATAAAATAAAAGTTTATCATTTCGAGTAGTAATCCGTTGTCGTCCAGCGGTTAGGATATCTGGCTTTCACCCAGGAGACCCGGGTTCGATTCCCGGCAACGGAACTTTTTTTTAAATTTTAATTTTATTAAAATGATTTATACTCTGAAATAAATAAAAAAAGGGTTGGGTGTTTTAAGTTTTAGATAATCAGAAAGACAAAGAACATAATGACGGACGGACGGACGCCAAAAGCCCAAAACCCTGCTCTCTGCTTCTGAGTCTGCCTCAAGCAATTTGTGCCCCACTCCTCTTCCCCTAATTATTTCCTCACCAAATCAATACCCTACCCACTTCCTTCTCTGCATATCAATTTTCATTCATCCAACATCGCACAGAATCCGCACAACCATTGACACAGGGATTCACAGATGGCTAAGGAAAACAGCTGCTTGACTCGCGTTGCCACCGGCGCTGTAATTGGCGGAGCTATCGGCGGTGCCGTCGGTATTTCTCCATAACCCACTTTTCATATTTGCTTCAAGACCCTTGTTTTTGTTCTACTTTTCGCTTTCTTCCCTACCGTATCTTGGCTTTGTTGTGGAATCATCCTTTGATGTTCTTAGTTCATCTCTTCGATTACTCTTCCATCTTTTAAATGCTTCTTGTTCGGTTTGGTTTGACGGGCATATGCGGATGTAAAAGGGATTTTGTTTTGGGTATTCTAATTTTTGTTGCAGCTTGTAAATTGCAAGCTTATAAACAGCGCTAGACGCTAGTTAGTCGGTGGTCTGAAGCTTAGCAGCTAAGCAGACTAGCCGGATTAAGTAAATTTATTATATATCGATGTAAATAAGTGTCCACTTAAAGTTAAAAAATACATAATTGCATTGAAATGCATAAATTGCAAAATAGAATGACATATAGATTATAAAGTATTAGAATGGAATGAAAACATGGAAACAAACATATAATGTGTGTTCATCTAAGTAATCAACGATTCTCTTATAATTTATAGAATACAATAAAATGAAAAATAAAGTTATTTATTTTCTGCCAAAGTGAGTCTGGATTTAGGCGGGCGCCTAGGCGGTCCAAGTGGGCGTCTAAGCAAGTCTAGGCACCATTTCTTAATATTTAAACGCCTAAGAATTAATCGAAGCGTTGGTTAGCCGCCTAGCACTTAGGCAGGACCTACGCGGTGCTAGGCGGAATCTAGGCGGTTCTAGGTGGGGATTTTTAGAACAGTGGTAAATTGAGGTTTCTTTCTATCACTTTTTGGGGGTTTTCAGTAAATAGGTTGACTTGAATTATGTGCACATTCTTAGTGTTGAAAGATACTATAGCTCAATTTATGTTGCCAAGTTTCTGTGTCGTCCTGGTGCATATGTAGAAGTTGAAGGACTTTGTTTTTGTGTTTTATGTTGAGCTTGTGCCTTGAATTAGAAGATAATTTTCGGGACAAGTTATTGTCCCTTAACGGGGATCAGAAAGAATTTTAGGCTCAAGATTCTTTATACCTCATTATCCTTTGCTAAGTGAAACACAAAATATGCATAGAGAGAGAGGAAAAAAAAAAAAAAAAAGGAAAGGGCAACCCCAACGTGTTAATATTAGCAAACTTTAGCCGGCCTGAAATTGTCAAAATCTGATTACCTATTTCCCTTTTTGATTTTTAACAAATCTCTCATGAATCCTTCACTTGTTACCGAAAGAATGTCTTTCTCGTTCTCTCATGTTACTCTCCAAGAATGTCTTTCTCGTTCTCTCATGTTACTCTCCAAGCCTGTTTTGTTATCTATTGCTAATAGTATACGCCTTTCTTACCGTCTAGTTGAGTTGAGGGACATCTTGACCAACTCTTTTCCAGACAGTATTTACACAGCTAACCCTGAAACTGTGTGAAAAGACAGCCTTATCACGTAGTCAGTCATCAGTTTTGACTACTACCTTGGTAACGAGTTTGTTTTATAACAAGCACTTCTGGACGGTACAAGTAATGTGTGATATTGGCATGTTATGTAATATTATGTTGACAAATAACATTTTGCTTCATCTGAAAAAAAATTCTTGTTAAATCTGATGATTCATTATGACTTTAATCCACAGATTTCTCGCTGGACCATAATAGCATAAGAGTTGTTGATTATATTAATCTGGAACATGATAGATCCAGAATCACTTACGATAAATTAGTCAGCTAGCTTGAGAAAAAATGGATGTTTGTTTTGCCTTGCCTAATCATAATGTATTGAATATGTTCAGGTTCAGTGTATGGGACGTATGAAGCTTTAAGGTTTAAGGTACATCCTCAGATCTTGTCTCTAGTTATTTTCATCTTTTGTCTCATGGGTTTTCATTAATACTTTTTTAAGCTGCCATGACTAATGTATAAAAACTGGGCATACAGGAATGTCTATCTAAACAGTATGTGCTTGAGATCAATATATATATCTAAGATAGTGAGGGACAAAAGTCAGGTATTGTTTGGGGTGCGGGTTATCTTTGAAATCAAAGAGAGAAAATATGTGATTGGAGTCTGTGAAGTCAGTGAAATAACCAGTTGAAAAACAACCATTCTCAAGTTTGCGGACTTTCTGAAGCCACAAACGCCAAAAGAGACAATGGAGTGACCTTCCAGAAATACCTTCAATTTTTGCTCAGAAATAACCCATGTCACCCAGCCAATAATAATCCCACTGGATCTGGCATCAACCAACGACCTCAAATAAAGAAAACGTTTTATGCCCACTACTCCTTTGGGTAATGCAAGGTTCATCCAAGAAAAGTATTGGCCGTACTCAGTGATGGTTATGCTAGTGGCATGAGATAAATGAAAACTTCGAATGGTACATTTATGATGATTCAATTAACATTAGTGGTATCCATGTTCAGAACAAAAATTGTTAACGATCCCATCATTTGTGGTTAGGATGCAATAAGACCAAATATCATTGCAATTGTATTTCACATGTTAAAGTATCAAACATTGTTGCTAATAGTCTGCCATGCGTTTAATTTTATTGTTGTAACTATGCTTGCCCAAATGAAAAATTAAACACATATGTTCTGCGTGTTGCAGGTGCCAGGATTTCTGAAGATCAGGCACATTGGACAAAGAACAGTGTCGAGTGCGGCTCTATTCGGTCTTTTCTTAGGTGCTGGAAGCTTGATTCATTGTGGGAAGTCATATTGAGCTCTTTCCAGTCTTAGATAAACTAATTTTGTTCTGTTTACAAGGTTCTGCATTTGGACATGAAGTTAGATGTTACGCAGGTGTGTCATGGCGACCAGTTGTTTGATCAGAGTACTTTTTTTCTGATGTTTCTGCCTTCAACATTATATTGGAATTGATTTTCGATTTCTTTCTATCGACAATTATTTATAATTGTCCTAAGGTGAGGCAGACAATTTTATTATCTAATCGGTTTGCAAGGATCTAAAAGACACTAGGCGTTAGTCGTACGGCGGGATAGGGCTTACTGCCTAGGCGGCTAGGTGGGGGTCTAGATGGACTAGGTGGATTTGAGTAATTTTATTATATATTGTACAAATAAGTGTGTGCTTATGTTTAAAAATTACATAATTGCATTGGGATACATAAATTCCAACATATAATGATATATAATTATAAAGTTGTTGACCCTAGAAATTACAAAGCCTACGTGGCGCGCAGGCCGAGTATATTCTAAGCTAACTACGTCCTTCGGTGATTGCGGGGCGTGCCAACTCGTCGGCCGAGGCTCGGCCGAGGAGTAAATTTGTTGGTGTTGCGTTGGGTCGCGCTACTGACTTCTGTGTCTTGCGATTGCGGCCGAGAAAGGAACGCGTCTCGGCCTCTTGGGTTCTCGAGCCTGAAGACAAGGCTGCTATTCTTACAAAGTTCACGAACCGAATTCGGCTTTCAATGTGCCGAATGTAATAACTGTAACACCTCACTTCGCCGAGAAGGCTAATGAGATGACCTCGACCAATAAGGATTCGGAAACCCTTCTCGACCGAGACTTGGATAGGTAATCGACCGTTCTCGCCGCAGTGCTGTTGATGCCAACGGAAGATACTGCGAGACCGACCGACTCTACGGTGACAGAGCTATCTATGCCGACTTAAGATATCACCGGTTGCTTCCACAGTGCTGTTGATGCCAACGGAAGATGTGTCAGCGAAAAAAGGAAAAGAAAAAGATCTCAAGTTGTGAGAGTTTGCGCAGGGCAATTTTGTGTTGATTTTGTAGGAGCCTTCAATGTTGCACAGTATCCCCTATTTATAGTACTGAACCTTGAGTCCGAGTTTAAATCCCACTCGGACTAGGTTTCCTCCTCCGGATCCCCTCGATCAGTCCTACATCTACTAGGACTATGAATCTAGTCCTTTTGCTACGCCGGATCAGTTTCCTGGATATCCGATACCGTCGAGACTCCCTATTGCACTAGGATTCGTCCTATCAGTCTTAGATTTGGACTCCCATGGGTTGACCGATCCATGGTCCCGTTGCCGCCCGGCCTCCTGGGCCGAGAGTGACCCTACCCTCGGCCCAAACCATTATTTTGGGCCCAAACACTGCCCCCTCGCTTCTGAGGTCCTCGGCCTGAAACCTTTGGCCGAGTTTCGGCCTTGAAGAAGCGAATCTGCCACTCAGTCCTAATACCCGAGTTCCCAGGCGCATTTATTGAACACGATCGCACGATCTTGATCCTGCTAACCCACTTTCCACGTGGCGTCCTCTAACATGTCCAATCCCCCATAATGGCGCCCAAGGCGTGCGGCAGCCTGAACCGTCTAGCCATTATGACCACTATCTCAATCCGCGAGCCACTACCTCAGTCCATGAGCCACCTGTCATCATGCGGGTGCCGAACCGTCTTTCGTCATTAATTTCGCCGTCACACGCAATCGTGCGCCCCCAAAACCCTAACCTTTGGTCTTCTCAACCGCATTTCCCAGATGTTCATCATGATCAGTAATTTCTTCGGCCGATTTTGCCCTCTGTTTTGAATTTCGAACGATTGCTCTCCCCCCCACAGCTCTATAAATACCGAAGTTCTTTCATTTGTACTTTTACGCTCTCAAATTTTCTAAAATTCTGTCATTGATTTCTAGCGCCTCTCTTATTCCGAGTCTTCGTCTTCAAATCCCCAACCCAGAAACCCTTTTACTCCGTGCTTCTTTCTTGCAATGGCGTCTTTTATCTCCAAGCTTTCCAGGGAATGTGAACAAAACCAGCAGATATTCGATCGGAGCTCGATCAAAACCATCCGGTTTGAAAACGACATGAGCACCCAGTACCAAATCCTGGGTCCTCTCTTCAAGGCTACCATACCGCCGACTATCATCGGCCTCCTACAGGAGCACTGCCTAACACCCTTGCTTCAAGGGTTTGAATGGTCGCGATGGGAAGCGGCTAAGCCCCAAGGCTCCTGGCCCTCGACGACCACGTCCTGGGCAGCCTGGGTCGTTCGAATGGAGCGACTCTTCGGTGAGCAATGGAAGGCCCTTGGCATCTACGACGCCATCCTTCTTTCGTCCATGGAGATCGTCCCCGACAAGGAACTTCTCCAAGCCGCTCTGTGCTTCTGGTGCTCGGTCACCAACACAATGGTCCTTCCTCTGGGTCCCATTGGTCCCACCGTCCTGGATATCACTGCCATCCTGGGGACTTCGGCGACCGGGATCCCTGTCGACGCGACCCTCTCTGGGCGTCCGTCGAATATCGACCTAAAAACGCTCTTCGACCGTCGGGCCTTCGAGACCTTAAACCGTGATGGTCGAATCCCGTCGAAGGAAGATATTCAGAAGCTCCACAAGAACTTCTGCAATTACAACACCCTATATCTTCACTTCGCCGGTCGAGGAGAAGAGGACCTGCGAGAGGGAGAGCACGAAGCCTTCCTCTTCTACTGGTACAACAAATACATTTGTTGTACCAAGTCAAACAAGTGCCTGGTCGAAAACATGCCGGTAGCCGAAGCCCTGGCTAGTGGTCACGTCTTGGCCCTGAGTTCCAACATTCTCGCCCAACTTTTCCGCTGCCTGGCCGATGCGACCCTCCACAAAGTCGATCCGCATCAGAATGGTCCTCTCTGGGTCTTCCAACTCTGGTTGCAGGTATACTTTGCCTCCCTTCGGCCGGCCATAGCCGAATTCTCACCAACAGAGGCGCTTGGTCCTCAACTGGCCTCTCGACCGACACCCCCCCATCAAGCCGAAGAGGTATTTAGGTACCTCTTCGCTCTCGACGACTTCTCCAACGACGAGTTCCTAATATGTCGTCGTCGAGAATATCCTTCCTCCATCAGGCTGCCTACCTCCCCATGGAGCGCGGAAGAGGATGCTGACCTTCGTCAGACCTGGGGGTCGTTTGTGCTTGCTCGCGACCTCCCTCTCGGCTGTGATGGAAAACGGTCAGGTTGGGAAGTATATCATCCAAACTTCCTCGCCAGACAGCTCGGCTATCTTCAGGGCTGCCCTATTCCCCTTCTCTCCTCCCGAACGGTCCTAAGCCGTGGACGCGAGCCTCGTTCCTCTGAGCAGGAGTGCAGCACCGCCGTGAAGGAGTTTCAAGAGCGCTGCCGAAAATTTCGTCTTCGACCAGCCACCCCGGAAACCCACTGCACCGACACCTTCGGTGAGTGGTGGGAGAAATACTCCCAAGACTTCTTTGGGGCGCCGGTCGAAGACTTGCTCAGCAGGCTCTTCGGTGACCGGCCTAAGAAGGCCTCGGCCCCTCATCCTCAAGGTACCTATTTCCTTTCCCTCCTTTCCATTAACCTTGTATCTTGATTTGCCTTGCTGAATCGTCTGTCCTTTTAGGTAATCGGCCCTTGAGAAAGACGGAGGCAGTTGCCGCTGCCACGACTGAGAAAAGATCGGTCGTGGTCCAGAAAGATAAACCCGCTGGTAAGGCCGTGCTGATCAAACGGCCTCGCCAAGAGGCTGAGCCGGCTGTCGAGCCTTCCCCGCCTGCCAAGCGGGTCAAACAAATGGCGAAGAAGGGCGCACGGGAGATCCACGTTATCTCCAGTCATACGACGACTCCCAGTGCCTCCCTTTCTCCTGCCGCCGGCCATTCTGGGGTCGAGAAACAGCCTGCTTTGGTCGCAAAGACGGCCCAAGCGCGGCCTGCCTCTGCGGTCGGCGCATCAACCGGACCTCCTTTCGTCGAGAAGGCGCCTATCCCTCAGCGGGCGGTTTCTATGACTAAGGGAATTTCGCCCAAGAATCCAAAGCCCTCGGTCCTTGTGTTGGATGAAAGTGAGGGGAGCGACGAAGTCCCGCTGGCACCGCGTCCTCGTCCTCACCAACAACCTCCTCCAGTATCTGAGGTGGCGGTTCCAGCTGGCCCCTCCTTGGCCGATCGCCACAAGCGTCCGGTCGAAGAATCTCCTGTGGTGGCCGAACCCCTGGCATCCGCACAGGGACGGAGCGTTCCTTCTGCCGAAGCGGCTGTCCCGGTCGGCCCCTCCGCGGCCGACCGCGGTAAACGACTGGTCGAGGAACCTGAGGCGACAGCGGACTCGCCTATCCATCCTCAAGACCAGTGTTTCCATATCCCCCCACAAGAGGCTACTTCGGCCTTCGTAAGTATCTTCTACTGTCTTTCTTTGATGGCTTTTCTGCTTTAAAATTCTAAAAGACTACTAAATGTCAGGTGCCTGTACATTCTTTTCACCGTCAATTCTATGCGCCGAAGGGCGTTATCTATGTTTCCTGGCCGCCTCAGTGGCCATCAAACGTAGATAACCTCCATCGGCCGCGTGAAGTGAGAAGCAATCTGAGATACTGGGCTCGGCCATTGAGTTCTTTAGGTTCAAGCAACGATCCTGGGGACATGGCCGAGGTCTCTTCTCGGCAGGTTACAAAACGACACCCTCTTGATACTCTTGTCATGACTTCCTTTAAGCTTAACCTTGTTTATTCGTGCAGGCTTCATGGGAGGTTGAGTTCAAAGCCCTTCTCTCCAGCACGACTACAGAGTCCGGTCCTTCGGCTGCTCCGACCGAAGCTGCCGATCCAAACGCCCTCACCCAGTTGCGAGAAATCCTTTCGCTCTCATCCTCGCAAGTTCTTGAGCGCAACGGTCTCGATTCGCTCGGCGTGTGTCTGAACGACCTTGGAGCCGACGGTCGCCTGAGCGGAGATGCCATTGTTCGGGCATCATCTGCCTTGGAGCGCGTTAGGGAGACCTTTAGTATCTTCCAGACTGCTCTGAAGGCTGAACAGGACCTTCAAGCCGCCACGGCCGTTCAAGACACCCTCCGTCCGAAGATCGACGATCTAAGGGCAAAAGGAGAAGTGTTAGCCGAGCTCGACCGTCAAATGGCCGAACTAGCAAAACGCCGGTCGGCTATTGCTTCTGAGCTTGCGAGGGACTTCGAGTCAGGCGGGAAGGATCGCCTAACCGAGTATGCAGCGGCCAAAAAACGGGTCGAGCGGTTGAAGCTGGACAAAAAGAATCGGGAAGCCGAAGTCCTTATGGCCGACGTGCGGTGGTTGGAGCTGAAGGCTCTGCTCAGCATCCTTCTTCCCTCGTCTCCCTGAATGTATTCGACCGACTCATTTTTGTAATACCTATTAATTTTAATGGAGACTTTCCTTACTGGTACAACCAAAGTTTGTTTTTTATTCACGCATTTCCCAAGTAACTGGATAGTATTTCTTCAAAAACTTTCCATTAATCGGTAATCTGTGAATTACACCAGTCCGGTCTTTAAGATGATATGCCCCCTTGCCGTATACTTTATGCACAATAAACGGCCCTTCCCAATTCGGCGACCACTTGCCGAACCTAGGATCCTTTAGTCCTACGGGCAACACCGTTTGCCACACTAAGTCACCCTCGCCGAACGTCTTCTGTCGCACCTTTTGGTTATAGGCGCGCTCGGCAATCTGTTTTTGTGCCACCAATAAGTTATAAGCGTCAAATCGCGCCTCTTCCAAATCTTCCAGTTCCTGACTCATGGACTGATTATATTCGGCGCTGAACAAACTACTTTGTTCAATTAATCGCAACGAATTTATGCTCAACTCGACCGGTAGCACCGCATCGTGTCCGTAGGTCAACGCGTACGGGGTTGTTGCAGTCGCCGATCGGGGCGACGTTCGGTATGCCCATAATGCCTCGTTCAACTTCAAATGCCACATGCCAGGCCTTTCTTTTATTATTTTCTCGAGGATGCCGATCAACACTTTATTACTTGCCTCGGCCTGCCCATTCGCCTGTGGATAATACGGTGTGGACTGCTCCAACCGAATTTTCAAACTTGCCGTGTATTCTTTAAACCTTTCGGCTGTGAAAATTGTTCCATTGTCGGTAATGATCGTCTCCGGCACACCGAACCGGGTCACAATATGTTCCTCCACGAAGTCGCAAACCTCCTTGGATGTTAACTCAGCATATGATTTCGCTTCGACCCACTTGGTAAAGTAATCAGTTGCTACTATTATCCATGCATGCTTAGCAGCCCCAGAAGTCGGCGTGATTTTGCCGATTACATCCATGGCCCATCCTCTAAACGGCCACGGCTTAATGACCGAATGTAGTGATTCGGCCGGGACCCTTTGTATAGGCCCATGGATTTGACACTGCACGCATCCTCGTGCAAACTCGATACAATCTTTCAGTATTCTCGGCCAAAAATAGCCGTGTCGTCGGAGTAGCCATCGCATTTTTCGTCCGGACTGGTGAGCTCCACATACTCCTTCATGAACCTCCGCGATCGCCCGAGCACTCTCTTGGGGGCCGGGGCATAGGAGTAACAAACCATCTTCGCCCTTTCGGTACAACTCGTTCTGGTATGTAACATAGTTCGTGGCGTGAACCCGTGTCCTGCGACTATGTTTCCCGTTAGGATTATCAAGGTACTGCATAATGGGTTTCCTCCAATCATCTGAGATTGCCTCGACCGCGCAAATTTCTATAGAATCCTGCCGATCCAACAACGAAGGCAGGGACATGACCCTGGTGCGTATCACATTGTCTCGTCGGAGGATTTGCTGATTAACCAAGGCCGGGTATAGCTGTCGTAATATTGGTATCTCCCGGCCTAGCTTGCCCCCCAGGAGTTGTGCACCGGAGGCGATTTGAGCCAACTCGTCTGCATCGGTATTATGAACCCGAGAAATATGCTCGAATGTAATACCATCAAAGGACTCGGCCAAATAGCTGGCGACCATGTGGTAGGGCGCCAGGGTACAACTCATGCAGCGAAAAGACCCATTAATCTGGTTAATCACGAGTTCAGAATCACCGAGGACGAGGGCGCGAGTGGCTCGAAGGTCCCGAAGGAGGCCAAGACCAATGATAAGAGCCTCGTACTCGGCCTGATTGTTAGTGCACTCGAAATCCAATTTGAGCGAAAAATGCCACCGATCGTTGTGAGGAGATTGAATGACGATGCCCGCGCCAGCCGAAGACGAAGTACTGGAACCATCAAAATACATCGTCCAATAGTTATCGCGTGTTTCCACCATGCCGATTTCGACATCAACATCCCCAAAACCGTAAGGCGAAGGGTGCTGTGCAAGGAAATCGGCCAACGCCTGTCCTTTCACAGCTTTTTGCGGTACATACTGCAAACTGAATTCGGACAACGCCATCGTCCATTTCCCAATTCGGCCCTTCACAATCGGCCGGGTAAGCATGTACCGAATAACGTCGGTCTGGGCAATGACTTGGGTGACCGACGGGAGCATGTAATGCCTAAGCTTGGATGCGGCGAAGAACACGGTAAGACAAAGCTTCTCAACGGCGGAATAATTGATCTCCGGGTGGCTCAGATTGCGGCTGAGGTAAAAGATAGCCTGCTCTCGGCCGGCATCGTTGTCTTGCGCGAGGAGGCAACCGATGGACTCTTCGGCCGCCGAAATATATAGCTTGAGAGGCTTACCGCGCTGAGGAGGGACCAGGACAGGTGGGTTTGTGAGAGAAACCTTGATTTGAGTAAACGCTGCCTGATGCTCCGCATTCCACACGAACTTATCTGAGTCCTTGAGTTTCAAAAGTGTGGAGAATGCTTTCATTTTACCCGCTGAATTAGCAATAAATCGGCGTAAAAAATTGACCTGGCCGAGTAAGGACTGTAGTTGCTTCTTTGTTGTTGGGGGTGGGGCACTGATGATTGCGCGTGCCTTATTCGCATCAACCTCAATCCCTCGGTGATGTACGAGGAAACCTAGAAAATTTCCGGCCGATACGCCGAAGGCACATTTGGCAGGATTCATTTTGAGGTTGTGGCGCCGCATGCGAAGGAAAGCCTGTCGGAGATCGTCTAGATGTGTCTGTCGGCGTTTCGATTTGATGACAACATCGTCAATGTAAACTTCGACGATTGTTCCAATTAAATCATGAAAGATGGTGTTCATCGCCCGTTGGTATGTGGCGCCGGCATTCTTGAGGCCGAATGGCATGACAACCCACTCGTAGGTGCCGAGTGCCCCCGGGCAACGGAAAGCAGTTTTGTGCACATCGGCTTCGGCAATGAATATTTGGTTGTACCCGGCATGTCCATCTAGAAAAGACAATATCGCATGATTCGCCGCAGCATCGATTAACAGGTCGGAAATCGGCATTGAATACGCATCTTTGGGAGTTGCCAGATTCAAATTTCTGAAGTCGATGCAGATACGTAGTGCGCCACTTTTCTTTAACACAGGAACGATGTTTGCCAACCATTCGACATATCGGGCCGTCCGAATGAACCCGGCTTTTAGAAGCCGAACCAATTCATCCTTGATGCCGAGTTGTACTTCCGTCGAGAATCGCCGAGGTGGCTGGCGGAAAGGTTTACATCCAGGCTTAATTCGTAATTCATGCTCGACCAAAGCGCGATCTAAGCCGGGCATTTCATGATAACTCCAAGCAAAACAATCTTTGAATTCCGTAAGCAAGGCACGCAACTCGTCCTTCATTTGTTGAGGAAGTAAAGCACTAACAAACAAAGGCCGTGGGTCATCGGCCGTCCCAACATTAATCTCTTCTAGGGGGTCCTTAACCTGGGGCCGATGATCCTCGAGCTCGGCCGGGGCGGCCTGGACTTTATCAAAAGATAGGGCAGGACCATGATCTTCTTCGGCCAGGAACTCGACGAGATTAACGCCTGAATTCGGTTGCCGAGATATAGCATACCAATGGGCCAGCAGCCGTTCCATCGTAGATGAAACCGCGGCCTTACGTTTGTCCTGATCAGTGTCCGACATCAGCCTCGGGTAGGAAATTGGCCAATCCGAGTCTCGCCGAATCCTGGTGAACAGTCTCGGCGCCAACCTCGATGGCTTTCTGAACTGAAATCCTAGTCGGCCGCCCGTCTTCATTGAAGCCTTGCAGCGTAATGTAGCCGACGTGATCATCATAGTACCGGGCCTGGATCATGTTAGCTTCGAAGGGCTGGCTATCGGCCGGGTGAATAGTGACCGATTTGCCGTCCCAAAAGACAAGCACTTGATACAACGAAGAGGGAATACAACTGGTTTGATGGATCCAATCTCGACCAAGCAGTGCATTGTACTCGGTTTTGGAATCAACTACAAAAAAAGCGGTCATGTGGGTGCGACCGGCAATATTCACAGTTAACGGAAGTACTCCTTTGGTTTGGGATTTGTCGCCGACGAAGCTACTCATTGTGATTCCTGACGGAATTAGTTCGTCATTCGAACGGCGTAAGGCTTTCATGATACTCAGAGGCATGATATTGACGGTAGCCCCACAGTCAACAAAAACTTTGGAGACTGGATATCCCTCAATGTGGGCCGTCACATATAATGGCTTTAAATGGTGAAGCTTGGCCGACGATGACCGAGGGAACAATTCGGCCAAGGCAGCTTTTAAACCCTCATCTTTTGTTGCTGACTCTCCTTCAGCGATCGACACGAAATCAATATGGCCGGGTTCTTCGGCAACCACATCTCCATCGAGGAAATTTGGTTGAGCCGTGCGCGATTGAAAATCGGCAGGTAACACATGGACCATACTGATTTCCATATTATCCAGGACTGATGGGCCCATTGGGTCAATACCCTCTTCACTCGGTTGGTCGGCAACTACGGATTCTGTTGCTGTCAAAGCTGGACAACAGGACTCCTCTGTTTCCTCTGCGACGGCTTCATTCGGCGGTGCTGCATCAGCGAGTTGTTGGTCCCGCGAGACCGTCTCAGGTAAGGTCGAACTTGACAGCGCCTTTGGGGTCCAAGCCTGAACCTGCTCCTGATATTGGAGCCGAGCATCCCTGATGTCGAGATAAGCATCTAGACGTGCGACCCGTGCAACTTCATCGGCCGTAAGGCCGAAGAGAGAAACAGCCGAGAATACCTCGAAGTGATATCGTAAGTATTGAAGATCTTCCAGCGAGAAAGGAAGGTCAGCTGCATCGAGATCGGTGTACGGGTCCACTTCAAATCCCAGGACACGAGCTTCTCGGATATGCTGGAACCTTGCTTTCAATCCTGGATCTGAGGTCTTTTGGATGATTCGCTCGGCATCCGGACAAGTCAGGACTAGATCAATAGTGTCCTGGCATGCCTTCGGCAAACCATACAGATCGTTGGCCGAATGTCGCTTATGAAATTCTCGCATATACTCCAAAGCCTCCCCAAGAAATGGTGGATGCAAATTCCGCCGAATCTTGATCAAAGGTTCTTGTATAGCTGGCGGAGCGAATTTGGTGTCAGCCTCCTTTCTGAAAAACTCGAGGCGTGCCTTCATCTCCCCTGGCCGAAGAAGAAGTTTGATTCGTTTATCAGCCTCCTCGAACGTAGTTTCAACATCTCGGTCGACTGACCGTTTCCCTTGAACCAATTCTGTCATGATAGCGGGAGTTGGTCGCTCATCATCGGGAGCAATCGTGTCCCTCGGTCGCCATTTAGGGACCGAAGTTTCATGGGCTGCTTGTCGGCGAGCCATGCAATCTATCCGTTGTTGCCTACGTTTCTGGGATTTGGACAGTGCTGTGTAAACTCCCCTCGAAGAATGATACGTGTACCACCGTTGATCTTTAGGTTCAGGAGGTTTAAAGGTTTTCTGGCTCCGCGATGATTCTGAACTGCTAGAATTTCGTTTGTAGTAATCATCGTCATAGAACGAATCATCAAAATCAAGGCGCCTCCGGATCGGGGGTGTCTCTTCCTCCCGTACTTTAGGACCAAGCCTGTTAAAAACACCTTGAGGGCCTATATTGGCAACACTCTGCCGGGTTGCGGCCACAGGTCGTTCTGTCCCAACTGAAGGGGGCTTCTCTTCTGACTCGCTCTCGACCTTCGTTCTACATTTCCTGCACAAAACCGCCGTTCCGCTGTCTTCGTCGGTGGTATAATCCATCATAGGTTTGACAATAGCGGGTCCCGTTAAAACCGTAGGTGGTGCGTTTGAACGAAAATCGGCCATGAAATGCGGCCGAGAATTCTGAGTCCGGAAGCGTTGCGTCGTAACGGCTTCGGCCTTCCCCTTCCCTTTGTCCTTAGGTAGGCATGCGTCGACCATATTCACGGTTGCCGTGGGGAATGGATCAGTGTCAACACCCATCTTCTTCTCGGGAAATTTCAGTTTACCATTGTCAATCCAGCTTTGGACGTTGTCACGAAATACGACACAATTGTTGGTCGTGTGTTTGCTTGAATTGTGATACTTGCAGTACACCTTTCCCTTGAGCTCTTCGGCCTTGGGAATGTTGTGGCCAGGCCGAAGCTTGATGATTCTTGCGGACAACAGTTGGTCAAAAATTGCGTCGGCCTTGGTAATATCAAAAGTGTAAACTTTCGACGCCTTCAATGCTCCCTCGGTGGCCGAGCGACCTTTGACTTCTCTAGAATCCACCTGAGTCAATGCTTTGCAAACGTATGGCTTATCTATCACTATCTCGGCCGCATCCACACTAACGCACTCATCCTCGGCGGACGCATAGTTGACAGTAGGATTTTTGTACAGTGTCCCCCGAGATGGCGTTTTCGAAACCTTCTCTTCGCGAAGCAAATAGTCATACTGTTCGACATGTTGGGCTAATTCGTACATGTCCCGAAAGTTTGCCCCCAAGAACTTCTTCTTGTATTCGACGTCTAATCCGTTCAAAGCGAGCCTGACGAATTCAACTTCGGGTAAAGGCACTCGGCACCAATTCCTGGCTGTCTTGAACCTAGTAAGATAATCCATCGGTGATTCATCAGATGCCTGAGCCATCCTTGCCAACGAAGATACTGACATCTCCATCCCTGGCCGATAAAACTGCTCGTGGAATTTCTCGACCAACTCTTCCCAGTTCTGGATGGAATTAGGGGGTAGATTAATGTACCAAGCAAATGCCGAGCCGGTCAATGAGAAGTTGAACAGCCGTAACTTATGAAAGTCACTATTGACATCTCCGCATTGCGCGGTAAAACGAGCCACATGCTCCAATGAGGATAAAGACGATTCTCCGGCAAAAAGGCTAAAATCGGGGATCTTAAACCCCTTCGGGTACCCAAACGTTTCCACATAAGCTGGGTACGGATGAATGAACTTGGGAAATTTCGGCCCTTTTTTCATGGCCGAGTCAATCATCCGCTGTACTTCGGTTATGTCAACAGGTGTTGCTTCGACTCTCTGGTCAGTTTCGGCTGGCCTACTATTTGATCCTCCTCCTTTTTCCAAATTAATTGGTTTCAACGGAGCAGGAACAGGTTCGGTCAGTACAATCGGGACCGGATTGTTTCCTGGAGGACAATGCTGGAGAGGATCAGCAGGCCTGCTGCCACCGACTTTACTAAACAACATCTCGAGCAGCCTGTTCTGTCGCTCAGCAGAACTGACTATCGCATCATGCAGTTTATCGATGCCTCGGCTGAAAGTCTGCTCGACTGACCGAGACTGCTCCTCCAGTCGCTTCCGAAGAAACGACCTTGTTGGTGGATCAGATCCTTCACCACCATCCTCGTCACATTCTTCTATTATCCCCTCATTGAGGATGCCTGTGTTTCGGTTATGGATCTCTAACCCACGGAGCTGACCACCGAGATTAATTTCTCTCTCTCGGCGAGTCGCGCTCGTGGACTCAGGTGTACCAGCGCTAAGGGGATTCTGCGCCTGTGGCACACTCTGTCCTATGCTCTGACTCGGCAAATCGGCAGTCGACTTTCCCATAGCTGTTTTCTTTTTTACCGATCGTGTTTCAATTGGCATGAACTTCGTAGTTTAGCACTGGGTCCCACTGGGCGTGCCAAAATGTTGACCCTAGAAATTACAAAGCCTACGTGGCGCGCAGGCCGAGTATATTCTAAGCTAACTACGTCCTTCGGTGATTGCGGGGCGTGCCAACTCGTCGGCCGAGGCTCGGCCGAGGAGTAAATTTGTTGGTGTTGCGTTGGGTCGCGCTACTGACTTCTGTGTCTTGCGATTGCGGCCGAGAAAGGAACGCGTCTCGGCCTCTTGGGTTCTCGAGCCTGAAGACAAGGCTGCTATTCTTACAAAGTTCACGAACCGAATTCGGCTTTCAATGTGCCGAATGTAATAACTGTAACACCTCACTTCGCCGAGAAGGCTAATGAGATGACCTCGACCAATAAGGATTCGGAAACCCTTCTCGACCGAGACTTGGATAGGTAATCGACCGTTCTCGCCGCAGTGCTGTTGATGCCAACGGAAGATACTGCGAGACCGACCGACTCTACGGTGACAGAGCTATCTATGCCGACTTAAGATATCACCGGTTGCTTCCACAGTGCTGTTGATGCCAACGGAAGATGTGTCAGCGAAAAAAGGAAAAGAAAAAGATCTCAAGTTGTGAGAGTTTGCGCAGGGCAATTTTGTGTTGATTTTGTAGGAGCCTTCAATGTTGCACAGTATCCCCTATTTATAGTACTGAACCTTGAGTCCGAGTTTAAATCCCACTCGGACTAGGTTTCCTCCTCCGGATCCCCTCGATCAGTCCTACATCTACTAGGACTATGAATCTAGTCCTTTTGCTACGCCGGATCAGTTTCCTGGATATCCGATACCGTCGAGACTCCCTATTGCACTAGGATTCGTCCTATCAGTCTTAGATTTGGACTCCCATGGGTTGACCGATCCATGGTCCCGTTGCCGCCCGGCCTCCTGGGCCGAGAGTGACCCTACCCTCGGCCCAAACCATTATTTTGGGCCCAAACAAAAGTATTACAACATAATGAAAACATGGAGAAGGAGCATTTAATGTGTGTTTGTCTAAGTATTGAACAAGTCTACAATTTATTGAAAAAATTAAAATGTAAAATGAATGTTATCTATTTTTTGTCTAAGTGAGAGTCAATACTTAGGCGGATGCTTGGGCTGGTTAAGTGGGAGCCTGGGCAGGTCTAGTCGCATTTTCTTAATTTTCAAACGCCTAAGAGTTAATCGGAGCGGTGATTAGCAACCTAACACTTAGGTGACGTTAGCGAGAATTTTTAGAATATTTTCAGTTTGTATGTTACCTGATTGCAGAAAACATGGTAATGTCATCGATAGGTCTTCAACCAAAAAGATAAAACGAATGATTGTGGAGTTATTGAGCTTCTCATCGCTGCTTAGCTTGTTTTTGGTTCTGATTTTTGGATTTTACAGTCGGGAAATTTGGAAAAAAAATGGTCAAAATGTAACCAATAATTATAATTTTGACCAAAACTTGATGTAAAAATACTTAAAACATTTTATAATTCAAACCAAAATTTAATGTAAAAATACTTAAACGCCCTTGTTCGCTTGGAACCTTTGTCATAATACTCGTTGAAGCTCTTCTCAATACTGTAGATGGTTGTATCTGAGCATGCAGCTCTGCTTTCCTGACCATCTTTTCAATCTCCCTGTCGGCAAGACCTCCAGATGAGCGGATAGTAATCTGTCTCTCTTTGTTGGTGACCTTGTCCTTGGCAGAATTAGTGACAATACCATTGGCCTCAATATCAAACGTGACTTCGATCGAGGCAGGCCCCTTGGTGCTGGAGGAATGCCAACGAGTTCAAACTCTCCCAACATCTTGTTGGTAGAAGCCATCTCACGCTCTCCTTGTAATACATGACTGCGTCATCATGAGGATAGAAGAATTCAAATTTGATTTCTCGGGGGCGAAAACGAGTTACGGTGAATTGAACCCAGTAATTGATATAGAAGCAAAACCGACTATGTTACGAGAAAGAGAGCCGGAAATACTGCACAATGAATAAAGAAGTTATAATTTTATAATTATTTTAGTTAAAAAAGGGTACTGTAGTATTTCACGTCAAGTTTTGGTTTTATAATTATTAAATATTACAACGATTGACTAAAATTCTATTCATGGTCTAAATTTTGATTATTTTTCCAAATTTAATGGTGTCTCACCTCCGCCCTTGTTATGAATTAAGTTTAGCTTAATCATACTTAATAGCTTTACATAGTTAAATAATGAGTCAGTTGCTGATAATTAGGAAATATGGTTGTAATTAGGGGTGTAATTTTTTCCCGAAAATCCCGAACCGTCCCAATTCCGTCCCGAAATTTGACCGAAAAAATCCCGAACCGAATTTCCCAAAACCTTCGGTACCCGAAACCGAACCCGTCTCGAAAGTTTCGGGTTGGGATTCGGCCACAGTTTTGAAAGCTTTCGGTAATCCCGAACCGAACCGATTATTACATATATATTTATTTATTTTTAATTTTTAATTAGAAATTAGTTGAACCGTTGGATTTGTTAAAATCAAATCCAACCGTCCATTGAGTTAGGTTAGGTCATTTGTTAGGTGGGTGTTCTCTCTCTCTCAGACTCACTCTTGCTCTTGCTCACAGTCTCTCGATCTCTCCGCTCTCGCTCACAGTCCCTCTCTCACAGACTCACAGTTAGTCGGAGCGAACCCTTCTCGTTGTCTCCTTCCTCTCCATACGTAGTGTCCTCTCACGCTCGGTCGTGGTCCTCTCCAGACGCTATCCTCTCGCACTTGCTCTCCCGGCTGAAGTCCAGGTTCGTCTTCGTTTGAATCCCACCAGTTTTCTTCTCTCACTCTCTCTCACAATCTCACAGTCTCACTCACAGTCCCGCCGCCCGTGCTCCCGTCGCTCCACGCCTCCGTCGAATCCACGCCAACTAACACTCTCACTCAGAGTCCCGCCGCCAATGCTCCCGCCGCTCCACTCCTCCGTCGAATCCACGCCGCTCCTCATCCTCCACAACTCACGCAGACGCAGGACAAGAAGGAACCAATTGAGTCCTAAAATCCAGGTTAGGGTTTTTTATTTTCACTGGGTTTTGTTCTTTAGCATTTTCGGATATTGAATGCCTCTTTAATGGAGTGTGAATATATTCGGAATTAGGGAATGCCTCTTTAATGGAGCAATTTCGGATATCGAATTCTGAACTATTTGCGTATTTTGTTGAGTTATTGCAAATTGGTTCAACTGATGAACCAAAAATTAACTTGATTATATTAACTTGATTATATTCAATTAACCTGATTATATTAAATTAACTTGATTATATTCTGAGATAAATATGTGTTTGACTTTGATATAATATATGTGTTTATGGATCAGTTTATGGAATGTGTGTGATATATTATGGAATGGATCAGTTTATGGATCAATTAACTTGCTTTAATCTTATATGAATATTATATATATGCTGAAGTGTGTTGTGATATATTATTGTGCATTATCAGGATGGACGGATCTGGTAGTGGTAGTGGTAGTGGTAGCCAATCACAATCTACTAGTACATCTAGGACCCTGGATTCGAAACAACCATTGTTGTCACAAGGGGTGATGGGGGATCAAGTTGTTGCTCACACTTTCAATTAAAAAAGACTTGATATGAAATGTGTGAAGTGGATACTAAAAGCGGAGATGCCTTTTAAGGTGGTTGATCAAGAAGACTTTAAAGATTGGATCCATGACTTGAATCCAAAGTACAAGCTTCCAAATAAGCACAAGGTGGCGGCGGCGGTTTTAGAATTGTATTTTACAGAGAAGGGAAAAATCAAGAGTGTGGTTGATTCATCAACAAGGGGAAGGGGCCGAAGGGACAAAAAGGAATGAACTTACTTAAGCTTCATTTTGGTTGCATGCACTTTCTTGCTTATAAACTATGTTTTGCTTTTGGTTTCTAACTTAATCTAAATTCATTCGGAAGTTTGGTTTGTAAAACTTAACTTATTTCATTTTGGTTACATGCACTTTTAATTAACTAGTTTGGTAGACAATTGTGAACTTAAGCTTAACTTGTTAGTTGTTGCTTCCTTGGTATGAAAATTGAAACAGATGGTAATGTGAAACTGAAATTGTGATATTGTGAAACTGAAACAGGCAAGCTGCCTGCAATTGTTAACCTTTTTTTTTTTTTTTTTTTTTTCTGAAAAATGGGTGGGTTTACTTGTTCAAGAGCTTAAAATTGTAAAAAGTTTTAAAAGCCCAACATTTTGGGCTTCAAGGCCCAATCCCGAAGTGACCCGAAAATCCTGAAACACTTTCGGGAATTCCGAATTTCGGGATCCCAATAGTTTCGGTTCGGTTTCGGAATATAAAATCCCATCCCGAAATATTTTGGTTTGGGATTCGGATTGAGGGTTTCGGTTCGGGATCCCGACCCAAACCACCCCTAGTTGTAATTGCCTTGCTTGGGTTGTTATATACCGCCATTGGTGTGTGTTGTTGGCCAACAGTCATTTTGATTAAACAACTCTAATACAAAAAATAACCGAGCGTATTTTCTCTTCTTCTTCATCATGCCTTCCTCCATTGTTACTGAGCTATAGGTTGATGTTGAAGCAGGTGTTATCATTGGGATCACCCAATCGATCTTGGATTTCCCTTACCCCGTCACACAAATACTTCCCATTTTTCCACCATGGACGTACAAATACTTCCCTTACCCCGCTCACGAACCTTTTCAATAGGATTCTAAAAACGAAGAAGATGCCAAATGAGTGGCGAACGAGCACTTTAGTGCCTATCTACAAGAATAAGGGCGACGTACAAAATTGCATGAACTATAGGGGTATTAAGCTAATGAGTCATACAATGAAGCTCTGGGAGAGAGTCATTGAGCATAGATTGAGGCAAGAGACAAGGGTTTCGGACAACCAATTCGGGTTCATGCCAGGGCGTTCAACCATGGAGGCAATCTATCTCTTACGAAGATTGATGGAAAGATATAGAGATGGAAAAAAGGATTTACACATGGTCTTTATAGATTTGGAGAGCGTATGATAGGGTCCCAAGAGACATTCTTTGGAGGATTTTAGAGAAGAAAGGAGTACGAGTAGCATATATCCAAGCTATAAAGGATATGTATGAAGGAGCAAAGACTGTCGTAAGAACTCATGAAGGACAAACTGAAAGCTTTCCCATAACTGTAGGATTACATCAAGGCTCATCCTTAAGTCCTTACCTTTTTGCGTTGGTAATGGATGAGTTAACAGGACATATTCAAGATGATATTCCTTGGTGTATGCTTTTCGCAGACGATATAGTGTTGATAGATGAAACTCAGGAAGGGGTAAATGCAAAGCTTAACCTTTGGAGAGAAGTGTTGGAATCTAAAGGTCTTCGCCTAAGCCAATCAAAGACAGAATATATAGAGTGCAAGTTCAGTGCAAATGGAGGCCAAAATGAGTTAGGGGTGAGGATCGGAGATCAAGAAATACCAAAGAGCGACCGTTTTTGTTACCTAGGATCTATCTTGCAAAAGAACGGAGAATTAGATGGAGATCTCAACCATAGAATACAAGCTGGATGGATGAAGTGGAAGAGTGCATCCGGCGTGTTGTGTGACCGCCATATGCCACTGAAGCTCAAGGGAAAATTTTATAGGACGGCAATAAGGCCGGCGATGCTGTATGGCACAGAATGTTGGGCGGTGAAGCATCAACACGTACACAAAATGGGTGTAGCGGAGATGAAGATGCTTCGTTGGATGTGTGGGCACACGAGAAAGGATAAGATTAGGAATGAGGATATCCGGGGTAAAGTAGGAGTAGCCGAAATTGAAGGAAAGATGAGAGAAAATCGGTTACGGTGGTTTGGACATGTGCAAAGAAGGCCTACTGACGCTCCGATTAGAAGATGCGACTATGGGACAGAGGTTCAGGGCTGAAGGGGTAGAGGAAGACCTAGGAAAACTTTGGAAGAGACTCTAAGAAAAGACTTAGAGTACTTGGATCTAACGAAGGACATGACACAAGACCGAGCACAATGGCGTTCTAAGATTCATATAGCCGATCTCACTCAATGACTTGGATTTTCCAAGTCTCCAACCGAGAAGTTTTCCTCACTCAAGAAATTAAGGGAACACTACCTCAACCTACATGCTTCACTCACAAAGCTTCAACAAAAGAAAATTCAAAGAACTTAGCGAAGAAGGCTTTGGTGTATTTAACACAATACGTTGAAATAAAGGAAAACTTATTTATTGATATCCCCGATAAGCTACAAATATGTACATATACATAAGTCAAAATAAACAAACAAGAGAGAGCCTTCACAAAGGTTGCTTAGGAGAAGTCTTAGCAGTCGGTAGAGCCCCAGAAAGAGAAGGCACCGAAGGGGGATCATTCGGAGCCTCAGCACTGGACAGAACCCTAGAAGGAGGAGGCATCAGAGGTTGATCATTTGGAGCTTCATTACGCGGTACAGCCCCAGAAGACGAAGGCAATAAATGCCTTTGGAACAAACCCACAAATCTCTGATGATCAAGTAAAACCTGACCATCAGATTCCTTCATCTGGTCAAGCTTCCTCTTTATGTTTGTAGCATAGTCATGTGCGAGCCGGTGCAACTGTTTATTCTCATGCTTGAGCCCTCTAATCTCCTGTTTGAGACTCATCACTTCAGCCGCCAATGATTCAACTTGGCGGGTTCGAGCAAATAGGCGTTGGGCCATATTAGACACAGAACCTGCACACTGAACACTGAGAGCCAGAGAATCCTTAACAGCTAACTCATCAGACCGTTTGGAAAGTAGTCTGTTATCTTTGGGAGTGAGAAGGTTCCTGGCCACCACCGCAGCGGTCATATCATTCTTCATCACGGAATCCCCAACGGTAAGAGGACCAGTAGGGGAGACGAATGATGGGCGCCATATGTTGTCTGGAGAAGGCGGGGCTGCCTCTTCAACAAGGTTCAAATCAAAACGACGGTCGGAGGGGCCAGACATTTTCAAAGGTGTTGAAGAGAGAAGAGGTCGGACAAATCAAGATCTTAGAAGTGCAAGAGTGGAGCTTCTACTGGTGGAGATTCAAGTGTGTTTTGGAACTTAATGCCAGCCCCTATAAAAATCTGCACTCGACGGAGCTTCAGAAATCGAAGAGGCGCCTGCTCAGAAATCGAAGAGGCGTTTGCTTTCTCAAAAGCAAGGCTGCTCAGATAGCACGAGGGTCGATCTCAGAAATCGAAGAGGCGTTTGCTTTCTCAAAAGCTGGGCTGCGCAAAGACCACGAAGGCCGATCTCAGAAATCGAAGATGTGCTTGCTTTCTCAAAAGCTGGGCTGCTCAGAGATCACGATGGCCGATCTCAGAAATTGAAAAGACACCTACTTTTCCAGCCTTGTCAGCACCTGTCACACGCACACTCAGCTTTGCGGAAATTCTGGGCATTCGGTCGAAGACTTCTGGTGAAGTAGAAAGCACATGAGTCTTACTGTTCAATCACCCACTTCCCACACGCAACAGTAGCTCATGGGTACCACAGATAACTTTGCCAAAGTTCTCTGCCAAAGTTGAACACGTGAAGCTTGCAGCTCCCACTACATCGCTCTGACCAAGAAGGGTAAAAGAATAGCAAAGAAACAACACTAACAAAGTTTAAACACATAAATTTTGAAGGTCTAGCTACCATATTATTACCCACAAGGGTAAAGGAACAGTACCACTGCTGGATAATTGGAAAGTCCCTGTGTGTCTATCTCTGTGCTTCGTTGCAAGGTAGACTAGCAAACATGCCCAACTTTTACTCACATTCGAGAAAACACTCCCAACAAGATTGCTTGCTCCAAAATCGAAGAAGCACCGTCCTCCGAATTTCCGGAGCCAGACTCCCAACATGACTACTTTCTCAAAAATCGAAGAGAGGGTAAAGAAACAGTACCATTGCTGGATAATTGGAAAGTCCCTGTGTGTCAACCTCTGTGCTTCGTGGCAAGGTGGACTAGCAAACATGCCCAACCTTTACTCATATTCGAGAAAACACTCCCAACAAGAACCGCCACAAGAATTGGGCTTTCATCGTTCTCCTCATCGCGAGATTTATGACGGTGGAGGTCAATCATTGCAGCCACAGTGCTAGCAGTTAGGGATGGGCAATGATTATGCGACGGGTAACTGCGGTTAATTTACCCATAACCGTTTATGCTTATACACGCATAACCGTTTAGCCGTTGGGTAATTACTAAACGGTTATACCCATACCTATAACCGTTTATAAACGGTTAACCATACCCATAACCGTATACCCATTTAACCGTAACCGTTTAATACCCGTTTATTCATTTATTCTTTTTAACCTGTTTATCTTTTTTTTTACTATTATCTTTTTTCACCCGTCTACATGTTTTTTAACAACTTAAAAATTAAAAAAAAATTGTCATAATTTTTTTTTTAACAATTAAACACTGTTATAGATACATTCATCATACATTTCCATATTTTCATTTTTAAGTCTTTATACCATTTCAATAATTGAAATAATAGTTTACAGACAATATTTTTAATTGTTACCAATGAAGGTAAATATAATATTTGCTAAGTATTATTGGGTTACAAAAATTGTTTAGAAGACATTTCTGTCAAAACATTTCTGTCAATTTCACGGTTACCCGTAAGGAATTTAAATTAATTTGGCCAATTCCTTGATGATGAAAATCATCATTCCTATAGTAGTGTTATTGAGAGAATGGCCGATGAATTCCTTACTAATTTATTGGGTGCTAAGTATTATTGGATAGAGAACATGGTTTGTATTAGTTTTACATATATAAAATAAATGGGTAAACGGTTACCCGTTTATAACCTTGGTTAATACCCATAATCGTCCATTTAAATTTCGTGGGTAAACGGTTATACACATAATCGTTTCTTTATCTAAACGGTTACCCATAATCGTAACCGTTTAATTTAAATGGACGAGTAACCGTAATTATCTATAATCAATGAGTATTTGCCTAGCAGTGCATTGATTTTCCCGTTTCATTGAAGGAGACGACCCACTCGCCTGGATCTACAAGGCAAAACAATTTTTTGCCTACTGCTACACATCTGAGCACCAGAAAGTAATGACAGTTTCCTTTCATTTGGAATGAGAGGCTCTTCAGTGGTTCCGCGATGAATTGCCTTCAGACCACCCCACGTTGGGAAGAGTTCACCAAAGCCTTTTGCAGAGAATTTGGTCCATTTGAATTTGAGGGTAATGATGAAACTTTGTTCTAACTCCATCAATCAGGTACTCTAAAGGACTACATACTTGAATTTAGACGTCTTGCTAATCATACTAAAGAAGTTGGTCCAGGTTTAGGGATGGGCAAATACTCATTGGTTATGGGTAATCGCGGTTACCCACTCATTTAAATTAAATAGTTACAGTTATGGGTAACCGTTTAGATAAATAAACGATTATGGGTATTAACCGCGGTTATAAACGGGTAACCGTTTACCTATTTATTTTATATATGTAAAATTAACACAAAATATGTTCTCTATTGGACAAAACTTAGATCAATGCTATTGACTATAATGTGATTTATATAACGGTGTTTTAATTAATTAAAAAGTAATAAACGATAATCCGTGCAGTATTTTTATCTTTAAATTGAATAAATCAAAAGAAATTTAAGTGAGAAAAATAAACGGGAGCGCACTGAAATTATTTCCCTTGCAGTTTGCATGCATTAGATTTGTTTATGTGTTTACTGTAGCTATCTGTTGATCTTGGATCGAACAAACTGGAAATCAAACATTCTTACAGGGCTATTGATCCCGTACATTTTCTTTACCCTTCCTTCAATATTGTTCAACATCTTCAGGTTATTTTCTACACATAGTTACCGTACAAGTTATATATTTCCTGTTGTCCGTGTTTTTGATTTGTTCTATTCCCTAAAAATCTTTATTTTTCTAGGGGTGAGATTGGAAAATGGATTGCTCTTGTTACGTTGGCATATAAATAATCGACGTAATAGTGTCCGCCGTTGTGTCTTTGCCATCAATTATTTCAATTATTAGAATGATATAAGGACTTACAAATTTAAAATACGGAAATGGATGATGAAAGTACGTATAACGGTGTTTAATTGTCAAAAAAAAAAAAAATTATAACAATTTTTTTTTTAATTTTCAAGTTGTTAAAAAACATGTAGATGGGTGAAAAATGGGTAATGATAAAAAAAAAAAAGATAAACGGGTTAAAAATGGTAAATGGGTAAACGGGTATTAAACGGTTACTGTTAATGGATATGCGGTTATGGGTATGGTTAACCGTTTATAAATGGTTATGGGTATGAGTATAACCATTTAGGCAATTACCCAACGGGTAAACGGTTAAGCGGGTATGAGCATAAACGGTTATGGGTAAATAACCGCGGTTACCCGCCCGTCATAACCGTTGCCCATCCCTATCCAGGTCCACTTAAGAGTTGTTTCTCAGGGGATTTGAAATGTGAATTGAAGTACGATGTTAAGTTGTTTAGGGCTACTAATGTTCATGAGGCGATTGCCATTTCTGTGCAATTAGATGAGAAATTAGTTGAGCTTAAAACCACTATATATGTTGCATCACAGAGTGCTAAATCTCCTCCATTGGCCTTACCTCATGCTGTTTACCCAAAAAATAGACAAGTAGCACTCCCATTTATGAAACTCACTCCCATTGAAGTCTAGTGTAAGAAGGAGAAGGGAGAATGTAGGTATTGTGAGGAAAAGTGGGTGAGAGGTCACAAATGCAACCAAAACCAATTACTCATGCTAGATGTGGTTCAAGGGGAGGATGAGGATGTTGAGATCAATGAAGAAGTTCAGGGTGAGTTCTAACAAATGTCTCTAAGTGAAGTAGCTTTTTATGGTACTGCAACTAGTAAGATACAAACCATGAAGGTTGAAAGGTTAGTGAACAAACAGCCTATGAAAATTTTTCTAGATTATGAAATTACTCACAACTTCATTGATTCAAGGCTAGTTAAATAATTAGGTTGGCAATCGCAACACACCAAGTCTTTTCATGTCATGATTGCAAATGGGGGAAAAAGTAAGAAGTCAGGGTTGCTGCAGGAATGCATCATTGGAAATTAGAGTTATATCTGTTCATCTGATTTATACTCTCTACCATTAGGTGGCTGTGATGTGGTATTGGAAATGCAATGGTTATCCACCATCAATCATGTCTTATAGGACTTCAGTTGTTAACTATGGAATTTACCAAGGGTAATGTGCACTACAAGCTCAGTCATACAGATCATGTACCCTCACCAGTGCAGGAGATATCATTCTAGCAACTTGACAAGGAATTTTACAGTTCCAATTTGGGTATGTTTTTGTATTCAATGGAATCTGGTAAAATAGAGGCTTCTGATTTGGATAGTCATCAGCTCATTGAATTGCAGAAGTTACTACGGAACTTCGAAAGACATATTTGTGATTCCCAATGCCCTTCATTCTTAAAGGGAGCATGATCACATGATTCCTTTATTGCTAGGAATTAAACCTCCCAACATTAGGCATTACCACTATGGACCTCTGCAGAAAATTGATATTGAAAAAGCTATTCATGAGTTGTTGCGGGCTGGATTTACTAAGCCTAGTTACAACCCATTTAACTTTCCATGTGCTCTTAGTAAGGAAGAAGGAAGGTACTTGAAGGCTATGTATGAACTATAGAGAGTTAAATTCAATCACCATCAAAGACAAGTATCCAATTCCCTTGATTGATGATTTGCTGGATAAGTTATTTGGGGCCAAGTACCTCGCCAAGTTGGATTTAAGATCTGGTTATCATCACATAAGGATGGATCCATTGGATGCTGAAAAGACAGCCTTCAGAACCCATGAAAGCCACTATGAGTTCTTAGTTATGCCCTTAGGGTTAACTAATGCTCCTGCAACCTTTCAAAGTTTAATGAATGATATGTTTAAACCCCACTTGAGGAAATCATCTTGGTGTTCTTTGATGACACCCTAGTATATAGCAAGTCCTAGAGTGATCACCTAAGCCATCTACAGACTACCTTTGAAGTAATCATACATCACCAACTTTTTGTCAAAAAACAGAAATGAAGTTTTGGGCAAAGTCAAGTGGAGTACCTTGGTCACATTGTATCAAGTGAGGGAGTTGTTGCAGATCCTGCTAAGCTAAGAGTTATTGTAGATTGGCCTATACCTAGCAATGTGAAGGAGTTAAGGGGATTCCTAGGGCTTACTGGTTACTATAGAAAGTTCATTCCAGTTGAGGCAAGGTTTGAAAACCCTTGTAAAAGCTAACTAGGAAAGATGGGTTCTATTGGTCTCAGGCAACTGAGGATGCTTTTTAGCAGCTCAAGAAGGTTATGATGTCACCACAAGTCTTTGCATTGCCTAATTTTTCCCTGCAATTTGAGATTGAATATGATGCATCTGGTCAGGGTACTGAGGCAGTTCTATAACAACAAGGCATGTT
This sequence comes from Malus x robusta, assembly GCA_963082935.1. Lineage (NCBI taxonomy): Eukaryota > Viridiplantae > Streptophyta > Magnoliopsida > Rosales > Rosaceae > Malus > Malus x robusta. Next base: position 22,522,495 of record OY720330.1, read on the forward strand.
TATTTCCTTCACCAGTCAAGCTTTAGGCCCAAAGAATCAAGCCTTATCAACCTATGAGAGAGAGCTAATTGCAGTGGCCCATGCAGTGAGAATATGGCATAATTATCCGTAAGGAAATCATTTTGTGATTGAATCAGACCACAACAGCCTTTAAGTTCTTTCTCAATCAGAGGGCTAACACCACTTTTCAACAAAAATGGATTACCAAATTGCTGGGTTATAACTATGAAATACAATACAAGCATGGCAGTGATAATGTGGAAGCAGATGACTCATCAAGACAGCCTGTAATTGGTGATAGTTTTGAGGGTTCTAATGATCAATTGGGGAGTGAATTACAGTGCAAGGCAATTACTTACCATACCGTGGGTGGAAGGATGAATTAAGAAGAACCAATGAGAAAGAAGAGTGGATATTACAAAGAATTCAAGAGGTTATTTCCCAAACTGCATACACGAATACCTGCTTGAACAACCAATTACCCAAGTTCCAGTTTGAGAATGGGTTTCTCAAATACAATTCCAGAATTGTAGTGAGTCTTACATCTCCTTGGAGGTCTAAGATCTTTGAAAAGCACCACTGTACCACAATGGGAGGACATGAAGGTGCATTGAAGACCTACTAGAGAATTAAGAAGGGTTTTTATTGGTTGGGAATGAAAAAGGACGTTAAGAATTGGGTTGTTGAATGCAGAATTTGTCAACAGAATAAATACGAAACTGTTGCACCCCTAAGAATACTACAACCTCTTCCTATTCCTCAACAAGTGTGGTTTGACATTAGTATGGACTTTGTGGTTGGTTTACCTCTGAGTAAGGGAAAATCAGTAATTATGATGGCAGATAGGTTATCAAAATATGTACATTTCATTGCATTATCCCATCCCTACACTGCTACATCAATTGCTCAGGAGTTTGTGGAGAACATTTTCAAACTACATGGTATGCCCAAAACCATAGTTAGTGATAGGGATTCTGTATTTCTCAGTACTTTTTGGAGGGAATTCTTCAAACTTCATGGTTCCAAGCTATGCATGAGTTATGGATACCATCCTCAGAATGATGGTCAAATTGAGCTAGTTAACAGGTGTCTAAAATCCTATTTGAGGTCTACACTAGCAATTAGCCTAGAAAATGGTTACAGTGGCTTCCATGGGCTGAATGGAGATATAATACCTTTTTTCATACCTCTGCACAATTTACCCTTTTTGAGATTGTTTATCCCCCTCCACACTTATCAGCTTATGAGTTGGGAACTACTAAATTGGAACTTCTGGAACAAGGTTGCTAGCTAGAGATAAGTTGTTGTGAATGCTCAGAACAAATTGGTAGTTGCTCAAACAAAGAGTTGGTTCAATTGCATACATGGTCCAATTGAAGTCAAACAAAGAGTTGGTTCAATGGCATACATGATCCAATTGCCAGAGGGTTGCAAGATTCATCCAATGTTTCATGTTAGCTGTTTGAAAAAGCACATTGGCTCTAAAGCTTCTCTAGTACTAGTGCTGCCACAAGTACTGGTGTTGGAATGGTGCCAACAAAACCTCTATCAATATTGCAGAGAAGAATGTACAAGAAAGAGAATGCAGCTAGAGTGCAATTGCTGGTTTAACGGGCAGGAAGCAATGAGAAGGATGCCACTGGGGAAGATTATGAAGATTTTGTGTTGAAATTTTCTACTTTTCAGTTTTAAATTGTAACCTTGACGACAAGGTTGCTCTCGAGGAGTGGGTAATATTATGAATTAAGTTTAGCTTAATCACACTTAATAGCTTTACTTAGTTAATAATGAGTTGGTTGCTAATAATTAGGAAATATGGTTGTAATTGCCAGCTGGCAATAATTGCTTGGGTTGTTATATTCGGCCACTAGTGTGTGTGGTTGGCCAACAGTCATTTTGATTAAACAATTATAAAACAAAAATACAACCGAGAGCATTTGCTCTTCTTCTTCCCCACGCCTTCCTCCATTGTTACTGAGCTATAGGTTGAGGTTGAAGCATGTCTTATCAGTCATTCTGTCAAAGCCTATTAGTTTTTCTTCATTTATAGGAGCAAAATCGACAATGTAATCGACAATGTAAACACTGATTAACCTCTCACCCTCCACTTTTGCTCTCCCATTTAATCCGAAATGCGACTTCAATTTGGGACATAAAAAAAATGTAATGGAATTGGATTGGATTATTGGCTAAAGAGAGTGATTATTGAATTAAGAAACACTTTTCATAGTTGATAGAAATTTTATTTTTTGATAGAAATTTCAACGAAATGCTAAGAGTTTACGGAAGATGATCAACAAGGAAATGCTCCAAACATGGAGGAGCTTCCTCAACCCAAATATTACAACACATTACAAAAATGAGCAAATATTTTAATTAAAACAAGAACATTTGGCCTCCTAGTTGAAATAGGTCGTTAGTTGTATTCGTCTAACTAGGAGGATATATATATATATATATATATATAAATAATAGTACAAACCCTAATTACGACGAATATATAAAATATAGGAAACCTATTAAGGAAAGGAATTTCTAATTATAATAATTACCTATTTTAACACTTCCCCTCAAGTTGGTGAATATATAGCAAACATGCCAAACTTGTGAATCCTAATATGAATGACAATGAGTTATACCGAAAATATGTGGAAGGATAAATGACTTGGCTTACAAGGATTCTCGGTGCCCTAGTGGAGTAAGAATCATGGAGTCTTAACCATATGCAATCAATAAGGATCCTTATTAAGTAAACACAAAGATTTAAAATCATGAAGGGTCTCTAATTGATTTAGTAGAGTTTGGGTTGATATCCTTTCCAATAATAGGCCTGTAACCCTAGTTTGTTGATCGATTCCGTGGCATTCTTACCTGCAGTATCAGAGCCACTTACGTGTTTAAGGTTCAATTCTGGTTTTCTGATATTTTCGATCCTATAATTGATGATTTGAATCATAAACTACATATTACATTTCTGTGTGTGTGTATATATATATATATATATGTATGTATATGTGCATGTAATCTATGATTTCATGTATGCATGCAGTCTCGTTTGTTGATTTCCTGCAATTTAGCTATTTTTGAAGGAAGGATGATATCAGAATGACATCGAGATGGATAAAAAATTTAAGGATTTCCCATTAAACTCATCAATAATGAACTGATGAATGCTGTGTAAATCAAATACAAGGATTGCAGTTTCTAATCTGCTAAAAAATGTTTAGAACATTGAGATTGCTTGTTGTCCGAGCAATTGGACCTGACTTACATGAATAACTTGATTAGCTAATCTGCTCAATAGTGTTTAATTATTTTAAGTTCAATTAAATAAGTTGGTGTATAATGGAGCTTGAAACTGTCACGATTATGTACTTCATTTGCTCAAATGTGTTGGAGGTATATAAATTGCACTTTTGTGTTTTATGTTTGGATTATGCAACCCTAATATAAATAGTTTCTATCCAAAGATGTTGCTGTGTTTATATGATTTTGGTTAAGTGAAAAGCATTAAGCAAAGTTTTTCATCGTTTTTTAAAAGATCAATAAGAATAATACTGATTAAATTGCTTACTCTGATGCCTGTAGCTCCTCACATGACTTCACTCAATTTCACTAACATTGAGAAATTGATAGGTTTGTTGTAAATATTATGTGGATGGCCCACATGAATAGTTTGTTACTATTTATGCACAGTATTTTCACTATTCATTTGTGGAAAATTTGTAAAGTGAATAGTACTTTCTTTTGTTTATATAAAGAAAGAAGGAGATGAATGATAGAGGAGTTCACGGGAGAGAAAGGAAGAAACAGAAGAGAGAAGAGAGAGAGAGAGGAAAGAAGAGGAAGAGAGGAAGAAGAGGAAAATGAGGGGAGATTAAAGAGAGTTATCTTTGTACTCCTATTATTCCAAATTATAATGAAAGCACCACTGCTGCTCCGAGGACGTACTCCAGTCACACTGACTGTAGAGGAACCTCGTAAATTTTGTGTCTTGTTTCATTTATTCCACTGCACCCACCGTCGATTTTACAACACGTTATCAGCACGAGAAGCTCTCATGTCGGTGGAAAGCACTACTTACCTCTCACCTCTATCGGCTGGAATCTCACAGATAAGAAAATCTTTTCATTTCATTCTCATATCTCTAAATGACTAATTTTCTTAAAATAAATATACATGTGGTTATATAAGTATTGTCATTATTATTGGCAGAAAATCCGACAGTCATATGAGCTTTGAAACTTCAACTTCCAGTGCTCATACAGAAACCATTCCTTCATAAAAGTTGTTCCTTATCCTCTCTCCCATAACATACCAAAATTACAGAACCATCCAACGGTTAAATCATTCCAGATCTTAGAAATAATACTACAGACTCAAAATCTGCAGAAAATTTGGCAGCCATGTAAATAGCCTCTGAACTCCAACTTCCTGACATCCGATTGAAATACTTTCTTCTTGAAAGTTGTTTGTCCGCCTAGTACCTAGAACAGATCCAAATTTCAGAAATTGTCAACGGTGCGATCGTCGTAGATGACTGAAACTTCAACTCAGCTTCCATTTCCGCAGAAAACTGGACAGCCATCTTATGAGTACCAAACCTTCATTTTCAGACGCTCAGCTCGAAACTGTTTCTTCACGAAAGTTGTTTGGTATCTTCTTATCCATATCATACTAAATTTTGAGTTAAATCTAACGGTTTGATCTTCTTATAAGTGGCAGACAAATAAAAGTGTGATTATTTTGGGTAGTTGGAAAGAAAGAAAAAATATATATAAATTGAAAAAGGGAGCAAATGGATGGTGTGTCGGTTGGACTATTTAAAGAAAACAAAAGGTTTTTGGAATGGTGAGTTGCACCATTCTGAAGAGAAAAGGACAAAAATTATTGGATGGTACACGGCACATGTGAATGAATAAGAAACAAAAATATGTATTTATTTATGTGCATGGTGTTGGTTTAAAGCCCATGTCACAAGTTCTATTTATTTAAAGCAATTTATTTACAGTGGGTAGAATTATTACCCTTTGCTTTAAAGCTTTGATATTTATGTGAATGATGCTGAATCAAAGCCCTTGTCACAAGCTTTATTTACTTTAAAGCAATCGCCTATTACTTTAAGTTTTGATGGTGCTGAATTAAAGCCCTTGTCACAAGCCTCATTTACTTAAATGCAATTTATTTACTATGGCTGGAATTACCGCCTATTGCTTTAATTTATTTATTGTACTTATCTTTTGTTACGATGAGTATATAACAAGGACCCGAAGTTCCTTGATCAGATCAGAACCTGCAGTTTCTTGATCCTCATCATATAAAATGATTGGACCCGAAGTTCCATCATACAAAAAGATCAGGTATGAAGTCCTTTGATCCTGAAGATCAGGACATGAAATTCCTTGATGAGTACCTTAAGTTTGAAGTGCCACAGTGCCTCAACTTAATTATAATAAAGGTCATAAAAGTCTCAGTCCATAGACTATTTAATAAGGACCAGAAGTTCCTTATGTCCATACTTAAAATGGTTTAGCAGAAGCATTTATTAAGTGGGTGAAATTAATTACCAACGCTCTGCTCATGAAAACGAAATTGCCAATTTTCTACATGGGAACATGTAAACTTTACATAATGCATTATTAATTCGGTTGAGACATGTTACCAACCATCAATACTTCTCAGTACAACTCGGGTTTGGGAACTAGCCAAACATTATACATTTACGAGTTTTTGGTTGTATTATCTATGTGCCTATTACACTGCCACAACGTACTGAAATGAGGCATCATTGTGGATTAGGCATTGAAGTTGAACACCATCTATCATTCAATATTTGGAATCCTTGACTGGGGATATGTTTACCGCGTGGTTTGCGGACTGTCATTTTGATAAGACAATTTTCCCGCTGTTAGGGGGAGAAAATATCATTCCAGAAGAATGATGAGAAAATATCATTCCAGAAGAATGATGAGAAAATACCGTTCCAGAAGAACGAAGAGAATTTGTCTTATTTTGATTCACGAAGTAATCAATGAGAAAATGAAATAGGAATAATTGAATGATGCAATGAAAGTGCCTACAAGAATTGATGTCCCTGTTGGACAAAATAATGAGACAGTAAATGATTTATCTGTTGCACGCCTGAAGCGTGGCAGACTTTTAGACTCAAAATGTTCAGTTATTCGAAAGAAGAAAAATATGGCACTACTGAACTATTACATTCCTGAAGCATAACTGTTGCATGCCAGAAGCATGACAGTCGCCGCATGGATACACGTCCCAGAAAGGACAATCCACGGACATGGGAATGTTGATGTTTCATGCATGAAGCATGATTGACGTATAGGTTCTAAATGACTCAACTCTTGGAAGTGGAGATTAAAATCCAAGCTCTATAACGCTCAAGAAGAGGTTATGATCCGCATTCTCTAAACTATGACTATCCTGGAAGAGATAGTGTAATGCCCTTGAAGAGGCAATTGATATCCAAAGAAATAAAAAGCTTTTATGCATGCGCATGCACTTGAGAATATGGGATCACAGATTGATGATAACCAATGGTAATTTTGGTTTTTTACAAGTAGCTACTAAATTCATCAATGAGCTGTGTTAATATTGAGTCACGTTCTTTTGTTCGTCGACAAAAGAAAAATTATTGGCCAAAATGGAGAAAGGTAATTCCATTACAATTTTGTAAGAACGTAGAAAAATAGACCTATATATTTGAAAAATAATACAAATAGCCAAAAGATGTTGAACCAAGGAGGTTACATATGGGCATTTGTAATACAATGAAATACACTTACATGATATGACACAAGGTTACTAATTATACTCTTGTAAACGAGTTTATATGAGTGGAGAATTATATATGAAGGGTTGTGAGTCGCCCACTTCATATCTCCATAAGTAAATCCCTCAAGTATACATGGGAGCAAATTGGTATGTATAAATTCCAAAGGAAAATGCGTCATGAAATGTAGAAAATCCCTGAAGGATTCAAATTGCTTGAAGTAAGCCCCCGAAGGGTAAAACATAAAATATGTACTCAATACCAATTGATGATATAAATTGCCTTAGTGAGTACTATCATTATGATATTGTTGCAACATACTAAAATCTCTTGCAAGAGTCAATGACATTAAATTAGAACTCTTGAAGAGTTGATGATATTAAATCGGGACTCCTGAAGAGTCTAGAAAAATTATAAAGTGTTGAAGGAATTATTGTCTCGAGCTGCAGATCGAACAATCTACCAACACGAATCTTATCCATGATGTTTATGATATTAAAAGAACCATATGGATTGAAGATTATGAGTTGAATACTTATATGATGAAGACACTAAGAATAATCATTTATCTTCGTGAGGGTAAAGATAAATTAATACTTGGTCCAGAAGTACCACATCTTAGTAAAGTATATGCTTTATTGTATTTGGCACAATACATTGAATGAAATAAAGCTTATTTATTAATATCTCCAAGAAATTACAGATATATACATACACATGAGTTAAAACAAACAAACAGGATGAAGCCTTCACAAAGGTTACTCATGTGCAGCCTCAGTACTCGAAAGTACCCCAGAAGGGGGAGGCACTGGAGATTGATCATGTGGCACCCCAGTACTTAGCAAAACACCAGAAGGGGAAGGCATCAGTTGCTTTCGGAATCTAGCAACAAACCTCTGGTGATCACTTTGAATTCGACTTTCGGATTCCTGCAGTTGGTCGAGCTTTCTTTTCATGCTCGTAGAGTAACTATTTGCAAGCACGTGTAACACCCTATTCTCGTGCTTGAGCCCTCTGATCTCTTGTTTAAGACTTGCTACCTCTGCCATCAATAATTCAACTTGGCGAGTTTGAGCAAGTAGGCGTTGGCCCATATTGGAAACAGAGCCAGCACACTGAACACTGAGAGCCAAGGAGTCTTGAACGGCTGACTCTTCAGACCGTTCTGAAAGGATCTTATTATCCCTTGGAGTGAGAAGATTCCTGGCTACCACAGTAGCGGTTATGTTATTCTTCATCACAGAGTCCCCAACCGTAAGAGGACCATTAGAAGATAAGAAGGACGGGCGCCATATGTTATCCTGATATTGCCCATCTGTATCACTCCTAAGACTCAAATCTAAGCAAATGTTAGATGGGCAAGTCATTTTTCAGAAATGATGAAGGAAAAACAGAGGTCAAATAAAATTTCAGAAGTGCAAGATAGAGGAAATTTCTCAGGCAGCAACTTTCTGAGCATACTCTTGAACACAATCGATGTCTCTATAAAAGAAGAGGCAGCAGAGCCACTTGTTCAAAGATCGAAGAGGCACCGCTCTCCGAATTTCAAAAGCCAGATTTTCCTGAATAAAGTTCGTTGGCATTTTTCAGACGTAATCCCAGTTTTTTCAGATGTCGCGTGCAATTTTGTCAAAGATCTCTGACAAAGTTGAAAACGCGTAAATCTTACTGTTCTATTTACACCACCATTGCTGACAAGAGTAAAAGCACAGCACCACCACTTGCTATTGAGAAATCTCTATATATGTCGACCTCTGTTCTCCATAACAAGGCAGACCCGCAACACTGCAAGAATACCTAACTCTTCCTCATCTCCGAGAATGCATCTTCAACATAGCATCTCGAAATACTCAGTTTTCTTCCTCTCTGAGAATACATCTTCAAACATGTCACACCAGAGCAAGATTATCACATATCTTCAGGGACCAGAGCAAGATTATCTCATATCATGCAGTCTCCCTGTCCTTTCCTTTGTTCTCGTTCTTACCTGTAAAGACAAGGATAAAGAAAGCAGTATGTCGGAACCTCCACTCAACTCCAGGTAAGGAACCGACTGCCTGGAACCTTTCCCGATTGCTTACCTAGTATTGCTCTCGAGTAGTCATCTTCAACGGTTGGAGTTGGGTCTCCAGTCACCAAGAAGTGATGAACCATCCAAATGCAAGGGTTTGCATTCCACTTCTGCACCAGGGGACAAATCCTACAAGAGAAGATGCCACACATGTAGGGGAAAAACAGGGAAAATACTACTTAAGCACGGGGAGCAAGTAAGGCAAGTGAAAATGATGCATTAAAGCATGTGGAGACAAGTGCAATGAACATATGCTGATTCATCCCCAACTAAGCCGAAGATCACTTGTCACGTGCAGCTCCTCATGGTCAAATTTCATTCAAGATCAAGCTTCGAAGGTCCTTAAAGAAATTACAAGTCCGATTCAAGATCAAGTGTCCACCACACTTGAATCAAATCTGCTCCAGATCAAAGGAGTAAATTCAGACCTTTGGATGCAAGTCTAGCAGAAAGTCCTACAACCCAGTTCAAGAAAAAGCCTGTGGAAAGTTAACAACAAGTAAAGCAACTCTTTCAGCAACTCTTCTTACTAAGAGACTAAAGCAGAACGATCAACGATCAACCTAAATGATTTGAAATCAGGGGGAGATACTCATCAGGGGGAGCATCCAAGACAGATCCAGATTTTAACGAGTTAATCGAAGACTTGTGGCCATCCAAGGGGGAGTGTTGTAAATATTATGTGGATGGCCCACATGAATAGTTTGTTACTATTTATGCACAGTATTTTCACTATTCATTTGTGGAAAATTTGTAAAGTGAATAGTGCTTTCTTTTGTTTATATAAAGAAAGAAGGAGATGAATGATAGAGGAGTTCACGGGAGAGAAAGGAAGAAACAGAAGAGAGAAGAGAGAGAGAGAGGAAAGAAGAGGAAGAGAGGAAGAAGAGGAAAATGAGGGGAGATTAAAGAGAGTTATCTTTGTACTCCTATTATTCCAAATTATAATGAAAGCACCACTGCTGCTCCGAGGACGTACTCCAGTCACACTGACTGTAGAGGAACCTCGTAAATTTTGTGTCTTGTTTCATTTATTCCACTGCACCCACCGTCGATTTTACAACAAGGTTCAAATTTTAAGAAGTCGAAAGCCGATGTAGAGATAGTGCTAGGGGTTATGGACTTAGACTCGCACTGAGAGAGGATCAGCGTGCAGCTCTCACTGATGCAAACACTGCTGACCAAAGGAATAAGTTTGAGAATTGGGAGAAGGCTAACAGGATGTCTTCGGTGATAATGAAGAAAGCCATGACACAGTCAATGAAGGTCCAAGTATTAAAGGTCTAAGCTTTCTAGATAGAAATAGAGTCAGCTCACAAACAAAAAATTTTAGTTTATTCATTAAGGCGTTTCTTCAAACATTTGGTGAGTTTGTTGTCGTCAACCAAACAATGTTGTGCACATGTTAACATATATTGACATATGTCGAAGCAATATGATAAGTGATATCGAGAGAATTTGTTAATTACTGTCGACGCAACCTGTTGAGATATGCCTAACAGATATTACATCAAACACTTGACAAACACAAAAAAAAAACGAATACCAAACATTTGAATCGTCCTTAGAATACCTTCACATGTACCAAACATTTGAATGGTCCTTAGAATACCTTCACATGTATATTTCTGGACTCTAGACGATCTTGATACTATTTTGGTCTCAATGTACATCCGTTCTTGATTAAAGGTGTCAAATGGATTGGGCTGTTCCGCTTGACACCTCTAAGCATGAGTGTATGAAAATCGCAGGGGTTTGATGTGAAATGGTCTGGGCCATTCCGTCGGACACCATCAAGCAAGCTGAGGCAAAACACTTTTTCCATTGTCGCAGGGGTTTTGTGTGAGGACTCATGACTCCTATTACCGACTTAATAACGGAGAAAGCCTTAGAAATTGTATGTTGATCATTTTTGTATAGCCGCCATTTGGAAATGCAATGCAAAGCTTTATTTTCTTTTCTTGCAGATAAAGATGGTGAAACAATAGTAGTACATTAGAGCGCACTTAAACCATCTCCAACCATTAGGATAAAGCCTAAAAATTTAAGCCAGAAAATTATAAGTCATAAGCCAGTTGCTTCTCTTTCAACCCTTGTGGCTTAAAATTTTAGCCAAGATTATTAAATAATGATTTTAGCCTAATTTTTTGTTTTTGGTAACTTTTTTTGAAAATAAAAGTTATGAAGATTATCCTAATTTATTTTTATTAATATTTTAATCTAAAAATATTTAAATTCCAATAAGTAATTAAGAATCATACAAACACATAGGTATTTATAATTTTTTAAGTTAAATTGATTTAAATAAATTTTCTTAAATTATTTTAGACGTTAGATTTAGTTTTGGACCGTCAAATTTTTTTTACTATTAAATTTGATCTCATTTTATCATAGCCGTCAGATTATAAGTGAAAAACAAAAAAATGTTTGAAATATAACAGTTTGATGGGTCTAGAATAATTTAAGTCATACTTAAATCCTAAGGAAAATCTAGCCCAGAGATACATTTTCTCTTCTGGACTTTTTTTAGCCCATGATTGAAGATGGTTTGGGAGGGATTTTAAAGCTTATAATTTAATCTTTATCTCATGAGCTGGAGATCATCTTATAGTGTCAAATGGGATGGCCTGGACCATCCCGCTCATTTAAAGTCGGCTCATGTGCTTAATAAATGGAACGGACCAACTCAACTCATTTTTATATAACATTAATCCTAGTACATTTAAAGTTGAACCTACCCAAGTTTTTTAAAGAGAAATTCTATTTTAAATTTTTTTAAAACTAAAAATCACAAATATTAAGTAGGTAATATTGTTTTAAAAGAGAAAAATTGTTAACCCAAAGATGTTGCAGTGCATTAGGACCAAGATATATAAATCTTTAGTAGGTCTTCCACGATATTAACCTGAAATCCAAGATTGGTTCTTTAAATATTAGAATCAACATCACACAATGAACCATAAAATTTGATCGAACACGGAGAATTTAATTATTCAATGTATTATATGGGTCTCATTAATTTAATTACATATATAAAACAAGGAGGGAAGAAAGTAACGCATTTCCTTTAATTTTTTTTTGAAGAAACGATATTATGTACACTAAAGAGAAGGGGGCGGGCTAAGCCTCACAATGAGCTAGTAATAATGTGGTTCAAATTCAGTTTTGGCGAAAATCAAACCTAAGACTTTCACTCATAATTGAAGCGGAACACTATTAGACCATAGTACTAAGTGGTTTCCTTTAATTTTTCCAAAACCCCTACATTACCCGTGCTTTACAAAAAAACAAAACTAATGAAAAGTTCTCAAAAACTTTAGTTTTAATGAAAAATGACAAATAAAGGTGTAAGTGAATAGTACCAGAAAAGGTAAAAGTGTGGTTTTTTGTTAAAAATAAATAGTACTGGGAGTGTTTAGTTAAAACTCTCAGAGAAGGAAAAGTGCGACGTTACAATAGGGAGGAAGGAAATCGAGGAAGCCCTTGTGGGTTTTCATTATTGTATGGTGGCGAAAGTGTTGACAAGCAAGGAAGTTAATAGCCTTCATTGATAGATTCACTTCCTTGTGGAGAGGGAGAGATTGTGTATCAATTCGTGAAGTAGGAGAACGAAGAATATTCCTGGCTAGGTTTATCAGTCAAAAAGATATGTTCAGGGTTATTGATGCGGAACAACCATGGACGTTTAAGGAGGCCCTAATTATGGTGGTACACATGGCCAAGAAAGGCTACAATTGTTGGGAGCCCCTAAGTCTGGGGACGCTGTGGGTACAGATTCATAACATGCCCCTGCTAAGTATGACGAAGTCTGTGGCGTTATCAATAATAAGGGTAGTATTGCAAAAGATAAAACTTAGCTAGAACTTTATGTTATTCTGGTTAGTTGAGTAGTTCTTTCATAAATGTATATATAAGCATCAAGTTTAATCTTATTGAAAAAGTGAAATACAATCACATTTATATTTTTTACTTCTCTATCTACATTTTCTTTCTTCACTAAATCTCTCTCTCTCTCTCTAGATTCTATCATGGTTCCATCGCCATCTATTTACTGACTCTCCCGATCCTAACCGCTTCTGCACTGCCTCTTCGTACAAACCCTAACCGCCATTACAGACTCTTCATCTCCATGGCAGTCTATTCATCTCCTTCCCCTAACATTGTTTCTACGATCAATTCCTCTGTTGTTTCCACACCTTCCTCCATTACGATTCAGAACATTGGGTGTATGGTGCCAATCAAACTTACCACCACTAATTACCTTACCTGGAGCGCTCTCTTTGCTCCGATCTTCCGGCGGTACAATCTCACCTGCATAATTGATGGATCTCAGGTGGCTTCGCCCAAATATCTGTGTGATTCTTTTGGAAATCTTACCTCAACTCTAAATTCGGCGTTCATCACTTGGTATGAAAATGATCAGAATATCTTGATTTAGATAAATTCAACTTTCTCGTATTCTTTGATTCCTTATACTGTTGGTGTGGCTTCGTCTCATGAACTCTGGGCTAAACTTGAATCAAAACTTGCAACGACGTCACAGTCTCACATCCATGAACTCTGATCTCGGCTTCGCTATATAACCAAAAGTGATGCCTCTGCAGCTTCTTATCTTCAGCAAATCAAAGAAATTGCTGATGCTTTAGCTAGCGTCGGAGCTCTAATTGATGATTCTGAGTTGATCTCTATGATTCTTCATGGACTGCCTCTTGAGTTTGATTCTTTTGTTGATATGATTCAGTTTCGCATTGGATCCACAACTATTGATGAACTTCATGGACTTTTACTGAGCAAAGAAATCCAGATTGAAAATTGCAAGAAATCCACCTCTACATCAATTCAGGCTTCCACACTTCCACTGGGATTCTCCATTTACCTTTTGAACCGCCAATGTCTCAGGCCTACGTTGCTCAACACTTATCAAATTCCACCCCTCTTTCAGGTCATGGTTCTGATCGCAACTTCTCAAACCCTAGAAACTCTCAGAATCGAGGCAATTTCAAAAACAACAATCAGCGAATCGATTTCAATCGCTCCAATAATCAAATTTGCAAGCAATTTAATCATGAAGTTCTCGATTCAACAATTCAGGTTATGCTAATTCTGGGAGAAGAATTACTTGTCAAATTTGCAAGCAATTTAATCATGAAGTTATTGAATGCCCTCAGCAGCTGAATCCTACTTTTGGCGCCTCTTCTCCATCTGCATTTTGTGTTAATACTTCTACTCTTCAGCACTCATGGTTGCTTGATTCTGGTGCATCCTCACACATGACCAACTCCTATGCGAAGCTGCATAATCCGAAATCCTACACTGGACATGAGCAAGTATACATTGGAGATGACAAAGGTTTGCCTATACTTCATCTCGGTTCCTCAAGTGTATCTACTTTTTCTCACTGTTTTAATCTCAAGAATGTTTTACATGTTCCTGATCTCAAGCAAGATTTGTTATCTGCAAACAAATTCATTCTTGATAACCAATGCTCAATACATCTATATCCTTTTCACTTTACTGTGAAGGATCTTTCTACGAAGAAGGTGCTTTTTAAAGGACTTGTGCAAGAAGGCTTTTATCCATTTCAAACTTCCAATGCTGCCAATTAACATGTGCTTCCAGCTTCATCTAAAGCACCTCAGGATATATAGCATCAAAGGCTTGGTCATCCCTCTTCTGGAATACTAAATAAAGTTGCATCTCACTTTGGTATTTCATTTTCTACTGGTATAAATAAATCTCTGTTTTCCAACTGTGCAATGGCCAAATGTTCAAAATTGCCATTCAGTTATGTTTCTTGTTCTACAAGTAGACCTCTAGAGCTTATACACATAGACATATCAGGACCTTCACTAACTGTATTTGTACAAGGTTTTCGATATTACATTATCTTTGTTGATGATTATATAAAGTATTGTTGGTTATTTCCACTTACATATAAATATGAAGTTTCCTTGGTCTTTACTCATTTCAAGTCTATGGTTGAGAACTTGTTGTGCACTAAAATTGTTACTGTGAGATCAAATTCTGGTGGAGAGTTTCTAAGTACTCAGTTTTCCAAATTCTTAAGGGATAATGGCATTATTCACCAACTAAGTTGTCCCCATACTCTAGAACAAAACGGCTGTGCTGAAAGAAAACACGTCCACCTGGTTGAAACAACAAGAATTTTTCTTGCAACCTCTAATGTTCCCCATGAGTTTTGGGTTGATGCTTTTGCCACAACAATATATCTCATCAATAGACTTCCCACTGCACAACATTGTTCTCCATGGGAATCTCTTTTTCACAAACCACCAGAGTATACCTCTCTTAAGAGATTTGGTTGCAAATGTTTTCCTTGGCTCAAACCCTATGTCAGTTCCAAACTTGAACCCAAAAGTCAACCTTGTATCTTCTCGGGATATAGTTTACAACACAAAGGGTATACATGCATGGATCTTGTCACTCAAAAGGTCTATGTTTCTAGGCATGTCCTTTTTGATGAAATTCAGTTCCCTTTTCATCACATCTCAAGTTATTCAAATCTGCCCATGTCTCAACCTTCTCATTTCAATCCTATACCTACATCATTAACCTTCTCCACAACCCTGTAGTATCTACCATATCCCATTCTTTATCTACCCTACTTTCTTCAATCTCTCCAACCTCTAACCTTCCCACTCCTCAACATTCTATTAGTCACACTTCATCCTCCCAATTTAACCAACCAATCAACCAATATTCACCCTATGCAAACCAAGTCAAAATCTGGAATTGTAAAGTCTAAAGCTTATACTGCAACTAAACATCCACTTCCACCTCACCTATCTCAAGACTATATCTTCCAGCTACCTATTTTCAAGCCTCTAAATATCCACACCTGAGACAAGCCATGCAGGAAGAATTCAATGCATTGTGTAGCATTGGTACTTGGTCTCTAGTATCACCATATCCTTTTTAAAATCTGGTAGGATGCAAATGGGTTTTCAGAATCAAGAGGAAACCAGATGGGACAATTAACAGGTATAAAGCACAGTTGCAAAAGGGTTTCACCAGCAACAAGGCCTCGACTACACTGAGACATTCAGTCTCGTGGCTAAACCTTTAAACATCAGATTGCTTCTTACACTGGCAGCTCAATTCAACTAGTTCCTCCATCAATTGGATGTAAGTAATGCCTTTCTACATGGCAACTTATCAGAATCTGTATTCATAATTCAACCTCCGAGTTTTGAAGTCTCTACTCAACCTCACCATGTTTGTCAATCGCATAAGTCCTTGTACGGTCTTAAACAAGCCCCCCGGGCTTGGTATAAGCAGTTATACACTGCCCTGTCTTCTCTGGGATTCACTGGTTCCAAAAATGATCATTCACTTTTTGTTAAAAAGGGTCCAACTTTAGTCTTCATTGTAGTATATGTTGATGATATACTAGTGACTGGTCCAAATCCTCAAGCCTGCAAGGATACTGTGGATGCAAATTTCTTTCTCCTCGATCTTGGATGATTTTGCACCTACAAAACAATTAACACCTTAGGTTAAGGCCAAGAGCCTCACGCGCCCACGATGAATGGGGGGGGGCTTTGGCCGAAGAACCTCCGATGCCAAAGTTAGAATTTAGAGAGAAAGAGTGTTTAGAGAATTTTGGGATTTTTGCCAAAGTCTTGGAATTGAGTTTTTGGTGAAAATAGGAACCTATTTATAGGGTTAGGCTTGTCCATTTTTTGAGAAGAAATGGCCGGCCTTAATGGGGATTTTTAGGTTGAAATTTTGGTTTAATTAGCCAATTTATTGGCTAATTAACCCTAAAGGAATAAATTGGTGGTTACCAAATTGATTACTTTGCATAAATGGGATAATAAAGAGGAAAAATGGAAAAAGGTAAAGAGAAAGGATGGTGACCGGTTTTGACTAGCTTTAGGGTTGAATTGGATGTATTTTGTGGTTAATTGGGTGATAAATTTTGTGATTAATGAATTAATTAGGAATTAATTCATTAATTAGCCAATTAATCTCTATTTTATGGGATAACTTATAGGTTATGAAGTAATTACCTATAATGAGGATGGATGAGATAAATTGGAATTGGTTACCTTTTTTGGAGCATTTTTTACTTAGTTGAGGATGATTGTCCGCCGCTCGCGCGTAGGAATCTCAGTATGCCTCAAGGGTATTTTTGTCCTCTTTTACCCAAAAATACACGTGTCACCTTGTGATTATTTTTGGCTCCACAAATGCCCCCATACCTGTTGGGCTGCTCGCAGGAAAGGGCAGCAGGTGTAGAGATTTCCTTGCTTTTAGGAAACTTAGGACTGCTTCCTGTTTTGATGTAGATTCTCTTTTTAATAAGAAATTAGATCATTCTAGGAAAGGGAAATAAATTTCCCTCAAAGCCTATTTAAGTCCACCTTAAGTGGGTTGTTAAATCAACTTTGGAGAGCGATTTATTCTACCCTACAAGAGCGATAGAGCTTAGAGGATATTTGTTCCCCCTCCTCTAGCAATCTTCCACATCCTGCCCGTGCAAAGGACCGTCTTTCGTTGATTTCCTCGTCTTCTCTGTGCCGTACTGAGGTAAGAAAAAAATTAATTTTCCTTGTCTTCTTCTTGGATGGTGCTACCTCGGGGCAGCCGTCGGGGTGGTGCGGCACGTCGGCTGGCATGGGCCAGGAGTCGGCTCGGCATGGGTCGAGGAGGTATTGTGGTAGGGACCACTGCTTTAAGCTGCTCGACTTGGCTAGAACCAAGGGCGGCTTGTATGCCTTGGGCCACGGGCACTGTGGCGCAGTGCTAGGCGAGTCACATGGCTCATGTCTTTTTGGGCTTTTGGACATGACGCGAGCTAGGTAGGTGATTGAGAGAAATGAAGAGGTTGCGGGCCTCATGAGCTGCTGGAATGTTGGGTTAAACTCCCCTGCTGGGTACCACGAATGACGTTGGCTACTTTAACTCTCTTCGTTAGGAGAAACGTAGGCTGCTCCCAAAATAAGAGGTGAATAGGATCAAGGCGGATGCCTTGGCTCGTCCAATCACCGTTGTGGATCCTATTGCAAGTGAAGGTGGAAAAATGGATCTTCCTTGCCTGCTCAAGAGATGCTGGCTAAGAAAAAACCAAAGACTTCTTTCGCTGCTTATGCAAAGGATGAAAAGTTGATTGATGTTTATAATCAAGTGATCCACTTCAAGAGAATCGTCGATAGGCTTGAGCCCTAAGTGTTGGAACTTCAAGGTGTACTGAAGATCAACGAAAGTTTGAAGAAAGAAGTGGATGAGCTGCAGTGCGTCCATGTTGGTATTGGTGAAGTAGTTGGAGAAGTTGGTGCCCAGGTTGGAGCAGTCGGGGGTGATGCCGATGCTAAGAGCTTCGCGGCTGCTGAAGGTGTGGCGACCGAATAGTCGTGGGATGTCTAGGCTGCTAAAGTGTAGTCATCTAGGTAGCCTTTAAGATTTTCTTTGTTTTTTTCCTTGTAGCTCTTATTTTGCTTGAACTCCTTCGGCCTTTGCTAGTTGTTTATAAACATGTTTTCCTTAGCTTTTCTTCATTTTTGCTTCCTTTGTTCATGCCCTAACCTTTAGACTTGATAGACCAATGGCAAGTATGCTACTTTTTTATAAGCAGACAAGCTCGCGTAGCCTATGTAGCCGTAGGTGTTGGTATAGAACTTTTGCAAAGTTGTTAGCCATTGGGTTGGCAGCCGGATGCCTTACTTACAGAAGCAGACAAGTCCGCGTAACCACTAGGCTGTTAACCTTGAGTTTCTCCAATTCCGTAGGTTGCGTAGCAAGTATCACAACACTTTAGGACTTGGTGTAGGTTGTTCCGCGCTTGGCAGAGGTGAAGCTTATCGACTACGTAACATGTCGGCAGTGGATAAAACTTCGTATATGCGTGCTAGCTT
Organism: Malus x robusta; assembly: GCA_963082935.1. Classification (NCBI taxonomy): domain Eukaryota; kingdom Viridiplantae; phylum Streptophyta; class Magnoliopsida; order Rosales; family Rosaceae; genus Malus; species Malus x robusta. The sequence goes on from OY720330.1 coordinate 22,541,237, forward strand.
GTTTAACCTTTCACAAGAATGTGTGGTTGTAAAAGTCTAGTGTGGCTTTACTGCTAGAAGGGCAAGCCGTAGGCAGTCTTCCGGAATCCGTAGGCTACCTTAGTGCACTCGGTAGCAGCTTTAGGATTCCAGGGCAGCCGTCCATCGGATGTACTGCGTAATGTGCCCTCTCCGTCTCTAGGGCCCGGTTCCCCACGGATTAGGACAAGAGACCCAAAATCCTTCAGTTAGCTAAGCCTTGAAAAAGACCATTGCGGTTACTTTTAGGAATCCCGGCGTAAGCCATCGTGCATCTAGTTATATTAGGGCAGCCTGGCTCACCATGTCTGGATATTCGGAGTGTAGAGTTTATCCTCCCGTTCTTGGAGAGCTGACCCATATGGGTGTCGGGGAATTGGTTTACCCTATCGCATTGGAGAGCAATTAGTTTACCCTCTCGCACTAGAGAGCATGGTCAGTCCCTCAGGGGACACAATTCCTGCGGTAAGTCCCTAAGAAGGGCGCGGTCTTCTTTTGAAGTGCATGAGTGATCAGTTGTTGTAAGCATGCAGCCAAGCCAAGTCGTGATTACTTCTGAATTCCTCATTGAAAAACTAGTTAAACGAACGAGAACTTAGATGTAAGGTAAGAACTGCATAACAACTGGATAATCCTCGGCTTGTGAGGTGGTGCCCGTCGAGCTTCTTGAGTCTTTGGGTTTTGATGTAGCGGGAGGTCACACATGGTACTTCTTCAGATTGTAGGCCATCCACTGCTTTTCGATCTTTTTGCCGTTTCATGGTGGCGATGGTGTAATTACTCTTGCCGCCTACTCTGCTGATCTTGTACAGACCTTCCCATATGAGATTCGTCTGTTTGGATTATTCTCTGCAGGCAGTGATGAGGGCTTTTCTGCGCCGTCGACATGCAAATGCCAGAAGTCTTCATCGGGTGGAGTAGGCATGTCTAGAGTGTGCTCGACTACTTTTGAGGCATCGTTGGGTCGCTCTGTTACGTCACCTAGGCTCGGTGTGAAGGCGCAGTAGGGAGTTGTGGAGATGGGGTCATGTCATACGCAGCAGGAGATGCTCAACTGCCGTTATTGGGCCACTCTAGAGTTGAATCATTGAGCAAAGGTCGGCTAGGGGCGTGTGGTGCGCAACAAGAAGTGGTACTCAACTGCCGGTACATGTTGCTTCTATGTAGAATCTTTTAGGGTGACGAGGACAAAACTTGCTTCTGAGTGTGTCCTTCCAGTGTTGTGTTCGTCAGAAAACTTTACATCCGCCGGGGTTTATGCCTTTATCGTCGCCAGTTTGGATTCGAAGGAATAGTGCGTCATGATGATGACTGCATGTAACTGTAGAATACAAGTAGTCGGGTCCCCAGCTCTTCTCGCATGATGGTAGAGCTTATTGCTACTTTAGATACCGTCAAACATGCGAATAAGTCCTCTGCTGCTTCTAAGGAGGTGATGTCGGGTACTTCTTCAAGTCCTTGAATGTGCATTGGTGAGCCTCATCCCAAAGTGCATGCTTCTCTGCCAAAGCAAAAGAGTCTGCCAGAGTTAGATCTTCTTTCATGATCAATTTTCTAAATAGCGGGTGGTCTGCTGGAAGTTCTTTTTGGAAAGCTGCTCTAGCTATCGAGTCGTTGCATCCAACTATTTTTGCCTTCTCTACTTTGAACCTCCTCACATAGTCGCGAAATGACTCCTTTGGGTTTTTCTTGACGTCGAACAAATGGTCAGACTTCTTTTTGATCGAGCGATAGGATGAATATTCTTTGGTGAAAACCAAAGAAAGTTCGTAGAAATTTCGGATGGATTGTGGCGACAGGGTGTAGAACCAATCTTGTGCCTCGCCTTGTAGAGTGGTGGTGAATATCTTGCACATGAAATCATCGTTGTTTCGATAAAGGATCATTGCGCTTCGGTAGCACTTTAAGTGTCTCTCCGGGTCTTCATCCTCTTTGAAAGATGTGAAATATGGCATGTTGAACTCGCGTGGAGACTCTGCTTGCTTTATCTCGTCCGTGAAGGGTGACCTGCTTATGTTGGTCATGTTCCGTCGTAGTGCCTCGTCGGTGACCTCGTTGCGTTGGAAATCATGCAATCGCTTGGTCAAGAGTCTCTACTTCTTCCTGAATTTGCCTTTGTTGGGGTAGCGGAGCTCTCGGCTGCCCCCAGCCATGACTTGCTGGTCTAGGCTGCTCTTCCATGTGTTTGGCTCATCTATGCTGCAGATGCAATGCATGTGGTGCGTTCCTAGCAGGCGAACGAATTCTTCGCAGGCTTCTGGTTGAACTTGAGCTGGATTGAGTGACTGCTTCTCTCCGTCCGTCGTGCTGCCTACTCTGATGTGAGGTGAAGGGCGCTCATCGTGGGCTTAGCTGCGAATAGACACTTTGCTCGGAAGGTTGTTCATGTTGACTATCGGAGTATGACCCCAACCGTGAATGTATGCTCCTCCGTGGGCCTAGTCGAGAGTGCATGCTCCTTCACGCTCTAAGACGGGAATGTACACTGCCCAAACGTTCGGCTCGTGGCTGGTCGAGTGGCTGCTTGTCGGGACGCTGCTGGAAATGTTCGTCTGCCCTTGTCCTACTTCGGGATACCTCGTCCGGGGCACGTTGGATCTCGATGCGTTGCAAAAGTTGATTCACCAAGGTTGTCTGTTGTGCAAGGGCGCTCGTCAACTCTATGACTTGTCGAGACAAGTGTTGTTCGTCATTTGGATTGGAAGAGCTTGGAAGGAATATGCCTCCTTGGGCAGTGGAAGAGTGGTAGACTCCGGGCGCGAGATTTGAGTTGGGAAATGTCAAATCCGCGAAACAATGTGGTGAGAATGCTTCCGGCTCGATGGTAGGTCTAGATGGTTGAGATAGTCTTGGGCCGACTTGGGCTGCTTGGAAAGCCACGGGAGCAGTCTGGGCCTTGAGAGTGGGCTGCTCGTCGGGAGTAGGCTGGGTCACGGGAGTAGGCTGGGTTACGAGAGCAGGCTGCTTGGTAAGAGTAGGTTGGGCCGTGAGAATGGGTTGCTCGACGGAAGCAGGCTGGACCACGGGAATGGGCTGCTCATCGGGAGCAGGCTGGGCTACGAGAGCAGGCTGCTTGGCAGGAGCAGGCTGGGCCACGGGAGTGGGCTGCTCGTCGGGAGCAGGCTGCTTGGCAGGAGCAGGCTGGGCCACGGGAGTGGGCTGCTCGACGGAAGCAGGCTGGACCACGGGAATGGGCTGCTCGTCGGGAACAGGCTGGGCCACGAGAGCAGGTTGCTTGGCGGGAGCAGGCTGGGCCACGAGAGTGGGCTGCTCGACGGAAGCAGGCTGGACCACGGGGGTGGGCTGCTCGACGGAAGCAGGCTGGACCACGGGAGTGGGCTGCTCGTCGGGAGCAGGCTGCTTGGCAGAAGCAGGTTGCTTGGTGGGAGCAGGCTGGGCCACGGAAGTGGGCTGCTCAACGGAAGCAGGCTGCTTAGTATGTGATGCATGTGAATGCGAGGCTTGGGCCCGGGCCCGTGCAAACTTGGATGGCACGACTTGGGTTGTGGCCTTGGTGCCGTGAGCCTTGGATGGCACGGCTCGAGCCGTGGTGAAGGCTTCATGGACCTCGCCACAAGTGGCTACCAAAGTAGCCACCGCGGTGGTTCCCATGGTGGCCGTGGTGAAGGCACCATGGACCTCGCCGCGGGTGGCTATCGAGGTAGCCACCGCGGTGGTTCCCATGGTGAAAACTCGTGGTGATGATGCCGCTTCCCTTATTGTCGCATTTTGCCTCATGGATCTCCGCAATCCCATTTTTTGAATTTTAGAATTTTCACTTATGGAATTTTCTAAATTTCTAGCCATTATATTTTTCTTATACGTTTTATCAAAGAACCTTTGCAAGTAAAAAATTCTATAAATAAGAACGTATGAAAAATATTCAAATGGACTAGAAAACAAAGAAAAAACCTTTTTACGCGAGAGTTTTTTACGAGTATGGATTTCAACTCTCAATGAAAGCACCAATTTGTGGATGCAAATTTCTTCCTCCTTGATCTTGGACGATTTTGCACCTACAAAACAATTAACACCTTAGGTTAAGGCCAAGAGCCTCACGCGCCCACGATGAATGGGAGGGCTTTGGCCGAAGAACCTCCGATGCCAAAGTTAGAATTTAGAGAGAAAGAGTGTTTAGAGAATTTTGGGATTTTTGCCAAAGTCTTGGAATTGAGTTTTTGGTGAAAATAGGAACCTATTTATAGGGTTAGGCTTGTCCATTTTTTGAGAAGAAATGGCCGGCCTTAATGGGGATTTTTAGGTTGAAATTTTGGTTTAATTAGCCAATTTATTGGCTAATTAACCCTAAAGGAATAAATTGGTGGTTACCAAATTGATTAATTTGCATAAATGGGATAATAAAGAGGAAAAATGGAAAAAGGTAAAGAGAAAGGATGGTGATCGGTTTTGACTAGCTTTAGGGTTGAATTGGATGTATTTTGTGGTTAATTGGGTGATAAATTTTGTGATTAATGAATTAATTAGGAATTAATTCATTAATTAGCCAATTAATCTCTATTTTATGGGATAACTTATAGGTTATGAAGTAATTACCTATAATGAGGATGGATGAGATAAATTTGAATTTGTTACCTTTTTTGGTGCATTTTTTACTTGGTTGAGGATGATTGTCTGCCGCTCGCTCGTAGGAATCTCGGTATGCCTCAAGGGTATTTTTGTCCTCTTTTACCCAAAAATACATGTGTCGCCTTGTGATTATTTTTGGCTCCACAGATACTATCTCTCAACTCAGCAATCTATTTCCTATCAAAGATTTGGGACCTCTTCATTACTTTCTGGGCATTGAGGTTAAACACTCATCATCGGGGATTTTTATTTCTCAGACAAAGCACATCCTTGATTTACTTAAGAAGTCAAATATGATTGGTGCTAAACCATGTGCAACTCCATTTCGCACCTCGTCTTTAGATCATGATTCCCCATTGTTGTCAGATCCTACTGAGTATAAATCATGGGTTGGTGGGTTACAATATCTTACTTGGTCTCGACTGGATCTCTCTTTTGCAGTAAACTTAGTTTGTCAATTTATGCATCAACCTTTTGAATCTCATTTTCAAGTAGTGAAACGAATTTTGAGATATCTCAAAGGCACTCTGGAGCTTGGTTTTTGGTTTCCCAAAGTCTCCACTTCTCTCAGTATCAATGCCTTCTTTGATGTAGATTGGGTAGGCTGTCACATAGATAGGAGATCCATATGTGTTTTTTGTATATTTTTGGGCAGTTCACAGTTCACTCATCAGTTGGAGTGCTAAGAAACAACTTACAGTAGCACGATCTTCTACTGAAGCTGAATACCGGTCTTTGGCAAACACTGCAGCTGACATTACATGGATCTGCAAGCTCTTGGTCGATGTTGGTTTGCAACTTCCATGTCCTTCCAAAATCTGGTGTGACAACATCTCAACTTTATCATTAGCCAATAATCCTATTTTTCATGCCCGGACAAAGCATTTGGAAATTAACTACCACTACATCCGTGAAAAAATTCTTTCCAAAGCTGTTTCTGTCCATTTCATTAATACTCAAGCTCAGATTGCTGATATCTACACTAAGTCTCTTTCAAAGACTCGATTCGATCTTCTTTGAGACAAACTTTCACTTCACACACCTCAGTTTAGTTTGAGGGGGGATAATAAGGGTAGTATTGCAAAAGATAAATCTTAGCTAGAACTTTCTGTTATTCTAGTTAGTTGAGTAGTTCTTTCATAAATGTATATATAAACATCAAGTGTAATCTTATTGAAAAAGTGAAATACAATCACATTTATATTTTTTACTTCTCTCTCTACATTTTCTTTCTTCACAAAATTTCTCTCTCTAGATTCTATCAATCAATAGGTGGACTGATGGGTACAATTATTAAGGTTGATAAGTCTCTTAGTATAGATTGTTTTGGAAAATTCCTCAGAGTGAGGATTCGTTTCAATGTACGAGAGCCCCTTATGCGTGGAACTTTTGCTAATTTAACTGATGACGGGGTGATCTGGTCGGATTTTAAATACAAATGTCTACCAAGATATTGCCTCATCTGTGGTTCACTAGGGCATGTAACGAGAGTATGCAAAGAAAATGTTGGGGGAAAGATGGATGAATGAGAATGAAGACAACAAGTTGAAGGAACTACTTGCTTTTAAAGGCCTTGAGCTGATGTTGATCTACTTGGGAAGCCACTATCATCTGGGTCCCAAATTCGACGGCAGTAATATCTGAGAAGAAGGATGGAGCCATAGGTATTGCAAAAGGTCTGGAGAAAAAAAATGAGAAGGGATCTGTGGAAGATGTAGAGATCAAATAGTTCTGATTGGAGAAAGTGCGATGAAGGAAATGAGTGGGATGAAGAAATTTATAGTATAGTAAACTCTCTCCGGCGAAGATATGGACACATTGATACTGCGAGATCCCCTTACAAAGTGAAGAAAATTGCACATGAGAAGTACATAGATAAGGAAGCCTTAATGGAAAAACTGAACAAACAGAAAGAAGATGAGGAAGAAGCAGGGCGTGCGAGGGAAGTTGCCTTTGATACGAGCTTCATTGACCCTGGGGGGACCATAGCCCCCGAAGCGAAAAATGTCATGCTTAAAATGGAGCTTGGTAGAGAAATTCGAGTCTAAAAAAAGAATGGCTTGGAAATATATTTAAACATTGTAGTACAAGAGGTTGATGAAACACAGAAGAGTAGGAGCAACGATGTGGTTGATGACAATACGTGTTTTCGTAAGTAGATACTGAATGATAATGTGATGACACAAAACTCAAATCCATTTGAATTCAAGTTGATTATAGCAACAGTTGAAGAGAAAGAGAAAATTGAGGAAAGAACACACATGGAAACAGGGTGGAAGGAGAATGTTAAAAGGGGATGTAAGCGAATTCCCCATTCCAGGAGACCAGCCCAGAGAGGACTCCGCAGTTGCCATGAAACTTATATGTTAGAACTGTCAGGGTATTAGGGGACGTAAACAATCTTGGAGAATGATAGCAGTGTATGCTAGTATGGAGGAGAAAAAAAGAAGGAAAGAACAGTGGTTGTTCCTTAGTAAAATGACCCTTGTCGTATCATTAGAGGTTTCAATGATATTTTAGAAGAACGGAAGACGGAGGTAGTACAAAAATAACTGTTAGTATGCGGGATTTTTGGGAATATACCACAAAAAATGGCCTAATTGATTTGGGCTATGAGGGCTTCCCATTTACTTGCAAAAATAAAAAAGATGATAGATTCATCCAACAAAGACTTGATTGTGGACTAGCAACGATGGAGTGGATCCTGCAAATCGAACTTCTGCTACCAAAAGGAAAAGGTTCTTGTACTATGGACATCGGAGGAAGAGTACAAAGGGTAAGAGCATCGTGGGTGACACATGGAAGAAAAGCTTTGAAGGATCGTATGCTTTTAATTTTTGTAAAAAACTAAAGGAAGTTCCACGGGGTTTCTCAGACTGGTGAAGACAAAATAGGAAAAATAGAAAGAAGAAAATCGTGGGTTTTATAAAGGAGAGCTTTGAAATGCATATCAATTAGAGAAGACCGATTGGCAGTGGGTAAGGGAAAAAGATAAGAGTTAAAGGAAGCTATTAAGGAGGAAGAGATTTACTGTCAGTCAAAATTATGGGCACAATGGCTAAAAAAAGGCGATAAGAATACTAAGTTCTTTCATGTGCAAACCACAAACTTTGAACCTTAGAAGGATAAACCGCGACTGAGGCTTGGAAGACACCTAGGGAAATTGGCAAGAAGATGAGGGTAGGATCGGCCAAATCATGGTCCAACACTTTGGAGCTCTGTATGCTTTTGCCTAATTACGCAGAGTCTAAGAGGTTCTGGAGTGTGTTCCTACGAGATGATTTAGGCCCCGTTTGGGATTGAGGTGATTTTAAAAAAAGCTACTGTGAAAAAAAGCTGAGGGTCATTTTTGTGTTTGGTAAACTGAAAAAAAAGGGCTTATTTTGGAAGCTGCTGTGAGAATAAGCTGAAAATCAAAGGAAAAGCTGAAGCTGCTATTTGCTGCTTTGAAAAAAAACCAGTTTTTTCAAAGCACACGGAGCTACAGTGCTCCTTTAATGAAAAGACACACTATCATCCTGCTTTTTTTTCCAAAAGCACTTTCACAAAAAAAGTTTACCAAACACTCTACTGGCTTTATTTCACAGCCGCTTATTCTCACAGCACAGCCGCTTATTCTCACAGCAGCTTTTTTTCAAAGCACAGCAATACCAAACCAGCCCTTAATTAAAGTAGTGCGGGCATTTTGGCATTCAAGGAAAATATTGAAGAAGATGAATCATAACCTTATCACTCTCATCCTAAAAATAAAAAGCCCGAGCAGGTTCAACAATATGGACCGATTTCATTATGCAATGTTTCTTACAAGGTTATTGCTAAGATCGTCACAAACCGTTTGAAAGGATTAATGCCAAAGGTGATTAGTGAAAACTAGTCCCCCTTTATTGTTAGAAGACAAATCCATGACAACATATTGGTGGCCTATGAAATCCTACATTCTTTGAAGTGCCAAAGTGATGAGAAAACCTGAGACATGGTCATCAAGCTTGACATGGAAAATGTGTATGATAGGGTGGAGTGAAAATTTGTAATGAGTATGATGGAGAAAATTAGTTTCGTAAGAGAGTTTTCCACTAGAACTGAAGAATGTATCTCATCCGTCTCCTATATTGTACTAATCGACGAGAATCATACTAGATTCATCAAACCAAGTATAAGGTTACGACAAGGTGATCCACGATTGCCATTCCTTTTTCTCATTTGTGGGGAAGGTTTCTCAGCCTCGTTAAAAAGAAGTGAGGACTTGGGTCTTCTTCCTAGTTTTAAAATCCCGAATGATGGTCCTATGATTTAACAATTGTTTTTCATGGATGATTCTATGTTGTTTTGCCGTGCTACTGAAGGAGAAGCTCGATAAGTCTTAAATGTACTAGATTGCTATTCTAGCACCTTTGGTCTGCTAGTCAATCTAGAAAAAACCTCTATTTTCTCTGGTACGGGCTGCTAAATAAATATAAGGAAGATCGCTAAATGCTTGAATATTCAGATTCAGGAGACTTTTGGGAAATATCTGGGGAGTCAATCATATATTCGGCACTCCAAAAAAGCAGTGTTCAAAGAGGTGAGAAGGAATAACAAAGGAAAACTAACTGGTTGGGCTGAACAATTTCCATCAGTAGCAGGGAAGGAAGCACTGATCAAAGGAGTGGCAATGGCGATGTTAAACTATACAATGTCTTGCTTTAAATTGCCTATCTCTTTGTGCAAAGAGATGGGACAATTAATTGCAAAATATTAGTGGCAAGGGCAAGGACGCAAGCGAGGAATGCATTGGGTCTCTTGGGCAAAAATAACTCAAACTAAGCAGTTTGGTGGTTTAGGGTTTCGGGACTTGCAATTTTTTAACTTGGCGATGTTGGCAAAGTTGAGTTGGCGGCTTATTTTCAATTAGGAGATATTATTGTCCAAGGTCCTAATTGGGAAGTACTATCCAGTGAGCTTTTTCTTGGAGGCAAAAAATGGTCACATTATGGGGGTGGAAAGGAATATTGGAAGGGAGATGGATAATCGAGAAAGGTTTGCGATGACGGGTAGGAAATGGTAAAATGAACATACTTGGAACCGTGGATCCTGTTGCCCTGCACATTTAAGGTACGATCCTTCAACACTAATGTACTGCCAATGGTCTATAACCTAATTGATTGGAATACCCGAAGGTGGATGATGGAGCTCCCAGAACAATGGTTCGATCTGGATGAAATTGAGTTAATTTGTTCCATCCCAATTAGCTATGAGGGATGTGAAGATCAGTTGAATTGGCACTATACAAAGAAATGTGTGTATATCGTCAAAACTGGATACGAGGTGGCAATGGCTCTTTTAAAAAACGATGAGCTCTATAAAAAGGGAATAGGTGTGAGTAGTACCTGCCAAACTAGCTGCTATATGTGGAAGCAAATATGGCATTTGTTGGTCCCAAACAAAATGACAATTTTTATTTGGAAGTGTTGTAACAATGCCACAACAGTGAGAAGTAATTTGGAAAAATGGCGAATGAAGGTGTGTAACCTTTGTGCGTTCTGTGAAAGGGAGAATGAGACGGTGGAGCATATCTTATTCTATTGCGAGTTTTGTATCGCTTTCTGGTTATCTTGCGACCTTCAACCGAACTTTGCCAATCTTGAATGTACGAACTTTATTCTTGCTAAAATCAGTTGAATATCAGAGTGCGCAACGAACAAGATTACAAAATAATAGGAATATTATTAAACTAACGAGAATGCTGGAATGGCTACAAAACCCTATAAGAGGTTGCATCTTGAATGACTTATTATTCTACGAGCTACAAAACACCATATATATATATATATATATATATATATATATATAGAACTAACCTAATCCTAATAAGCAAGAAAACGAAACCCTAATAAGCAAGAAGAAACCCTAATACTTGATGAAATTGAGGTTCTATCATAAAACCAATTGGCAATATGGGAAGTAGCCTAAGACCATATAAGCACATGGCAAATCTTGTCCCTCGCCGATGTGGGACAACTATTAACATGCCCCTGCACGTGTGGTGAATTTTCAAGCCTACACGTGGACAACAACTGGGTGACATGGAGCGCGTGTGGCCATTTGGCTTCACACGAAGACAACCCGCTCTGATACCATGCTGAAATTGAGGTTTCACCATAAAACCAATTGGCAATATAAGGAGTAGCCCAAGATCATATAAGCACATAACAAACCTTGTCCCTCACACAACTCTCAACACGTCCGTGTGGCAGATTTTCAAGCCTGCACGTGGATAACAACTGGGTGATGTGGAGCGCATGTGGCCTTTTGGCTTCACACGAGGACAACCCATTCTGATACCATGATGACATTGAGGTTCCACCATAAAATCAATTGGCAATATGGGGAGTAGCCCAAGACCATATAAGCACATAGCAAACCTCTCCCTCACTGATGCGGGACAACTCTCAACAATACTAACGGGTTAAGCCCAAATTCAAATGTATAAAATAATTCTAAATTCCAACGGAATCATATGTGCCAACGGTTTCAAAAACATGAGAGAAGAAGCGAGATTAAAGAAGGAATCGTCTTCAACCTATGGAGGATCTGGAAATGCAGAAACGATACAGTGTTTAAAGTGATAAGTGTGATGCCGTTGAGGCTATGTAAATATAGAAAACAAGGATTGAAGAGTTTAAGAAAGCAATAGAACTGGAATCGCAGGCCAATAATGGCTTACACATTGCTATGATGCCTGCCAACAAAGAAAAATCCTATGTGGATGGCAATGGCTGGAAGAAACCAAGCTTTGAGGTGCTCAAGGTTAATTGTGATGCAACATGGGATTCAAAAACTAAGAAAGGAGGAGATGGTTGGGTCGTACGTGTTTTTGCAATCATGTGGCATTTCGCAGGTGGCACGAGAGGCTTGTTTTTCCCTTCTGCAGCCGCGGGGGAGGTTGCTGCGGTGAGAGCAACTTTATACGCCTGTTTAAAGGAAGGGATCACAGGAATTATTGTGGAATCTGATGCTAAGATTGTCATAAGCATGATCACAAGAGAATTACAATTGGAAGCTGCGGATGTTGGTGTCTTGGAGTTCGCATACTCTCTACCACCAACAATGCGCATGTAGTTGCAGCAGATGTCTTCAAGACAGAAGAAAATGTAGTGTAGGACTGTATCGGTCCTGATTTTCTTTTCAATATTCTGACGAAGGATGTAAACATATCAATTCAACTTTAGTAAGTTCTATCTTTCAGTCTAAAAAAAAAACCAAATTTAATCAAGGGCAAATCAGTCAAATTCAATCGGATTAAATTAAATATTCTCAAGCTCTCCTAGCATGTTTCTCAACCCAGGTCGCTTTTTCTTTCTCCTCTTCATTTTCACAAACCGTCAATGAGATTAACATAAAAGCAACTTAGTCTTCCATTATCGGCAGATATAGAGTTAAATTGGATTTTGGTTTCCAAATTGATAGCAGACACATGGTCCCCACGTTTCTCTTTATGAGATTGAGGTCAAGCTTCACACCTTGAATCAACTTTAGGTATTTTCTTCCAAAGACTTCCAAAACGGTAAAGTTGAGTTTGTTCAAATTTGACATGTCGTTGTAATGATGTGAACAAAATTATGGTTAGCTCAATGGATAAAAATTGTCCATGAGTAAAACATTCAAGTTCTATTAGATATAATTTGGCTTAAATTTACATGAAAACTATGAGAAACCATCGGTGTTGTGTTTTAAGAAAATTTCGGATTTCTATGGAGTTTATTTGTAACTTTGGGTTCAACTTATGAACCTCAAGTTCATGGGTAGGTACAAGCAAACGCAAATGTATCACAAAATCCAAAAAATATTTGGCTTATGAAAGCTGTTGGGTTGCAGCCTAGCAGGATAGGCCACGGGCAGAAAGCCAACCACAGGAACTGAGCTGTTGTGGTTTGGGTGCAGGGCAGGCCTATAGTGAAGGGCTGAAAGAAGAAGAAGCTGGTGCCCAGGTCCATGGCGTGGGCTAGGTATTATGCAGGGTGGTTCGAGGCCCACAACTAGCTGGGTTGAAGACGGGTTGAGCGCAAGGAAAACAATCAGGGGTCCCACGCCCAAAACTGGCCTGAACTGCTGCATGCAAGCTAGGAGAAGCCCGCCAGGGCTTGGTAGGCCGAGCGTAGGAAATTCCAATGGAACTTTTGTGGTGCAGGGCGAGTGTCGACGAAGCTAAAAAAAACTTGAGTTTGTGCTGGGGTTAGCCCAGCAGCTCGGTTAAGAGCGGCTCCGTTCCAACGGTTCAAATGACTTCAGGCCGTGGCTTGTTGGCTCGGCGACGCGGCTCAAACAGCTTCAAACCGTAGCTCGCGCGGTTAAGGTAGAAAACCCTAAATTTTGATTTGTGCCCTCTTTTCTTTGCTTTCTCAAACAATCATTCACTGCACAATATAATATAATAGAATAACGTGACCACAATTTAAGCGGAATATATAATTCAAAATGCGTAAAAGTTGGGATCAAGGTATTAAATATCGATGATATCGGAAATATCGATAGTTCAAAACGCGGAAATATCGATGGAAATATCAGGATATTATCAATATCGATAAAAATAATATGGAAACCACGGAAATTGTAAGAAAAACTTGGAAATTTTTATTAAAACTTTGCAGGATGTTTATTTAGTCAATTATCTATGAGTTTATCACAAAAAATTGGAAGGAAATGTATTGCATGATGAATTTAATTGATTTAAGTTGATTATATAGTTAGCTGGCAAACATTGTGAGTGTAGAAAATATGTAGTAATTAATGAAAGAAGTTTAAACACACCATAATCATTTATATATAATGAATTAGTACAATATTTTACACTTTATACATTTCATGGTAAGATACATGAGTGACTTAGTACCACATAGAGTTCCTATGAGTTTCAAAATGTTCACCTTGGTGTTTTTTAAAATATAGAAATTTATCCTAGATAATAAATATTAGCTTGCAAGCCTTGCAGACATCTTAATGACCATATAAATATTACAGGCTGAATATGTAATCACAAACACATTTGTAGCGAGTTGGATAAGGCCCAGGTGCGTGGTTGACAAAGGGAGGGTTCGAATATAATCTGCTTGCTTAGTAAAAAAAAAACAAAATATTATCTAAATAATTTATAATTTATAATTTATATATATAATATATATCCTAAACTTTCAAAAATATAAATGGATGACCTTCATTATTAAAAGTTAAAACCATTAGAGGTGCACCTCACCTCTTTCATATCACCTGTCCACCTCATAATTACAAGTTACAACTTACAACCATCAGAGCCCATGGTTTTGTTTGTTTAAGTCTCTCGTCCACTACCTGTCCACCTTGGATGGTATGTTAAAGTCTCTCTCTCTCTCTCTCTCTCTCCCCGCACCGTCTCCTCCCTCATCTTCACAGATGCGCTTCTCTCTGCACCGTCTCCTCCCTCATCTTCACAGATGCGCTGCAGAAATTCATCGGCATCACTCTCTCTTCCCTCATCTTCACATAGACAAGCTAAACCTCGTCTTTCTCTCCCTTTCTCTCGGTGCAGTTAGGACAGTGGAACCCAGGAACTTTCCGGCGAGTTCTCTTGATCCTTATCCGGTTAGGTAAGCCCTCAATTCATCTTGGATGTTGTGTGCTGTGGTTGAGAATTGAGATATACTAAGTTTTATCTGGTTTTTTTAACAAGGTTTTAGAAGGAGATCGACCCGAGGGAAGGCACACCCAGCTCCGGCGAGGCCGTGAGTGTTGACGAACTTTCCGAACACCTCCGACCGTTTCACGGCAAACGAAAGTTATAAAAACATTCCTCTCGTCTTCTATTTGATTTTGATACCTAGATCGGAGTCTAGGGTGCTCTTTTACAGTCGGCCAGAGCTGTAGAAGCTCCGGCGTTCTTCTCCGATTTGCACAGATCCAAAATTTCGCGATATTTTGACGAAAATTCCTTGGATACCTATTAAAATATCGGTAAAGCAAAAAACCGATAATATTGGCGAAATATCGCTGATATTATTGGCATTTACGACATTGGTTGGGATACATGCATCTTAGTAAATGTTTCATGCAATTAAGGTTGAAAAAATGTCGACAATTTATACCGCTTTTTAGAAGAATTTAGATTGTATGATGAAAATTGTGAATTGGTTTATAGCAGAAAATTTCCTTCAAATTCCTTAGGGCAGTGTCAGAAGCGTACTTGATAATGTGTTGTGACCAATTCACTAAAGGGAGAGAAGGAGGTGCAGCATCAGAGAGACAAAATCTGGGAACTTATAGATGATATTTCTCCTATGTGAGTACCATTATTTATAGTAAACCATTAGGAGAGAAAAACTTGCTCTCAAAATAGGACAAAACCTATAATAAGAAAGAATTACTAGATTACATAGGATTTTAAACCATTTTACAAAAAATACATAATTACACAATATTGTGAGAAATGCTAAGGAGACTTTCTCAAAAAATGAGACTCTCTATAGACTCTATGCCACATCATATTTTTGGCACTATGCTTTTTAAAGTTGACATAAAAATTAACGTTAAACTGTAAAATGATAAAGAGTTCACGAAGAATCTTAGTTTGAGAGAGTTTCATTTCCTCTTCCGGCAGAACAAGTCATTTGTCATAAAAGGAGTTGCGGCTGAGAATCTTCAGCATCATTGGCAGATCTTCAATTCAACAGTCTACCGACTCTTACGTACTATATGTGGTTGGCATTTAATAAAATTTACTTTCTGCACCTAGTTGGTTGGGAAGTTATAATGAATGAAAACTATTAATCATAGTGCGGGGAGATCCCACCCTCCTCTAACAAATAATAATTTAATTTACTAGCATTATGGTTCGTAAAAAAAAAAGTAAGATATAATTTTTTTGGTTTAAAATTTAAAACGTTTCTTAGATATTTTATATCTTATGTACATAGTAAAAAAAATAAAAAGGGTTCTTGGCTAAAATCTGTAATAAGATTAGAATTTTTTTTTGAGGAAAAAAAAGAGGAGAAAAACATATTACCAAGTATTAGATGTGAATTTTTTATTTTTTATTTTTAAGTCGAGCAATAGTGTTAGTAAATTAGAAGTCAGATTAGCCATTAACGAGGTTCAAACTCACGCTGTCATGCAATGACACAACACCTTCCACAACCTAGAAGGGTTCTTGGCTATTTAGATTTTACATGATAACCAAGCAGTGCTATAATAAATTGGTTCTCTGTATATTTAATGGCTTGTTGAGGTAGATAATGTAGAGAAGCAACAAGAATATGTGGTAGGGGTAGATTAGAAACAAGATGTGGTACAGCCTCACAGGCAGATAATTACATTTATCAAGGACAAAGGTACGAAACCCAACCAAAGCTGAAAGGCATGGTAGGGGTAGATTGAGAAAATTACGTGTTATATGTAGATAAATAACATGCTTAATTAGGAGACGCATTCCATAAAAGAAAGAAAAAAAAAATTAGAAGACCTACATCACATGTATATAATCCCTGAGGGAAAAACTGAAGAAAACACAACAAAAAATGATGAGTGAGGTGATAAGGGAAGAAGATTGCAATACATTTAATCAAGACAAATTTGGTATTGTTTTTTTGTTTTTTGTTTTTTGTTTTTTGTTTTTTGTTTTTTGTTTTTTTGTTTTTGTTTTTTTTGTTTTTTCTGTTAACTAAAACTACCTCACGTTATAGTTAAGCAATACAAAAGTGTTTGGTAAATATCTTGTTTATTTTAAAAGTTATGGACTCTAGACAACAACTTTTAAAGCGGCATGCGAATTGCTTTTGAAAGCTGCTTTAATAAAAAGTAGAGTTGAGCATTTAATAAATATTTTTAATTCTTATAATACCTGCATTAGTTCTTAAAAATAACATTATTTTTCATCCTATACACATTTATTCATTGGACAAAAGTGACCGCCGTCACCTACTATTACAGACGTTAACCTTACACCACCACTTCCATTACAACCACAATCTTCACCTTGCCACCACCACCACAACTACAACATCCACTGTCATCTCTAACACAACCACAACTGCCACCACAACCACCACCACAACTGCCGCCATCGCCACCACCATTACCACTGCCACCACAACCACCATCACCTCTACCACCATTCTTACATTTGTACCCTAACCACCTCACCCCAATTGACACCACCAAGATACCCTTACCTCTGTCGCTATCATCATCACTAGCACCACCACCATTAATGTGTTAGCAAAATTTCGTCGTTTTCAGTCTTGATGAAATTGTACCTATAAAACAAATAACACCTTTGATCAAAGACCAAAACCTCACGAGCTAAGGGTTTGGCCAATGGATCTCTGCTGCCTAAGTTCAGTAACTCTGAAAAGAGTGAGTGTTTAGGGTTTGTATGCATAGCAAAAACTTACCAAAGTTTGGTGGAGATGAGTTATTTATAGGAAGGTGGCGGGCCTAAATGTAGGATTCTACCTTACTCGTGGCGACTTCCCATTGGCCAAAGTTATGTTATCCGTAAGATGAATGAAGAAATAATATCCCTAGATATTAGTTAGGAGATAATATCTTAGGATGATGATGGAGGTATCCCTGATTGTTTGTGATGAGGATTCATTACTTGTTTGAGTTGATCATAAATTGGGAATGTATTAAATATATGATTGGGTAATTAATCATATCTTTAATGCATTTGACTTTTCCATGCCACGAGCATAGGAGCTTAAGTAGTCGTAGTCCGTTGCTTGAACTTCCAAAGATGTTGAGACAACGCTTGGGAATATTTGTGTGCCCTGCCCATTTACTGAGAGCAATTTTGTCTTCTTCGGGATAAAGTCCATGTGTCGTCTCCATTAATTTTTGGATTATTTTTGGCTCCACAATTACCACCACTGTTGTCATCGCCACCACTCCTTACCATATCCATTTTGATCATTATATTCAATTATATCAGTTAAACGTTAAAATTTGTCAAACGCTTTCACACTGCTTTTCATAGTCACAACACTTTTAAAAATATAGTTTATCATACGTTTAACTGCTTTATTTTATAACTGATTATTTTTAAAGCACAAAAAAAATCAGTTTTTTTACAAGGCACATCAATCCCAAACTGAAAAGAAATTTGAAAAATGACACACCCGAACCTGTAATGTCCGCTAGAACTCCGAATTGAGTTATGCTGGCCGACACCTAGAAAGTGACGAAGCAATAAAGTATAGTGATGTGGAAAATGTGAACAAATTTAAACATAAAAGTGCCTAAAGACAAGAGTGCGCTGTGAGCGGGAATGAACCCATTTCACACGTGATGTCAGAGCATAAGTAAAGTATAGTAGTATGGGTAAGGATCATAACCTCAGAGGTAACCACCTATACTGAAATTCGCCATGAATCCTCGTCGATACGAACTTTCAGCATCTAAAACCTAAAGGGGCGTAAATAGAAAACTTGAGTGGGAAAAAACAAAGCTTTTTGAAAACCATTTCTTTTTTCCAAAAATAATAATAACCCCTCACCGTAAACCCGTATAATTTCCCAGAAAATAATGATACATACGTATATAGAAATCATGCTTGAGAGTACTGAAACCCAAGTATATAGTATCTCAGTAATGAAATAAGTAAGCCAGGTGAAATAAATCAGTATAAAATGATATGCCAGCCGGAGTTACCTAACGTGACCTGTACTGCTGAACTTATAACTCATTAAATATGCCTGCACACGAGTCGAAACCACCTATTATGGTCTGTACGACAGGGCTAGGTGTAAATAAGTACGCTCAAGTGCTACGATCACATGAAGGTTGTGCGAATAATCGTGGGTCACCTACGAGTCGGAACCACCTAATGTGGCATGTACGATAGGGCTGTGCACCAAACTTGGATCCAAGGTGAGCGTGCGATGTGGGAGGTGAACATCACGTGAAGGACTGTGCCCTGGCCACGGGCGGGAGCACTAACACCGGGGTGCAGGATAATGAGCTCTACATGCCTCTACTGTAACCATAACCAATACAACCACTAATATCATACAGTACTCACTTGAAACTTACCTGGCCTCTGCAATGTCATACAATAGTATGCATATACATACCAATACATATAATAAAAAGAAATGCAAGCATGACATGGCATTTAAAAACATAAATCCATTTAAAACAATTTTTGGGAAAATAGAAAACATATATACGTATATATAGAAAACCAAAAGCCACTCATCTGGAGTCTGAGCTACAACTCCCTAGCACAAACATCGAGGCGTCACAAATGATCGGTGCCTAGAACAATTATCAAAACATGTCTTAGAATTCTTGTCAATAGAACATGTAACTTACATATCCTATTCGGGAAGATTCGTACATCGGATTTCTGATCCGTAAGTCTCTAATATCCTTAAATATTATGTACTACAGCGTATCAAAGTTTGGTGACGATCCAACGGTCGGATCTTTGATTGCTATAATAATCAGGCGGTTGACCTTAATGGAACTACGTTCAAATGACAGAAGTTCATCAATTGGACTTCACCAATGGAATCAGGTTATTCAAATTTAGCCTTGGAAGGTCAGGGGACGTCTCAGCCCACGCGCCGCCGCAGGTGGCGGTTGGTCGCCCCGACTCGCTAGAAAATTCAACTATTTTTAAAAATTCCAAAATTTTACAGGAATGAAGATCTTGATGAGTAGATAAACTTTCATACCTGTGACTAAGGCAATTTGGCCGGAAAAAACCTCAATTTCATGAAAGCCCACCGGAAACCTTTAAAATTGGGTAGTTGTTGATTCGCCACCAAAACAAACTTCGATGCCTCCACCAAAGCTTGGACCTTGCTCCTGGGGTTGAGAGGAGTCTTTTGGTGGTGATCAATGATGGTGAAACTCGTTAGAGTCACCGGAAAATGGTTAAAACCGCCAGATGTCCTTGGGTTTGTGGCTTTGATTTGTGAATTTGGGTAAGAAATTTGGAAATCCAACACTACAGAGACGTACTGCTCGTCAAGGGCTTTCCATGGACACTAAGATCACCCAAAACGGAGTTCGTACGAAGGAGATATGAGCAGGTGAAGTTGTCGGGTCGGGTGGAGAAACCGGGTTTGGCCGGTTCTCTCTTTCTCCCTTCCCTTATTTCCCTCATTTCTCTCTTCTCTGATTGGTCACCCTATCATCTTTCCTTTTTTGATTAGTTCGGTTCCTCCCTCATTTCTCTCCTTTATACTCCATCTCCACCGCCCATCCTTTCTGCCTTTAAATCTGGGCCACACATGTGGCTTTCCAGATTAAGCTAAAAAAATTTGGAGCTTTATAGAAATAATTAATTTACTAAAATACCCTAGACTTTAAACGTTAATATCTCCTTCGCTATAACTCCAATTTGCGTTCCATTTGCACCCACGCATTCGTAGCGACGAGTACTACAAGGATATACCAAGAAAATGAGTCTAACATGAAATGACAAGGCAGTCAACAAGAGTCAACGTCTTTGCCTCGAAGGACATTTTTCATAAATTCAGTTATTAAAATTATAAAAATCATAATTTTTAGGGACGGGTCGTGACAATCTACCCCCTTAAGAAAATTTCATCCCCGAAATTTAAAATAACTTGTCATAAATAAGATACTCGAAAACAGGGAGGAACATATTTGTATAAACATAAGAAAGAAATCAAGTTAAAGCGGCTGCATAAAAGAGAATGTCATTCCGTCGCGATCGGATTGCAATTATTCTTCTTTCATGCCTCCAAGCTCATACCTTCTTCCTTCCTCAATAACATAGTAATATAATACTCGTATAAACTGTAAGGTTGAAAACACCTATTACTATGTAATAACATAAGGAAATACTTGTATTGAGTTTAAAACCAAGAGTGGAAATAACTCACCCAAAATTTGCAATGGCAAAAAAAAAATAAAGTAGTAAGAAAATATTTGTACAAAAAATCAAAACCCAAAATGAAAATGGACCTCGCCAAACATTTGTCGTGTCACGAACTTCGAGAATGAGTCCGAACCATAGCTAACTAGTAAGTGTTACCATAGATGAGTCGTCTTCCCCACTTGCTTAGTGAACCCAATAATGAAGCTATCGATTTTTCAATCTATAGCTTGTAATGCTGATAACTCATCGTTGTCTCAATAAGCTAGTGAGAAGTTCCCGAGGATGCCAAATTATTATTTTGCTCCTCATGTGTGAATGTGCCTAGATCATTTGATTTATGCCTTGATCGCGATACCGTACTATCCTAGAGTGCACCAAACCAACTGCTAGAAGTGTTTCGACGTCCATGTTACCACAACAATAAGACCCTGGAGCAAGGCAGTGGAAATATACGTAGAGATAAACACATATTGCGAAAAGCTTCATTCGTGACTAATCACTAGAGTTGTTCTCTAGTATCGGCTTAAAAGTGTGCCCACACTTAGGTTCAAAGGTAAGTTGTCAAAAAAAAAAAAAAAGGTTGTGCCGTTGCACACAAAGTTGTCCAACTCATCTTGTTCCATGTAGGTGATGATGGTAAAGTCACTTGTGCTAACGAAAAATTGGATCAAATGGCTCAAGCAATCGAGAAGTTAACAAAGACCATTGAGGAGAAAGACATACATATAACATCACTCAAAAGCAAGGTAAAAGAAAGGCATGTCAGAGAGTCAAGCAAAGGTGCACCTCATCTGGAGAAAGAGACGAGTCAAGAATTCGCTCCGGCAAGAATGAGTTGTTAATGTATGATTCCACTTCAGTGGCATCTCTGTCAATCCAATAACTCCAAGACATGATCGCCAACACTATCAAAGCATAATATAAAGGCTCTTCTCGAGATTCACTCATGTACTCAAAGTCGTACACGAAGAAGGTTGATAATCTCTGAATGTCGACTGGGTATTAGCTTCCCAACACATCACTCATTTCATCTTGACATGCAATAGCGCAGGCACCGATGACGACTACCTCATAAAGTAGTTTGTCCGCTCACTTCGAGGCACTACATTTGACTGGTACACAGACTTGGAACCAGAATCAATCAATACTTAGGAACGGATTGAGAAAAAGTTCCTCAACTACTTATTCAGTACACGTCGCATGGTAAGCATGATGGAGCTCACCAACACAAAGCAACAAAGGATGAGCAAGTAATCGACTACATCGGGTGTTGACGTGCATTAAGCCTTGATTGCAAAGGTCGGCTCTCAAAGTTGTCTTCTGTGAGATGTGAATACAAGGAATGCATTGGGGTTTGCAATACATCTTTCAAGGGATCAAACCTCGAACCTTTGAAGAATTGGTCACCCAAGCTCATGACATGGAGCTAAGCATTGCAAGCCACGATGAAAGGAATGATACAGTTTGTGAAAAGATGTCACTTTTAAAGAAACCCATGATAGAGTTAAGAAGGTGTGAAGAAAGCCAAGTCCAAGAAAGGCCATGACGTACACTGAAAGAAGTGGAAGAGAAGAAGTATCATTTTCTTGACTTAAAAGTCGCTCTTATGTTGGAAGACTTGATCCAAAAGAAGGTGATCAAGTTGCCAAAGGGCTAGGGGCCTAAAAAGGTGAATTGCACCGACAACCCAAGATACTGCAAGTACCACTAAGTCATTATTCACCCAATTGAAAAGTGCTTCGTGCTAAAAGATCTCATCATGAAGCTGAGCCAAAAAAGCATCATCGAGCTAGATCTTGATGATATGGTGGAGTCAAACCATACCACTGTCACTTTTGGAGGTAAAAAAGCTCCCATCAACCTTCAAAACGACATGAAAGTGTTGAAGATGATGAAAATTCAACACGAAGATCGTTTATCCCTATCATGATGTGCAATTTCTTCCCCGAAGACTTCTTCAAAGATCAATTAGTCAGGACTCCTTGCTATAAAGTTTGCAAGGGACACCTCTTTAAGGTCGCTTGACAAAACTACAAAGATGCTATTCATTTGCACGAGTTGAAAATGAAGTAGACACAAACGTTCCTTGCTTACACGAGCTCAAACTTAAAACGGCACCAACCCCACACAAATGCTTCTCGTTCACATGAGCCTAAAAGATGACACACAAATACTCATTGTTCGCACGTGCCTAAAAGGCGATACCAAAATGGTCATAGCTCGCATGATCTTAAAAGACGACACCAAAATGTTGGTCGCTCACATGAGCCTAACAGGTGACACTAAACAATCCTGGCCTACTTAAGCATAAACTATTTAGGACACAAAAATAAAAAAAAACTATGTGATGACTTGGCACTTGAACTATGTGATGACTTGATCCCTTTAAATCAAGGGTATGTAAGTAGCTTGAACTTTCAACTTCAAGTTCAGTCACATCAGAATGAAAAATAATGGTTCCAAATTTATAGACATAGAGACAAGATCAAGATATCACTAAGGCCATCTTCAACCGAAGGATCCAGAGGGCCAAAAATAACTCGAAAACCGTCTCCAATCGAGGGCTAGGCCAGAGGGCTCGTGGGCCTTATGGAATCTAAAAGGGCCAAAGGGCCAACCGGCTGGCCTAATCCATCTAGTCAGCTAGGAGTGGGTTAGGCCAGAAATTCTAGGCCAAATTTCAAATGCAATGGCTAGCTGACGCCAGCTAGCTGTTATTTTTGAATTTGTTTTACAGTTTTATTTATTTTTTATGCTAGCCATTATTTTTGAATTTTTTTTTACAATTTTATTTATTTTTTATTTTTGTACACAATTTTTTTTCCTATAACTTCGATTTTTTTCTATAACTTCCTATAACTTCTATTTTACAAAATTTGTTTTATATTTTTTCTAAATTATATATTTTTTTCCTATAACTTCTATTTTAAAAAATTTGTTTCATATATTTTTTAAATTCTATTTTTTTCCTATAACTTCCTAAGTCATTATACAACATTAAATTAAATTAAGTAACATGAAACAACATTAAACAATATGAAAGAACATTAAATAACATTAACCAACATAAAAATTATACAAAATAAAAAAAAAATATTCAACATGAAACTTAAACAACATTTTTAAAAACATTTAACAACATAAAACTTAAACGCCTACTCCATGCTATTTTTGACCCAAAGATGTGCAACAAGATCCTGTTGTAGGTACTTGTTTGTGGCACGGGAACGTACCATTGGTAAGCAACTCAGCTTTTGCTTATGCTCAACCGCCTTGTTGCTTTACTTGATTGCCTACCATCAGTATGACCTTAGTGCCTACCATCATGAGGCTTATGCTAACCCATCTATTCCTCTTGTTAAATGTTAAGTCTCAAAGTCTCGCCTCAAACCCTTCTATAGGATTTGGTCTGACTTTATCCGTAGAAATGCTCTAGGTACATCAAATAATGGTAACCCTACCCTTGAGTCAGCCGTAGTATTATTTGCCATGTTAACTCACATTGGTGTTCCTTTTGGCTTTCTGATTTTCAAGTCTATTTTGTCCAAGTCTAAGCGTGCTGGAACCCACTAGAGAGGGTATACTATTCACCCTTGTTTGATCACTTAGTTATGTGAGCTTGTGATCTGTGTCCTAGAACCACTAAGGACCTTGAAAAAAATATGATGAATCTTAGTAATGTCATGTGTGTCGTAGCTCAGGGTGATCCTAGACCAGTCCCACCATTAACTGCCTCTCAAAATAGGAAAATAACATATTTTAAGCTTGAAATCAACTCTCTTAGAAAGCAATTTGTTGTATTTAAGTCTCTGGTTGATCAATCAGTATCTTTACCACTTGTCAATAACTTATTCTCCTCACCATCTCTGAGTCAAACCTCTCTGAATCCTCCTTCATTTGTCCCTGGCCTTCTCTACGACCTCCAAAGCTTGTCCCTCATCACCCTATGGATCCTTCATCTGTATCTTATCACACTGCTACTTCTTCCAGCCAGTCTAGTGTTGTTGCTGCCAAGATAGCTGCTATCTACTACTAAAGGAAAATGAGTGTCAATCAATGTCCACCAGCATTTCTCTTCCACTCATACCTCGAAGGGCAAGCACATAAGGTTCACATATTCCCTTGATGAAGATGAAGATGAAGAAGGTCTTGGTTATGGTCCATGCCCTGAAGATGTTCTTGGTAAAGATGTCATTGCTGCTAGATCTTTTGTCAGCTCAGATGACTTATCATAAGCAGAGGAGTTCTAGGTTTATGGGCGATCACCTATAGGGGTTAAATATGCAAGTGCTGTGGGGGAGTTGCTTATCTGTTGAAATCTTGAAAAATGTTGCTGAAGTTGAAACTTCTTTTTGTCTGGGTTTTGATGTAATTAACCTTGCTACATTTGTTTTTGTTGTTGTTCCTTCATGCCTACTTAAAACTTTTGAGCTTAATTTGCTAAATATATGACTTATTTGGTACAGAGAATTGTACCTGTTTAAGTTCTTTTGGTGTTCCAAATTTGCATTGCCTCTTCATTGTTATTCTTTACTAGTTTCTGTGCTTATTTGTTTATCACTTTCTTCCTTTGTCTTACCATGACAAAATGAGGGAGAAAAGTATCAACCAATTTTAAAAAGTGTAAAAATGCATCTTTTAAAGTGTGTTTTGGAATATATACCTGTTGGTATCACTTGAAGGAACAACTCCTCTCTTGTCTCAGCTTGGTTTCTTGAGTACAGGTGATGTGTGAATTAGTTATAGGTTTGGGCTTATTTTGTCAAGAAAAGTTAAAGGGAGAGATTGTTAAATACTAGTTTTATTGTTTGGCTTCTCTTGTCAAATCTTGTATTTGCTACCACACATGCTCATAGTTTAAAATTAGGGTGCAATGCTAATCTGGAATTGCTACTGGGGATTGAACTTGTCAAAGCACCATCCATCTTCACTACAAAAGGTTTGAATCATACATTTGCATATGCATGTTAGGCTTATTTTTCCAGAATTCCTTTTGCCTAGTGTAGTTATCTAGTCAGAAGTTTCGTCTGCTTTCCAGCTATCTAGGCACGTAAAATAAGTTAGCTCACATGGGCCATCTGACAAATTTTCCCGTGCGTGGATCTCTCACTCTTGATCTGGGAAGGTCTCTTTGGCTCGTGACATGTGTCCTCTTGTTCCCTTGTCTGAAACATCTATCTTTTCCATTATAAGGGTTTTCAAGGTTTCTTTTGTTCTTGGTTTGGTTTTTCACATTTTCAAGAAAATAGTGCATTTAGCCTAGAGCTACCCTTAAAGCTTCCAAACCGAAACCCTAGCCATAAAACCATCTCATGCATAAACACCTAATCATTGCATATTAGGGTTGCATTGTTTTAATGGTTTTGCTTTGAGTTTTTGGTCTAAACCTAAGTTTTTCATATCATTCATAGACCAATCTTTTGGATTCATGTTAGGTTCTTCTTCAATTGTTTGACTGAAGAACCTAACTGGTTAGTTGAATCCAAATCTATTGTGCATATCATAAAATCATATAATATTATTGATTGTGTTGTTCTCGATGCCACAAGATGATGAGCTTAGGGGCAGCTGCCACTTTCTGAAGACTGAAAGAGTCCACCTCGTGTAAGGCAAGGTTGCACAGAGGCAAAACTGCTCCTTAGATAGGTATCTGGAAATTGAGCTTGTGTGGTCTTTGTATGAACCTTTGTTTACACTAGTGGATAGCACTCAGTGGAGAGTCCTTGATTTTTTAACCCAGAGGTGGATTTTGCTGGCCAAAAACTTCCTTTTGTTCATTACTTTACAAAGCCTTATTTATAACCTTGTTAGAATTAAATATTGTAGGGTTTACTAGTATTGACACTTTATTAATCAAGTGAACTTAACTCAAGTACTAAGATTAAAACTTAACTGAAGTTCACACTGTTAAGTTTTAACCTTTTAAGTTCGTTTGATTTATATTGTTGTGGGATTTTACAATCTGTACTCAGTTGACTAGTACATTTAGCTAGTTGTAAACGTGAAAATTCTGTAACAAATGAAACGAGAACACGTATATAAAGTAGATTTGTATTGATGAATTTGTAGGGTTACAATCTCTGTTTACAATTTTCAATTGATTCAGTCTTCAAATTTGATGTAGATGCGTAGGTTGTTGATCAATGTGTCGCGATGACTTGATCTCGGATGAACGATTGAATGATTGCTTCAAGTTTTGAGCTTGAAACAATGTGTAGATAGTCTTCACCTCTAAGTTTGTGTATGACCTACGACAAAGGTGATGTTGATGTGGGATTTTGGTGATTCAAGGGTCTTGGTGACTTCATCTCTAATCGAACATCGTTACAAGTTTTAAGCTTGTAACAAAGTCTTGAAGGAATTAACATAAGTGCCTGTTGATTCTTCAAGGGAATTGTAAACATGAAAATTCTGTAACAAATGAAACGAGAACACATGTACATAATAGATTTGTATTGATGAATTTGTAAGGTTACAATTTCTGTTTACAATTTTCCTCTAATTCTGTCTTCAAATTTGATGTAGATGCATAGGTTGTTGATCCAAGGGTCGCGATAACTTGATCTCAGATAAACAATTGAACGATTGCTTCAAGTTTTGAGCATGAAACAATGTGTGGATGGTTTTCACCTCAGGTTTAGGGCTGCCGCAAAAGGTAGAGTTAATGTGGGATTTTGTTGATTCAAGGGTCTTGGTGACTTGATCTTGAATTGAACATCGTTACAAGTTTTGAGCTTGCAACAAAGTCTTGAAGGAATTGGCACAAGTGCTTGTTGATTCTTCAAGGGAATGCTTATTCTTTTGTCGAAGAAAAGCTTTGGCTTTGGTTGTGCGTTCTTTAAAGAGAGCTTTGGCAGAGTATTAGTCTTTAAAGATTTGGCAGAGGTTCTTCTGAATGTAGAATTGTCGACCTTGAATGTAGAAATTGTCGACCTTTATGCTTGTCTGACGACCTTGTATTTATAAACTTCTCAAAGTTTGCCTTTGGATGGATTTGGTTTTGATTTGTGTCTTTGTTCATCCATGGGAGAATTTAGGCATGTTTTGTGTCTTAATTTCAGCCACTTTCCCTTACTTGGTCGAATTATATGTCTGGTTACCTATTTTGTGAGCAATATGCAATTCTTGCTTGTTTTGTGAAGATGCTTTAGCTTTATTTCCGATTTTGGGAGACCTTTGGGCCTCATGCTAATTTTAAGGAGAGATTCCCCCCTTTTGCAAAATTTTGAGGAAGTTTTAAGCTTCATTTGCTTGATTTGTGCCACATGTCATTGATGACTTGTCAATTTATGATGAACCATACGCCACATGGAGCTTTGTGGTGCATTATTTGTATGCAACGAATTTTACATGTCTACAAATGCCCCCACTTCAAGGGGTGTTGTAGGCATGTTCTTGTCACATGTAGGAAACGTGTTTTGAAGTCTTGCAATGTGAATGTTCCAACTCAAGGGCCGTCAAGACTTGATCTTGAATTAGTTTGCTTCTTCAAGGGCCGTAGAGCTGTATTTCTTGAATGGAAATGATGAATTTCGTCAAGGGCCGTTGAGGTGTATTTCTTGAACGAAACATTTCTTCAAGGGCTATTGAGGCTTGGTCTTGAATGAAATTAAAATTTTCTTCAAGGGCCGTAAAGGCTTAATCTTGAAAGAAATGAAATTTTTCTTCAAGGGTTGTAGATGTTTGATCTTTAAAGCAATGAAATTTTTCTTCAAGGGTTGTAGAGGTTTGATCTTGAAAGCAATAAAATTTTTCTTCAAGGGCTGTAGAGGCTTGATCTTGAAAGAGATGAAATTTTTTTCTTTAAGGGCCGTAGAGGCTTGATCTTGAATTTTTTATTTTTATATTTTTATATTTTTTATTTTATTTTTTATGGAGGCTTGATCTTGAAAGAAATTTTGGAAATGGATAAATTGGCACATACTTATTGTGCATATTGATTTTCCATAATTTTTTGACAAAATATATTTGGTGTATTTTGAACTTTTTCCTTGTGGTTGTAGGAAAAAAATGTTCTTCCTTCCTTAGGTAGGAACCTCCTTCAATTTTGGTAATGAGGGTGATTTCCTTCAAGAAGTTGGAAAGCTTTGGTGATTTCCTTGAAGGTTTTGGAAAGATTCAATGCTTGTCCTTGGGTATGTAGGATTTGCATTTTTTTCCTTTCCCTTTTTCTTTCCACAGCAAAGAGGGTATTTTCCCTTTTGGTTTGGGAAACTTGAAGACTTGTCCTTGGTTTGGGAAACACGTCATCTGACTTGCATGCCAAGTTTGAGGTGGATTTCTCTTCTGGAAAATTCTATAAAAATATGGAAAACAGAGCTTTATCTCTTATCGTTTCAGGCATATATCGCACACCACTAGGAAAAATCGGGAAAGCCTTCAACTCATCATTTTCCCACAGCCGCGTAGTTCTGACGGGAAAACAACTTCTGCGGGATTAACTTTGAAAGCTGGAATGTTTAGCTACAGGGAAAATTATGAAATTTGGACACAACGATCATGAGCCTCTTAGCTTCCTTCTCCAATTGTCCATGCATCAAAAATCCTCTGGAAAGTAGAACTATTAGCAAGAAAATCTTGCTTGCATAGGTTGGCTGAAACTGAAACTTGCCATTTTTTACTTGGAATTTGCTTCCTTCTTTTGGTTGGAATGTGCTTCCTTGTTTTGATTTTCTTTTTGCTATTTGGTATGTACTCTCCCTTATAGCATTAGGAAGCAATTGACCCCTATTTACAGGACAATTGGGTGTGTGTTTTTTGCCACCACACACCCTTGTTGTGCACTGCCACTGTGTTTGCTCTGTGCCGTGCCTTATAGCTGTTATTGCCGGCCCTTTTGCTTCTTAGAGCTTGTTGCAGTGCGTCACTTTTACTGCGTGGTGCTGTACAAAAGACTATAGCGGATTTACAATGTGTAGTGCCTTTCGGTCACAGTTGTCCCTCAATGGTGCATAGTGCGATTGCGTAGCATTTTTGGTTTTCTGTGCTGCTCAAGCTTTGTGGATAATTTCTTCTCATTGTTGTGACTTTGTCATCATCATCCTTCAATTCTTATGAGGTTGTTCTTGCATGTCTCTTGCTTTAGTGAAGCAATCTTTTTTTTTTCTTTGTCGTCACACCTTATGCTTGTCTTTTCTTTTCTTTTTTTTGTTGTAGCCATGGTATTTTTCAAGTGCTTTAAGAGCAATACCAGTACCATTCTTACGAAGGAAGGTGATTCGCAAGACTGGGGAACGATGTTGAAGCTTTGTGCGCCATTGACTAGCCCTAAGGCGCTTGTTCTTCCTACAAAAGACAACTCGATGCATATCAAGTCGTGGTCTTCTGAAGTATCTTGGGAGGTGACATATTTTGGCTAAATTAATATGAAGAAGAAGGCGTGTACGTTGAGGATTCTTATCATGAGTCATTCCCACCATGTTCATGACAATTCACCGGCTTCATTTGAGCTTCCTGGCGATCACGTCCGTAACCAAGCTATGACTTGGAATGGCATCTTGTCTACTACTGGAGAAGTCGTCTTTTGTTTTTTGCTCATTTTGTGCTTTGTAGCCGAAATTTTCCTTTAAAGAAATAAAGTATTCACATTCTTGAACTTGCTCTTTGTTCTTCAAAGTATTTATGTTTTTGTTGATGATGTGATTGTACTTGAAGTTTTGACATTTCAAGTTGCTTATGCACCATTGGTTGAGGAGGGATCAAGTCATGACGTAGTTAAAAGGAATGATGGATTGCTTTTGATTTTTTTTTTGTAATGTTTTGTCATACATAGTTTATGCTCTTGCGGGCCAAGAGCATTGGGTGTCACCTTTTAAGCTTGTACAAACAAGGAGCATTGCGAGTCAACTTTTAAGCTTGTACGAATAAGTAGCATTGTTGTTGTATGCAGTTTAGGAGGAGTTGTGCACCGTGTGCAGTTTAGGCTTATGAAGGTGAGGAGCATTGAGTGTTGCCTTTTAAACTTGTGAGAACAAGGAGTGTTGAGTATCACTTTTTAAACTTGTGCAAACAAGAAGTGTTGTGCTGTGTGTAGTTTAAGCTCATGCAGGTGATGAGCTTTGTGCCTTGTAGTTTAGGCTTTTGCAGGCGAGGAGCATTGGGTGTTGCCTTATAAGCTCGTGTGAACAAGGAACATTGGGTGTCGCCTTTTAAGCTCGTGCGAACAAGGAGCATTGTTGTTGTGTGCAGTTTAGACTCGTGTAGGCGATAAACATTGTGTCGTATGCAGTTTAGGCTTATGCAGGTGAGGAGCATTAAGTGTCGCCTTTCAAGCTCATGCAAACAAGGAGCATTTGAGTGTTACCTTTTAAGCTCGTGCAAGCAAAGAGTATTGTGGCGAGTGCAGTTTAGGCTTATGCAGGCGATGAGCATTAGGTGTCGCTTTTTAAACTTGTTCGAATAAGGAGCATTGTTACCGTGTGCAGTTTAAGCTCGTACAGGCGAGGAGTTTAATGTGTTTGGTTTAGGGGTAGTAACACTTCTAGAATCTTCCATTGATGAGGCTGATCGTTAAGCCGTCTTCTACCATGATTAAGTAGACACTGTTGGTGTAGACATCTTGTATTACGTAATGTCCATCCCACTTTGATTTGAACTTGCTTTTTGTCAAGACAAGATCTCTAGTTTGGAAAGACCTTGGGTGGATCTTCTTGTTGAATTTTTGGATAGCAGTGCTTGGTAACATTCCAAGTGTTGTTGAGCTTCGGGCTTCATTTCGTCAAGTGTTTCCAACTTTTGGAGTCGTAGCTTTGCATTTTCCTCTTCAGTCAATCCTTCTTGTATAACCATTCTTAGTGTGGGGATTTGACTTTTGAGCAGCAGAACAACTTCCAAGCCATATACCAGAGAATAAGGCGTAGCTTGGGTAGGAGTTTTATGTGTTGTCCTATATGCCCAAACTGCTTCGCTTATTCTTTCGTGCCAATCTCTCTTTGTTCGGCCGGTTACCTTCTTCAGGAGGTTGCATAATGTTTTGTAGAATACTTCTGCGAGACCCTTGGCCGGAGCATGATACATGGAGGACTTGTGCTGCTTGAATTTGTATTTTTCACAGAGCTTGTCTATGTGTCGGTTGGAGAACTATTTTCCATTATCAGTGATGATGTAGCGAGGCACACCATATCGATGGATGATATGCTCTTTGATGAAACAGACGACATTTTCCTTTTTGAATTCCCTTAGGGGTATGGCTTCAGCCCACTTGGAAAAGTAATCTGTTACTATTAGGATGTAGGCTTTTCCTGCAGATGACTTGGTGTGATTGGTCAGACGACATCCAATCCCCATGCATCAAATGGCCATGAAGTAACTGTATGGTGTAATGGCTCAGGTGGTTGATGTATGAAGTTGGTGTGGAATTGGCTGGCTTGGCACCTTTTGGCGTATCCCATGAAGTCATTCACCATGCTTAGCCAGTAGTAGCCTATTCTTTTGAGTTGGAAGTGTAGCTTTCGTCAAGACTGATATGCTCTGCATACGCCTGAGTATGTTTCTTCCATGGCTTGATTGGCTTTTACCTCACCTAGGCATCTTAAAAGTACTCATTCAAAAGAGCATTGGTAGAGTTTTTTTGTAGTAAAGGAAGCAAGGTGCTCATCGATGTATTTTAGAGTGGTGTCTAAGATCATTTGGAAGCTTTCCATGCTCTAAGTAGTCGATCAACAGCTGTCTTCACTCTTCAGTGTCGAAGTACTGAGATGACGTTTGTATTATCCATTAGCATTTCAGTGACGAGCAGGATCACCCATATTTGGCATACAAGCACGTCCGCAGTTTAGTCTTCTCCTAGTGCCATACTCGAGGCTAGGTTAGCGAGAGCGTCCGCTATTTGATTTTCTTTTCTTGGCTCATGTTCTAGTGTCATGGCATCGAAATTTTGTACCAATTGAGTTGTTAGCCAGAAGTATGGGACGAAATCATATTTCCTCACATCATATTTAGTCAAGAGTTGATTGATTATGAGCTTAGAGTCGCCATACACTTCTAGCGTTATGATTTTCATGTCGATTTCCATTTGGAGTCCAATGATTAATGCTTTGTACTTAGCGACGTTGTTGGAGCATAGCTTGCTTAGTCAGAAGAAATAGGGTAGTACTTGTCTTTGTGGTGACATGAACACTACTCCTGCCCCCGTTTTGTCCGTTTGTTTGGATCCAACGAAGAATATTGTCCATGTCGGGAAAATGTCGATGTAGAACACCTCATCGTCAGGCAAGTCCTCCGAGATTTTCCAATCGACTAAGATTGGATAGTCGACAAAGAAGTCTACTAGTGCCTGTCCCTTGACAGCTTTAGTTGGGATGTAGATGATCTCGTATTGATTGAGAATCAACACCTATTCAGCAAGACACCCGATCAGAATGAGTTTGGACATAACGTAGTTGACTGGGTCAACTTTAGCAACTAAGTGGATGGTGCAAGCTTGCATGTAGTGTCTTAGCTTTTGGACAAAAAAGACTAAGGCAAGGCATATCTTCTGGATCGGTGAGTAGTTAAGCTCGACACCAGTGAGAGTTCTATTTAGGTAGTAGAATGCTTTTTCTTTTTGGTTTTCATTTTCTTGTGCCAAAAGTGCTCCAATGGAACCCTTTTATGCGGCAATGTATAGGATGAACGACTTTCCAGGCATGGGCACTCCTAAGACAGGTGGGCTTGCCAGGTACCTTTTTATGTTTTCGAAGGCATTGTGACATGCGTTATCCCATATGAATGAAGTGTCATTCTTCATAAGTCGACTGAAGGGTTGACAACGTCCAACAAGGTTAAAGATGAAGCGCCTAATAAAGGCTAGCCGTCCTTGTAGACTTTTTCAGCTCGTGTAGATTCCTTGGCTCAAGCATGCTTTGAATGGCCTTGATCTTTGATTGGACTATTTCAATGCCAAAGTGCTAGACAATGAACGTGAAGAATTTACTAGAAGTGACGCCAAATGCACACTTCAACGGGGTTTATTTTGAGATTGTAGTGCCGTAGTTTGTCGAACACCTTTGGTAAATCCTTCAAGTGATCGGATCTCTTCTTGTTCTTGACAACTACGTGTTCTATGTTTTTGTGTAGCATGTCGTTGAAGATCATCTGCATTGCACATTGATATGTAGCCCTAATGTTTTTCAAGCCAAAAGGCATTACCTTGTAGCAGTAGATACCTTTTGGAGTGCGGAAGGCTATTAGTTCCTCGTCTTCATGAGCCATGCAGATTTGATTGTACCCAGATGAGCCATCCATGAGTGATAGCGCCACATGGCTAGTGGTTACGTCCACCATGATTTCGATGATTGGCAAGGGAAAGTCATCATTCGGGTAAGCATCGTTGAGGTCACGAAAATCTATGCAAACACGTATTTGTCTAGATTTCTTAAAGACAATGACGATATTGGAGATCCATTTAGGGTCTTACACCTCTCAAATGAAGCCTGCTTCGATTAGCTTGTCTATCTTAGCCGCAATTTGTGGAATGAGCTCGGATCGATAGTGTCTTTAAGTTTGCTTTATCGATTGCATCCTAGGTTTGACTGCAAGACGATACACGATGATGGTTCGGTTAAGGTTGAGTATTTCCTTGTAGGTCTAAGCAATGACATTTATGTACTTTAAGAGCAGTTGGTAGTACTCCTCGATCTTGAATACACTTAATTGTGCACTTACAAAGATAGGCTTTGGCTCTTCGTTTGTGCTTAAGTTAAGCTCATTGAGATCATCAACCGTGGCTTGACCCTCATCCTCAAGTTGTGGTGGCTCAACAGTGACGTCCTCCTCGAGGATTTCGTCTTCTTTGTCTTCTTGGATTGTGATGTGGATGACATCTTAGACCTTCTCTTCAGTGCATTCCTCTTGGTCTTGTTGGCTTGAAGATTGGCCAGTGTGGATGATGGTGCACTTTTTTACATTCAATTGTCCTTCTATGTCAACCTCCAAGGTTGCTTGGTGCTTCATCTTTGAAGGAATAGAGCTTCGAACATCGTCTTTTTCTGCTAGACCGTCGAGCTTTTCTTCCTTTGGCGTTGTCTTCCTCTTTCTAGAAGGCGTCTTGGTTTCTTTGAATCTTTCCAAGGCTGACCATCACAGAGGAGAGTTGGCAGTGTTGCTTTGTTTTTAGGTTTGACAACCTTTAAAAAACAGAGCTTTGGGGTGTTGGAGTGTTAAGCCTTTTGAAGATAGATGTTTGGTTTTGACCACTAATGTGATCAAGTGGCGAAATTCTAGGTTTTGAATGATTCAACCTATCGAAGACTGACGTTCAAAGGGCGAGTTTAGGCTCATCTTGATCTTGTTTCACACTCACGCTAATGTGTTGAGCGCTGGCGTTTTTTGCTTTACTTGAAATCTTCATGGGTGTATTTGGTGTGAAGCCAAATCCAAGTTTGTTATTGTTAACTCTGTAACCATGCTCCTTCAACTTTTTTTGAGTCTTGGTGAGGTCACGTTCTTTATTGTTGACAGTGTTTGGTACCTTCTTTCTAAGATTTGAAGAGAAGGCGAAATCGCACCCAGCCTTTGACATGAGCTTGTAGGCATTTAGGTCAAAACCTTATTCGGTCTTCTTGGTTGGAATAATGCTTGGTTCTACCCCTTTGGCAGAGGTTTTACAAAACCTTGCAGTGGTTTTCAAACTTTAGCGTTGCCTAGATGTGTCAGAGGTAAAACTGCATTTATCTTGAGTAGCTTTACATCATCCTTGTGTAGCTATGTGTCGGCTTTGCTTGTTCCAGTTTCGAATGAGGATTGCCCATTTTTTCTTCTTGACATTGGGATGTATCGAAAGGTGGGTGTGTTTGGTCCTTTTGAGGGCTTCACACTCCCTTTGATTGTTGTGGGCTTAGCAAGCTCATCGTCGTATTTTTTTTAAGATGGCATGGCTTCCTTTTTTTTCTTCTTGGGCACGGCTTGCCACTCTTGTTTCCTATGTGTAGTTTCGCATGTGGATTTGATCTCATTTGGAAGAGCTTCATGTACCACGTCTTCATCCATGTAGAACTTGGCATCTACGAAGTGTGATTCAGCTTTGGTGAATGGCTTGGTGTCGCCTTGTATCAACTTTACTCGTTCTCGGTAGAACTTCAAACATTGATGAAGGGTGGGCAACACCACACCATTCTCATGGATCCAAGGCCTTCCTAAGAGCAAGTTATAGGAAGTTCTTGCATCAATCAAGTGAAATAGCGTGCTTGATTTGAGTTCACCAATAGTCATCTCTACTCGGATCATGCCCATCACTATTTGTCCTCCTTGGTTAAAACCTTGGATTAGGAGTGGCTTCGGGATAGTTCATCCACCTTGATGCCAATTGTGGTCATTGTTAACTTTGGCATGATGTTTATGGCCGACCTACTATCCACAAGCATGCGATTGATTTTGTTCTCCCTCACGTACTCAAAGATGAAGAGATGACGGTTATGAGGCTTTGACCATAGCAGTAAGTCTTCATCAGTGAAGTTGATTACGTCATGGGCAGCACAACATGTGGCATATTCATGTGGTTGAAGCTTTAAGCCTTCGTCCATGTTTTCTTGCACCTTATGGTTGTCGGGACTGCCAAGATTACTATTAGTGCTTTTCGCATCTCCTTGGGCAATCGTAATGATTCCTAGATGCTAAAGTGTGCCAGCAGGTTTTCTTTAGGTGTGAGGGTCTTCTTTTCCTCGATGGCAATAACTTTGCCTTTTGAAGGCTCTTCTATCTCCACTTCAACCATGTGACAAGCAGCGGTATTAAATTACTAGAAAAAGTCTTTTAGGAAGTACTCGTGTAAGGAGACGGGAATGCGTAGCTGTTGCTCCATAGGTTCTCTTATATTCATTGGCTTAGCAGCTTTTACGCTCATTTTGGGATTCCTATTGTTGTGGCAGCGGTGCTTTCTCCCTTGTTCCACCTTTGGCCGTGTGGCTTGTGGTCTTGGCTTTCTTGTCTTTTTGTAGGTCACCAATGTCAACCCTTCTTCATCATCGGTAGATGCATTTTGGTCGCTTACCCCCAACGATGGTTGTGCAGAAGGTGCCGTGTAACTTGAGCATGGACGGGAGTGGTCAGGCGTTACTTAGAGAAGCATGGGATGGAAGGATCCAAATGCAATCATAGTAGTATGTGTTGTGGTTGTGTCTTCAAGGTCAAGCTCGATATGCCTTTGTTATGCTAGCTTCATGCTGAGCTCTTTGAAGATGAAACACTTACCGACATGATGATTTACGATACAATAGTATTTTTAATAAATAGGATCGTTAACACGATTCATCTCTTCGAGGCGCTTGCATTCAGGGAGCTCGATTACTTTCTTCTCTAACATGTCGTCTAGCATTACGGCCACGTCGGAGTTCAGAAAAAGGTATGTCTTTTGCTCCAGTTCCCTTAAGGTGTTTTTGTACCTATCTTGGGTGCGAGAAGGCTCACCTTTCTTTATCTTATTCGTTTTTTTCTTGAAAGAGATCTTGATGGGTGCCGATGAGGTATTGATAGGGGTAGTATTGATGGTAAAACCTTCCTTGGTGGGCTTCTTCCCAGTCTTGTGTACCTTTGGGGTGAACACCTTATCCTTCTTGAAGTTGGTGATTGGCTCATTCTTCTCATGATTGGTGATACTCAACTCCATGTCATGTGAACGAGTTGCCAGGTCCTTAAATGTTCTCGATTTTATGCACTTGAGGATGTAATGTAACCCCTAGTGCATGCCTTGAACGCACATCTCAATGGCGAAGGTTTCAGAAAGCTGATCTTTACAATCCAGATTTAACGAACCCCATTTATTGATGTAGTCAACGACAGGTTCGTCTTTTCATTGCTTTGTACTCGTTAACTCCAGCATGCTTACAGTGTAGCGAGTGCTGTAGAAGCAGTTAGGAATTCTCTTTCAAGTTGATCCCAGTTGTTGATGGACTCAGGCTCGAGGTCGGTATACCAGTTAAAAACATTACCTTTTAGTAAGCGCATGAACTGTTTGATGAGGTAGTTTCCTTCCATCCCAGCATTGTTGCAAGTTTCGATGAAATAGGCAATATGTTGTTTAAGATTGCCTTTTCCATCAAATTGCATTAATTTTGGCGGCTGATAACCCATCCTCAAGGCATCAAAAGTTTTAGAGTAAAGCTTTGAATACAGCATGGAGTCATGTAAGCTTCCTTCCTACTGCACCTTGATGATGCTTGTGATCATCTTTTGCAGCTGTTGGATAGAGAGAGATCACATGAGCGTCGCAACTCAATCCATCTCTAGCTTCTCCTCAGCTTTGTCCATCAGAAGATCTTCATTTTTGTCAGTTTCCTCCTTTGGTAGATCAACTTTTAGGTCAGCTTTTTTGTCGTGCTGCGCCTCAAGACGATTGATGAGTGTAGCAATTTGCAAGTCTTTTTCCTCCACGGTCATTGTCAGCTTTACAAATGCTTCGTTCATTTGGGCCAGTTGCTCATCGATAGACGTCACACTAATAGTCATGACTTGCATGGCTACAGGATACGAGTTGTTGCTTAAGTCGGCACCAGAAGTCAACGACTCAAAGTACCTCCTCCGGTTTTCTTCCCTTAGAGCTTTTAACGAGGCCAATATGATCACAGGCTCGTGCCTCGGGTGCTTTTGCCTTGCTTCAGGTTGTGACGCCCAAAGTACCACCACTTGTTGCAAGGATGTTCTTGTTATTTGTGTTAGTTGCGAGAACAACTTGATCCTTTCTTGATGCCATGTGTGTTTCTTCTAGATTTGAAGACAAAGATGAGAGGTAGAGATGTCCTACTAGGAGTGCCAAATTTGTAAACATGAAAATTCTGTAATGAATGAAATGAGAACACGTGTACAAAGTATATTTGTATTGATGAATTTGTAGGGTTACAATCTATGTTTACAATTTTCCTTTAATTCAGTCTTCAAATTTGATGTAGATGCGTAGGTTGATCCAAGGGTCACGATGACTTGATCTCGGATGAACGATTGAACGATTGCTTCAAGTTTTGATCTTGAAACAATGCGTGGATGGTCTTCACCTCTAGGTTTATGTATGACCTGCGGCAAAGGTGATATTGATGTGGGATTTTGTTGATTCAAGGCTCTTTGTGACTTGATTGTGAATCAAACGTCGTTACAAGTTTTAAGCTTGCAACAAAGTCTTGAAAGAATCAGCACAAGTGCTTGTTGATTATTCATGGGAATGCTTCGCTTTTGGTCAAAAGAAAGCTTCGGGTTTGGTTGTACATTCTTCGAAGAGAGCTTTGGCAATGTATTAGTTTTCAAAGATTTGGCTGAGGTTTTCCTTTTGTGAGAATTTCAGATATTACGTAGAAATTGTCGACCTTCGTGCTTGTCGAAGGAGTATTTGTAGATTTCTCAAAGCTTACCTTTGGATGGATTTGGCTTTGATGTGTGTCTTGATTCGTCCATGGGAGAGTTTAGGCATGTTTTGTGTCTTAATTTCAGCCACTTTCCCTTATCTTAGCCGAATTATATAGGGTTTGTTGCCTATTTTGTGAGCAATCTTCAATTCTTGCTTGTTTTGTGAAGATGCTTTAGCTTTCTTTTCGATTTTGAGAGATTTTGGACTCCTTACCGATTTTAAGAGATATTTTCTCCTTTTTGCCGAATTTTGGGAAGCTTTTGTACTTCATTTGCTTGATTTGTGCCATATGTCACGTGGAGCTTTGTGATGCATCATTTGCATGCAATAAAATTTACATGTCTACACTAGTCAGTACAGTTGTTTCCAAGTTTTTATTGTAGGACATTCCACCTGGTACCAATTTTAGTGGGAGAACCACATAGCTTCAAACTTAAAGGTCCTCGCACCCAGATTGTTAACACTACTGTAACTACTAGTCTTAAGCGAGATCGGGCTATGATCATACCCAAATATAGGATAGTTATAGAGCTAGGCATTGGGGAACGAGTTAAGCTAGCTGATATTAGTAATAGCCCTATCAAGTCTCTCGAAAATAATAGTACTATCATTATGACCATTGCACCAGGTAAAAGGCACACCAGAGGCAAGAATAGAAAATAAATTTCCATTAAGCGATTGAAATTTATCATGTGATTATTGACATTTCGGTCACCCCAACCTTTTCTCCAAGATTTATAATATTATTAAAGTCACCAAGAAGCATCCAAGGCTGGTTAAAATTATTACTTGGAATTAAGTTAATAATTCATTCCACAATTGAGGTTGAAGGTTTTTTTGGAGATAGGCATACAACAAGTAAATAAGAAATGATTCTTAGAACTTTTTTTTTTTTTTGACTTCACAATGAATAAATTTGGAACAATGGGCAATCACATTTAAACTAATATTAAGATCATTCCAGCACAAACAAAGGCCTCCAGCCCTACCATCACCGATAGCAAAAAACATTTTAAAGAACCACTTAGATAGTAACGTACCTAGACCACTATCTAGGTCAAACTTCAGTTGAACAATACAAAAACATCTAAAAAATTTAAATAACAAAGAAAATTAAACTGATTGGCAAAATGAAGCATGCCCCAGCCCCTACAGTTCCATAGCATCAACTTCATTAGTCAACATCTTCCAGATTGTAGCTTGGTCCTGCTTCTCCTTTAGCCTTACTTCTTATCCTCTTCCTATTACCTATAATATGCACTTGTTCAATCTCTCCACCTTCAATTTCCATAAACACTTCCTCTCCAGCCTCAAGATCCATAACATCCTTAACACTCTTCCCACCAATGACCCAGTATCAGAAACCCCATCAGCCATAGGGCACCATTTAGACACAAGATCAGCACAAGACACCCAAGTCCTATTACCCCTAACAACATTATCATAGCTCCGTTCATCTCTGCGAGCTTAGCCCCTTCCTTTGTTTGCAGTTCTACCTCTCCTCACAAGCACTGTAGTCCATCCCTCATCTTCTTCAAATTGCTCCTGGGTGTTACCACCATAGGCATGAGCCTCTCTTTCCACATAGCTAAACTCATCAACTAAAGTGGGCTGAAGGAACAACAACATAACATCATCTGAAGCTCCTTCTTAGTCTCCTCGCTAACAAGGAAGTCAAATGGACATACCAACAACTCATCCTCAAATATCCTATCAACTAGCAGACAACCACCGTTATCATAATCCGTAGGGCAAGAGTGCCACTGCGCATTTTTCCACAATAGAAACAAACTTTGAAGAGTTTTTCATAACTCAAATAGTAGAGGACACTCTTCATCATCATTCACCACCAGAATCCTCTTAAGCGGCAAACCTTAGATCCACCTCAAGAAGAACTACAACAAATAAACCATTAAGACCAGAAATAGTGGTCGCATCCGCTCTAATAAAGTTGCCCACATGTTGGGTGATCACTTCAAGAATCTCATCATCCCTATATTGAACTGGCACTCTTGGAATCCTTAACCACACTCTAAGATTGGAGATAAAATCTGTGCCACGAAAATGGACATTCCACCTCTCCATATGAAAGATTTGCCCTCTAACATACCAGGGCCTATTATCCAAGGCAAACTCCAACTCCTTCTCATCAATAAACTCAATGGCATTACCACCTATGCCCAAAATGATCAAGATAAAACGGGTTCTTAACTCTATCCCCCCAGGTTAAACCAAGCTTCCACTTAATAGTCTTAGCATCAAGCTGCTTTCCCACAAGTTTGCCCATAAGGACTCTGCACTTCATATACTCGACATTAAGGTTGGAGTAAAGGTTGGTAGATACCCTAGTAACCCAATTTTCCAGCGTGAAAGTGTCGTGAGCACCTTCAATCACCACTGGGGGATGACCAAGGAGGGGGTTAGCAAAGTATCCCTTAATTTATGCATGTTTATTTCAATTAATGTTTATTATTTTGTTATGTTTATATATAATATATTTGCTTTAAATTTATAAAATTAAACAAGATTAG
Source organism: Malus x robusta (assembly GCA_963082935.1). Classification (NCBI taxonomy): domain Eukaryota; kingdom Viridiplantae; phylum Streptophyta; class Magnoliopsida; order Rosales; family Rosaceae; genus Malus; species Malus x robusta. The sequence goes on from OY720330.1 coordinate 22,582,542, forward strand.
AAATTCTGATGTCTTTGGACCTTGATTGGTTATATGCAATGTGTGTATCTTTTTTTCTTTCCCTTTTCTGAAATATAGCATCCATTCATACCAGCCTACCCTATCCGAGGATTAATGAGAAAATACCCTCACAAAAGATTTAATGAGGAAAGGGCTGTTTTTTTTCCCTTTTACAACACTATTCTAGTTTTAAAGAAGAAATAATGAGTTCACTTACTAGGTATTGAACACAATACAAATATAATACGTAATTGCTATCTATATTGTATGTGCGTCAAAGTTGAAATTTCTCATGTAGGTGTTAAAAATATTGCAATATTAATATGTAGCTCAACCCACTCAAATATTTTGCATAATCCTCATCCCTTTGCTCCCCTCCTCGGATCCACCGAACACAAGGATCAACCACATCCTGACAAGGCATGGTAATGTGTCTATTTAATATTCCATGCTTCTCCATCACGAAGACAATGCATTTGTAGCTCTTACCTACTCAACAACAGCAGGTAATTCCCAACTTATAAATTCTAAAACTTTGGCTTTAAACTTTTTGTTTTTTTTTTGACAGCCAAGAAACTTGAGGTTAGTAAATTAAAATTAACCATTTTTATTATTATTATTATTTTTTAAATACTAATTACAATTATGAAACCACTACTAATAGATGGGATGAGACCACTACTTGGTTTTTAGGACAAGAGCCTGCAGGTTGGTGGAAAAATCAAACTCAGTTTATGTCCCCTGAGATGGCAGTTGATTGGGAAGTATTCAAGGAGCATTTTAAGAAAAGATTTGTCCCTCCGGAGTACATTGATCGCAAAAAGCAAGAGTTCACTCGATTGAAGCAAAAGAATATGTCGGCACATGAGTATTACAGGAAGTTCACAGACTTGTCTCGTTATGATCCTGATACAGCTGGTAATCAGGTAGAGATGCTTCGCTGTTTTAAGCTGGGAACTAAGAGGAAATGGCGGACTTTTTCTAGTGCGCTTCCTTGCACCGATTATCATGAGTTTTTCAAGATTTTGGTTCGGATGGAGGATTCCGACAACCTTCCTAGTGATAGTGAGGATGATGAGGACAAGAATGATAGTCAGAAGAAGGATGATAAGGGCAAGGGTATTTCCACTCAGAGACCCCGTAAGACACATAATTTTAAAAAAAAAGTGGAGCGAGTTCGAGTTCTTCCAGTGGAGGATTTAGTGTCACAGGCGCAAAGAGAGGTGGAAGATTTGCTGGCGGGCCCAGATTTCAGAGACAAAAGAGATTTTGGTGGTGCTGGTGGTTCTGGTGCTCCGGTGTGCCGCCGTTGTAACTTCAGACATCATGGAGAGTGTAGGAGAAGTGGTAGTGGTGGTGCTTGCTACACTTGTGGATAGATGGGACATAGGGCTGCTCAGTGTCCCCAGAGTCAACAGAAGTCTCACAGTCTGCTATGCCACCTCCAGCGTCGATTCAGCAGAACTTTGGATCAGGCAGTTATGGTCAAACGGGTCGTGGTGGTGCTTACCATTATCAGGGTGATGCTGCTCCCTATGCTTCTGGACAGTATCAGTATTCCCAGGATCCTTATTCTCAGACTAGGTATTCCCAAGACCGTGGGGGTTATCCTTCTTATTCTTCCATGCCAACTAGTGGATCTCAGTGGCATCAGGAAGGTCAGCCCCGACAGGGAGAGGTTGCTGCTAGTGGTATAGGATCATCGAGGCAGTTTAACCAGTCAGGACAGGGATGTATTTCACAGGGGTGAGGTAACCAAGGCAACAGAGGTCGTGGTGGACGACAGCAAGCTCAGGGACGTGTTAATCACATATCACTGCAGGATGCTCAGAACCATCCAGACTTGATTATGGGTACGTTAAATATTCTTGGTCACTTTGCTAAAGTTTTGATTGATTGTGGGGCTACCTATTCTGTGATTTCTCATACGTTTGCTCAAATGACACAACCTCACCCTACACCTCTAGGATTTGATTTAGAATTTGCCATGCCTAGAGGGGACAAATGTTATGTTGATAGTGTTTATCCTAGATGTCCAGTGATGGTAGAGGGCGTAGTTATGCCAACTAATCTTATCCCGTTAGATATTGTGGATTTTGACGTGATTCTAAAGGCAGATTGGTTGCATTATAATCGTGCCCATATAGATTGTTACGGGAAATCTGTTACCTTTTATCGTCCTGGATTACCAGAGGTCACTTTTATGGGTGAAAGAAGCGGGGTGAGACATGGAGTTATTTCTACTATGAAGTCAAGGAAATTATTATCGAAGGGTTGTCAAGGATACTTAGCACATGTGGTGTTAAATGATGTTGCCCCTAACAGTGTAGAGGAAGTTAGAGTAGTTAGGCACTATCCTGATGTCTTTCCAGATGATTTGCCGGGATTGCCACCAGACAGAGATGTGGAATTTTCCATTGATTTGCTTCCAGGTACATATCCTATATCTTTAACCCCGTACAGACTGGCTCCAGCTGAACTGAGAGAGTTGAAAATTCAGTTACAAGAATTACTTGATCAAGGTTTCGTTCAACCTAGTACATCACCTTGGGGAGCTCCGGTATTATTTGTGAGAAAGAAAGATGGAACTCTGAGATTATGTATTGATTATAGGCAATTGAATCGGGTAACGATTAAAAACCGTTATCCATTACCTCGCATCGATGATTTGTTTGATCAGTTGAAAGGTGCGTGTGTGTTCTCTAAGATTGATTTGAGATCTGATTATTATCAGTTGAAAATTAAAGATGAAGATGTACCTAAGACGGCTTTTAGGACCCGTTATGGACATTATGAATTACTGGTGATGCCATTTGGATTGACTAATGCATCTGCAGCTTTCATGAGGTTAATGAATGAGGTATTCCAGCAATATCTTGATAAATTTGTTATTGTTTTTATCGATGATATTCTGGTGTACTCTAAGTCTAAAGCATATCACATTCGACATCTTAACTTGGTATTAAAGAAATTGAGGGAACATTAGTTGTATGCCAAGTTCAGTAAATGTCAGTTTTGGTTGAATCAAGTAGCATTTTTGGGACATGTAGTATCGGCACAAGGAATTCAAGTAGATCCTCAAAAGATAGTAGCAGTGGAGAATTGGGAACAACCACGAACTGTTACTGAGGTACGAAGTTTTCTTGGTCTAACAGGTTATTATCGACGGTTTATTCAAGATTTTTCTATGATTGCTTTGCCATTAACAAAGTTAACCAGGAAGGATGTTAAGTTCGAGTGGGATGAGAATTGTGAGCAAAGTTTCCAGTAATTGAAATATTGTCTCACTTATGCTCCAGTATTGGTACTTCCTAATGATAGTGGTAACTTTGAATGGTTTGGGATGTGTTTTGATGCAGCATAATAGAGTGATCGCCTATGCTTCTCGACAGTTGAAGATTCATGAAAGGAATTATCCTACTCACGATCTTGAATTGGCAGCCATTGTTTTTGCTTTGAAGATTTGGAGGCATTATCTCTATGGTGAGAAATGTAAGATCTTCACAGATCATAAGAGTCTTCAGTGTTTATTTACTTAGCATGATCTTAATCTTTGTCAGCGAAGGTGGATGGAATTGCTAATGTGGTAGCTGATGCACTGAGTAGGAAACCTCAAGGTCGACTCAATGCTCTGTATGCTTGCCGTGTTCCTCTTTTTGCAGAACTGAGGGCTACTGGAGTAAAGTTGGAGTTAGAAGATCGAAGATAAGCTTTTCTTGCTAGTTTCCAAGTCAGGCCAGTTTTGGTTGATCGTGTACTTGAAGCTCAAATGGTTGATAAAGAAATTCAAGAAATAGTTCAATTAAGAAATGAAGGGAAAAAGAAAGACCTCAGGATTCAAGAATCAGATGGCATGCTTATGCAGGATAATAGAATGTATGTGCCGAATAATGAGGAATTAAAGAAAGAAATTTTGGACGAAGCACATTGTTCAGCTTATGCGATGCACCCAGGAGGAACTAAGATGTACCATACCATTTGACCATTTTAGTATTGGGCGGGTATGAAGAGAGAAATTGTTGAATATGTAAGTAGGTGTATTGTTTGTCAGCAAGTTAAAGCTGAAAGAAAGAAGCCTTTTGGGCGAATGCAACCACTTCCTGTTCCTCAGTGGAAATGGGAAAATATAACTATGGATTTCGTGTATAAGCTCCCTCGTACACGAAATGGATTTGATGGTGTTTGGGTGATTGTAGATCGACTTACCAAGTCAGCGCACTTCATTCCAGTAGGGGAAAAGTATCCCCTAAATAAATTAGCTAAGTTGTTCATCATGAAGATTGTGAAGTATCATGGAGTTCCAGTGAATATTATTTCTGATCGAGATTTAAGATTTACTTCTAAGTTTTGGGTAGCTTTTCGGGAAGCTCTTGGTAGCTTTTCAGGAAGCTCTTGGTACGAAGCTGATTTACTTCAGAGAGAACTATTCAGACGTTGGAGGATATGTTGAGATCTTCAGTATTACAGTTTGGTGATTCTTGGCATGACCGCCTAGACTTGATGGAATTTGCCTACAATAATAGTTTTCATTCGAGCATTGGTATGTCACCATTTGAGGCACTATATGGTAGAGCTTGTCGTACGCCATTGTGTTGGTCAGAGGTTGGTGAAAGAGTGTTAGAAGGCCCAAAGATTGTGGATGACTACTCAAAATATTCAGGTGATTAAATCTAACCTGAAAGCGGCCCAAGATTGGCAAAAGAGTTTAGCAGATAGGCATGCTACAGATCGAGTTTATGATGTGGGTAATTTGGTATTCTTGAAATTGTCACCTTGGAAAGGTGTAGTGCGATTTGGAAAGAAAGGCAAATTGAGTCCTAGGTACATAGGACCTTATGAGATCACTGAAAGGGTTGGTGAAGTTGCCTATAGGTTGGAGTTTCCTTCGGAGTTATCTAAGGTACATAATGTGTTTCATGTCTTGATGCTTCGACATTATGTTTCGGATCCTTCGCATGTGATTCCTCCTCAACCGTTGGAGATTAATCCGGATTTGACGTATGATGAGGAACCAGTGACTATCTTGGATTGGAAAGATAAGGTTCTAAGGAATAAGACAGTGAGCTTGGTGAAAGTATTGTGGAGGAACCATTCAGTAGAAGACGCTACTTGGGAGACAGAAGACCGAATGAGAGAGATGTATCCAAGGTTATTTTATGGGTATTAAGCGGATTGGTTGGTCGTATGAATTTCGGGGACGAAATTCTCTAAGGAGGGGAGATTGTCACAGCCCGTCCCGGGATTCTTTATATCGGGGACGTGAAATGATGGAATTGCCCTTGACGGGTATTAAGGTATGTGTGTGTGTGTGTGACATATTAGTTGGATTAAATTCATATATTTCAAGCTTTTGGAAAATATTTTAAGTTCGATTAAAAGTTGGTTTGTAAATTATGTGGTTAGGAAAATAAGGGGGAATGGTTTTGAGGAACCACACACCTACACACATGGGATAACCCTTCCTTCCCCGTGCCTTCTCTCTCTCTTCTCCATTTCAGTCTCTCTCTCTCCCTCTTGAACCGTACAGGCCAACACCATAAAACCTTGAAACTTCGTGGATTGAGGATTTTGAAGGCACCATCGTGCTCGTGAGGACTCTACGAACTCAACCACACCCATTTCAGGTAGGAAACCCTTCGTTTTGACGTTGAAAACTCGAGGTTCGAGTTTGGCACTATTCATGAACTTTGTGTTGGTTGATTTTTAGGACAATCCAAGCTTATAGTGAGCTTAGTGAGGTCCTAAGGAAGCTCGAAGTACCTTGTTGGAAGGTTTTAGACGTCGGGATAGTCGAGTTCGAAGTTGGCCGGTTTTCTTGGAAATTCTCCGGTGAGATTTCATGATTTTTAGAGCCTTAAAGTAGTGTAATGTGATTCTACATGTTTAGGGCTTCATTTTGATATAAAATGTGTGAAAAATGGTTGAGAAACGAAGGAGAACAAAGCGTTTGAAAATTCCCTAGATTTCGGCCACCGGAAAAACCAGTCCGGCTAGCCCAAGGTAGGAGACGCGCGTGGGGGCGGGTGCCACGTCAAAAAAAATTTCTAAAATTTTCTCAACGTCCGTGACGTCGAGTAGGTCGATGTGGTATATTCATATACCTAAATTGGGCACCGTATGAGAAGTTATTTCGAATTATTGGTTATGTGCATTAATGAACGTTTTTATAGTTATTTCGCATATAGGTGACACCTATCCCGAGGACGAGCATATCCAGGGACGTCACGGGGGTTACGACCCATCGACTTACCAGTGAGTGGGCAGTTTTGTTTTTGTATTACCTATATACTATTGATTTTTCCTAGAAATTTAACTTATATGAAAGTACGTTTTACAATGCCATGCATGCATATTATGAGATATATGAAGTGATAATTGATGCATATATATGTGAATTGGTGCTGTGGACGCATAGGTGAGTATCAGGTGAGTTTTACGTTATTCGTACGATTTATTATAATGTGAATTGCATTGAGAACTCATAGTTTGCACCCTTGGTGTTAGTGCTTATATTATTCACCGCATCGCATGCTCACCTTGGATCCAAGTAGGCGTATGTCGTACAGACCATGAGAGGGTTCCGATATGCTAGTCGTATAGACCACTAGAGGTGGTTCCGACTAGTAGGTAACCTTAGATTAGAGCGTATTATTACACCATTCTTGTCGTACAGACTACTTCAGGTAGTTCCGACTTATGTGCAGAGTAGTGCCGTACAGGTCATCGTGGTGACTCTGGCTGGGTTGGATATTGAGCTATGGAATTAACTGTATAGGACCAACTGCAAGGTCTCCGGTTGATTCATTATGTCATCTGTTATTTTGATGCATCTATGTTTTGTTATTGACATTTATGGCATGGCATATTCCTGGATTTTTGATAGATTGGTGATTTGTGACGTATGAGGTTTTATAAGCTATTATGTTATTTTCTGGGAAAGTATACGGGTTTTACAGTGAGGGGTTAAAAACGTTTTTAATGAAATGTTTTGGAAAACTTTGGTTTTACTGACCCACTCAATTTTGTTTTTGTGCCTTTCCAGGTTCTAGTTAGCAGTTGGTGGCTCACGAGGTTTTCTTCGGCGTTCTGACAGACTTCCTGCATGTAGGACTCACCTGCGGGTGTTGTACTTTAATTATAGTCCTACTTGACTGCACCTAGTTTTCTTTATTCTCTGAACTGGTGTACTGCGGACTTATATTCACTCTAGCATGCTAGTTGGTTATTACTGCTAGTAGTTGGTTTTTATTGCTTCGTATTTTTTATATCCCTTGCTTCCGCACCGCACTTTTGGTTACGTCACACTCACGTGACGGCCAGCACGCCTTGATTCTAGAATCGAGGTGTGTCAAGAATCCTTCTTCATCATTTTCAAATCTTGAGTTTTTTTTTTACAATGTCTTCTTCAAGGAGAGTGCATAAACAATTTGTGGAGCAACAAAAAAGATTGTTGGCACAATAAGAAGAATTGATCAATCTCGAGGAAGGTGGACATGGAGATGAGGCTTTCGCAATGGAGGAGGACTCAGATGATGACCATAGAAGGCAAAGGGCCTCACATTCCCGCCGTGTCATGGAAGCTATGGGTCAAATAGCCAAACTCAGACGTGCCGCAAACTTTGATAGAAAAAGGGAAAGACGAGGTAAAGATCTCTTTAGAATATTTTAATCCCAACAAAGTATTCCCTGATCATGTTTTTAGATGTCGTTTTAGAATGCAACGAAGTTTGTTCAACAAAATCATGAATGCTATTTGCAACCATGATCCATATTTTATGCAAAAAGATGATGCTTTTCGTGTTCTAGGTCTTCTTCCAGAGCAAAAAATTACGGCTGCCTTTCGAATAATTGCATATGGAGCATCTGCAGATCAAGTGGATGAGATCGCGAGCATGGGAAAAACAATTGTTCTAGAGTCCCTGATGCGGGTTTGCTCTGCAGTTGAAGCCCTGTACACCAATGAGTACCTTCGGAAACCCATGCTAAGGGACATGCGAAGGCTTCTGAGGAAGTGTGAGATGCGAGGCTTCCCTGGCATGATTGGAAGCATCAACTGCATGCATTGGACTTGGAAAAACTATCCAAGTGCATAGCAATGAGCTTATGGTGACATAAAAGGAGCCAAAAGTATCATTTTGGAAGTGGTGGCTTCATTTGATACATGGATTTGGCTTGCTTTTTTTGGTGTTCCAAGAGCTTAGAATGACCTAAATGTCCTTGCACAATCTCCAGTGTTCGACAATATGCACAAGGAAAATCGTCAAAATGCACATATTTGGGTTAATGGCACTAAATACGACGGACCATACTACCTTGCAGACGGTATTTACCCAAGGTGGGCTACATTTGTCAAAACAGTACCACATCTACAAATTGAAAAAAGAAAAACACTTCACAAAATGTCAAGAGGGGTGTAGGAAGGATGTGGACGTTGTTTTGGCATCCTGTAAGCTCGTTGGGCGATTGTCCTGGCTGCAGCTAGAATGTTTGATGTCGAGGCTCTTCGATCTATCATGATGATATGTATTATTCTCCACAACATGATTGTGGAAGATGAGTATGATTATGATGCCGTCGATGAATATGAGGCGGATCTAATGAACAACTCAAGAACACGTATCTACTGTGCTCATGACTGAACCGAAGATCTCGTGCAACACGAGCCATTGGAATGGGATGGACGTTACAATGAATTGATCGTTCAGCTGTACACTGATGTGCAAGAGCTATATTGGTACGTAACCCGCCAGAATGACTTGATTGAGCACCAGTGGGGATTGCATGAAGGCAAAGATAATTAAAATGAGGCTTGTGGTTGAAGAATAAAGTGTTTTTTTTTAAGTAATCTTATTTAGTGTGTTTTTTTTTTAAGTTTATATGGTGAAGCTATGTAATTTTTTTTGGTGTTTTTTTTTTAAGTTTATTTGGTGAGTTTAATGTAATCTTATTTGGTGAGTTTATGTAATCTTATTTGATGTGTTTAAATAAAGTACAAAAAATAAATTTGAAATTGCATAAAGTTCTAAAAATAAATAAGAAATTACATTAAAAATCACATAAGAAATTAAATAAAGTTCTAAAAATAAATAAGAAATTACATAAAAATTACATAAGAAATTAAATAAAAAACTACAAAAAAATACGAAATTATGCAAAGTCTATGGAGCTAGGATATGTGGTGCTAGGATTTCTGTAGCTAGAACCCCCTCGACTTGTTTTGACATCTCTTGTGCGCCTCCTTCGCACGACCTTTTTTTTTTTTCCAATGTCCAAAAATATTTTGAATTCAGAGACACTCCTACTAGAGGCTTGTTCATAATGTCACGATATGCTTGAGCCATCCTTTCTTCTCTAAGCATCTCATTTTCTCAATAAAGTGCTTCTCTAATCATCTCATTCTCTCGATTAACTATTTCTCTTTGTCTCTCAGCCGCCACATCACAGGCCTCAGTAGCTGCTATTATTGCTGCCATAGCAGCAACTTTTTCCTCATCTCTAGCCTTTTCCCGTGCTATGTTCAGTTCACCTTGGTGAGCAAGTTCTTCCATATATTTAGTGTAGTCATTTTTGGAAGAACTACCTTTTTTCTTTGATGCCTTTCTACCTTGAGACCTGAGGGACTGGCGAGTTGGTTGGGTCTCCGGCACTTGTTCAGGCGTCCCTTCCGTATCTTCAAATGTGTTGGCTTCTTGTTCGGCTGTGTCTGCTTCTAGCGAATTGTGTAAACCCATGCCGTGCATGACAACTTCTGGACCAGTTGCCACAATTTTGTATCTAGGGCAATCTTTGACAATTTGCCAACATTCCCATTTGTTGAATGATTTGTTTTCATTCTTTGCATTGTAGAATGCTTGGGCTTGTAGTGTCTATAAAAATGTGGGATGAGATAGTGTTAAAAAATGCAGGTGGAATGCATATAAATTACATAAGAAATTACATAAGAAGATTAAATAAATTAAAATATTGATGAGGGTGGAATGCATATAAATAAATAAAAATATTGTCACCTGATCCGCTAAACTTGTCCCACTACGCAGATTATCGGAAGCATGAGAGATAGTGTTTTTCCAACAAGTAAAGGATGCGTTGAGTTTTTTCCAATGACCTTGAAGACCTTGACTAGTTCTGGCATCTTTTCCATGTACATCGCAAAACGCTTTTGTAATTTTACTCCACATTTCTCGCTTATCCATCTCATTACATGTAATTGGGTCATGAGTAATGTGAACCCAACATTCACACAACGTAATATTTTCAATGAGCTTCCACGTAGTCATTTTTTTCTCCCAAAGTGTACAAAATATTGAAATGTAGAAAGTGTAGAAAGTGTAGAAAATATTGAAATGTGATGTAAGAAAGTGGAAGATGAGGGTTAGGTATTTATAAAAAAAAAATTAATTTTTTTTTAAATTTTTCTTTATTTTGTAAATAATTTTAATGTTGTTAATTAATCTAGACTGTTGGATTTGAAAAATATTCCAATCCAGCAGCCAACGAGCTGCCACGTGGCCAACGGTCATAATTCTGACAGTTGGGCCTTTTTGGCGGGGGGGGGAACATGGACCTTTGATCTGTGATCGAACGATCTAGTTTAAAAGTGAAATTCAATTTTTTTTACTGTTGGAAATCCAATGGTCTAGAAAAACTAGCCATTGGCAATCCAACAGCAAAGAGAGGGCCACTGATAGGAGCATATTTATGCGACTGAGTTAGCTTGTTCCCATGCATTTATGTTGTTATTTCTTAGTTAATTATGTATTTTAAGCTATTTTCGTGTGTTTGTAGGTCCATAGGCCTTATAAAGCAATAAGATGCATTTTGGTGCATTTTGGAGCAGTTTTGGGCTTGGAATGAATAGCACATGCATGGAGCAAGGTGGATGGACGAAATTGAAGACTAAAGAGGCTAGGAATGTGTTAAAGAGAAAGAAGAATTAATGTAAAAAAGGACAAAGAGCTCAGCCACAAAGGGGTGTCACTCCACCATTTACCTTTCCATTATTGCCGTGCACCACCATTGCACTCCTTTTGGATTCCTATGCTATGCATCATCATCCATGTTCCCTCCATTGACTCATTTGTTGCATCATTCCACTTCCTTTCCTTTGTCTACCATGTGCACAATATCCTTTCACCTCTTTGCACTCATTGATTCACCACTTACTCACCTTTCCACCCATGCCATGCATAATCATCCTTGTTCCCTCCATCATTTCAGATTTCATGCATCATTACATTGAATCATTGCACTTAATTGCTACACCATTCCTTGTTCCCTCTATCATTTCAGATTTCATGCATCATTGCACTCAATTGCTACACCACTCCATGTTCCCCTCCATTGCCATGCACTTCCTCTATAAAAGGAAATGTGTGTAACATAAATTTAGTTCATACTTGGTTAGATCATTCACTCTCATTTCAACACAACCTTCATCCAAACACATTCATTCATCTTCACATCCATTCCTCCATACAAACAAACCTTCAAACACTCACCAACTCCTTATGCCGTAGCAAAGGAAGGGAAGGAAAATGCTTGGACGTGCTTGCTGTCCAACTTGGATCGTTGGAGCGTTTAGGTGTTTTCTTTCTTTTGTTTCTAATATTTAAATTCATTTCCTTTCGTTTTGTTGTAAATATGAGTGGCTAAAGCCCTCTTGGCTAGGGGTGATTTCAAAGCCATGATTATGTGTGCAATATAATTTGATAAATTCCAGTTATGAACTCTTGAATCGTGAATGCAATTGGCTTAACTATTTGATTGATAACTTATTTGTATTTGTTAATTAAGGGTCGACACTTAATTGGCATGCATAAATCCGTTGCTAGTATATAAGGAAGTTTCACAGAATCGTTACAAACTTATATTCACATGTAGTGAAGGTCGCTTATAAACGATCGCATCAAGTTCAATTCCTAGCATGAGTGACATGATGTCATAGTTGTAAGTGCTTTGTCAATGCTTATGATTTTCATTAAACGTAATAATCTTTGATTGTATCTCTATTATGATGTCATGTAGGGAACTTGAGAAGAATGTTTTGGGTTGTCGAATGATGTCATCCAATCCAATAAAACAAGGAAAATCTGAGAGTTAACCAGTGATGTCACGGTTAATTTGGAGTATTATCGTTCATAATTCAATGAAGTAGTAACTGGAAATTGAGTTATTTATATACATGTCATATATGGAGAAAAAGCCTCTAGCTATCCCATCCATCATCTTATTTCTCACATTCGTTTTACAATTTGTCTAGTTTTTCATACTTGTTTGTTTGTTTCAACTTCATCCAAATCAAAACCCCCTTTTAGTTTCTTGTTTCAAAGTGTTTCAAATATATTTTAGTTTGTGTTCTTAAGTGTTTTGATTCAAGTAAAAGTCAATTTTCGTCCAAAGTCATTCCTAGTGTCTAGTTTAAGTTTATTTGGTTGTTTTAAGCTGTTTTGAGTATTTTAAGTTTGCTTTGAGTCTTGTGAGTCTTGTTAAGTGTTTTTAAGTTTAGTTTTATGTTTTTGAGTCAGTTTAGAGGTTAGCAAGCCCTCCTAATCCCCGGTCCAGATCGATCCCTACTTATACTTATACTACAGTTGTCAAAAGAGGGTTAAATTTGTGTGTTAAGTTAATTTTACACACCAAGTTTTTGGCGCCGTTGTCGAGGATTAGCAACTTTGCTAATCCCTTATTATTTCTTTTTGTTTATTTTCATGTATTTTTGTTCCTAATTGTTTATTTTACTTGTTTTCTTGTTTTAGGTGGTTTATGACTCGAAGTTCTCAACCTGTTCATAAGCACATCTTTGACTTTGACGACGATTTTGAACGAACTTTAAGACGAGCAAGGAACCACCAAGATCCCCAACCATCTCAACCTTCACCAGATCTTGAAGAAGACAAAGTAGAAGAGCAAGAGGAGGCCGACAAGGACTTTTGAAGAAGTCCAAGATATGGCAGTAGACAATCGAACAATCAAGGAGCTTTCCGCTTCGGGATTGGACAATGCTCTGCCTTTATGCATGCAATATCCAAGGGTGGCTCAAAATAAGACCGATGAGTTCGAATTAAAGTCCAGTTTATTGCATCATATTCCTAAGTTCCAAGGGTTGTCCATGGAAGATCCTAATAAACATTTGAAGGAGTTCGAGGTTGTTTGTTCAAGCATGACCCCTGTGAATATTGATGGGAGCATTCTGAAAATGAAGGCTTTTCCCTTTTCTTTCTTGGAAAAGGATAAAGATTGGTTGTACGAGCTAGCCCTTAGAACTGTCACATCATAGGAGAGTATGAAACGAGCATTTTTGGAGAAGTTTTTCCCAACTTCTCAAGTCATTCTACTACGCAAAATGATTAGTGGCATTCAGCAAAACCAAGGTGAATCATTTCCCACTTACTATGAGTGTTTTAAAACCCTTGTTGCTTCATGTCCACAGCACCGATGAAGGAGGAGCTTCTTCTTCAATATTTCTACGAAGGGCTTCTACCAATTGAACGCCAGATGCTAGACGCCTCAGCGGGAGGAGCTTTGATGGACAAAACACCCATGGCTGCCAAGACCTTAATTGCTAACCGAGCATTGAATGCTTAACAATATGAAGGCGTTGCTCAAAGAGACAACCCACAGCAGCAACAAGTTAATGAGGTAAGTGCTATTTCCGAACTTCAAAATCAAATGGCTAATCTTACTACTCTTCTTGCACAGGTGCTTAATGAATGGACATCTCACGGATAAGTGCCCTCAATTGATTGAGAACGGAGGGTGGGAATATGCCAACACCGTGGGTTTTGGGAGTCAAAACCAACGAAGGAATGATCCGTTCTCGAATACATACAATCCAGGTTGAAGAGATCATCCAAATTTCAAATGGAGGGAGCCCCAACAAACCCAACAACAAAGTGCATTCAGACAGCAACTTCTGGGATTTTATCAAAGGCCGTATGCACCCGCACAACCCCTAACACAACCTACCCAAAATAACTCAGGTTTGTCTTTTAATAATGCTCAAGTTATTCAGTTACTAACTACGTTGGCGAAGGGTCAGTAAAATCAAACGAAAGATATGCACAATTACGCCAAGGAAGTGCAAAATCAAGCTCGAGAGGTGACTAAATTGAAGAGACAAATGGGACAAATGGCTGAGTTCATGGGGCAATTAGTAGAGAACAGGTAAGTTACCTAGTTCGACAGATGTGAATCCAAAGGGAGGCTTCGAATCAGCCAAAGCCATCACCTTGCGAAGTGGAAAAGAAGCTGGATTTGAAAACAAGCAATGATTGTTTTCAAACCACAATGTCTGACTGTTTGATAAACTTTTATATAAATTGTTGTGAATACGTTAAATAACTAAATATGATATGGTATTTAATGTGATATAATAATATTATCAAAGAGAATAAAATACAAGCAATGATTGTAATTTTGCAAAATATGTGGGGGTATACTTGCGATTTGAAAATTTCATTAAATGGACATTGATCAATATGCTTTAAAGAAACATCACATTTTTTAGAAACATGATAGACTCTGCTTCTATTTTTCTATGCTTTTTTACTATCATTGGCATTAGTTTTTTTTTTTAAAGTAATTTTTTGTTTTTTGTTTTACCAAACACATTTGATGTTCCAAATTTTTTTTAATAAGGTATTAAAAAAAAAAAAGCTCCACAATCCCTAAGCAGCCCTAAGTATCAGAAGTTTAGGCCATCTCCAATAGAGAGGGCTAAAGGTCCAAAAGCCAAAAAAAAAAAAAAGACCTAATTTGTCAAAAAAACTCATCTTTAATCGATGGCTAAGTTATGGTTCTATGGAGCCCATAGGCTATAATTTGGCCAAAAGGGCATCATGCTGGCCAAATGTACCACTCCTCTTAGGCCATCTCCAATGGAGAGGTCTGAAGGTCCAAAAGCCAAAAGATAACCTGATTTGTCAAAAAACTCATCTCTAACCGATGACTGGGTTATAATTCTATGAAGCCCACTAGGTCATTATTTAGCCAAATGGACATCAGGCTGGCCAAATGTAGCCCCCTTCTTGGCCTTTTATATGGGGCTCAACTCCTTAATTGCAATGATTCATTCAAATCCAACGACTAGATTTGAAAACATCCAAAGGTAGTTTAATTAAATTAACAAATAAATTTAAAGTATAAATTAAAACTAATAAATTATAGAAGGGCTATATTTAGCCTCTTCTGTTACAGCCCGTCCCGGAATTATTAATTCCGAGGACGTGAAATGACCAATACAACCTTAAACGGGATTAAGGTGCGTCACTTTGGCATTGGTTTTTACATAATTTCCCTATACTATTGTTAACTGGGATATTATATAGGATTACAAACTTAAATTTGGACTTAGGTTTAAGTTTGTATGTTAAAAGGTTGTATTATGGATTTAAAAAGACCACGTGGATCCCATTCTCCCCAATTATTTCCCTAAAACCCGTAACCCACTCTCTCTCTCTCTATCTCTCTTCCCTCACGACTTTCTCTCACTCTCAGTTCTCTCTCTCTTCCTCTCCGACGCTCAACCTCACCCAAAACCACCTAAAACATAAACAAACGTCCAAGATAAGACCACATTTGGACTCCTGGAACTTCCACGATCACGTAGACACCAATTTCAGGTAAGTTTTACTTCGGAAAACCTAGATTCTAAACTCCCCATGAAAGTGTACTGTTCATGAGCTTTGAATTGGTTGTGTTTTAGCCCAAACTAAGCTCACAACGAGATTAAGGAGGTCCCAAGAAAGCTCGGAGTGCTTCGTTGGAAGTTTTTGGACGTAAGAACTCGGAGATCGACAAGTTCAAAGTTTGGCCGGAGCTTTCGAGGCTCTTTCCGGCGAATCCCTGGCGAGTTAGGAGTTGAGGTAGGTATCAATCTCTTCGTCTCGTCAAGTACTACAACTTTCCTTTTTGTTTCACTCAATTTCGTTGAGTATTGAAGAAGTTATACTCATTTGAAACTTACCCAGTTTCCGGCGACCTCCGAGGCTTTCGAGGACGTTTCCGGCCAAACCACGGCGAACTGGGTGTTGTACAAGGTACCATTCTCTTTGTCTGGTCAAGGGCTACAACTTTCGTTTTTGAATCACTTGATTGCATTGAGAAATGACAAAGTTATGGCAATTTGAAAAACTGCCCAGAAAACGGCCGCCGGAAAAACCAGTCCGGCGACCCAAGGAAGAAGAAGGTGCTACAGTAAAACAAAAAATAAAGATAAAATTATTTTAAAAATATGTCGACGTCCGTGACGTCGAGTAGATCACCGTGGTATATTCATATACCCAAATTGAGCACCGTATGAGAAAGTTATTAAGGATTGTTGGTTAGGTGTTCGAATAACGTTTTATAGTTTTCACATTTAGGTGAAAATGTGAATTGACGATCCGACCGTTGGATCGTTACCAAACTTTGATACGTTGTAATACGTAATATTTGAGGATTATAAGAACTTACGGATTGGGAATCCGATTTACGGATCTTCCGGAATTGGAGTTGTAAGTCCATAATATAAAATGTTAACCGTCACTTAGTTTTGGAAATTGACGGAGATCCGACCGTTGGATGATGATGAAATTTTAGGATGTTGTCCTACAGATATATTGTGGACCTCTGGAAGTTATGGATTTAAAATCTGATTGGCAGATCTTCCGGATCGATCTACGTAGTGACGTATTTTATATAAGTTATATTCTATCGATATGAATTCTGAGGTTGGATTTGATTACTATTCTAGGCGGCGATCGTCGTGACGCCTTGATGTGTGGTTCTAGGGAGTTGTTGGACGAACTCCAGGTGAGTGGGCAGTTTTGTTTTCCGTATATATATATACTTAACGTTTCCCAGAAATTGAATTGAAATGAAAATATGTTTAAAATGAAATGCATATCAGTTATGTGGAAAAATGGGAAGTGAAATATCATGCATAGAATTGATATGAAAAGTATATAGAAATGTGAGTTGAAATGCCATGCATGAATTAATATATGATGCATATGTATGAATTGGTGCGGTGGACGCACAGGTAAGAATTGATTTATGATGCATATGTATGAATTGGTGCGGTGGACGCACAAGTAAGAATTTATTTATGATGCATATGTATGAAATGGTGCGGTGGACGCACAGGTGAGTATTTATTTCTGTTATGATGATGTTGATGTATATTGAGCTCAAATCCTGCACCATAGTTTAGTGCTTATAGTATTCACCGCATCGCACGCTCGCCTTGGATCCAAGTAGATGCTAGTCGTACAGTCCACGCGGAGTGGGTACGACAGGCCAGTCGCGAGAGTGTTAGTGAGATTTCGACTGGTGGGTGACCTTAGATATGTGCACAGATGATTTATGAGAAGCACTAGAGCGTAACTTATGTGCAGAAGGCCGTACAGGTCACGCGGAGTGACTCCGGCAGAGTGTGAGAGTGATAGATTTTGAGCTCTAGGTTCAACCGTACAGGGCTATTAGAGGGCCTACGGTTGATTACTTTCTTGCACCTGATATGAGTATTGTTGATGCATCCATACTTAACTGTTGAATTAGACATGGCATGGCATGATTGATAAAGAAATTGTTGAGATAGTAAAAATGAAGTTTTGAGAATATATATGTATATTTATATTTTACATTTCTGGGAAACTATACAGGTTTTACGGAGAGGGGTTACAACGTTTTGAGAAATATTTGGATTTGGAAAAGAATTGTTTTACTGACCCATTCAATTTTGGTTTTGCGCCCCTCCAAGTTCAGGAATCATAAAGGTGTGGTGACTACGAGGAATAAGACGGTGTTCTGACAGAATGGACCAAATTAGGACGCACCTTCGGGTGTATCAACTTATAAATTGTATCTTAAAGCTTCCGTACTGTGCAAATGGTTACGTCAGTCTCACGTGACGGCCAGCATACCCTCCTTCGGGACGGGGTGTGTCAGTTGGTATCAGAGCATGGTTGCAATCTTGGACATTTTGAGAAGTTCTAGTGAATTCTGTCAGAACTACACCGCCTCGTAGTAAGCCACTTAGTTAGAGGAATTTAGTCTCCCTAATATAGCGGTTTAGGGGAAACTATTGTTATAGTGATTCAGTATATTATCTAAAGGAACATTTTAAGACGGGTTATAAGTTGAATTTGAATCACTTAATGGAAATGATGAACCTGAGGGAACAAAGTGACGGATTAACCAATTGGAAAAGATGTTTCGGATTATGCAAGTTAAAGGAAATTTCCTTCTGACAGGGGGTCGAGACGACTACCTGGTTTTGGGTATGAATTTGTATCCTGGTGGAAACAGGAGTATAATTGTTGTCACTGGAGGAAACAGCCGCTTGAGAATTGTTTAAGGACTTGTTAAAGGAAAAGTTTATTCCTCCAACATTTATCGATGGTAGTAAGCAAGAGTTTGCAAATGTGAATCAAGGAAGTTGACGATAAATGAATATTATAGAAAGTTTTCAGACTTGCCTCGTTCCATCCAGATATTTGAGACAAGGTGTCTCGAGTAAAGGAAATGTACCTTGTGCAACAGGTACAAAATTAACACTTTGGGAAGTGTGAAATTAATGAATGTGTTTATGTGAACAGAGGGGACATAGAATTGTGAATCGTCCCTAAAATCAATTGTACCCAACAGTTTTCTATGACATCGTAGTATCGATTCAGCAAGTTTATGAACTTAGTAGTTTGGTCGGATTGACCGTGGGTACAGAGAGATTTGATGAGTTATATGTTCAGCCGTACAGACCATGAGAAGTGGATTCGACTGACACATGAGAAATTGGTGAATTATAGGCTCGGCCGTACCGACCACGCGGAGTGGATCCGGCCGACATATTATTGAGGTAATTGTTGAATCAGCCGTACATGTCATTCTAGTTGACCCCGGCTGATATATTTCTTATTATGTATTTTGCATTGAGTGATAAAAAAAAAATAATAGTACTATTATATCTTTGAGAGTTGTTGCCTACTTATCGAGACAACGATGATTTATCAGTATTGCGGACTGCAGACCGTAATATTAATAACTTATTCGTGGATTCGTTAAGTAAGTAAACCGGTAGATTATTTTATGTTAGTATTGTACTTATTCAGAATGCTTAGTAGTAATAGAGTATGTATTGTGTCGGTTAAATTATTTCCATTAGATTGGTTGGTTATAATTATGATGGGATGGAATGTTACGGGAAACCAGTTATTTTCCATCGATTTGGATAATCAGAGGTTACCTTAATGAGTGGGCATGCAAAGTGAAGTGAGTTCAGCCATTATTTATGCTGTGAAAGCAAAGAGATTGTTTTGAAAGGCTGCCAAAAAAAAAAAAAAAAAAAAAAAAAAAAAACTTAGTTCTTGTGGTACTAAAGGATATTGCTCGGAGAAGTGTGAAAAATGAAAAAGGGGTCAGACTTTCTTGATGTCTTCCTTGAAAGTATACCTGGATTGTCTTCAGGCAGAGATATGAGGTTCACTATTGATTTGTTACCAGGTATAAATTTATATTGGAGATTGGTTCATGATGAGTGAAGGGAATTGGAAATTCAGTTGAAAGAATTGGTTGATAAAAGTTTCATTCAACCTAGTATAACACTTTTGAGGAGCACCAGTTTGTTGGTGAGAAAGAAAATGGACTTAGAGATTGTTCATTGATTATAGACAATGGAATTGGTAACGATCGAGAACCGTTATCCATGATAGTGTACTGATGTTTAGTTGATAAGCTCAGAGATGTTTGTGTAATTTCAAAGATTGATTGAGGTCTGGTTATTACCAATTGAAGATTTTGAGCGACATCGATCATAAGATGGTTTTCTGGATTTGTTATGATCTTTTATGAGCTTTGGTGATACTATGCGGATACTCATGCTGTTTTATGAGTTGATGGATGAAGTATTCCAATAATGCCTTGATAAATTGATATCATTTTCATTGAAGATATTCTGGCATATTCTGAGCCAGAGCAGAGCATGTAAACGTATTAAGTCGGTGAAGCAAAGATTGAGAAAACGTTGGTTGTATGCTAAGTAGCAAATGCTAAAGTTAGATGAATCAGGTGGCATTATGAAATTGGTTATATCTGCTTAAGGTATTCAAATGAATTCTTAAAAGGCAGCAGAATTGAGAAATTGGAACAACCACAAGCCATAATTGAGATTCGGAAATTCTTAACTTATCAGGCTATTTTGGATGGTTGTGAAAGAATTTTTAGTCATTGCTTTGTCATTGACAAGACTGTTGAGAAATGAGGTTATGTATGAGTGGGAAGGAAATTGTGAGCAAAGGATTCAACAACTGAAGTATTTCCTCACTCATGCACGTATTTTAGTATTCCAGAGAATAGCGGCAAGTATAAAATTTTAGTGATGTTTCTTGAATGGTCTTGGATGCACTTGGTGAGAAGATTGCAGTAAGATTAATGTCTGGCACGTTTGCCAAGAGTATCATCTTGTGGATTGAAAACCAACGAAAGAAAAGTTAAGAATGAAAGATCGAGAAGAAGTTATACTTGTTAATTTTCAAGTTAGGCCTGTTTGGTAAGGTCGTACTCGAAACTTAAATGTTTGACGAGGAAATTTAAGAATTAACTAAGGCAAGGAAAGAAAGGAAAAAGAATGAGTACATGATTTGTGAATCAAATGGTATGTGGATACAAGCAAACGAAAACGTATGTGTCTAATGCTAAGGATTTAAAGTAAGCAATTTTGGACGAAGTACATTGTTTAACTTCTGCAATATTCCAAAAGTAATAAGATTTATCATACCAGTCGACAGTTTTATTTGATCAGCAGATTGAGGCAGAAAGAGATAAACCTTTGGATTGAGACAGCTATTTTCTGTTTCGAAACGGAAATGGAAAGATATTAGTTTGGACTATGTGTACAAGTTTCCTTGTATACAAGATGGTTACGATCGAATGTGAAGTGATGGTTGGGCAACGTAACAAGTTAGTATATTTACTCCAGTGTTGAGTAATAACTTTTTCCCAGACAAGACAACAGTACTTATTTGTTTATGGAAAGAGAATTGGATTACGAAACTGCTAAGTTTTTTTAAGTATGTTGGGTGCGCAGTTTCCGAAATAACGCCATAGGGTTCCTGAAGCGTGTCGTGTGAATGAAATGCTTCTGAATAGAGAAAGATTCAATTAAGAAAGAGTTTTAGTAGACTCTGAGACTATGGATGAGTCTCCTCAAAATATTCAGGTGATTAAGTTAACCTAAAAGTAACCAGGAATGACAAAAGAGATCAACAGATGGATATGCCACTAATCGAGTATATAAGGTAAATGGTTTTATATTTTCGAAGTGTTCACCATAGAAAAGTATAATTTGGATTGGAAAAAGAAGGTCCTGAGAATTAAGATAGAGTAAATGGTAAAAGTTTTGTGAAGGAATTATTCAGTGGAAGAAAATTGCGTGGGAGAAAGAGAATCGGATGAGAGAGATTTACCGGAATCTATTGTTGGAGTATGGTTGATTTAGTTGGTTGCTGGAATTTCGGGGACGAAATTCTATAAGGAGGGAAGATTGTTACAGCCCGTCCCGGAATTATTAATTCCGAGGACGTGAAATGACCAATACAACCTTAAACGGGATTAAGGTGCGTCACTTTGGCATTGGTTTTTACATAATTTCCCTATACTATTGTTAACTGGGATATTATATAGGATTACAAACTTAAATTTGGACTTAGGTTTAAGTTTGTATGTTAAAAGGTTGTATTATGGATTTAAAAAGACCACGTGGATCCCATCCTCCCCAATTATTTCCCTAAAACCCGTAACCCACTCTCTCTCTCTCTATCTCTCTTCCCTCACGACTTTCTCTCACTCTCAGTTCTCTCTCTCTTCCTCTCCGACGCTCAACCTCACCCAAAACCACCTAAAACATAAACAAACGTCCAAGATAAGACCACATTTGGACTCCTGGAACTTCCACGATCACATAGACACACGTAGACACCAATTTCAGGTAAGTTTTACTTCGGAAAACCTAGATTCTAAACTCCCCATGAAAGTGTACTGTTCATGATCTTTGAATTGGTTGTGTTTTAGCCCAAACTAAGCTCACAACGAGATTAAGGAGGTCCCAAGGAAGCTCGGAGTGCTTCGTTGGAAGTTTTTGGACGTAAGAACACGGAGATCGACAAGTTCAAAGTTTGTCCGGAGCTTTCGAGGCTCTTTCCGGCGAATCCCCGGCGAGTTAGGAGTTGAGGTAGGTATCAATCTCTTCGTCTCATCAAGTACTACAACTTTCCTTTTTGTTTCACTCAATTTCGTTGAGTATTGAAGAAGTTATACTCATTTGAAACTTACCCAGTTTCCGGCGACCTCCGAGGCTTTCGAGGACGTTTCCGGCCAAACCACGGCGAACTGGGTGTTGTACAAGGTACCATTCTCTTTGTCTCTTCAAGGGCTACAACTTTCGTTTTTGAATCACTTGATTTCGTTGAGAAATGACAAAGATATGGCAATTTGAAAAACTGCCCAGAAAACGGCCGCCGGAAAAACCAGTCCGGCGACCCAAGGAAGAAGAAGGTGCTACAGTAAAACAAAAAATAAAGATAAAATTATTTTAAAAATATGTCGACGTCCGTGACGTCGAGTAGATCACCGTGGTATATTCATATACCCAAATTGAGCACCGTATGAGAAAGTTATTAAGGATTGTTGGTTAGGTGTTCGAATAACGTTTTATAGTTTTCACATTTAGGTGAAAATGTGAATTGACGAACCGACCGTTGGATCGTTACCAAACTTTGATACGTTGTAATACGTAATATTTGAGGATTATAAGAACTTACGGATTGGGAATCCGATTTACGGATCTTCCGGAATTGGAGTTGTAAGTCCATAATATAAAATGTTAACCGTCACTTAGTTTTGGAAATTGACGGAGATCCGACCGTTGGATGATGATGAAATTTTAGGATGTTGTCCTACAGATATATTGTGGACCTCTGGAAGTTATGGATTTAAAATCTGATTGGCAGATCTTCCGGATCGATCTACGTAGTGACGTATTTTATATAAGTTATATTCTATCGATATGAATTCTGAGGTTGGATTTGATTACTATTCTAGGCGGCGATCGTCGTGACGCCTTGATGTGTGGTGCTAGGGAGTTGTTGGACGAACTTCATGTGAGTGGGCAGTTTTGTTTTCCGTATATATATATACTTAACGTTTCCCAGAAATTGAATTGAAATGAAAATATGTTTAAAATGAAATGCATATCAGTTATGTGGAAAAATGGGAAGTGAAATATCATGCATAGAATTGATATGAAAAGTATATAGAAATGTGAGTTGAAATGCCATGCATGAATTAATATATGATGCATATGTATGAATTGGTGCGGTGGACGCACAGGTAAGAATTGATTTATGATGCATATGTATGAATTGGTGCGGTAGACGCACAAGTAAGAATTTATTTATGATGCATATGTATGAAATGGTGCGGTGGACGCACAGGTGAGTATTTATTTCTGTTATGATGATGTTGATGTATATTGAGCTCAAATCCTGCACCATAGTTTAGTGCTTATAGTATTCACCGCATCGCACGCTCGCCTTGGATCCAAGTAGATGCTAGTCGTACAGTCCACGCGGAGTGGGTACGACAGGCCAGTCGCGAGAGTGTTAGTGAGATTCCGACTGGTGGGTGACCTTAGATATGTGCACAGATGATTTATGAGAAGCACTAGAGCGTAACTTATGTGCAGAAGGCCGTACAGGTCACGCGGAGTGACTCCGGCAGAGTGTGAGAGTGATAGATTTTGAGCTCTAGGTTCAACCGTACAGGGCTATTAGAGGGCCTACGGTTGATTACTTTCTTGCACCTGATATGAGTATTGTTGATGCATCCATACTTAACTGTTGAATTAGACATGGCATGGCATGATTGATAAAGAAATTGTTGAGATAGTAAAAATGAAGTTTTGAGAATATATATGTATATTTATATTTTACATTTCTGGGAAACTACACAGGTTTTACGGAGAAGGGTTACAACGTTTTGAGAAATGTTAGGATTTGGAAAAGAATTGTTTTACTGACCCACTCAATTTTGGTTTTGCGCCCCTGCAGGTTCAGGAATCATAAAGGTGTGGTGACTACGAGGAATAAGACGGTGTTCTGACAGAATGGACCAAATTAGGACGCACCTTCGGGTGTATCAACTTATAAATTGTATCTTAAAGCTTCCGTACTGTGCAAATGGTTACGTCACTCTCACGTGACGGCCAGCATGCCCTCCTTCGGGACGGGGTGTGTCATCTTCGGTTGGAAATGATATATGAGTATGACATGACACTAATCATTAAAAATAATTTTTTGTAGGGCTATAATTTTGGACGAAGCTATATTTAGCCCTTTCTATTGGAGATGGCCTTAGTCCATTTTTTTAGGGCCCAGCTTCTCAGTTGCAATAATTGATTCAAATTCAACAACTAGATTTGAAAGCATCTAACAATAGTTTAATTAAATTAACCAATAAATTTAAAATGTAAAGTTAAAACTAATAAATTACCGAGGGGGTTATGTTTAGCCCCTTTGGTTAGAGCAATGTTCTAAAAGTCGGAATTGGATCCCATCCAGATCCACTTTGTGGGGATCCTAGGGATCTCCATATCTTAGTTATTCATCGCGTATCATGCAGTCATAAATCATTTGACTTTTTTTATTTAAAATTAAACACAAATAGTGTCTGACAAAAACTGACCGCACAATGTACGATGAATGACTATGATGTGGGGATCCTAGATCTGGAGAGGATCTTTTTCCCTAAAAGTCAATCTAGGCAGCCGCCTAGGTGCTGAATGGTGAAAGGCCAATCCAATTTAGGCCAAATCGTTGATGGACATCGAGGAGGGTTTAAGTGGCCGCCTAGGTGCTCTAGGCGGTGGTAGGCAGTCCATGATTTTGAAATCTCATTGTCGATTCTGCACTTTCACTGTGAATTGCAGGCTTTCTTCCCTTTGTATTTCTCGTCGTCATTGCATCTCCCAGACTTGTATCTCGCAGCATTTGCACTACATCTATGCGTCTTCTCGTGTGCATCTTTCACGATCTCACTGCACTTGGTTTGCAATTTCAAAGGAAGAACAAGAGGGTAGCGAGTTCACGTTGCTGTTTTTTATCAAAGAAAGGCGTTCACTTTGAGGAGTCACCACTCACCACAGTTAATGAGTCAGTTACCATTGTCAACACATTTTCATATTAAATTGTTTCTCTTACAATTCATTTAACCCATACAACCTTTTTTTCATATAAAAAAAATTAATTGTATTCTTTAGTTTTTGTTCCCTATAAAATTTGTTTCCTACTCCTTGGGAAGTACCAAATAAATGACTACTTGAATCGGGATTTTGAGTATAAAGCTTTCACTGACTTGTAAAAAGTGGACCTAATCCTTGGGGATGTGGCAATACATCTAAGAAATTATTCCATCGAACATTTTCTCCCCTAAATCCGAGAATAGCGAAATGAACTAAATGTCCTATCCAAGCCAAGGAACTCACTTCGAATAGTTAAAAATAAAATATTAATTGTATTCTTTCTAGTTTTGGATTATTTCTATTTTGAATTTTATCTCTTCCAAATTTTCAATACAAGTATAATTTTTTAAGTGTAAAAAGATACTTATTTATATAATATATAATAAATTTATTCAAATCCGCATAATCCGTCTAGGCGCTAGGCCCCCTCCTGCTGCCCGATTAGCACCTAACATCTTTTAGAACCTTGGATTGGATATGATACATGAATATGGCTTGACATTGTTTATTTAAAAATAATTTTTTGCAAAGCTATAATTCTGGGGGGAGCTATGTTCTTGCCGACTTTCTCAATTTAGACGTTGACTGGTTTTTTTTCTATCTCGTCCAAGTAGTCTTGACAAATAAACCATACAATTCAGATTGTATTTGTAACTGTTTTTGCTTATAAGGACAAACTAGAAAATTGGCCCGCACGCTGAGGCAGCTTTTTATTCTGTAATGTATTTTCAATTTGATTAATCTAAAAATGCACATTTTAGTTCTACCAATTTAAAGAAAAAACACAGGCCAATTAATCGTATTGTCGTCCAATAATAAAAACCAAATGAAAAACGTTTTGTACAACAATACAAAAATGTTCTGTATAACAACATAAATAAGTAATATACAACCAGTTATTGTTGTACAGCATTAAAAATTTAAAGTTAGTGAATGAAGTTTGCAATGCAAAATCCCGAGTCGAGAGTATGTTTCTTGCAGTCCATAAAACGAGGAGAATAATTAGTTTTCTCGTCCTCAAACACTTGAAACAAACAAATCGCATTCAAATTAGGCAGCAGAGAAGCCAATGAACAACCTCATATAGATATACATATACATAAATGCAACATATATATATATATATATATTTAAGGGAAACTTTAGATGTGGTCCTTAACTATTAATGTTGTTTGACTGAAACCTTGTTTGTTTTTTTTTTTTTTTTTTTTTTTTTTGTCAAAAAATTAGTAGCGCTTTTCACTTGAACCTCCTGACAAGAAACGTATTCAAATGTCTGAATTATAAAGATAACAGAGTTTATAGAGATTAAGTAAACTGTTGTCCTAAGGGTGGAAAAATTCGATTGAATGCTTAGTACTCATCATCATCATCACTGTCGTCATCGTTACCAGCGTCATTGAAGGCCTTCAATCTCTCAACCAACTTCATCTTCCTCTCATCAAAGGTGAGCTTTTTGAGGTTGTATCTCTTGTGTTCTTGAGGAGCAGGCTTTTCAGTCTTCTTAATTGTAGGATCAGCACGGATGGCTGCATGAACTTTCTTGTACAACTCCTCGATGTTATCCGCTTCAATACCTTTCTTAATATATTCACTGAAGTGACTTTGATACTTCTCTGGCTCATCCTCCGCCAAGGTCCTCATGTAGGCAGCAACATGGCCACCATAGATGTACTTCCGATGAACCTCAGGGTCAAGTTGCTTGCTATCCTTGGAGAAACCGGCAAACCTCTTTTCACTGTGAGGGATATCCAACCCTCCATCCAAAGCACCCTTCAACGCACCGAATACGCGATTTCCCGTGGTGGTCCTGATAAGACCTACATCAAGAAGAGCACGGAATGGCCTTCTGTTCTCAGCTGGCTCTACAGAATAGTCCTCACCAGTAGCCTCAACATTTCCCTCATATTCGTCATCCATTTCAAGCTTCTTCAATACACGACGAGCCAAAAGAAGGCCAGTGCAATAGGCTGCAGCATAGTTTGTAAGACCAACTTCGAGCCCATAGCGTGGGAGCTCATGGGCATAGGCAGCAGCAAGAACCAAATCACCAGCAATACTGGCAGATGTAATTTGTGCAACAATATCCTTGTTGGTAAATCTCACGACAAACCGATACTTGGGTGTGTTGTACTTGTTCTTGTCTTGATTAATAAGCCTAATCCTGGCCCGGTAGTCAGTCTTTCCCTCTCGCCTTCTCTTGTACTTGACTTGGAACCTCTTGAAGTAGGCCCTTGATTTCTGAGCTTTGGCGAAAGCCATCGCGGAAGATCAGCAGCCGAGAGCAACGAGACGAACAGAAACCTTGTTTGTTTTTATTTTTTAATCAAAATCCTAGAACATTAATGTAATAATGTATTTATATATAGGAAATTGTTATTAGCACTTCAAATTTTCTATATTAGGAAAGAAAAATACACTTGTATAATAAGATTTTTGGAGTGTCAATAACACTTCCCTATATATATATATATATTATTATATTTTTATATGAAAATTTGAAATCTGTAATTATTTATATTAATGAAATTTTAAAACACATAATTTATGAGATTAAAAATACTAAAAGATAAATATACTCTTCAATATATTGTGTGTGTGTGTAAGCGTGTTTGTATATAAACATAGGTATATTCATCAAATTAACCAAAAAATTATTGTACCAAAAATGGGTACATTCTTCAAAACCCAAAAAAACAATATATATAAAATAAAATAAAATATTTTAGATCTAATAATATTAGTAAATATTTTCGAATAAACTTGAGATACATTTTCAAATCAACGAAAAATAATGTATCCATATAAGTTTAAAAAAAATGCATTAGAAAAATATTGAATGAATTTTATATAAAAAAGAGGTATATTTTATATTTAAAAATGGGTAAACTTTAATATAACAAAACGGTGTATTTAAGAATTAGTACAGTAAATTTTATATGATTGTGTACTTTTAAGTCTAAAGAATTGAAAATCTTTTTATGGAAAATAATGCGTACAAACCTTTTTTTTTATTTTTATTTTGGATATGTTTTAATTGAAAATTAATTAGGAGTTTAATAAAGGTGTGAGTATTTTTTTTTATTTTTTTGTCGAAATATAAATACCTATTCCTACCTGCCATCTTTGGAATCCCAGCAAAGTACCCTAGCACCCTCCCCACTTCTCCTATGTGATAGCCCGTCCCTAATTTCATGAATTTATGAATTTTAAAAGACATGATTTTACGAATGTGCCCTTAGAGGCAAAGGTTTTGATTTTCGTTGATCAATGTATAGTGAGGCGTATGAAATTTTGCTTTAGCGTATCCCTAAAGTATTCGACAACACGGGCTCGTAGGTGCAAACAGAAGAGGATATGGAGTTATGGTTAAAGTTTTACGGAACTGTAAACCTGAGAAGTAATTTTATTTTGGCTACTATTTATATTTTTATATGTATATAAATTTAAGTATTATTATTTGATTGGTTGTTAAAAAAATAATAATAAAGGAAGGGAAAAGAAGGAGGAAGGTGTCGGAGGGGGGGGAAGGAAGAAAAAGAGAGAATAGAAGGGGATTGAGCAAAGCTACCCAATCTGAAAAGAGGAAGGAGAGACCGAATGAGGAGAGAAGAGAGGAAGGTGAGTGACCAACCGGAAGAAGGAAAGAAAGAAAGGAGGGAGAAGGAAAAGGAGAGGATCGACCCAAGTACCCCTTTAACCCGTGTGATGGCCCGATTTCTGGGTAGAGAAATCCGACGAAAGTCCGATGAAATTCCGACGAATTGAGTCAAGTTATCACTTGGAAATCTTTCACCATCAGTACGCCTTCCTTTAACATTCAAATTGAGGTTGTTTAGGCTCGGTTTTGGAAGAATCGAAACCGTGTGTTTAAAGCACACCTGACGGCAATTCGTTATTTTCTATAACCATTTCTACTGATCTCCACCACCATTAGACTCCCTTTGAACCCATGAGCAAAGCCCATGCAGTGGTGGAGGCGTCGGAACACGTTTGGAGGTCAAATTGAAGCACACCCAATTCTAGGGTTCCGACCGGTTTTGATAAAATTGGATCCTTTCCATGACAAATTGGCCTTGGTCACAGGTATGAAAGTTGTTCTACTCATTGAGATCTTCAAATATACAAATTTTAGTAATTTTTAGAAATAGTTGATTTTTTCAGCGAGTCGGGGCGGCCAACCGCCACCTACGGTGACGAGTGCAGCGACGAGTGGCCCCAGGGCTGCCAATGCTATTTTTAGGCTATATATGATGCCTTGAGTTCAGTTTTGAGAATTGAATGATGTAGATTGATCGTTAGAACCAAAATTCTCTAAGATACGTTAATAGGCCATTATATGAATTGACGATTTGACCATTGGATCGTCATCAAACTTTAATAGGTTATTATTCATAATATTTGAGGAGTATAGGAACTTACGGATTGGGAATCTGACGTACGGATCTTCTCGAATTGGATATGTAAGTTCGTAAAATAAAATGTTAACTACCACTTGGTTTTGGCAATTAGCGAAGATCTGACTGTTAGATCGCTCCAAAACTTTAGTATGTTATTATGGATCCGAGATCTGATTCATAGATCTTCTAGACCTATTGACGTAGACTTATGTGTCAACGAGAATTTTGAGATATGGTTTGATAATTGGTCTGAGGCGCCGATCGTTGTGATGCCTTGATGTTTATGCTAAGAAGTTGTAGCGCGGACTCCAGGTGAGTGGATCTTTCCTTGCTCATCTTATGTTTCATGATTGATAATTCTATAAATGTTTTTAAATAAAAATGAGAAACTTATGCCATGACATACATATATTTATATGTTATAAAATACTATAAGATGGTTGAGTTAGATTTCATCGTGATCTATCCATATGCATATTACTATAAATGATTATTGTGAATTACGAATGGCTTGATCCCTGTTTAGGGTATTGAGGCAGTCTAACGAGACGTTAGATGCAGCCATATAAGAAATGAGATTAAATAATCGAGACCATAGCCTTGTTTAAGGAACTGAACAATGTGTGGGGGCTTTTGGTTTTAAGTGTATATATATATATATATAGGGTTTAGTATATATATATATATATATATATATAGGGTTTAGTATATATATATATATATATATAGGGTTTAGTATATATATATATATATATATATATATATATATATATATATATATACATGCTTGATGTTTCCCAGAAAATGCAATTAAATTATTTATGCTTTAAAAATGCTATGCCTATTGAATAATGCTTAAACGATGAGTTGAATTGTTTGGATATATATATATATATATATATATATATATATATATATATATATATATATATATAATTGTGGTGCTGTGACGCTCTGAAGTGCAAAGGTGAACGCAGGACACACAAGTAAATTCAGGTAAGTATAGGTAAATTCAAGTAAGTATACGATATTAGTTAACTGATGAGATAAGTGATGAGATATCAATAGGTCGTATAGGTCACTAGAAGTGACTCCGACTATTATATGCTAGCCATGATTGATGAGATATGTGATGAGATACCAATATGTCATATAGGTCACTAGAGGTGACTCCGACTATTACATGCTAGCTATAACTGATGAGATATGTGATGAGATATCAATATGTCGTATAGGTTACTAGAGGTAACTCCGACTATTATATGCTAGCCATGATTGATGAGATATGTGATGAGATATGAATATGTCGTATAGGTCACTAGAGGTGACTCCGACTTATATGCTAGCCATGATTGATGAGATATGTGATGAGATATGAATATGTCGTATAGGTCACTAAAGGTGACTCCGACTTGCATACTATTATGAGATATTAATCACATGATTATTTGATATTATTATTGAGATGTTGTGTTGTGGTATATTTTGATTTCTCTGGAAATTATACAGGTGTTGTATCGAGGGATTACATGTGTTATATGTTTTCTATTAGTAATTTACTTACATGGCCACTCACCCTTATCTTGTCTTTACCCTCCAGGTATTATTAGCTGAGTTTTATTATCACCAAAGACTCGCGGCGATTCTTAATATCAGAGGCTATTTCGAGGGTACGATTCTTATATCATTTTTCTGTACTTGCTTATGCTCTAACATCATGTGTGAAGTGGGTTCATTCCTGCTCACCAGTGCACTCTGGTATTTAGGCACTCTTAGGTTTAAATTTATTCACAATTTTCCACACCATCACACTTTATGGCTTCGTCATCTTCCAGGTGTCGGCCAACACATCTTGATTCGGAGTCCTAGTGGACATTCCAGATCAAGGTGTGTCATCCTACCCTTGATTAATTAATTATTATATTAAAAAACAAAATTAATTATTATTTCTATTTTAAAAAGTGGTCATTTTGCTTCCGGACTGTCACACCCCGTCCCGAAGGAGGGCATGCTGGCCGTCACGTGGGAGTGACGTAACCATTTGCACAGTACGGAAGCTTTAAATTTACAATTCCTAAGATGATGCACCCGAAGGTGAGTCCTAATTTTGTCCATTCTGTCAGAACACCGTCAAATTCCTCCTAGTCACCACACCTCGACAATCCTGAACCTGGAGGGGCGCAAAACCAAAATTGAGTGGGTCAGTAAAACAATTCTTTTCCAAATCCAAACATTTCTCAAAACGTTGTAACCCCTCTCCGTAAAACCTGTATAGTTTCCCAGAAATGTAAAATATAATATACATATATATTCTCAAAACTTCATTTTTACTATCTCAACAATTTCTTTATCAATCATGCCATGCCATGTCTAATTCAACAGTTAAGTATGGATGCATCAACAATAATCATATCAGGTGCAAGAAAGTAATCAACCGTAGGCCCTCTAATAGCCCTGTACGGTTGAACCTAGAGCTCAAAATCTATCACTCTCACACTCTGCCGGAGTCACTCCGCGTGACCTGTACGGCCTTCTGCACATAAGTTACGCTCTAGTGCTTCTCATAAATCATCTGTGCACATATCTAAGGTCACCCACCAGTCGGAATCTCACTAACACTCTCGCGACTGGCCTGTCGTACCCACTCCGCGTGGACTGTACGACTAGCATCTACTTGGATCCAAGACGAGCGTGCGATGCGGTGAATACTATAAGCACTAAACTATGGTGCAGGATTTGAGCTCAATATACATCAACATCATCATAACAGAAATAAATACTCACCTGTGCGTCAACCGCACCATTTCATACATATGCATCATAAATAAATTCTTACTTGTGCGTCCACCGCACCAATTCATACATATGCATCATAAATCAATTCTTACCTGTGCGTCCACCGCACCAATTCATACATATGCATCATATATTAATTCATGCATGGCATTTCAACTCACATTTCTATATACTTTTCATATCAATTCTATGCATGGTATTTCACTTCCCGTTTTTCCACATAACTCATATGCATTTCGTTTTAAACATATTTTCATTTCAATTCAATTTCTGGGAAACGTCAAGTATATATATATACGGAAAACAAAACTGCCCACTCACCTGGAGTTCGTCCAACAACTCCCTAGCACCACACATCAAGGCGTCACGACGATCGCCGCCTAGAATAGTAATCAAATCCAACCTCAGAATTCATATCGATAGAATATAACTTATATAAAATACGTTACTACGTAGTTCGATCCGGAAGATCCGCCACTCAGATTTTAAATCCATAACTTCCCGAGGTCCACAATATATCTCTAGGACAATATCCTAAAATTTCATCACCATCCCACGGTCGGATCTCCGTAAATTTCCAAAACTAAGTGACGGTTAACATTTTATATTATGGACTTACAACTCCAATTTCGGAAGATCCGTAAATCGGATTCCCAATCCGTAAGTTCCAATAATCCTCAAATATTACGTATTACAACGTATCAAAGTTTGGTAACGATCCAACGGTCGGATCGTCAATTCACATTTTCGCCTAAATGTGAAAACTATAAAACGTTATTCGAACACCTAACCAACAATCCTTAATAACTTTCTCATACGGTGCTCAATTTGGGTATATGAATATACCACGGTGATCTACTCGACGTCACGGACGTCGACATATTTTTAAAATAATTTTATCTTTATTTTTTTTTTACTGTAGCACCTTCTTCTTCCTTGGGTCGCCGGACTGGTTTTTCCGGCGGCCGTTTTCTGGGCAGTTTTTCAAATTGCCATAACTTTGTCATTTCTCAACGAAATCAAGTGATTCAAAAACGAAAGTTGTAGCCCTTGAAGAGACAAAGAGAATGGTACCTTGCACAACACCCAGTTCGCCGTGGTTTGGCCGGAAACTTCCTCGAAAGCCTCGGAGGTCGCCGGAAACTGGGTAAATTTCAAATGAGTATAACTTCTTCAATACTCAACGAAATTGAGTGAAACAAAAAGGAAAGTTGTAGTACTTGACGAGACGAAGAGATTGATACCTACCTCAACTCCTAACTCGCCGGGGATTCGCCGGAAAGAGCCTCGAAAGCTCCGGCCAAACTTTGAACTTGTCGATCTCCGTGTTCTTACGTCCAAAAACTTTCAACGAAGCACTCCGAGCTTCCTTGGGACCTCACTAATCTCGTTGTGAGCTTAGTTTGGGCTAAAACACAACCAATTCAAAGCTCATGAACAGTACACTTTCATGGGGAGTTTAGAATCTAGGTTTTCCGAAGTAAAACTTACCTGAAATTGGTGTCTACGTGATCGTGGAGTCTTCAGGAGTTCGATGGTGGTTTTAAATCCGGCGTTGGTACAAGATTGTGGTGGTTCTTGGTGATTGCCGTGTATTCGAGAGTAAGAGAGAGAGGGAGAGAGTTTTCTGAGAATAATAAGAGAGAGAGAGTGACTAAGGAGATGAGAGAGAGACAACAAAACGGGAAATGAGGAAGGATTTCAGGAGGTGGGGCTCCCACCTAAGTCCAAATACAAATTATCACATACAATAATATAATTCTAACCCTAGTTTAGGATCTTAAAGTAAAACAACACCAAAATTACGCACCTTAATCCCGTTTAAGGGCATTTTTGTAATTTCACGTCCTCGGAATTAAAAATTCCGAGACGGGCTGTGACAATCTCCCCTCCTTATAGAATTTCGTCCCCGAAATTCCAGTCATCAACCAGAACATCAAAACTCATAGAATAGTCTCGGATACATATCTCTCATTCGTTCTTCTGTCTCCCAAGTAGCTTCTTCCGCTGAATGGTTCCTCCACAATACTTTTACCACTTACTCTGTCTTAATTCTCAGGACCTTCTTTTTCCAATCCAAATTATACTTTTCTATGGTGAACACTTCGAAAATATAAAACCCTTTTCCTTATACACTCGATTAGTGGCATATCCATCTGTTAATCTCTTTTGCCAAGCTTGGCTACTCTCCGGTTAAACTTAATCATCTGAATACTTTGAGAAGATTCATCCATAGTCTCGGGCCTACTAAAACTCTTTCGTGATTGAATCTCTCTCTATTCAGAAATCATTCCATCCATAAGTCAACAAAACACACACATGACACACTTCATGAACCTTATGGCTTCACTTCGGAAACTGCGCAACCAACATACTTAAGAAACTTAGCAGTTCCGTAAACCAATTCTCTTTTCCATAAAACAAATAAGTATTGTTGCTCAACACTGGAGTAAATGTACTAACTTGGTACATTGACCAATCAACACCTCCAATTCGATCATAACCATCCTATGTACAAGGAAACTTGTACACATAATCCAAAGTAATATCTTTCCATTTCTGCTGCGAAACAGAAAATAGTTGTCTCAATCCAAAGGTTTATCTCTTTCTGCCTCAATCTGCTGATCAAATAAAACTGTCGACTGGTATGATAAATCTTATTACTTTTGGAATATTGCAGAAGTTAAACAATGTACTTCGTCCAAAATTGCTTACTTTAAATCCTTAGCATTAGACACATACGTTTTCGTTTGCTGTATCCACATACCATTTAATTCACAAATCATGTACTCATTCTTTTTCCTTTCTTTCCTTGCCTTAGTTAATTCTTAAATTTCCTCGTCAAACATTTAAGTTTCGAGTACGACCTTACCAAACAGGCCTAACTTGAAAATTAACAAGTATAACTTCTTCTCGATCTTTCATTCTTAACTTTTCTTTCGTTGGTTTTCAATCCACAAGATGATACTCTTGGCAAACATGTCAGACATTAATCTTACTGCAATCTTCTCACCAAGTGCATCCAAGACCATTCAAGAAACATCACTAAAAATTTATGATTACCATTATTCTTTGGGAATACCAAAATGCGTGCATGAGTGAGGAAATACTTCAGTTGTTGAATCCTTTGCTCACAATTTCCTTCCCACTCATACATAACCTCATTTCTCAACAGTCTTGTCAATGACAAAGCAATGACTAAAAATTCTTTCACAACCATCCAAAATAGCCTGATAAGTTAAGAATTTCCGAATCTCAATTATGGCTTGTGGTTGTTCCAATTTCTCAATTCTGCTGCCTTTTAAGAATTCATTTGAATACCTTAAGCAGATATAACCAATTTCAGAATGCCACCTGATTCATCTAACTTTAGCATTTGCTACTTAGCATACAACCAACGTTTTCTCAATCTTTGCTTCACCGACTTAATACGTTTACATGCTCTGCTCTGGCTCAGAATATGCCAGAATATCTTCAATGAAAATGATATCAATTTATCAAGGCATTATTGGAATACTTCATCCATCAACTCATAAAACAGCATGAGTATCCGTATAGTATCACCAAAGCTCATAAAAGATCATAACAAATCCAGAAAACCATCTTATGATCGATGTCGCTCAAAATCTTCAATTGGTAATAACCAGACCTCAATCAATCTTTGAAATTACACAAACATCTCTGAGCTTATCAACTAAACATCAGTACACTATCATGGATAACGGTTCTCGATCGTTACCAATTCCATTGTCTATAATCAATGAACAATCTCTAAGTCCATTTTCTTTCTCACCAACGAACTGGTGCTCCTCAAAAGTGTTATACTGGGTTGAATAAAACTTTTATCAACCAATTCTTTCAACTGAATTTCCAATTCCCTTAACTCATCATGAACCAATCTCCAATATAAATTTATACCTGGTAACAAATCAATAATGAACCTCATATCTCTGCCTGAAGACAATCCAGGTATACTTTCAAGGAAGACATCAAGAAAGTCTGACCCCTTTTTCATTTTTTTTTTTCACACTTCTCCAAGCAATATCCTTTAGCACCACAAGAACTAAGTATTTTTGGGCAGCCTTTCAAAACAATTTCTTTGCTTTCACAGCATAAATAATGGCTGAACTCACTTCACTTTGCATGCCCACTCATTAAGGTAACCTCTGATTATCCAAATCGATGGAAAATAACTGGTTTCCCGTAACATTCCATCCCATCATAATTATAACCAACCAATCTAATGGAAATAATTTAACCGACACAATACATACTCTATTACTACTAAGCATTCTGAATAAGTACAATACTAACATAAAATAATCTACTGGTTTACTTACTTAACGAATCCACGAATAAGTTATTAATATTACGGTCTGCAGTCCGCAATACTGATAAATCATCGTTGTCTCGATAAGTAGGCAACCACTCTCAAAGATATAACATTACTATTTTGTCACTCAAGGCAAAATACATACACTCGTTTCAACTACATTTATTTACTACTCTCTAGGTAATAACATACATAATAAGAAATATATCAGCCGAAGTCAACTAGAATGACCTGTACGGCTGATTCAACAATTATCTCAATAATACGTCGGTCGGATCCACTCCGCGTGGTCGGTACGGCCGAACCTATAACTCATCAAATCTCTCTGTACTCACGGTCAATCCGACCAAACTACTAAGTCCATAACTCTGCTGAATCGACACTATGATATCATGGAAAATTGTTGAGTACAACTGATTCTAGGGACGATTCACAATTCTGTGTCCCCTTTGTTCACATAAACACATTCATTAATTTCACACTTCCCAAAGTGTTAATTTTGTACTTGCTGCACAAGGTACATTTCCTTTACTCGAGACACCTTGTCTCAAATATCTGGGATTACCAGTATATCCATCACTTTTACTCTGACCAGCGACATTAAAACCTCAGTTGGAAGAATTAACTCTAGCTTCACTTATTTCGAAGCTCTGAATCTTGCTATATCCTTGATATGACGAATCATTAACTTTATCGTCAACTTCCTTGATTCACATTTGCAAACTCTTGCTTACTACCATCGATACTTGCCGGAGGGATAAACTTTTCTTTAACAATTCCTTAAATAATTCTCAATCAGCTGTTTCCTCCGGTGACAACGAATAATACTCCTGCTCCCATCAGGATACACGTTCATAACTCAAACTAGGTAGTCGTCTCGACCCACCTGTCAGAAGGAAATTTCCTTTAACTTGCATAATCCGAAACATCTTTTCCAATTGGTTAATCCGTCACTTCGCTCCCTCAGGTTCATCATTTCATAAGGTGATTCAAATTCGATTCATAACCCGTCTTAAAATGTCCCTTTTTATAATAGACTGAATCACCATAATAATATTTTCCCCTAAACCGCTATATTAGGGAGACTAAATTCCTCTAACTAAGTGGTTTGCTACGAGGCGGTGTAGTTCTGACAGAATTCACTAGAACTTCTCAAAATGTCCAAGATTGCAACCATGCTCTGATACCAACTGTCACACCCCGTCCCGAAGGAGGGCATGCTGGCCGTCACGTGGGAGTGACGTAACCATTTGCACAGTACGGAAGCTTTAAATTTACAATTCCTAAGATGATGCACCCGAAGGTGAGTCCTAATTTTGTCCATTCTGTCAGAACACCGTCAAATTCCTCCTAGTCACCACACCTCGACAATCCTGAACCTGGAGGGGCGCAAAACCAAAATTGAGTGGGTCAGTAAAACAATTCTTTTCCAAATCCAAACATTTCTCAAAACGTTGTAACCCCTCTCCGTAAAACCTGTATAGTTTCCCAGAAATGTAAAATATAATATACATATATATTCTCAAAACTTCATTTTTACTATCTCAACAATTTCTTTATCAATCATGCCATGCCATGTCTAATTCAACAGTTAAGTATGGATGCATCAACAATAATCATATCAGGTGCAAGAAAGTAATCAACCGTAGGCCCTCTAATAGCCCTGTACGGTTGAACCTAGAGCTCAAAATCTATCACTCTCACACTCTGCCGGAGTCACTCCGCGTGACCTGTACGGCCTTCTGCACATAAGTTACGCTCTAGTGCTTCTCATAAATCATCTGTGCACATATCTAAGGTCACCCACCAGTCGGAATCTCACTAACACTCTCGCGACTGGCCTGTCGTACCCACTCCGCGTGGACTGTACGACTAGCATCTACTTGGATCCAAGACGAGCGTGCGATGCGGTGAATACTATAAGCACTAAACTATGGTGCAGGATTTGAGCTCAATATACATCAACATCATCATAACAGAAATAAATACT
Organism: Malus x robusta; assembly: GCA_963082935.1. NCBI lineage: Eukaryota > Viridiplantae > Streptophyta > Magnoliopsida > Rosales > Rosaceae > Malus > Malus x robusta. The sequence continues at coordinate 22,621,331 of OY720330.1, forward strand.
CACCTGTGCGTCAACCGCACCATTTCATACATATGCATCATAAATAAATTCTTACTTGTGCGTCCACCGCACCAATTCATACATATGCATCATAAATCAATTCTTACCTGTGCGTCCACCGCACCAATTCATACATATGCATCATATATTAATTCATGCATGGCATTTCAACTCACATTTCTATATACTTTTCATATCAATTCTATGCATGGTATTTCACTTCCCGTTTTTCCACATAACTCATATGCATTTCGTTTTAAACATATTTTCATTTCAATTCAATTTCTGGGAAACGTCAAGTATATATATATACGGAAAACAAAACTGCCCACTCACCTGGAGTTCGTCCAACAACTCCCTAGCACCACACATCAAGGCGTCACGACGATCGCCGCCTAGAATAGTAATCAAATCCAACCTCAGAATTCATATCGATAGAATATAACTTATATAAAATACGTTACTACGTAGTTCGATCCGGAAGATCCGCCACTCAGATTTTAAATCCATAACTTCCCGAGGTCCACAATATATCTCTAGGACAATATCCTAAAATTTCATCACCATCCCACGGTCGGATCTCCGTAAATTTCCAAAACTAAGTGACGGTTAACATTTTATATTATGGACTTACAACTCCAATTCCGGAAGATCCGTAAATCGGATTCCCAATCCGTAAGTTCCAATAATCCTCAAATATTACGTATTACAACGTATCAAAGTTTGGTAACGATCCAACGGTCGGATCGTCAATTCACATTTTCACCTAAATGTGAAAACTATAAAACGTTATTCGAACACCTAACCAACAATCCTTAATAACTTTCTCATACGGTGCTCAATTTGGGTATATGAATATACCACGGTGATCTACTCGACGTCACGGACGTCGACATATTTTTAAAATAATTTTATCTTTATTTTTTTTTTACTGTAGCACCTTCTTCTTCCTTGGGTCGCCGGACTGGTTTTTCCGGCGGCCGTTTTCTGGGCAGTTTTTCAAATTGCCATAACTTTGTCATTTCTCAACGAAATCAAGTGATTCAAAAACGAAAGTTGTAGCCCTTGAAGAGACAAAGAGAATGGTACCTTGCACAACACCCAGTTCGCCGTGGTTTGGCCGGAAACTTCCTCGAAAGCCTCGGAGGTCGCCGGAAACTGGGTAAATTTCAAATGAGTATAACTTCTTCAATACTCAACGAAATTGAGTGAAACAAAAAGGAAAGTTGTAGTACTTGACGAGACGAAGAGATTGATACCTACCTCAACTCCTAACTCGCCGGGGATTCGCCGGAAAGAGCCTCGAAAGCTCCGGCCAAACTTTGAACTTGTCGATCTCCGTGTTCTTACGTCCAAAAACTTTCAACGAAGCACTCCGAGCTTCCTTGGGACCTCACTAATCTCGTTGTGAGCTTAGTTTGGGCTAAAACACAACCAATTCAAAGCTCATGAACAGTACACTTTCATGGGGAGTTTAGAATCTAGGTTTTCCGAAGTAAAACTTACCTGAAATTGGTGTCTACGTGATCGTGGAGTCTTCAGGAGTTCGATGGTGGTTTTAAATCCGGCGTTGGTACAAGATTGTGGTGGTTCTTGGTGATTGCCGTGTATTCGAGAGTAAGAGAGAGAGGGAGAGAGTTTTCTGAGAATAATAAGAGAGAGAGAGTGACTAAGGAGATGAGAGAGAGACAACAAAACGGGAAATGAGGAAGGATTTCAGGAGGTGGGGCTCCCACCTAAGTCCAAATACAAATTATCACATACAATAATATAATTCTAACCCTAGTTTAGGATCTTAAAGTAAAACAACACCAAAATTACGCACCTTAATCCCGTTTAAGGGCATTTTTGTAATTTCACGTCCTCGGAATTAAAAATTCCGAGACGGGCTGTGACAATCTCCCCTCCTTATAGAATTTCGTCCCCGAAATTCCAGTCATCAACCAGAACATCAAAACTCATAGAATAGTCTCGGATACATATCTCTCATTCGTTCTTCTGTCTCCCAAGTAGCTTCTTCCGCTGAATGGTTCCTCCACAATACTTTTACCACTTACTCTGTCTTAATTCTCAGGACCTTCTTTTTCCAATCCAAATTATACTTTTCTATGGTGAACACTTCGAAAATATAAAACCCTTTTCCTTATACACTCGATTAGTGGCATATCCATCTGTTAATCTCTTTTGCCAAGCTTGGCTACTCTCCGGTTAAACTTAATCATCTGAATACTTTGAGAAGATTCATCCATAGTCTCGGGCCTACTAAAACTCTTTCGTGATTGAATCTCTCTCTATTCAGAAATCATTCCATCCATAAGTCAACAAAACACACACATGACACACTTCATGAACCTTATGGCTTCACTTCGGAAACTGCGCAACCAACATACTTAAGAAACTTAGCAGTTCCGTAAACCAATTCTCTTTTCCATAAAACAAATAAGTATTGTTGCTCAACACTGGAGTAAATGTACTAACTTGGTACATTGACCAATCAACACCTCCAATTCGATCATAACCATCCTATGTACAAGGAAACTTGTACACATAATCCAAAGTAATATCTTTCCATTTCTGCTGCGAAACAGAAAATAGTTGTCTCAATCCAAAGGTTTATCTCTTTCTGCCTCAATCTGCTGATCAAATAAAACTGTCGACTGGTATGATAAATCTTATTACTTTTGGAATATTGCAGAAGTTAAACAATGTACTTCGTCCAAAATTGCTTACTTTAAATCCTTAGCATTAGACACATACGTTTTCGTTTGCTGTATCCACATACCATTTAATTCACAAATCATGTACTCATTCTTTTTCCTTTCTTTCCTTGCCTTAGTTAATTCTTAAATTTCCTCGTCAAACATTTAAGTTTCGAGTACGACCTTACCAAACAGGCCTAACTTGAAAATTAACAAGTATAACTTCTTCTCGATCTTTCATTCTTAACTTTTCTTTCGTTGGTTTTCAATCCACAAGATGATACTCTTGGCAAACATGTCAGACATTAATCTTACTGCAATCTTCTCACCAAGTGCATCCAAGACCATTCAAGAAACATCACTAAAAATTTATGATTACCATTATTCTTTGGGAATACCAAAATGCGTGCATGAGTGAGGAAATACTTCAGTTGTTGAATCCTTTGCTCACAATTTCCTTCCCACTCATACATAACCTCATTTCTCAACAGTCTTGTCAATGACAAAGCAATGACTAAAAATTCTTTCACAACCATCCAAAATAGCCTGATAAGTTAAGAATTTCCGAATCTCAATTATGGCTTGTGGTTGTTCCAATTTCTCAATTCTGCTGCCTTTTAAGAATTCATTTGAATACCTTAAGCAGATATAACCAATTTCAGAATGCCACCTGATTCATCTAACTTTAGCATTTGCTACTTAGCATACAACCAACGTTTTCTCAATCTTTGCTTCACCGACTTAATACGTTTACATGCTCTGCTCTGGCTCAGAATATGCCAGAATATCTTCAATGAAAATGATATCAATTTATCAAGGCATTATTGGAATACTTCATCCATCAACTCATAAAACAGCATGAGTATCCGTATAGTATCACCAAAGCTCATAAAAGATCATAACAAATCCAGAAAACCATCTTATGATCGATGTCGCTCAAAATCTTCAATTGGTAATAACCAGACCTCAATCAATCTTTGAAATTACACAAACATCTCTGAGCTTATCAACTAAACATCAGTACACTATCATGGATAACGGTTCTCGATCGTTACCAATTCCATTGTCTATAATCAATGAACAATCTCTAAGTCCATTTTCTTTCTCACCAACGAACTGGTGCTCCTCAAAAGTGTTATACTGGGTTGAATAAAACTTTTATCAACCAATTCTTTCAACTGAATTTCCAATTCCCTTAACTCATCATGAACCAATCTCCAATATAAATTTATACCTGGTAACAAATCAATAATGAACCTCATATCTCTGCCTGAAGACAATCCAGGTATACTTTCAAGGAAGACATCAAGAAAGTCTGACCCCTTTTTCATTTTTTTTTTTCACACTTCTCCAAGCAATATCCTTTAGCACCACAAGAACTAAGTATTTTTGGGCAGCCTTTCAAAACAATTTCTTTGCTTTCACAGCATAAATAATGGCTGAACTCACTTCACTTTGCATGCCCACTCATTAAGGTAACCTCTGATTATCCAAATCGATGGAAAATAACTGGTTTCCCGTAACATTCCATCCCATCATAATTATAACCAACCAATCTAATGGAAATAATTTAACCGACACAATACATACTCTATTACTACTAAGCATTCTGAATAAGTACAATACTAACATAAAATAATCTACTGGTTTACTTACTTAACGAATCCACGAATAAGTTATTAATATTACGGTCTGCAGTCCGCAATACTGATAAATCATCGTTGTCTCGATAAGTAGGCAACCACTCTCAAAGATATAACATTACTATTTTGTCACTCAAGGCAAAATACATACACTCGTTTCAACTACATTTATTTACTACTCTCTAGGTAATAACATACATAATAAGAAATATATCAGCCGAAGTCAACTAGAATGACCTGTACGGCTGATTCAACAATTATCTCAATAATACGTCGGTCGGATCCACTCCGCGTGGTCGGTACGGCCGAACCTATAACTCATCAAATCTCTCTGTACTCACGGTCAATCCGACCAAACTACTAAGTCCATAACTCTGCTGAATCGACACTATGATATCATGGAAAATTGTTGAGTACAACTGATTCTAGGGACGATTCACAATTCTGTGTCCCCTTTGTTCACATAAACACATTCATTAATTTCACACTTCCCAAAGTGTTAATTTTGTACTTGCTGCACAAGGTACATTTCCTTTACTCGAGACACCTTGTCTCAAATATCTGGGATTACCAGTATATCCATCACTTTTACTCTGACCAGCGACATTAAAACCTCAGTTGGAAGAATTAACTCTAGCTTCACTTATTTCGAAGCTCTGAATCTTGCTATATCCTTGATATGACGAATCATTAACTTTATCGTCAACTTCCTTGATTCACATTTGCAAACTCTTGCTTACTACCATCGATACTTGCCGGAGGGATAAACTTTTCTTTAACAATTCCTTAAATAATTCTCAATCAGCTGTTTCCTCCGGTGACAACGAATAATACTCCTGCTCCCATCAGGATACACGTTCATAACTCAAACTAGGTAGTCGTCTCGACCCACCTGTCAGAAGGAAATTTCCTTTAACTTGCATAATCCGAAACATCTTTTCCAATTGGTTAATCCGTCACTTCGCTCCCTCAGGTTCATCATTTCATAAGGTGATTCAAATTCGATTCATAACCCGTCTTAAAATGTCCCTTTTTATAATAGACTGAATCACCATAATAATATTTTCCCCTAAACCGCTATATTAGGGAGACTAAATTCCTCTAACTAAGTGGTTTGCTACGAGGCGGTGTAGTTCTGACAGAATTCACTAGAACTTCTCAAAATGTCCAAGATTGCAACCATGCTCTGATACCAACTGTCACACCCCGTCCCGAAGGAGGGCATGCTGGCCGTCACGTGGGAGTGACGTAACCATTTGCACAGTACGGAAGCTTTAAATTTACAATTCCTAAGATGATGCACCCGAAGGTGAGTCCTAATTTTGTCCATTCTGTCAGAACACCGTCAAATTCCTCCTAGTCACCACACCTCGACAATCCTGAACCTGGAGGGGCGCAAAACCAAAATTGAGTGGGTCAGTAAAACAATTCTTTTCCAAATCCAAACATTTCTCAAAACGTTGTAACCCCTCTCCGTAAAACCTGTATAGTTTCCCAGAAATGTAAAATATAATATACATATATATTCTCAAAACTTCATTTTTACTATCTCAACAATTTCTTTATCAATCATGCCATGCCATGTCTAATTCAACAGTTAAGTATGGATGCATCAACAATAATCATATCAGGTGCAAGAAAGTAATCAACCGTAGGCCCTCTAATAGCCCTGTACGGTTGAACCTAGAGCTCAAAATCTATCACTCTCACACTCTGCCGGAGTCACTCCGCGTGACCTGTACGGCCTTCTGCACATAAGTTACGCTCTAGTGCTTCTCATAAATCATCTGTGCACATATCTAAGGTCACCCACCAGTCGGAATCTCACTAACACTCTCGCGACTGGCCTGTCGTACCCACTCCGCGTGGACTGTACGACTAGCATCTACTTGGATCCAAGACGAGCGTGCGATGCGGTGAATACTATAAGCACTAAACTATGGTGCAGGATTTGAGCTCAATATACATCAACATCATCATAACAGAAATAAATACTCACCTGTGCGTCAACCGCACCATTTCATACATATGCATCATAAATAAATTCTTACTTGTGCGTCCACCGCACCAATTCATACATATGCATCATAAATCAATTCTTACCTGTGCGTCCACCGCACCAATTCATACATATGCATCATATATTAATTCATGCATGGCATTTCAACTCACATTTCTATATACTTTTCATATCAATTCTATGCATGGTATTTCACTTCCCGTTTTTCCACATAACTCATATGCATTTCGTTTTAAACATATTTTCATTTCAATTCAATTTCTGGGAAACGTCAAGTATATATATATACGGAAAACAAAACTGCCCACTCACCTGGAGTTCGTCCAACAACTCCCTAGCACCACACATCAAGGCGTCACGACGATCGCCGCCTAGAATAGTAATCAAATCCAACCTCAGAATTCATATCGATAGAATATAACTTATATAAAATACGTTACTACGTAGTTCGATCCGGAAGATCCGCCACTCAGATTTTAAATCCATAACTTCCCGAGGTCCACAATATATCTCTAGGACAATATCCTAAAATTTCATCACCATCCCACGGTCGGATCTCCGTAAATTTCCAAAACTAAGTGACGGTTAACATTTTATATTATGGACTTACAACTCCAATTCCGGAAGATCCGTAAATCGGATTCCCAATCCGTAAGTTCCAATAATCCTCAAATATTACGTATTACAACGTATCAAAGTTTGGTAACGATCCAACGGTCGGATCGTCAATTCACATTTTCACCTAAATGTGAAAACTATAAAACGTTATTCGAACACCTAACCAACAATCCTTAATAACTTTCTCATACGGTGCTCAATTTGGGTATATGAATATACCACGGTGATCTACTCGACGTCACGGACGTCGACATATTTTTAAAATAATTTTATCTTTATTTTTTTTTTACTGTAGCACCTTCTTCTTCCTTGGGTCGCCGGACTGGTTTTTCCGGCGGCCGTTTTCTGGGCAGTTTTTCAAATTGCCATAACTTTGTCATTTCTCAACGAAATCAAGTGATTCAAAAACGAAAGTTGTAGCCCTTGAAGAGACAAAGAGAATGGTACCTTGCACAACACCCAGTTCGCCGTGGTTTGGCCGGAAACTTCCTCGAAAGCCTCGGAGGTCGCCGGAAACTGGGTAAATTTCAAATGAGTATAACTTCTTCAATACTCAACGAAATTGAGTGAAACAAAAAGGAAAGTTGTAGTACTTGACGAGACGAAGAGATTGATACCTACCTCAACTCCTAACTCGCCGGGGATTCGCCGGAAAGAGCCTCGAAAGCTCCGGCCAAACTTTGAACTTGTCGATCTCCGTGTTCTTACGTCCAAAAACTTTCAACGAAGCACTCCGAGCTTCCTTGGGACCTCACTAATCTCGTTGTGAGCTTAGTTTGGGCTAAAACACAACCAATTCAAAGCTCATGAACAGTACACTTTCATGGGGAGTTTAGAATCTAGGTTTTCCGAAGTAAAACTTACCTGAAATTGGTGTCTACGTGATCGTGGAGTCTTCAGGAGTTCGATGGTGGTTTTAAATCCGGCGTTGGTACAAGATTGTGGTGGTTCTTGGTGATTGCCGTGTATTCGAGAGTAAGAGAGAGAGGGAGAGAGTTTTCTGAGAATAATAAGAGAGAGAGAGTGACTAAGGAGATGAGAGAGAGACAACAAAACGGGAAATGAGGAAGGATTTCAGGAGGTGGGGCTCCCACCTAAGTCCAAATACAAATTATCACATACAATAATATAATTCTAACCCTAGTTTAGGATCTTAAAGTAAAACAACACCAAAATTACGCACCTTAATCCCGTTTAAGGGCATTTTTGTAATTTCACGTCCTCGGAATTAAAAATTCCGAGACGGGCTGTGACACGGACCCTAATTAACCTAGTTGTTAAAATATAATCTTATTTGTTTAAATAATTTAATCAATGTCCCTAGCATCATTTAATGAATTTAACTCACGGATTTATGCATTCACTATCCCACAAATTATGAAATTTATAAAACTACAAATAATATTGTTACAAGCTAATTAAAAATCAATAATAGAGTAATTTGTTCTTTATATAGTTCTAGCAAAAAAAAATAAAATAAAAAAATGTACCCACGTAATTATTAATATAGTGCAAGAAATAATTATTGATATATTTTAAAACATAAAATAAAGACGTATAATTAGCATGGGTACGTTCATAAAAAAACTATTGGTACAAATTAAATTAAATGTATGGGTACATATTAAAATTCAAAACTATGGGTGCAAATTAAATTGAAAATATGGGCACATATTAAAATTCAAAATTATGGATGCAAATTAAAACTAAAAAGAATATTGGTATAAATAAAAAAAAAAGATACAAATTATAAATAGAAATATATGAAAAAATTACTAAAAATATTATATTTGAAAATGATTAATACTTTTTTCTAAATTGACATATAAAGTGTTGATGCACAAAACTAGAGGTCTTGGAACAACGTAAATCCGACCGTGAATCTGCAAAAAATGTAAATAACACAAGATGTATCATGGTTCACCCCAAGGTTTGGGCTACGTCCACACTGATATTGTATTTCTGAGGGAGAGAGAGCTCTGAATATCAGAGTGAGAGCTTTGAGAGAGCTTAGAGCTTAGGGGATGTGAAGAGGCTTAGGGTTTGTGAAGGTGAAGAGGCCCTTTTATAGCATAAGGGCTCCTCCCCATTTTCATATTTGCCCTTTCATTTATTACATAATTACATTTGAGTCCCCCGAGTATTTATACGAGATCTAAATATGGAGGCCCTAAGTATGGTATAGATAGTAGTCCCCCAAGTCTTCAGTCAAGATAGTCTTTTGGCTGAAAACTTGAAATTCAGTCCATATGTGGGCCGAAGTAACTAGATGTCGTCTTGAACTGATACTAGATATGAGGCGGTGCTCAAAGTGAAATGATGCTCAACTAGAAGTAGCACATGTTGCGAGGTTGCTCTGCTTGTGGCTTATGTTGCCTTGGTTTGCTCGGCTTGTGGCGTTGAAGGTGAGGGAGTCTCTTTTATAGAATAAGGGTTCGTTCCTCAATACAAAAATGGTGGGCTAGAGTTGATGCTCGCGACGAGGCGGTTGCTCAACAGGCGGCGATGCTCTCTAATGATAGTGAGGGAGTCTCTTTTATAGAATAAGGGCTCGCTCTTCAATACATAAATGATGGGTGCTCTCTAATGAAAATGAGGGAGTCCCTTTTATAAAATAAGGGCTCGCTCCTCAGTACATAAATAATGGGCTAAGTCCCCAAGTATTTTTCATGAGGCCTAGTTAAGGCCCAATATATGGTACATAGTGTAGTCCCCCAAGTTTTCAGTCAATAGAGTCTGTTAGCTGGAGACTTCAAATTGAATCCATGTATAGGCCGAAGTGGCAGTTGGTCGGAGGTGGTATTTGTATACCCTGCACTAAAGCTTTGTTGGTGAAGCTTTGCAAGTGAAGCTTTGAAGCTAGAGCTCTGTAAATGAAGTCTTTGAAGCTAGAGCTCTGTAAATGAAGTTTTTGAAGCTAGATTGACATGAGTGATGCTCATGAATGTTTATGTTGATTAACATGAGTGATGCTCATGGATGTTGACATGAGTGATACTCATGAATGTTGACATGAGTGATGCTCATGAATGTTGACATGAATGATGGTCATGAATGTTTATGTATGATTGTTATGAGTGATGCTTATGAATGTTTATGTATGAATGACATGGGTGATGCTTATGTATAATTTTGGAGTACTGGACATACTTTTGATCACCTAGTGGGTGATAATAGCGGCAGGTTGCCAAATAATTTTGGAGTACTGGGCGTACTTTTGATCACCTAGTTGGTGATAATAGCGGCAGGCTGCTGAATAATTTTTGGAGTACTGGGCGTACTTTTGATCACCTGGTTGGTGATAATAGAGGCTCTAGCTCTTGATCACCTGGTTGGTAATAATAGCGGCAGGTTGCCGAATAATTTTGGAGTACTGGACGTACTTTTGATCACCTAGTTGGTGATAATAGCGGCAGGCTGCCGAATAATTTTTGGAGTACTGGGCGTACTTTTGATCACCTGGTTGGTGATAATAGAGGGTCTAGCTCTTTTGGGCATATGGGCATTCGCCCTTCACATAACATTCCAGCCCATTATTTTGGGTTTGCCCTTTTTTTTTTTAAATTTTTTTTATTTTTTATGATCACCCGCTAATGGGGTTTATACAGATGTCTCCGAAAAATAAGAAAAATAAATTACATCATTCAAAACAAAGGTTTCGACAATTGTAGATCGTTGGTGCGTACTGCACCTACTGTGTATTGGGTTGTTGCAGATCTGTTTCCATGTGCATATTCCAGTGGCTTATTCAGAAAAATGGGAACATGAATGATGAAAGTTTTCTTTTTCAAAAGGTGATGGCATCTTCTGCTTTGGTGGTCGACAAAAGCAAAAGTATAATCCTTTCCTTTCTCTTTTTATTCCTTGCTTTTGCTTTTGTTTCCACAATGCCTCTCTCTTTTGCTTTTGTCTTTTTTGTTGGTTCTTGATCTCCTCGCTCATTTTCTATCCACCCATGTTGCTTTGCAAGGTATCTTTTGCTTGTAAACCCACTTGTTTTTCTTGGACAGTCTGGTCGTGCCCATCCATTCTCGCTCCTTTTTTTTCTTTTTCTTTTTTCTTTTTCTTTTTTCTTTTGCTTTTGTTTCTGTTTCTCACTTTTCTCTTTTCTTTTTATTTTCTCGATCTACTCGGTGCTCCCTACGTTTGAACTTTGCACTTTACGAGTGGATTGCCATAGCAAGAGGCATGAACCATCAGATTATACCCATCCCAGAAGACAATTGGATCTGATGGATCTCCATCTGTGCTCTGACAAACAGTACAAACAATCCCATCATCAGCATCATCTTCTTTGTTTGGAGAAGGTCACTTGGCGATTCGTCGTGTTCTCAATCCTTTTGATTTCAATCTTTCCCCTCCCCATCTTAATATCTGATTACTTTAATCAGATCCAAGAACGAACCAACCTTCTGCTCTAGGTTCCACTATTCCGTTGGATCTTCACCTCAGTTTTCGAAAAACTTCTGATGCCAAATGAGCCAAAGCTTGTTGGCAAGTCTTATTTTCCACGCCAATTATAGCTTCTTCCTTAGTTTGTCCAACTTTGATATTTGTATCTGTGTGTAAGCTGAGAGAGTAGATCCACAGAGAGTACGGGTTTTCCACGCCAATTATAGCTTTTTCCCTGGAAAGAGCAACAATGTACTTACCAGCTCCATCATGGAAATGCGTCCCGCCACCTAGAAAATTGATCTTGTCCCCATTCACAACCATCCAATTCTGATTTGATTTCTCTTGAGCAAGATGGGTGTGGGGAATGTTGGCCTTCCACACTTCATCTCTACTTGCTAGCCATCTTATAGGTATTTTATAACCAAGTGGGTGCGGTATCAAGCAATTATAACGCTGCTCTGGAGGCAGGCAGTGTCGTTCGCAATGCTCCATTAACGTCAAATTCAGCTTTAATCTCAGTTAGTAAATAAGGTTTCTATCCAGACAAGGTATTAACTCCGAAAACTGTAAATCGCATATAGGCAAGCTTTTGGTGACCTCAGAGTTAGTGCTCCTGGTCATCACGTAAATCATCCAAATCGTGATGGAGGACGAACCCGCCGAAAAGCTGGTCGACTCTATCGGACCCAGAAGCCTCCTCATCGGATCTCCAGGAGCTCGGCCCGAAAGACCACCTGTAGTACAAATAAAGCAAGCCTAAGCACCCAATGAGACCAATCAAAGCGAACTTCAGCAGCTTGTTCGTCGTGGGGAAAGAGCTGAGCTTGCTCTTGTGCTTCATCTCTGAACGCTATTCGGGTTCGGGCTCGCCGTCAAGGCCGATGGGTCCGACCCGAGCTTTTCTGGAGAGAGAGTGAGAGAGTAAGAGCAAAGTCATGCAAGTAGCGGAGATTCATGCGGCCCTCTTTTCGCGAGAGAGAGAAGTGGATGGAGATGTTCTCGAGAAGGAGGCCAAATGGCAAACCATGTTTCCGCATGTGGTCGTAGATGCTCTATGACGGAGTTCCACTGGTGGGTCAAATCCGGGTTTAGATCTGACGATTGCATATTGGGAGAACTTGCTTGAACAGTCTCATCTTTTGATGTCTGTAGTGACTCTGCCAACAACTCCGACAAGCACTGACAAGCAATGACTCTACCAACAAAAACTTTTGATGATCTGACGACTGCATCTCTCATCTTTTGATGTTTTGCGTTGGGGCGGTTTTATTCAATTTATGGAGGGATGATGAGATTTTGAGAAATGGGTTTCGCACAATTTAGAGAAAAATGATAGAATTTTGGAACTTCTGAGTATTTTTCAAATGGGGTTTGCTGGATATAGAGAAAAGCAATGAACTTTGAAGTTTTTGGTTTTGTGTTTTTGTAGATTCACGGTGGATGGTGTGAGATTTGATGAAAAAATGAAAGAGAACTGACATAGTTTTTTGTTTCGATTCCCACAGACAGCGTCAAATGTTGATGCACAAAACCGGAGGTCTTGGACGAACATAAATCCGACCGTGAATCTGCAAGAAATGTAAATAACACAAGATGTATCGTGGTTCACCCTAAGGTTTGGGCTACATCCACACTGATATTGTATTTCTGAGGGAGAGAGAGCTCTGAATATCAGAGTGAGAGCTTTGAGAGAGCTTAGAGCTTAGGGGATGTGAGGAGGCTTAGGGTTTGTGAGGTTGAAGAGGCCCTTTTATAGAATAAGGGCTCCTCCTCTTTTTACATATTTGCCCCTCTATTTATTACATAATTACATTTGAGTCCCTCGAGTATTTATACGAGGTCTAAATACGGAGGCCCTAAGTATGGTACAAACATAAAAACTTGTAAATAATATAATATTCAAATAATGGCATGAAAAAATGTCAAGGGACCTTGATCAAAAACGAAAAAGGAATAATGTTTTAATTAATAATAATGAGAAACGAGGAATGAGAACCTAATTTATCCTTTAAAAAATTATGTAACTGACATGCAAAATTCATTAATACATTAACTTTAAGGCCTTCAAATAAAATTTAAAAATTAATAAGGTTTCAATAAAAAAATATTAATAATTACGGACCATATACTAATTTTTCCTATATTTAAATATACATATACACACATGCATACAAATACACACACACACACACTACTTATACATACATCATCATATATACTAAACGTGAGTTTCCCCCGGCACAGTGTGTGGACGGAACTGCCCTCGCTTCTCTATTTTCTTTCTGTTTGTGTCCCTGTTTTCCACGCGTCGCTCATTTTATTCTCTTGACTTCGAGAGTCTTCTTAACGAGTTAGGGTTTTGTTCCTTCGTTCCCCTTCCTGATTTCGGATTTTGCTCTTTATGTTTTGGCCGTTCTTTCTGCCAATCCTCTGTTTCCCTGTGATATCCGTGCTTTCTTTCGCGGAAAGGGTTTCGACATCTCTAATTGGGGTAAAGAATTCCTGCTGTTTCCCCTTTTTTCCGTTTGGGATTTCTGGGTTGTGGTTGGGTTTTTGGCCGATTTACACCTCTTTTCAAGGGTGGCGTCTTTGTAGCCCACTGTGGAACAAGTGTGATCCAACTAAGGTATATTTTATAATCATTTCTTTTGGTTTTTATTTTTGGTTTTTCCTTTGTTTTGATGAAACCTTAATCGTTTCCTTTTATTGTCAATTGTGGTGCTCTCTTGGGTTTTCCCTGTTAAAGGCGAATTTTGCGTTTTTGTTCTTCAGTTGGCATATCTCTGATTTGCTGGTATTTGTAACGTTGCTGTAATTTTTTGGGTTTGTTTTTGCACTTTTGCTTCGAACATGGATTGGTAATTATTGGATTTAAATGGATTCGTAGTTTTTGATGAGAGGAGTTGTTGAGGTTGTGTGAAGGTTTGTTTTTCTAGGTTTTATGTTGCAAGGGGTTACAAACACGGAGATGAGGAGAGGAAACATTAGTTTGGATTGTGATTTAATTTTTTTTTATATGTTCTTGGTGTTATAAACTGTGTGAGTGCAGTTGTTTTAAAATTATTTGCGTGTGCTTTTTATGGTTTTGCTTTTTTCTTACATTGCCGGTCCCAAGCCCGGATAAAGAAGGAAGGGGAGGGCGTCAGGTAGTCGACAGCCGGCACTCCTAGGTTACGTCGAATCCTTATGAAAATGAATCCATAACGAAATCACGATAAAGCTAGGGCATCACCCGTAAGTGACGCGCTGTGTGGCCCGAGCACAGTGATAAGTGAGCAAGGGTTGTTGTATCTCCATCAGCACCCGGATGCAGTGCTAAATGAGCAAGGGGGTCATAGAAACTTCTTTTTGAACGACTCCACTCAAAGTTGTTTGGGAGCATATACTCCTATCAACTTTACAGAGGACACACAAAAGAAGTACTTTGATCCTATCAGACGGGGGAGGGTGACGAAGTTAGGACAGAAGGGTAGAGTTCAAGAGAGTAGAATGCGTATAGGAACGTGGAATATAGGAACCTTAACGGGCAAATCTATGGAAGTAGTGGAAGTTATGGTGAGGAGAAGGATAAATATTATGTGCCAACAAGAAACTAAGTGGGTTGGTTTTAAGGCAAAGGATCTAGAAAACTCAGGTTTTAAACTTTGGTATTCGGGCACAAATAAAACAAGAAACGGTGTTGGCATCGTCGTGGACAAGACCTTAACAGAAGACGTTGTAGATGTCAAGAGGATACGAGATAGAATCATGGCAATCAAGATTGTAATAGGACAAGAACTCATCAATGTGATTAGTGCATATGCACCTTAAGTAGGGTTGGATACGAGTTTGAAGGAGAAATTTTGGGAAGACTTTGGAGACTTAGTGCAAAGAATTACCCAGACGGAGAAGTTATTTATAGGAGGAGATTTAAATGGACATGTGGGCAATGAGACAGGCAACTATGGAGGTTTTCAGTGTGGCCATGGTTTTGGGGAGAGAAACGAGGATGAGGAAGCTATCTTGGATTTTGCAATGGCATATGATCTCTTCTTAGCCAACACCTTCTTTAAGAAGAGAGAAGAACATGTGATCACCTATAAGAGTGGGTCATCAAAAACACAAATAGATTTTCTTCTAATGAGGAAAGGGGATCGTATAACTTGTAAGGATTGCAAAGTTATACCGGGAGAGAGCTTGGCTAATCAACATCGCTTGTTGGTGATGGATGTACATATCAAAAGAGAGAGAAAAGAACAAGACTTGGAAGTGCCCAAAGACTAGATGGTGGAATCTAAAAGGAGAAAACAAGCAATTTTCAAAGAGAAAGTAATCACCCAGTGCGGGTGGGATAGAGAGGGGGAAGCTAGCCAAAGGTGGGATTCCATGGCTAGTTGTATCCAAAAAGTAACAATATAGGTATTAGGAGAGTCCAGGGGCTTTGCTCCACACCAAAAGGAATCTTGGTGGTGGAATGAGGAGGTACAAATAAAGGTGAAGGCTAAGAAAGAATGTTGTAAAACCTTATACAAGGATAGGACCGATGAAAATGGTGAAAGGTATAGAAGAGTGAAGCAAGAGGCTAAGAAAGCTGTGAGAGAAGCTAAGTTAGCGGCTTATGACGATATGTATAAGCGACTAGATACCAAAGAAGGAGAGTTGGATATCTATAAACTAGCTAGAGCAAGGGAAAAGAAGACAAGGGACCTAAACCAAGTGAGGTGCATCAAGGATGAGGATGGAAAGGTTCTTGCTACAGAGAACGCGGTTAAAGACAGATGGAGAGGTTATTTTCATAATCTTTTCAATGAAGGATATGAAATGAGTACTTCTTTAGACGGGAGTTGAGTAACTCAGAAGAGTGTAGAAACTACTCATTTTACCGTCGAATTAGGAAGGAAGAAGTGGTTGTAGCTTTGAAAAAGATGAAGCATAGAAAAGCAGTGGGCCCAGATGATATACCAATCGAAGTGTGGAAAGTCTTGGGAAAGACAGGTATAACCTGGCTCATTGACCTTTTCAATAGGATTTTGAAAATGAAGAAGATGCCAAATGAGTGGCGAAAGAGCACTTTGGTGCCCATCTACAAGAATAAGGGTGACGTACAAAATTGCATGAACTATAGGGGTATTAAGCTAATGAGTCATACAATGAAGCTCTGGGAGAGAGTCATTAAGCATAGATTGAGGCAAGAGACACAGGTTTCGGACAACCAATTCAAGTTCATGCCAGGGCGCTCAACCATGGATGCAATCTATTTCGTAAGTTGATGGAAATATATAGATATGGGAAAAAGGATTTACACATGGTCTTTATAGATTTGGAAAAAGCGTATGAAAGGGTCCCAAAAGACATTCTTTGGAGGATTTTAGAGAAGAAAGGGGTACGAGTAGCATATATCCAAGCTATAAAGGATATGTATGATGGAGCAAAGATTGTCGTAAGAACTCATGAAGGATAAATCGAAAGCTTCCCCATAACTGTAGGATTACATCAAGGCTCATCCTTAAGTCCTTACCTCTTTGCGTGGGTAATGGATGAGTTAACAAGACATATTCAAGATGATATTCCTTGGTGTATGCTTTTCGCAGACGATATAGAGTTGATAGATGAAACTCAGGAAAGGGTAAATGCGAAGCTTAATCTTTGGAGAGAAGTGTTGGAATCTAAAGGTCTTCGTCTAAGCTGATCAAAGACAAAATATATGGAGTTCAAGTTCAGTGCAAATGGAGGCCAAAATGAGTTAGGGTGAGAATCGGAGATCAAGAGATACCAAAGAGCGACTGCTTTCGTTACCTAGGATCTATCTTGCAAAAGAACGGAGAATTAGATGGAGATCTCAACCATAGAATACAAGCTGGATGGATGAAGTGGAAGAGTGCATCCGGCGTGTTGTGTGACCGCCGTATGCCACTGAAGCTCAAGGGAAAATTTTATAGGACGGTAATAAGGCCGGCGATGCTGTATGGCACAAAATGTTGGGCGGTGAAGCATCAACACATACATAAAATAGGTGTAGTGGAGATGAGGATGCTTCGTTAGATGTGTGGGCACACGAGAAATGATAAGATTAGGAATGAGGATATCCGAGGTAAAGTATAAGTAGCCGAAATTGAAGGAAAGCTAAGAGAAAATCGGTTACGGTGGTTTGGACATGTGCAAAGAAGGCCTACTGACGCTCCGGTTAGAAGATGCAACTACAGGACAGAGATTCAGGGCCGAATGGGTAAAGGAAGACCTAGGAAAACTTTGGAAGAGACTCTAAGAAAAGACTTAGAGTACTTGGATCTAACGGAAGACATGACACAGGACTAAGCGCAATGGCGTTCTAGGATTCATATAGCCAACCCCACTTAGTGGGAAAAGGCTTTGTTGTTGTTGTTGTTGTTGCTTTTTTCCAGTTTGGATTAAAATGGATTTTGAATTTTTGAGAAGAAATTAAAAGGGTTGTTGGAATTTTGGAAGCCTTTGTGTTTTTGGTGAACACGCAGACAATCTTGAAAATTTGTGTTAAAAGATTAATGTTTGTATATAAAAATTGCAGCCATGTGGTAAAGAACAATGGTTCATTAAGCTAAATGTCAATGGACTAATCCATTTGTTGACTGTGTTGAAAGGCACAAATTTTTTTGACATGTTTGGGTTTCATCTCATGTGGATTAGTGGAAAAACAAAATGGTATTGCTCTGATAGATTGTTGGTCGCTTACCGGTCCGAAGACTAATATTACAAATCGTGATTCTAAATCAGCTTATCCTTAGTTCACAAATACCAAGATCGTTATTTATCTGTGAGTACATGTGATTTATGAATTGACATTCTCCCTGGGTTTTTTGTACTGATTAAATTTCTATAATTAGTTTGGTGTTTTCATTTTGTTTGCTTATTTGATTTTCTATTGGACTGCATGGATTAAGTTGCAGACAGAGATAGTAAACTTTGTTTCATGCTGATTTTAGTAAACTCCATTTCATGCTGTTTTTGGGTTTTGGTTGCTTTAGGTTTGATTTGAAAGAAACTCAACAACAACAAACAACAACAACAACAAAGCCTTTTCCCACTAAGTGGGGTCGGCTATATGAATCCTAGAACGCCATAGCGCTCGGTTTTGTGTCATGTCCTCCGTTAGATCCAGGTACTCTAAGTCTTTTCTTAGGGTCTCTTCCAAAGTTTTCCTAGGTCTTCCTCTACCCCTTAGGCTCTGAACCTCTGTCCCATAGTCACATCTTCGAACCGAAGCGTCAGTAGGCCTTCTTTGCACATGTCCAAATCACCGTAACCGATTTTCTCTCATATTTCCTTCAATTTCGGCTACTCCTACTTTACCTCGGATATCCTCATTCCTAATCTTATCCTTTCTCGTGTGCCCACACATCCCACGAAGCATCCTCATCTCCGCTACACCCATTTTGTGTACGTGTTAATGCTTCACCGCCCAACATTTTGTGCCATACAGCATCGCTGGCCTTATTGTCGTCCTATAAAATTTTCCCTTGAGCTTCAGTGGCCTACGACGGTCCCACAACATGCCGGATGCACTCTTCCACTTCATCCATCCAGCTTGTATTCTATGGTTGAGATCTCCATCTAATTCTCCGTTCTTTTGCAAGATAGATCCTAGGTAGCGAAAACGATCGCTTTTTGTGATCTTTGCTAGATTGCTCTGGTCATTAGTGTGGATAAGTATATAAATGGATAGAGACAGGAAAGCAAACACAAGATGTACGTGGTTCACCCAGATTGGCTACGTCCACGGAATATAGGAGTTCTCATTAATTGTGAAGGGTTACACAAGTACATAGGTTCAAGCTCTCCTTTAGTGAGTACAAGTGAATGATTTAGTACAAATGACATTAGGAAATATTGTGGGAGAATGATCTCGTAATCACGAAACTTCTAAGTACCGAAGTGTGGTATCGTCTTCACTTGCCTTATCTGTCTCATAGGTAGATGTGGCATCTTCTCTGAAAGTACTCTTCCTCCATCCAGGGGTGGTATCTTTAACTGGTGAAGATGCATAAGGTAATGTATCAATTTCACTTGAAGCTTACTTGTAGTTTCAGCCTTGGTCAAGCGCGATACAAACCATGTAGTAGGAGTCCCCCAAGTCGCCGAGCTAGGGGATCTGCTGAAAAAGGTGACAAACAAGGTAATCAATCAGAGCTCCAAGCAATCAGTCCAAGATCAGAAGTTTGATTTCGAGTTCCGGCTAATTGTTCTCATTCTCCCTATCTTGCAGGCGGCATGAAGGATAAAGAGAAGAAAAATGAAAAGAGATGATATGAGATACTTTTGCTTTTGAAGAAGTAACTTTCCACAGGCTTATTCTTGAACTGGGCTGGAGGGTTTTCTGGTTTCCTCTAGAGTATAAGGCCGACTGAAGAATTTGAAGGTCAAAACAAGTCCATCAAATCTAGAGTACGTTCGACCCTGCTGATATGGGATACTTTTGTTTTTGACAAAGTAGTGGATGTATCAGCACGTGTGCTGTTACGCTTGTCTCCATATGCTTCCTTGTATCCTTCTCACTTGCCCTATCTGTTCCCTGGAAGCATAAGATGTTGAAGATGAGTACTCGAGAGCAATGCCAGGTAACTAATCAGGTAAGGGGTTCCAGGCAGTCAGTTCCTAACTGGAAGCTTGATTCCAAGTGCTGACTTATTGCTCTCTTTCTCCTTGTCTTGCAGGTAAGAACAAGGCCAAAGGAAAAGACATGGAAAAAGCATGATATGGGATACTCTTGCTTTTAACCCTAATGATATGAGATATTCTTGCTCTGGTATAGCTTGTTTGCAGAGGTATTATCGGGGGGAAAGAAAGATGGATATTTCGAAAGGCTTCGTTGGGAGTGCTCTCTCAAATATGAGGAAGGGTTGAGCATTTTTGCAGGTTTGCCTGTCCGTTGGGGATGGAGGTCGACATATATAGGAGTCTCCCTAACAACAAGTAGTAATGCTATTCCTTTACCCTGCTTGGTCATAGCACGGTAGTAGGAGCTGCCAGCTTCACATGTTTTAACTCTGTCAGAGCACTTTGAAAAAGTGGTATGTGGTATCTGGAAAGCTGATGTTGCGTGTGAAGATTACAGACAAGCTTTATCCAAGGAGGTCTGGCTCTCAAGGTTGAGAAAGTGGTGCCTCTTCGGTTTTCGATCAAGCAATCTTGTCGGGGATCTGGCTCTCAAGATTTGGAGAACGATGCCTCTTCGATTTTTGAGAAAGCAATCCTGCTGGGGGTCTGGCTCTCTAGATTCGGAGAGCGGTGTCTCTTCGATTTTTGAGAAAGTAATCATGTTGGGAGTCTGGCTCTCGAGATTCGGATGGCGGTGCCTCTTCGATTTTGTAGTAAGCAATCTTGTTGGGAGTGTTTTCTCGAATGTGAGTAAAGGTTGGGCATGTTTGCTAGTCTACCTTGCCACGGAGCACAGAGGTTAACACATAGGGATTTTCCAATTATCCAACAGTGGTACTGTTCCTTTACCCTTGTGGGTAATAATATGGTAGCTAGACCTTCAAAATTTATGTGTCTAAACTTTGTTAGTGCTGTTTCTTTGCTATTCTTTTACCCTTCTTGGTCAGAGCGATGTAGTGGGAGCTCCAAGCTTCACGTGTCTCAACTTTGTCAGAGAACTTTGGCAAAGTTATCTGTGGTACCCATGAGCTAATGTTGCGTGTGGAAAGTGGGTGATTGAACAGTAAAATTCATGTGTTTTCTACTTCACCAGAAATCTTCGACAAAATGCCCGTAATTTTCGCAAAGCTGAGTGTGCGTGTGACAGGTGCTGACAAGGCTGAAAAAGTAAGTGCCTATTCGATTTCTGAGATCGGCCCTCGTGGTCTCTGGGCAGCCCAGCTTTTGAGAAAGCAAACGCCTATTCGATTTCTAAGATCGGCCTTCGTGGTCTTTGAGCAGCCCAGCTTTTGAGAAAGCAAACGCCTCTTCGATTTCTGAGATCAACCCCCGTGGTCTCTGAGTAGCCCAATTTTTGAGAAAGCAAACGCCTCTTCGATTTCTGAGTAAGCGCCTCTTCTATTTCTAAAGATCCGTCGAGTGCATATTTTTATAGAGGCTGGCATTAAGTTCCTAAGCACACTTGAATCTCCACCAGTAGAAGCTCCATTCTTGCACTTCTAAGATCTTGATTTGTCTGACCTCTTCTCTCTTCAACACCTTTGAAAATGTCTAGCCCCTCAGACCGTCGTTTTGACTTGAACCTTGTTGAAGAGGCAGCCACGCCTTCTCCAGACAACATATGGCGCCCATCCTTTGTCTCCCCTACTGGTCCTCTTACCGTTGGGATTCCGTGATGAAGAATGATATGACTGCTGCGGTGGTGGCCAGGAACCTTCTCACTCCCAAAGATGACAGACTACTTTCCAAACGGTCTGATGAGTTGGCTGTTAAGGATTATCTGGCTCTCAATGTTCAGTGTGTAGGTTCTGTGTCTAATATGGCCCAACGCCTATTTGCTCGAACCTGCCAAGTTGAATCATTGGCGACCGAAGTGATGAGTCTCAAACAGGAGGTTAGAGGGCTCAAGCATGAGAATAAACAGTTGCACCGGCTCGCACATAACTATGCTACAAACATGAAGAGGAAGCTTGACCAGATGAAGGAATCTAATGGTCAGGTTTTACTTTATCATCAGAGGTTTGTGGGTTTGTTCCAAAGGCATTTATTGCCTTCGTCTTCTGGGGCTGTACCAGGTAATGAAGCTCCAAATGATCAACCTCTGATGCCTCATCCTTCTAGGGTTCTGTCCAGTACTAAGGCTCTGAATGATTCCCCTCCGGTGCCTTCTCTTTCTGGGGCTCTACCGATTGCTGAGACTTCTCCTAAGCAACCTTTGTGAAGTCTCCATCTTGTTTGTTTATTTTGACTCATGTATATGTACATAGTTGTAACTTATCGGGGATATCAATAAATAAGCTTTGCTTCATTTCAACGTATTGTGTTAAACACACCAAAGCCTTCTTCGCTAAGTTCTTTGAATTTTTCTTTTGTTGAAGCTTGTATGTTGAAGCTTTGTGAGTGGAGCATGTAGGTTGAGGTAGTGTTCCCTTAATTTCTCGAGTGAGGAAAACTTCTCGGTTGGAGACTTGGAAAATCCAAGTCACTGAGTGGGGTCGGCTATATGAATCTTAGAACGCCATTGTGCTCGATCCTGTGTCATGTCATCCGTTAGATCCAAGTACTTTACGTCTTTTCTTAGAGTCTCTTCCAAAGTTTTCCTAGGTCTTCCTCTACCCCTTCGGCCCTGAACCTCTGTCCCATAGTCGCATCTTCTAATCGGAGCGTCAGTAGGCCTTCTTTGCACATGTCCAAACCACCGTAACCGATTTTCTCTCATCTTTCCTTCAATTTCGGCTACTCCTACTTTACCCCGAATATCCTCATTCCTAATCTTATCCTTTCTCGTGTGCCCACACATCCAACGAAGCATCCTCATCTCCGCTACACCCATTTTGTGTACATGTTGATGCTTCACCGCCCAACATTCTGTGCCATACAGCATCGCCGGCCTTATTGCCGTCCTATAAAATTTTCCCTTGAGCTTTAGTGGCATACGACGATCACACAACACACCAGATGTACTCTTCCACTTCATCCATCCAGCTTGTATTCTATGGTTAAAATCTCCATCTAATTCTCCATTCTTTTGCAAGATAGATCCTAGGTAACGAAAACGGTCGCTCTTTGGTATTTCTTGATCTTCGATCCTCACCCCTAACTCATTTTAGCCTCCATTTACACTGAACTTGCACTCCATATATTCTGTCTTTGATCGGCTTAGGCGAAGACCTTTAGATTCCAACACTTCTCTCCAAAGGTTAAGCTTTGCATTTACCCCTTCCTGAGTTTCATCTATCAACACTATATCGTTTGCGAAAATCATACACCAAGGAATATCATCTTGAATATGTCCTGTTAACTCATCCATAACCAACGCAAAAAGGTAAGGACTTAAGGATGAGCCTTGATGTAATCTTACAGTTATAGGAAAGCTTTCGGTTTGTCCTTCATGAGTTCTTACGGCAGTCTTTGCTCCTTCATACATATCCTTTATAGCTTGGATATATGTTACTCGTACTCTTTTCTTCTCTAAAATCCTCCAAAGAATGTCTCTTGGGACCCTATCATACGCATTTTCCAAATCTATAAAGACCATGTGTAAATCCTTTTTCCCATCTCTATATCTTTCCATCAATCTTCGTAAGAGATAGATTGCCTCCATGATTGAGCACCCTGGCATGAACCCGAATTGGTTGTCTAAAACTCGTGTCTCTTGCCTCAATCTATGCTCAATGACTCTCTCCCAGAGCTTCATTGTAGATAGGCACCAAAGTGCTCGTTCGCCACTCATTTGGCATCTTCTTCGTTTTCAAAATCCTATTGAAAAGGTCAGTGAGCCATGTTATACATGTCTCTCCCAAAACTTTCCACACTTCGATCAGTATATCGTCTGGGCCCACTGCTTTTCTATGCTTCATCTTCTTCAAAGCTACAACCACTACTTCCTTCCGTATTCGACGATAAAATGAGTAGTTTCTACACTCTTCTGAGTTACTCAACTCCCCTAAAGAATCACTCCTTTCATGTCCTTCATTGAAAAGATTATGAAAATAACCTCTCCATCTGTCTTTGACGCGTTCTCTGTAGCAAGAACCTTTCCATCCTCATCCTTGATGCACCTCACTTGGTTTAGGTCCCTTGTCTTCTTTTCTCTTGCTCTAGCTAGTTTATAGATATCCAACTCTCCTTCTTTGGTATCTAGTCGCTTATGCATATCGTCATAAGTCGCTAACTTAGCTTCTCTCACAGCTTTCTTCGCCTCTTGCTTCGCTTTTCTATACCTTTCACCATTTTCATCGATCCTGTCCTTGTATAAGGCTTTACAACATTCCTTCTTAGCCTTCACCTTTGTTTGTACCTCCTTATTCCACCACCAAGATTCCTTTTGGTGTGGAACAAAGCCCTTGGACTTTCCTAATACCTCTTTTGCTACTTTTCGGATACAACTAGCCATGGAATCCCACCTTTGGCTAGCTTCCCCCTCTTTATCCCACACACACTGGGTGATTACTTTCTCTTTGAAAATGGCTTGTTTTTCTTCTTTTAGATTCCACCATCTAGTCCTTGGGCACTTCCAAGTCTTGTTCTTTTTTCTCCCTCTTTTAATATGTACATCCATCACCAACAAGCGATGTTGATTAGCCAAGCTCTCTACCGGTATAACTTTGCAATCCTTACAAGTTATACGATCCCCTTTCCTCATTAGAAGAAAATCTATTTGTGTTTTTGACGCCCCACTCTTTTAGGTGATCACATGTTCTTCTCTCTTCTTAAAGAAGGTGTTGGCTAAGAAAAGATCATATGCCATTGCAAAATCCAAGATAGTTTCCCCATCCTCGTTTCTCTCCCCAAAACCATGGCCACCATGAAAACCTCCATAGTTGCCTGTCTCCCTGCCCACGTGTCCATTTAAATCTCCTCCTATAAATAACTTTTTTGTCTGAGCAATTCCTTGCACCAAGTCTCCAAGGTCTTCCCAGAATTTCTCCTTCAAACTTGTATCCAACCCTACTTGAGGTGCGTACACACTAATCACATTGATAAGTTCTTGTCCTATTACAATCTTGATTGCCATGATTCTATCTCCTACCCTCTTGACATCTACAACATCTTGTGTCAAGGTCTTGTCCACGATGATGCCAACACCGTTTCTCGTTCTATTTGTGTCCGAATACCAAAGTTTAAACCCTGAGTTTTCTAGATCCTTTGCCTTACGACCAACCCACTTAGTTTCTTGTAGGCACATAATATTTATCTTTCTCCTCACCATAACTTCCACTACTTCCATAGATTTTCCCGTTAAGGTTCCTATATTCCACGTTCCTAAACGCATTTTGCTCTCTTGAACTCTACCCTTTTGTCCTAGCTTCTTCACCCTCCCCCGTTTAATAGGATCAAAGTACTTCTTTTGTGTGTCCCGTGTAAAGTTGATAGGAGCATATGCTCCCAAACAACTTTGAGTGGAGTCGTTCGAAAAGAAGTTTCTATGGCCCCCTTGCTCATTTAACACTGCATCCGGGTGCCGATGGAGATACAGCGACCCTTGCTCATTTATCACTGTGCTCGGGCCACACAGCGCGCCACTTACGGGTGACGCCCTAGCTTTAGCGCGATTTCGTTCTGGATTCATTTTCATAAGGATTCGACGTAACCATGAAGTGCCGGTTGTCGACTACCTGACGCCCTCCCCCTCCTCCTTTATCCGGGCTTGGGACCGGCAATGTAAGATAAACTTACACAGGCGGAGTTATTTGAAAGAAACTCAGAAGAAAAAAAAATGAAGGGCGGTGATGTAGAATGGTTAAATTGCAATTTCAGTTTTACATACTTAAACTTAAGATGTGTGCGCTGCAAAGTGAGTTGGCTAAAGAAGCCCTTTGGCTGCGTTTTGTTAATATCTCATGGGCTTTGCTCTTTGATTTCAGAAATTTTGTGCCCATCTTGGGTTCACTTCGAACTTGGTTGAGACCGATCTAATCCAGCGTTTTCAGGTGAGTTTTGCATGTTTATCAGCTTATATGGTTTCGATCTTTTGTTTTTCGTTGGATCGTTATTGTGCGTGTCTGATGCATTTTGTTTTCTAGTTTCGGGAAACCGTTCCTTTCAGATTTTTGGATTTTCGATTTTGATTCTTGGAACTCTCTGTGCTAAAGGTATATAAATGTATTATTTGTTTTCTTTGCGGCTGAATTTTATTTTATTTTTTTGGTTTTGTTTGGTGATTTGGGACCTTTTTTGTGCATGTTTGGGTTGTTAATTGGTAATGCATATTTTCTTGCTGATTTTTGTGCTAGCAATTTTATTTAAATCCACAGCTGCTTTTTTTTTCATTTGACTTGTTGTGATGGTTATGCTTGATTCATAAGATTTGAGGTAGTCATGATAAAATTAGAAGAGTGATATCTACGTTGTTTTGGATTTGTGAGAGTGATTTGTCAGAGCAATGAGTAAATTGTCATATGTAGTGTAGGGTCAAGTTTTATAATCATTAATGCGATTTGGTATATGTCTGGTAGAAACGCTATCAAATTGTAGATACACTGATTCAGTGGCGAAGCCACGTGAGGGCGAGGAGTGGCGGTCGCCACTCCCCTAGCCGGAAAAACAAGACTGGAGCGCTGATTTTGCCCCTCCCCTGCCGGAAAACCCACTGGTTCTGTTATTGCTGGTCTTCGTCTCCGACTCTCCGGTCTGCTGTGCAGATCTGACTTATTTTTTTTTTAAAACAACCAGGCCAAAACGACGTCGTTTTGGACCTGGTACAAAAAAAAAAAAATTAAATGAAACGGGGAGTTTTGATAAGTTGGAACTTGGAAGTCAAAAAAAAATATTATATGGGGGGGACCGCGTGTCCCCCATTCATTCAATATCTTCTGCTCTCTCTCTCTGTTCTGTCGTTTTCCACATTCCCCCTTTTCATCCTCCAATCACAGCAGCAAAGGGCAGCCGCTGCTCCCCCCATTCGAAGCAGAAAACGGAACGGAACTGCTGCACAGCAGAACCGTTTGGCATCAGACCATTCAGCACTCAACAGCAGCACAGCGCAAGGGCCCATCTTCCAACCATCAGATTCAGACCCACTATTTAGGTAAAATTTTTAATTCCCAAATTTATAATCCCTAACCCTAATTAATTATTTAAAATGAATTTTGTTTAATTGGTATAGAATCATATAGTAAAACACTCAATGCACTAATATGGTTATTAGTTATTGATTATTGATATGAAATTATGAAATTATTTTTTAGGGTAAAAATTAAAATTTGAATTCTCAATTATTGATTAATTAATTGAATTATTACATAATGTATTACAATTATTCATGTGATTAGTTGAATTGAATTTTTATTTATCGAATAATTGTATGTTTATTGGTATTGATTAATTGAATTGTTGGTTGGATTAGTTATTATGCATACTATAGTATAGACTACTCTAGGATTAAGAGTAAGAATTTTTTTTTTTCTTTCCATTTTACAGTTACGTAATGGAACGATACTATAAGAAACGATGCTTAAATCCTCCTTCAAACATTTCGGGTAGTCCTTCTCCTTCAAATATTCCGAGTAGTCCTCCTCCTCCTTCAAATATTCCAAGAAGTTCTCCTTCGAATATTCCTAGGAGGTCACAACAAAGTGAGGCCACTGAGTTGGATGAAATATTAGCTAATCTTCCTGCAGACCCTGGACATAGACGTCGAATGCTTGATTATCCACCTAATTATCGTGAAGCAATTCGTAGACACTATCTCCAAAATGATCCTTGTCAACCTAGAGACCACATCATGCCAAGAAAAGTTAGTGACAAAAGATGTTTTATCATCGGTTGGTTTGATAAGTTTAAGTGGTTGGAGTATAGTATATCAAAAAATGCTGCATTTTGTCGTTATTGCTATCTTTTCAAATGTGATTTCGATCAAATGGGTAGCACTGGAAGTGATGCCTTCACTGAGAAAGGGTTTACAAATTGGAAGAAAGGACCCCAAAATCTTCGAGTCCATGAGGGAGGTGTTGGAAGTCTTCATAATAAAGCTGTTCAACAAGCTAGAGATTTGATGGCACAAAAACAACACATTGAAACATTTGTGAGTAAGCAAACCGATGAAGCTCGCATTAATTATCGTACTTTATTAAATGCCTCACTTGAGTGTACAAGATGGTTGTTAGGACAAGGTTTGCCTTTTCGTGGCCACGATGAATCGTTCAAATCAAGCAATAGAGGTAATTATTTGGAGCTTATGCAATTTCTTTCCAAGCATAATGAGCAAGTTAGGAAAGTTGTGTTTGAGAATGCTCCCAAGAATCTTAAGTATACTTCTTCCGATATTCAAAAAGATCTTGTCCATGCTTGTGCCATTGAAACTATAGATGCAATCACTAAAGATATGGAAGGTGCATTTTTTTCTCTTTTGGTTGATGGATCACGTGATTCTTCAACTAAAGAGCAAATGGCGGTGGTATTGCGTTATGTGAACAAAAAAGGAGAAGCAATTGAAAAGTTTTTGGGTGTACAACATGTCACTTCTACAACTAGTAGCTCGCTTGAAGAGGCTATTGAGAGATTTTTTGCTACAACAAATTTGAGTATGTCCAAGTTACGGGGACAAGGCTATGATGGAGCTAGTAATATGAAAGGTGAGCTAAATGGCCTTAAAACAAAGATTTTGAACAAGTATCCTCAAGCATTTTATGTTCATTGTTTTGCACACCAACTTCAACTAGCTCTTGTAGCCGTTGCAAAGGGAATTGAGGGCGTCGCTATTTTCTTCAACAATGCTAGTATCTTGGTCAATACTATTGGATCATCGTGTAAGCGCCGTGATGCATTTAGAGAGAAACAACTAGAACAAATTACGAAAGCTCTTGATATTGGTGATCTTGAAACGGGTAGAGGGTTAAATCAAGAGAGTAGTCTTATGCGTCCTTGTGATACACGTTGGAACTCACATTATGGTACTATAGTGAGTATTATTGTCATGTTTGAAGCCGTGGTGGAGGTGCTTGAATGGATTAAAGATGATACCAACCAAGACAATTTCGGAGAAGCAAGTAAGTTATTCCATGACATACAAACTTTTGATTTTGTGTTTCACCTGTTTTTGATGAGACTCATATTGGGAATTACAAATGAGTTATCACAAGCATTACAAAAGAAAGATCAAGATATTGTGAATGCGATGGCGTTAGTAGAGGTATGCAAGCAAAGACTACAAACCTTGAGAGATGATGATTTTGGGGACTTGCTTGATGATGTACAAAAGTTTTGTGAAGAGCATGATATTGTTGTTCCTAACATGGAGGATTTGCATTTCGTACCCGGAAAATCAAGGCGTAAAGCTCCAAGACTCACAAACTTCCATTACTATCGTGTGGACCTCTATTTTCAAGTCCTTGATACGCAATTAAAGGAATTGAATGATCGCTTCGATGAGGTAAACACCGAATTGCTTCTTTGTATGGCATGTTTGAGTCCGGTGAATAATTTTGCATCTTTTGATAAAGCAAAAATTGTTCGTCTAGCCCAACTTTATCCTCAAGACTTTGATCGTATGGACCTCATAAATCTTCCAGTTCAACTTGACAATTACATTCACGATATGAAGATGCATAGTGAGTTTTCATCATTGAGAGGAATTGGTGATCTTGCAAAGGAGTTGGTGAAGACCGGAAGGTGTGCAAGCTATATCTTAGTGTATAAGCTTCTTACATTGGCTTTGGTGTTACCGGTTGCAACCGCTTCGGTGGAGAGAGCTTTTTCTGCTATGAAGATTGTGAAAACACCATTGCGTAACAAAATGGGAGATCAATGGTTAAGTGATAGCATGCTTGTTTACATTGAGAGAGATGTATTTGCTTTTATTGATAATGAGCCTATTATGCGACGTTTTCATGATATGAAACCTCGCCGGCAACAATTGTAATGGTATTGATAAATTATGGAAGACATTACTATATAAAAGGATTTGGTTGTTGCTATTCTTTTGAACCTTGCAATCTTTTAATTTCGCCCCTCCTCCTGTCAATTCCTGGCTTCGCCACTGCACTGATTCCTGAAAAAAAAAAACCATGCTTAAGAGTAATCATATTTCAGTTTTTATTGATTTGAGGTGGATCTTCAGTTTTTTGGTTTGATCTGAAGGCTGTGTTTTGTTCAGATATCAAAGTTGGGCATGAGTTCATATGTTTTTCAATGTTTTTATTCCGATTTAATAATGTGATTTAATGGTGCGATGCTGATTTAGGCTATAATTCAGAGGGTTTTCAATAGGCAAGTTTGCAAAATGGAATTCAGAGGCAGTTGTATCATTAGCTGAAATATACTAGATCTAATCCTTAGACATCATTTTTCACTTTGATTAAGATGTGTGCCTGCCTTCTCAGTACAAAACTGGCTTACATATCATTTTTTACGCATTTTTACATCCAATATTTTCAACACTCGCAACAACGCGTGGGCACTATTGCTAGTACATATCTATACATACATAAAGAGACATACATACATACATATATATATATATATATATAAATGCATATACACATATACTTAGATATACATGCATACATACACATATACATAGACATACACACACACAAATGCATACATGTATACATACATACATACATACACACACAGATACATACATACATATACACACATACACACACACACACACACACACACACAGATGCCTAGACACAAGCACCCTAAACCCTACACATACATACATACAAATAAATGTACATAGAGATACACTCACACAGATGCATACATACATACATGCATACACATGCACGTACACACACACACAAGATACATACATACATACATACATATAAATGTACAGAGACACACACACAAATGCATACATACATACATGTACATGTACATACACACACAGATACATACATACATATAAAATAATTGTTTGTAAACACGAATTTTCTGTAGCAAATGACACAAGAACACATGTACAAAATAATTGTATTGTATTAATGAGTTTAGGGTTACAATCTCTTTACAAACTTGATTCTGTAATTCAATCTCCGAAGATGAAAAAATGTATTGTTATTAATCCGAGAGTCGTGATGACTTGATCTCAAATGAACGCACGTCTTAAGGTTTTAGCTTGTGGCAATTGAAAATCCATCACGTGTGGTGGTGCTTGATGATTCTTCATAGGTTTGAGGAAGATCGTAGAGAGCTTTTTGAATCCTTCTAAGTATTTGAGAATTTGGAGAATTTGGATGATTGAGAGTTTTAGAGTTTCAAAGCTTCCGTATCTGGCTATGAATGATTTTCTTGACCCTTTCTTTGTCTTGGATCCTCGTATTTATAGACTCTCCAAGCCTTGCCTATGAATGGATTTGGCCTTGATTGTGGGTTTGATCAATTGACAAAGAACCAGGATTGTATTTGTGAGCCGGTTCACGATATTAATTAAATTAAAATCAGATAATTCATTTCCACCAAATGTTGACACTTGTCCTTCTTGACGACTCGTCCGATTTTAATGAATCCCATTTATGTGTACGATTTATAAGACACAAGATGCATGTCATGTATGCCCTAACATGTCGAAACTTTAATGTATTGGTGAACATTTATTTCACCGAAATTTCAATGTCTCAAACAGTTCTCGGTTTGGAAAGGTAATAGCATACGCAACTATTTCTCTCTCTTCCCCTACACGCATAGGTTCGAATACCATCTTATATGTGTGTGTGTTGTTGGACTCTTTAATTAACAGTGGAAAATTTGCAGCATGGAGGACTAAAGAGTTGAAAGGTAATAGAATACTTTAATGTGTTGCTTTTTTTCCCCAAAACAAATCTGTTTACATTATTGTCACATGGCCTCATAAATTCCAATTCCAATCAATGAAAAAATTGCATAGGTCATCCGAGTGGTGATGTTTGCACATGGTGAGCAGATATGCATTGATAAAATATTCGCTTCGGTCAAAAGAGGAAAAAATAAAATAAAATAAAATAAAACCCCACCTACAACTTTTGGATGGAGTTTTGTTAAGAGTATTAATTTTATATTTGAGAAATAAAGGATTTTACACGTGTTTACAAGTAATTGATTACTTTTCATATCACCAATTGATCTTACGGCATAACTTCAACTTTTTTATTATAAAAGTGGGTTGTCCTATATGTCATGCCCAACGGCTACATGTGCTTTGCGTTATCCGATTTGAGATGTCCACGTGTTAGACTTGAAAAATCATCACATGGACAGAAGTCTTAAATTTTAGGTAGACGGGCTAGGGGTCTACTCCAACAACACTGATACTTTCCTCACTTGGCCACCCGCTCAATCTGTCAGGTGTGGGGTTTTATTACAAAAGGTCTTGGTGTTAGTTAGAATGGGGTAATTCTATATAAATGGCTTGTTCTCAAGCCTTCTGCCCGATGTGGGACAAATGAATTCAAGCACTCCCTCGCACGTGAGACCCCATTTTATGGGTCACACGTGGAGTTCCACACATCGGCAACTACATGGAGTCAAGTCGGGGCTCACCCATTTGCGCGGGGCCGATAGGGACCCATCCTTTCGTGTGGCATCTCTTGGCCTACGTGGAGCCAGGTTAGGGCTCACCCGTTCTCGCGGGGCCAATGGGGACCCACCCATTCACGTGGCATCTTTTGCCTACGTGGAGCCAAGTTGGGGCTCATTCGTTCGCACGGGGTCAAAAAGGAACCCATTCGTTCACATGGATGTATGAGCCCATCCCCTGACTCTGATACCATGTTAAATTTTAGGTAGACGGGTCATGGGTTCACTCCAACAACACTGATACTATCCCCACTTGGCCACCTGCTCAATCCGTCAGGTGTGGGGTTTTAATACAAAAGGCATTGGTTTTGTTGGAGTGGGCTCATGGCCCGTCTACCTGAAATTTAAGAAGAAGCGTGTTGAGCTTATTAACCCCATATCGAAAAAATAATGGACCTTGCATACTTATAAATAATTGAAGTACTCCCCATATTATCAATTAATTTTAAGGTGAAACCACTTTTTTCTAACTTTAACCAAATCTATCAAAAATTATTGGCAGATTTCATAGGTAATTCTTCCATTACTTTTTTTTCTTTTTCATGAATGACGTGGTCCAAGTACCGGACCCGAAAATGGCCCAGATTAATGAAGTTCTTATTTTTGTAAGGCTTTATAGCCAAAATGGTCCCTGAGATTTGAAATCAATAGAATTGGTCCTTGAGTTTGTCTACAATCAATCATTTTGATCATTTCTTGAAAAATCTCCACAAATAAGGGTAAAATTAAAAAAAAATACACTCTTTTTTTTTCAAATTATTTTGGCATATTGTTTATTATAATGAGGGTAATTTTGTCATTTGGATCCTTATTTAACATAATTTCTCACCAAATGACCAAAATGATTGATGGTGGACAATCTCAAGGGACCACTTCAACTGATTTCAAATCTCATGGACCAAAGTGAGAAGTTAGGCAAATTTCAATGACCATTTTAGCTAAAAAACCTTTTTTTAATAATAAAGTCGCCTTTGGTGGTGATTTTACCTGCCATTTGATTAACGTAAACTGATAAACCATACAAATCACAAAAATCTTTAGTACTATTGGTAATATCCAAATCTTAAAATATGCTTCTTAATTTTTGGTGGTATAGAAACTGTTCGGACTAGATCGATCCCTCGCACAGCTCCCTGGGGTTCTTGCCTGTCGGGCAAGGCTTGTTGCTTGGTCTGCTATAATGTGAGTTTGTAGTTAGTTTGAATGGTGCCTTGGTAGGGCCTTTGGTTAGGCTTGGAGGCTCACAATCAAAACTAACATTGATCTGAGTGTGCCACTGTTATCCTTATATAACAGATTGTTTGTTTAGTTGTGAATTAAGTTGATTACTTGCACCACAAGTTACTTAGACTTCTTGGTTAATCAAAGAATTGTCACAGATGGGTTAAGTCTGTATAAAGTTCTTTTTCTTGCCTTGTAAACAAGGACTTTTAACTCATGATATTGTATGTCCAAAATGAAAGGGGTTCAGGGCCCTTCCAACCATTACAATTAACTTTAAAGGACTAAAAGTTCATTGGTTTAGCCAGATTGATCATGAGTGAAACTTTGAACGACAAACAGTTGAAAGTGATTTAAAAAAATAATGAGATATGCATTAAACAATAGATATAATTTATGTAAGAACAAACAAAAGAGACTCGGGCAAGATTTAACCTTGTCGGGTAAGGTTTAACTTCTTACAACCGCTTCTCTTTGTGTTTACAAGGGTTTGTAAACTTTAGGGAGCAAAATGTAAATTGTTTACTAGAGGGAATCGATACTACAACAATGGGGGAAGGTAGTAGAGCTTCTAAACTTGACAAAGGATGGCTTTTATAGACGATTTAGCTCGACTGTCCAAGCTTTTGCCTTTAGCTGATGGCTTTTGAAGGATAGTGAGTCATCACTTATTTACTTTTCCATGCCCTTGAAAAGTGCATTTTGCTGGGGTGAGCTGCCCTCTGTTACCTATCCCTTCTCACATAGGCATGTGGCCTATGCCTTGCTGAAATGGTTTTAAATTCTTCCTGGGCTGCTGGCTTGCCCAAGCCCAATCTGTTCTTTTGTTTTTGCGTTCTTTGGGCATCCATCATCATAAAGCTCAATGTCTAATTTTAACCCAAGTAGAAACTATATCTAGCAAGGATAAGCGGCGAGACCAATGTAGTCTTTCCATTTGAATAGTACAATATATATTTATATATGTTACTAATTGCAATCGTTTTAAGAATTGAAAATTGATGCAACTTACTATTACAGTTTGATGGTATTCCTCTTCACTACTAAGTGACAGTTCTCAAGTTCCCATTATGGTCGAACCTTCATTCTTCTTAGTGTAAAATATATCCTCATACTAAAAAAAAAAAAAAGAATTAATGATTGATTAATGAAAGATATTTAATTAAGAGTTTTCTCAAAATAAAACTACATATCTTTATGTTACATACTATTAGCTATGACAAAAAGAGAATTGGCGAAAAGATTGACAACACAAAATTTATACATTTATCTTGCCCATATTTCCTAAGTTTTATGCTATGTTTTCTTGTGAAATTAGTTGTTTGATGTGTTTAGTGCATATATTGTAGATGATAGACCATAGAGAAGACTTTTGAGTCTTTTGGTGATTTCAAGATTAAAAAGGATCAAAACTGAG
Organism: Malus x robusta; assembly: GCA_963082935.1. Classification (NCBI taxonomy): domain Eukaryota; kingdom Viridiplantae; phylum Streptophyta; class Magnoliopsida; order Rosales; family Rosaceae; genus Malus; species Malus x robusta. The sequence continues at coordinate 22,656,461 of OY720330.1, forward strand.
AAGAATTGAAGTCAAGAAGCATTCCAACGATCATCAAATGTTAAATTGTTCAATCCACAATTTAATGGCTGCTGTATGAAAATTATAACTAGAGCTGGAAGGTGCTGCACAGAAATGTCATTTTCGTTAGGACGTAGGACGAACTGGGTGTTGTGTCACATATGCATGGAAAGCTCTAGATGTCTAGCTTCGGTAGAATTTACAGATCATGATTTGGATGCTTCTAAAAGAAGTATACCTTTTTTAGTACGAGAATATCAATTCAAGAATTCTACGCGGAAGTGGAGTCCAGTTGGAATCATGAAACATGTTGGGATTCTTGTTTAGGCTGGGATTCAACAATTGTGGCACAGCAAAGCCTAACCAAAACCTAACTTTATATATATATATATATATATATATATATATATATATATATATATATATATATATATATATATATATATATATATATATATATATATATATATATATATATATTCCTTGGATGATTGTTAAAAGAAGAAAAAATGAGCAGGAACGTGGAAAGAAAAAAGAAGAGTTGCACTTCATCATACAGTTTTAGCGAATTGACCTAAGGAAGACGCCAATGCCAAGGGGTCCTCTAAGGGTTACATATTTTCAGACTTTGTTTCATGATCATGTTTTGTTATAATTTGATGGTCGTGATGAACTAATTCCTTCATTAGGGATCTACTGAACTAATTCCTTCATTAGGGATCTGATGTAGCCTTCATGATAATTCAATGTCTTAGTTAACTTTACTCTTTTATCAATTCAAGGGTTTCTAGTTTCATTCATTATACTTGAATCATTCTTTATGTTCATGTTATTGATTAGCTACCTTTAATATGAATTTTTAGATGTATGAGACAAGGTTATAGAGATAGCTCTCTTGAATGAATGAACTGATGTTGATGCAGACACCATGCTAGGACACATTTTGGTTTTCTTTGTTCTTCTTGCACTTAATACATTTTTTATTATTGACTTAGACTACACACCATGGTTAAGTTGATGATTAAGAATACTTGGTTACACCTGGATGCCTAACGGATAATCATATTAAAGAGATAACGAACCCTAGAACTTGAACTGAATTGTTCTTACTAAGTTATCTAATGACATAGAATTGGATTGATATGGTGAAGTCGGATGCCTAGTGTTTCAACCAATGTTTTCAGAAATTATTTACATAATTTTTCTTTAATTTACTGCACTTAAGATTACTTGATCAACTTCTCTTTGGTTAATTATTTGAATTTCGTAGTTTGGTTGTTTTCGTTATTTTAATTCTTGTGGGTACTACAAAATTGGATTTAGTTAGGTGACTATTCAAATCCATGTAGGTACGACACTCGTATTTGCTTGCTATACTATCATATCGATTCGTGCACTTGTGAGAAATATAATTTGTTCATCAAGTTTCTGGCGTCGTTGCCAGGGATATGTTTTAAAGTCCCATCTAATTATTTCTAGTTGTGTATCCCCTGAATTTGTTTATTTTATTTGTTTTAAATTTATTTATTTTTGTAGGTAGTGAATGCAAGGCCGTCGATCGCAAGAAGGAGAACTCTTGCCGATTGATGATAATATTGATCAAATAAGAAGAGGTATTTGTAATGCAGCCGAAGAAGACCAATGCCATCTCTTTTGTAATTATGATTTTGCTACTAGAGTTTGGAGCTTAACTTTTGGTATTTGTAATAATGGTAACATTAATACTAATGATAACTTTTTTGATTGGCTAGAATCCTTAAGTTTTAATGACAAAGATAGCCTCTCTGATCTTAGTAAAGTAATTCTAAACTAGTGGCAAATCTTGACAGAAAAAAATAATTTAGTATTAAGAAGTGTGCCCCCGATCCCTGCGCATTGTGTTTTTTTCATTGGTAGTGTTGGTTCAGCTTTTCGCAAGGCTAATGGGAAGTGTGATCCAAAGGAGACATTACCTATATAGGGTAAAAGAGTGTAGCTGTAAAAAATCATCAAAATCGAAGTTAAAATAACCGTTAAATCGTGATTTTTTGTTGATAACCGTCGAAAAGTTTTGTCCCGTTACTTGATCTCTGAATGTTTGTTTTTTGCGATATTTTGCTGAGGCGATATCGAAGCATATATAAACTAGTGTAAATATTTTCAATTGAAGTTTGAGTTCATTCATTGTATTCATATATGAAAATCGAAGTTAAAATAACCGTGAAATCGTGATTTTTCGTTGATAATCGTCGACAAGTTTTGTCCCGTTACTTAAGCACTGAATGTTTGTTTTTTCGATTTTTGGTGTATGCGATCTTGAAGCATATAGAAACAAGTTTGACGGTTGCATGATTGAAATTAGTTTCGTAGAATGCGTATCTCGTAAAAACGATAGATTCACAAACACTTAGAATTTATTTATACTTTCATTAAGTATAACATAAGATTTTGTGGTATCCACTAGTGTAAATATTTTAAATTGAAGATCAAGTTCATTCATTGTATTCATATAGGGTAAAGGAGTATAGCTGTAAAAAAATCATCAAAATTGAAGTTAAAAAAACCGTTAAATCGTGATTTTTTGTTGATAACCGTCGAAACGTTTTGTCCAGTTACTTGATCTCCGAATGCTTGTTTTTTGCGATATTTTGTTGATGCGATATCGAAGCATATATAAACTACTGTATATATTTTAAATTGAAGTTTGAGTTCATTCATTGTATTCATATTGGGTCAAAGAGTGTAACTGTAAAAAATCATCAAAATCGAAGTTAAAATAACCGTGAAATCGTGATTTTTCGTTGATAATCGTCAACAAGTTTTGTCCCATTACTTAAGCTCTGAATGTTTGTTTTTTGCGATTTTTTGTGTATGCGATCTTGAAGCATATAGAAACAAGTTTGACGGTTGGATCATTGAAATTAGTTTCGTAGAATGCGTATCCCGTAAAAACGATAGATTCACTAACACTTAGAGTTGATTTATACTTTCATTAAGTATAACATAAGATTTTGTGGTATCCACTAGTGTAAATATTTTAAATTGAAGATCAAGTTCATTCATTGTATTCATATAGGGTCAAGGAGTGTAGCTGTAAAAAATCATCAAAATCGAAGTTAAAATAACCGTTAAATCGTGATTTTTTGTTGATAACCGTCGAAAAGTTTTGTCCCGTTACTTGATCTCTGAATGTTTTTTTTCTTTTTTTTTGCTGATGCGATATCGAAGCATATATAAACTAGTGTAAATATTTTAAATTGAAGTTTGAGTTCATTCATTGTAATCATATAGGGTCATGGAGTGTAACTATAAAAAATCATCAAAATCGAAGTTAAAATTACCGTGAAATCATGATTTTTCGTTGATAATCGTCAACAAGTTTTGTCCTGTTACTTAAGCTCTGAATATTTGTTTTTTGCGATTTTTTGTGTATGCGATCTTGAAGCATATAGAAACAAGTTTGACGGTTGGATCATTGAAATTAGTTTCGTAGAATGCATATCCCGTAAAAACGATAGATTCACTAACACTTAGAGTTTATTTATACTTTCATTAAGTATAACATAAGATTTTGTGGTATCCACTAGTGTAAATTTTTTAAATTGAATATCAAGTTCATTCATTGTATTCATTTACGGTCAAGGAGTGTAACTGTAAAAAATCATCAAAATCGAAGTTAAAATAACCGTTAAATCGCGATTTTTTATTAATAACCGTCGAAAAGTTTTGTCCCTTTACTTGATCTCTGAATGTTTGTTTCTTGCTATTTTTTGCTGATGCGATATCGAAGCATATATAAACTAGTGTAAATATTTTAAATTGAACATTGAGTTCATTCATTGTATTCATATAGGGTCAAGGAGTGTAATTGTAAAAAATCATCAAAGTTGAAGTTAAAATAACCATGAAATCGTGATTTTACGTTGATAATCGTCGAAAAATTTTGTCCCGTTACTTAAGCTGTGAATGTTTGTTTTTTGCAATTTTTGGTGTATGCGATCTTGAAGCATATTGAAACAAGTTTGACGGTTGGATCATTGAAATTAGTTTCGTAGAATGTGTATCCCGTAAAAACGAATTAGAGTTTATTTATACTTTCATTAAGGATAACATAAGATTTTGTGGAATCCACTAGTGTAAATAGAGATTTTATCTGGGTCATTTCATTCATTATGAACTTAAAAGTGTAAGGCCGATTAGTGAGGTCTCTTTTTGAAAGAAGATTGTCTACCCCGCCTGACTATGAAGAGCTTTTAAATTGAAGATCAAGCTCATTCATTGTATTCATATTGGGTCAAGGAGTGTAGTTGTAAAAAATCTTCAAAATCAAAGTTAAAATAACCGTTCAATCTAATTTTTTGTTGATAACCGTCCAAAAGTTTTGTCCCGTTACTTGATCTGTGAACGTTTGTTTTTTGCGATATTTTGCTGATGCGATATCGAAGCATATATAAACTAGTGTAAATATTTTAAATTGAAGTTTGAGTTCATTCATTGTATTCATATAAGGTCAAGGAGTATAACTGTAAAAAATCATCAAAATCGAAGTTAAAATAACCGTGAAATCGTGATTTTTCGTCGATAATCGTCGAAAAGTTTTGGCCCGTTACTTAGGCTCTGAATGTTTGTTTTTTGCGATTTTTGGTGTATACGATCGTTAAGCATATAGAAACAAGTTTGACGGTTGGATCATTGAAATTAGTTTCGTAAAATGCGTCTGCCGTAAAAACGAAAGATTCACTAACACTTAGAGTAGTTTATTTATACTTTCATTAAGTATAGCATAACACTTTGTGGTATCCACTAGTATAAATATTTTAAATTGAAGATCAAGTTCATTCATTATATTCATATAGGGTTAAGGAACGTAGCTGTAAAAAATCATCATAGCTGATGTTAAAATAATCGTTAAAGCATGATTTTTTGTTGATAACCGTAGAAAAGTTTTGTCCCGTTACTTGATCTCTAAATGTTTGTTTTTTGCGATTTTTTGCAATTGCGATATCGAAGCATATATAAACTAGTGTAAATATTTTAAATTGAAGTTTGAGTTCATTCATTGTATTCATATAAGGTCAAGGAGTGTAACTGTAAAAAATCATCAAAATTGAAGTTAAAATAACTGTGAAATAGTGATTTTTCGTTGATAATCGTCGAAAAGTTTTGTCCCGTTACTTTATCTCTGATTGTTTGTTTTTTGCCATTTTTGGTGTATGCGATCTTGAAGCATGTAGAAACAATTGACGGTTGGATCATTGAAATTAGTTTCGTAGAATGCGTATCCCGTAAAAACGATAGATTCACTAACATTTAGAGTTTATTTATACTTTCATTAAGTCTAACATAAGATTTTGTGGTATCCACTAGTGTAAATATTTTAAATTGAAGATCAAGTTCAATCATTGTATTCATATATAGCCAAGGAGTGTAGCTGTAATAAATCATCAAAATCGAAGTTAAAATAACCGTTAAATCGCTATTTTTTGTTGATAATTGTCGACAAGTTTTGTCCCGTTACTTGATCTCTGAATGTTTGTTTATTGCGATTTTTTGCTGAATCGATATCGAAGCATATATAAACTAGTGTAAATATTTTAAATTGAAGTTTGAGTTCATTCATTGTAATCATATAGGGTCATGGAGTGTAAGTGTAAAAAATCATCAAAATCGAAGTTAAAATAACCTTGAAATCGTGAGTTTTCGTTGATAATCGTCGAAAAGTTTTGTCCCGTTACTTAAGCTTTGAATGTTTTTTTTTTTGCGATTTTTAGTGTTTGCAATCTTGAAGCATATAAAAACAAGTTTGATGGTTTGATCATTGAAATTAGTTTCGTAGAATGCATATTCCGTAAAAACGATAGATTTACTAACACTTAGAGTTTATTTATACTTTCTTTAAGTATAACATAAGATTTTGTAGTATCCACTAGTGTAAATATTTTAAATTGAAGATCAAACTCATTCATTGTATTCAAATAGGGTCAAGGAGTGTATCTGTAAAAAATAATAAAAATTGAAGTTAAAATAACCGTTAAATCGTGATTTTTTGTTGATAACCGTCGAAAAGTTTTGTCCCGTTACTTGATCTCTGAATATTTGTTTATTGCGATTTTTTGCTGATGCGATATCGAAGCATATATAAACTAGTGTAAATATTTTAAATTGAAGTTTGAGTTCATTCATTGTATTCATATAAGGTCAAGGAGTGTAACTGTAAAAAATTATCAAAATTGAAGTTAAAATAACTGTGAAATCGTGATTTTTCGTTGATAATCGTCGAAAAGTTTTGTCCCGTTACTTAATCTCTGATTGTTTGTTTTTTGTCATTTTTGGTGTATGCGATCTTGAAGCATATAGAAACAATTGACGGTTGGATTATTGAAATTAGTTTCGTAGAATGCGTATCTCGTAAAAACGATAGATTCACTATCACTTAAAGTTTATTTATACTTTCATTAAGTCTAACATAAGATTTTGTGGTATCCACTAGTGTAAATATTTTAATTGAAGATCAAGTTCAATCATTGTATTCATATATAGCCAAGGAGTGTAGCTGTAATAAATCATCAAAATCGAAGTTAAAATAACTGTTAAATCGTGATTTTTTGTTGATAGCTGTCGACAAGTTTTGTCCCGTTACTTGATCTCTGAATGTTTGTTTATTGCGATTTTTTGCTGAATCGATATCGAAGCATATATAAACTAGTGTGAATATTTTAAATTGAAGTTTGAGTTCATTCGTTGTATTCATATAAGGTCAAGGAGTGTAACTGTAAAAAATTATCAAAATTGAAGTTAAAATAACTGTGAAATCGTGATTTTTCGTTGATAATCGTCAAAAAGTTTTGTCCTGTTACTTAAGCTTTGAATGTTTGTTTTTTGCGATTTTTGGTGTTTGCGATCTTGAAGCATATAGAAACAAGTTTGACAGTTGGACTATTGAAATTAGTTTCGTAGAATGCATATTCCGTAAAAACGATAGATTTACTAACACTTAGAGTTTATTTATACTTTCATTAAGTATAACATAAGATTTTGTGGTATCCACTAGTGTAAATATTTTAAATTGAAGATCAAGTTCATTCATTGTATTCATATAGGGACAAGGAGTGTATCTGTAAAAAATCATAAAAATTGAAGTTAAAATAACCGTTAAATCGTGATTTTTTGTTGATAACCGTCGAAAAGTTTTGTTACGTTACTTGATCTCTGAATGTTTGTTTATTGCGATTTTTTGTTGATGCGATATTGAAGCATATAAAAACTAGTGTAAATATTTTAAATTGAAGTTTGAGTTCATTCATTGTATTCATATAGGGTCAAGAAGTGTAAATGTAAAAAATCATCAAAGTTGAAGTTAAAATAACCGTGAAATCGTGATTTTTCGTTGATAATCGTCGAAAAGTTTTGGCCCGTTACTTAAGCTTTGAATGTTTGTTTTTTGCGAGTTTTGGTGTATACGATCTTGAAGCATATTGAAACAGGTTTGACGGTTGGATAGTTGAAATTAGTTTCGTAGAATGCGTATCCCGTAAAAACGATAGATTCACTAACACTAAGAGTAGTTTATTTATACTTTCATTAAGCATAACATAAGATTTTGTGGTATCCACTAGTGTAAATATTTTAAATTGAAGATCAAGCTCATTCATTTTATTCATATAGGGTCAAGGAGTGTAGCTGTAAAAAATCATCAAAATCGAAGTTAAAATAACCGTTAAATCGTGATTTTTTGTTGATAACCGTCCAAAACTTTTGTCTCGTTACTTGATTTCTGAATGTTTGTTTTTTGCGATATTTTGCTGATGCGATATCGAAGCATATATAAACTAGTGTAAATATTTTAAATTGAAGTTTGAGTTCATTCATTTTATTCATATAGGGTCAAGGAGTGTAACTGTAAAAAATCATCAAAATCGAAATTAAAATAACCGTGAAATCGTGATTTTTCGTTGATAATCTTCGAAAAGTTTTGTCTCGTTACTTAAGCTCTAAATGTTTGTTTTTTGCGATTTTTGGTGTTTACGATCTTGAAGCATATAGAAACAAGTTTGACGGTTGGATCATTGAAATTAGTTTCGTAGATTGCGTATCCCGTAAAAACGTTAGATTTACTAACACTTTATTTATGCTTTTATTAAGTATAACATAAGATTTTGTGGTATACACTAGTGTAAATATTTTAAATTGAAGATCAAGTTCATTCATTGTATTTATATAGGGTCAAGAAGTGTAGCTGTAAAAAATCATCAAAATCGAAGTTAAAATAACCGTTAAATCGTGATTTTTTGTTGATAACCGTCGAAAAGTTTTGTCCCGTTACTTGATCTCTGAATGTTTGTTTTTTGCGATATTTTGCTGATGCGATATCGAAGCATATATAAACTAGTGTAAATATTTTAAATTTAAGTTTGAGTTCATTCATTGTATTCATATAGGGTCAAGGAGTATAACTGTAAAAAATCATCAAAATCGAAGTTAAAATAACCGTGAAATCGTGATTTTTCGTTGATAATCGTCGAAAAGTTTTTTTCTGTTACTTAAGCTCTAAATGTTTGGTTTTTGTGATTTTTGGTGTATACGATCTTGAAGCATATAGAAACAAGTTTGACGGTTGGATCATTGAAATTAGTTTCGTAGAATGCGTATCCCGTAAAAACGATAGATTCACTAACACTTAGAGTGTATTTATACTTTCATTAAATATAACATAAGATTTTGTGGTATCCACTAGTGTAAATATTTTAAATTGAAAATCAAGTTCATTCATTGTTGTCATATAGGGTCAAGGATCATAGCTGTAAAAAATCATCAAAATCGAAGTTAAAATAACCGTTAAATCGTGACCCTTGGATCAATAACACATGCATTCTACTTCACCGAAGATCGGATAAGAGGATTTAAACTTTGTAAAGAGAATGTAACCCTAAATTCATTAATACAAATTTATCAATTTGTACACGTGTTCTTCTTTCATTTGCTACAGGAATTCGCATTTACAAATTTGGCACGCACAGTGGGACAAGTTTTGCCTTTCATCTCTTTCTCTGTTCAAAATTAAAACACATCTTCGAAATCAGTGACTTCATAAGGGTCAAGTAGTTCTCGCTAGCAAGGGAAAAAGTGTGAGCACTTCGACTGCAAGTGGAGACTTCGTTCACCTCATGACTTGAAGCAAGGCAAAGGTGGTGACCACGATTCAACACGCCACTTCCAAGATGGTACCACTAAGGGAGCAAGGGAAATGTCAGCAACAAGCTTGTCATCAGCCTAGCCTCGTTGGAGGCACCAAAGCATGCTACTATGACACGCAATAAGGCTTCCAGAATCGACAAGCAGAGTTCTTCGGCTTCAAAGAATTCAAGGAAGCATTCCTTGTCACCGATTTCGGATGCAGACTTAAGTAGGGGATCATACCATGAATCACCAATTAGTATCCATCGTCAGAAGACTTCTTCGTCATGTTGCAATTCATCTCCAATCCATGCAATGGCATCAAAGAAGACTCAAGTTACATTCATGCACGTAGGCAATAACATGACTGCTTTCACCACAAAGCGTGACTTGGTTGGCATCACCTCACGAGGTAAGATTAATGCAACTCGACGCACCACTATGATAGTGTTTCCACCAAAATCACATGAAGGTCATCGTGAGAATTAACTAGCCATCAACTATCATCACCTGAGCAAGTCAAAGGTTATTATTAACATGGCGAATCCATCTAAGTCACACAATTTTGTCTAAAGCACAAGCCAGTCATCTATACTACTTGACATAGGGTAAAGAAGCTCGTCTCCTGAAGAAGTGAAAGGAGCTCGCCAAAATCAAAGAATTCAAGGGAGTTGTTGCCCTTTCATGCCTTTAGTATCGGCTTAAAAGCATGCCCACGCTTAGGTTCAGAGGTAAGTTGTCAAAAGAAAAGGGTTGTGTCGCTGTGCACAAGGTTGTCTGACTTATCTTGTTTCGTGCAGGTGATGGTAGAAGTCACTTGTACTAACGAATAACTAGATCAAATGGCTCAAACAATCGAGAAACTAACAAAAACCACTGAGGAGAAAGACATACAGAGAGTCAAGCAAAGATGCACCTCATCTGGAGAAAGAGACAAGTTAAGAATTCACTCCGGTAAGAATAAGCAATCAATGCATGATTCCATTTCAGTGGCATCTTTTTCAATCCAATAACTCCAAGACATGATCGCCAACACTATCAAAGCATGATATGAAGGCTCTTATCGAGATTCACTCATGTACTCAAAGTTGTACACGAAAAAGGTGTATTAGCCTCCCAACACATCACTCATTTCATCTTGACATGCAATAATGCAAGCATCGATGATGACTACATCATGAACCAGTTCGTCCGCTCACTTCGAGGCACTGCATTTGACTGGTACACAGACTTGGAACCAAAGTCAATCAACAGTTAGGATCGGATGAAGATAAAGTTCCTCAACTACTTCTTCAGTGCACGTCGCATGGTAAGCATGATGGAGCTCACCAACACAAATCAAAGAAGGGATGAGTAAGTAGTTGACTACATTGAGTGTTGACTGCATTAAGCCTTGATTGCAAAGGTCGGCTCTCAGAGTTGTCTTATGTGAGATGTGAATACAAAGAATGCGTTGGGGTTTGCAATACATCCTTCAAGGGACCAAACCTCGAACCTTTGAATAATTGGTCACTCGAGCTCATGACATGAAGCTAAGGATCGCAAGCCATAATGAAATGAATGATACAGTTTGTGACAAGATGTCACTTTTAAAGAAACCCATCATGGAGTCAAGAAGGTGTGAAGAAAGCCAAGTTAAATCAAGTCCAAGAAAGGCCATGACGTACACTGAAAGAATCAGATGAGAAGAAGTATCATTTTCTTGACTTAGACGTCGTTCCTATGTTGGAAGACTTGCTTTAAAGAATGTGATCGAATTGCTAGAGGGCTAGTGGCATAAAAAGATGAATTGCACCAACAACCCAAGATACTGGAAGTACCACTAAGTCATTAGTCACCCAATTGAAAAGTGCTTCGTTCTAAAAGATCTCATCCTGAAGCTGAGCCAAAAAAGAATCATTGAGCTAGATCTTGATGATATGGTGGAGTTAAACCATACCACTGTCACTTTTGGAGGCAAAGAAGCTATCGTCAACCTTCAAAATTACATGAAAGTGTTGAAGATGATGAAAATTCAACACGAATATCGTCTATCCCTATCATGATGCGCAATTTCTTCCCCAAAGACTTCTTCAAGGATCAATTGGTCAGGACTCCTTGCTATAAAGTTTGCTAGGGACACCTTTCTAAGGCCACTTGACAAAAGCACAAAGATGCTATTCGCCTGCACGAGTTGAAAATGCAGTAGACATAAATGCTTCTTGCTTACACAAGCTAAAACTTAAAACGGCACCAACCCCACACAAATGCTCCTCATTCGCACGAGCCTAAAAGACGACACACAAATACTCTTTGTCCACACGAGCCTAAAAGGTGATACCAAAATGGTCATCGCTCGTATGAGCTTAAAAGACGACACCAAAATGTTGGTCGCTCACATGAGCCTAACAGGCGACACCAAACAATCCTAGCATGCTTAAGCATAAACTGTTTACGGGGCAAAAAAAAAAATTATGTGATGACTTGATCCCTTCAAATCGAGGGTACGTAGGTAGCTCGAGCTTTCAACTTCAAGTTCAGTCTCATCAGAATGAACAATAATGGTTCCAAATTTAGAGATATAGAGACAAGATCAAGACATCACTAAGACCATCTCCAACCCTGGCCTAAAACCTAAAAATATTTAGCCCAGAAAATTTAGGTTTTAGCCCAGAAACAGCTTTTCTGCTCCAATCCTTTTGGCCTAAAATTTTAGCCCATGAATATTAAAGAATGAACGTAGGGTAATTTTTTTCTTGAATTAACTTTTTAAAAAAATTATGTAGACTATCATAATTTAATTTTATGAACATTTTAATCTAAAAATATTTAAATTCTGATAAATATTGAAAAATCACTAAATCGACATATGAAACTTACCAAACTTTCAACTTTCACCAACCGTTCAACTTAATACATGACAATTAACAAAGTACATAAACTTAATACAAACGACAATTAATAAACCACATAAACTTAATACAATCGAAAATTCATAAACTACATAAACTTAATAATAATATCCACCATCTTGGTTTGGTGATGGACTTGGTGGACTTGGGGTATAGCCTTGAGATGAATTATCTTCTTGAAATATACTCCTTCTGGCATCCCTGTGCAAAATTTCCCTTTGCTTACCACGTAAGTACTTCTTCCTCTCTAGAGTGTATTTGTTGAGGTCCTCCATCATCAAATTTATTTCAAACCTCTCTTGCTCCCTATCCCATTCTTCCTTCATTTGCAAACACATTCGGGCCACTTCTTCTTGGCTAGTGCTATAGGTTTCGCTCAATTTTGCAATTCCGGTAGCAATGGGTCCACTCATCGGATCTTGGGACTTCCCTTTTCTCTTTACTTCCTTTTGCTTATCTCTTACCGGGGGCCTTGCAAAAGAAGAAGTTCGGGTCATTTGTTCAACACCTTCATTGGGGTAATTTGTTCGACACCTTCATTGACACCTTCGTTCACACCTTCATTTAAATCATTTGGGGGCGGGGCTTTACTATGAAATAATCTTCCCCATTGTTGGTTCGCATTGGTTCCCCACCTCGGACAATCCTTGAGGACGTTCCACGCATAATGCAACTTAAAAGCTTGATTTTTTGGTGTAGTTCTTGTCTTGTAAATTGCCATTGCTTTGTCACCCTATGCATCAAATACGTAAAAAAAATTAGTTGAAAAATACTATTATGTACATGAGAAATAAAATATCAACAAAGAAACTCACAATTTCTGCGAAGCTCTTTCCATTAGGCATGCCGTGGCTCTTTCCAATCTTCCCTTCCACAAAGTGCATACTTTGTTGATAATATTCCACCGATCATAAACACCACCAACTTCCCTTCGACCAGCGTTGGAGTTTTCGTAGAACTTGTCAATGATTTTACCCCACAAAACCTTTCTATTTTGATTCATGCCGACGACACCATCTTCGTAAACAAAAATCCATGCCAAACATAAAGCAATATCTTCGTCAAAGGTCCAATTACGACCTCTAACATGCTCTTTTGCTATCTTGAAAACTTTGGAAATGAGAAGAACTGGTAGAAAGAAAAATTGGAAGAACTGTAGGAGAAAAGTGATTTTGTGTGGATGTTTGAACAAATACATAGGTATTTATAGAGTTTTTAGTTGAATTTTGAGTTAAATAATTATTTTTTTAAATTATTCTAGTCGTTGGATTTAAATTTGGACCGTTAGATCTATTTTTTTACCGTTAGATTTGATTATATTCGATCTAAACCGTTGGACTCAACAAATATATAAATATAAAACTAAAAAAAAACATTTGAACGTGTACCATTGGATTAGCCAACCGTCCAATTACCACAGCCGTTGGATGAAGAAAAGTAGCTGTTGGCTACAGACAGCTTCTGACAAGCAGGGGGACACGCCCACGTGGGTGGGGTCCACCTCAACTACATCTCTGGCGCGTTTGCGTGTGGAGCAAGTCAGGTTGGGTGTCTGGCCTTCACAACCCAGGTTTCAGTCACACAAGCTAGGGTCCACTCCAATTTGTGGCCTATACTTGGGCCGATATTTAACCCCCATATTAGTTTTAGGTTTTAGGTTAATTTTAGGCCATGGGTTAGAGTGGTTTTTTTTTTGGGGCGGGGAGGGGGGTAAGGGGGAAAGAGGAATTATAGGTTTTAGCCTAGGGTTGGAATGGGTTTAAGGCCATCTCCAACCGAAGGGTCAAGAGGGCCAAAGGGCTGAAAATAGCCCGAAAATCGTCTCCAATCAAGGGCTAGGCGAGAAGGCTCGTGGGCCCCATAAATTCTAGCATTCATGTAGGATATAACTGACATGAATATATTTATATTAATATATTCTTGTCAGTTATATCCGACAGGAATTCAAGGCCAAATTTCAAATGCAATAGTTAGCTGACATCAGTCAGTCGTTATTTTTCAATTTTTTTTTTTGTTTACAGTTTTATTTTTATTAGTTTTTTTACACAATTTTTTTTCTTATAACTTCTATTTTTTCTATAACTTCCAATAACTTCTATTTTACAAAATTTGTTTTATATTTTTTTTGCAATAACTTCTATTTTATAAAATTTGTTTCATATGTTTTTTAAATTCTATTTTTTTTCCTATAACTTCCTAAGCCATTATACAACATTAAATTAAATTAAGTAACATGAAACAACATTAAACAATATGAAACAACATTAAATAACATTAACCAACATAAAAATTATACAACATAAAAAAAAACATTTAACAACATGAAACTTAAACAATATTTTTATAAACATTTAACAACATAAAACTTAAACGCCAACTCCAAGCTATTTTTAGCCCAAATATGTGCAACAAGATCTTGTTGTAGGTACTTGTTTTGTGGCATGGGAACGTATGATTCTATAGTGCCTTATCCGGAAGCGACGTTTGAAACCTCTTCTGTGTACACTGAGTTGGGGTTGAAGTAGTTGTTCATCAGATTGGCATGCGTCATCGTTCTGTTTCGTTGTTTGTAAGAGCGACCAGCAACAGAGCCACCTTATTCAGGTTGTTCCTAAATTGCCTGACACATCATGGCCACATCCATGGTTGGTACTCTGTTTTGTTTGTTGCGCCTTACTTGAACTTCTTCATCAGATTCCTCATCTTCTCGTCTCATTTGAGCCCATTTTTCTTTCAATTTGGAATTGGATGAGGACCCCCAGTTGGAATCCTAAGAGGATCCAAAGTTGGAATTCATTGCAAAATTGAATTGAAAGAGATTGAATTGAAATAGATTGAATTTAAAGTTGTGTGAATTATAGCCCAATATCCACCCTATTTATAGCTAAAAAAAAAATTCAAATCCAATGGCTAACTGACATCACTTAGCCGTTGGATTTGAATTTAAGTTGTAGTTTTTAAATAATAAATTATGTTTTGCCTTATGGCCCTTTGGCCCTCGGTTGGAGATGCAGGTAAATATGGTCACGTACTGTTCATTAAAATATTAATATCTTGGAGGGCCAAATGGCTAAAACTAGCCATCTGGCTAGCCTTTGGTTGGAGATGGCCTAAGTATTTGAAGTTGTTCCGTTGACTCTTGAGCAAGCCTTTAAACGTCTTCAATGCATTGGTGTCTTCCACGAATGAGCAAGCAGCATGCACAATGTGTAGTAGAGGCAGTACAATTGCAGACGCGATGCAATCACAGGTAGTGGCGTGTCCTTGTATTTGTAGGCAGCGATGTGTCCTTGTCCTCGCATGCAACGACGTGTCCTCATTCTCATAAAGCTCACCGAGGAAGATGACGGCAAAAGCATTTGTTGAGGAACTCTTAAGGGGGATTAGACAATTTTCTTAAGGTTGATGGCAACTTTTAAAGCTGTGGATTATGTTGTGAAGATCTTTTCAAGTTTATGCTAAATATAATGAAGGAAGAAGATGAAGGTCAAACCGTAACCAATTCCTATAATATAGGAAAAGAAAATTAGCAGCAAAAGTGGCATGATTTCTTGTCCAAAATCAGGAATGAAGAGTGTGATTTATTTTCCAAAATCAATGAACACATGTTTTTCATCTGAAAGCAGGAATGGAGAGGGAAGATTGGGCAGAGTAAATTAGAAAAAGGAAAAAATAAATAAAAAAACAAAAACGCAAAAAGAGCACAGCTAGAATTAATGGAAAAATCGTCCAAGCTTCGATTTGGGCCCACCATACCTTTCCGAAAAGAGAAGGTCCCAGTTCCAAATCACTGCTTTGCTTTGTTATAAGATGGATTTCGGCCATCTGAGGTCGTTTAGACCTCCAGAATTGCGTTTTACAGTTTTGGAAAATTTTCGAACTTTCCGTTTTTCATCTGATTCACTTCCATACACTTCCTAAGGTTCTCCTAAGTACATCACATTCCTGATGGAAGAGCTAAGTCTATTACGGCTTTGTAGTGCTAAAATGATTAAAGTGTGCAATTTGGCCCAAAGAAGATAGGAGGCCCTAAATTACAAGTCCAAGAGAAGATGGTAGGCCTTGAATTAAATTTCAAGTTCATCTCAAGGGTCCCTCATATGCCTTCCCGTTAACAGTGGTGCTCAAAGTAAGCATGACACCACTCCCCAAGCTTACTTTGAGGATGGTTTCAAGTCACAAGGCCGTGAAGCATTTTTCCAAACTTACAAAGTCAAGAGACATTAACTAAGCATCCAAACCCTTGTGATTTTCATTAAGCTTGTGGAGAATCAACAAGCACAATTACACGTGCCAATTCAACCCCAAAAAAGTCAAAGACCACCCACCACATGAAATTCCTTATGGTCCCACTCCATTTAAGATCAAGTTTCAACAACCCTTGAAGAAACCACGTCTAATTCAAGGTCAAGAGTCCACCACCCTTGAATCAAATTCAACTCCAAAGAAATGAAGCAAATCCAAATCTTTCAAGGAAACCAAAAAGCTTTACAGTCAAAGAAAACATTCGTGTTTTTCATCAAGGTTGTGGAGAATTAACAAGAACAACAAACACGTGCCAATTCATCCACTACCAAAGTCGAAGGTTACCTACAACGTGATACTCCTCGTGGTCCCGATTCATTCAAGACCAAGCCTCAGCAACCCTTAAAGAAACTTCCAGCCCAATTCAAGATCAAGCCTCAACGGCCCTTGAAGAAACTTCCAGTCAAATTCAAGATCAAGCCTCGACGACCCTTGAAGAAACTTCCAATCCAATTTAAGATCAAGCCTCGAATGACTTTGAATTGACATCTACGTAAGGACTTCAAAACACACCTTCTACATGTGACAAGCATATGTATACGATGTGCCTTGAAGTTGGGGTATTTGTAGACATGTAAATTTTGGTGAAAATATATGTTCACCAACCCATTAAATTTCGACATGCCAGGGCTTACATATCACACACCATGGGTACCTCACAAATCATACACATGGCATGCAACTCATCTAAATTAGACGAGTCATCAAGAAAGACACTTTCAACACTTGGCGGAAAGGAATTATTTGATTTAAATTTATTTAAATCAAATATTAATTGATGAAGTCAAATCAGGAACCAAGCCACAATCGAGTCTAATTCTTTCGTCAATTAATCAAGCCCACAATCAAGGCCAAATACATTTGTAAGCAAAGCTTGAAGAATCTATAAATACAAGGCTCTAAGACAAAGAAAGGAGCCAGAAAATTATTCTCACACCCAGACGCTGAAGCTTTGAAGCTGTGAAGCTCTCAAACCTCTAAATTCCCAAATACTCAAGAAGACTTAGAAAACTCTCTACATTCTTCGTCAAATCCGTGAAGAATCATCAAGCACCACTACACGTGCTAGTTCTTCCATTGCCACAAGCCAAAACCTTGAGGCATTCGTTCATTCGAGATTAAGTCATTACGACCATTGGATCAACAATACACACACTCTACATCATTGGAGATCGAATAAGAGGATACAAAATTTGTAAAGATATTATAACCCTAAATTCATTAATACAAATTTATTACTTTCTACATGTGTTCTTGTTTCATTTGCTACATGCATTCGTGTTTACAAAAGAGTTAAGAGAAATGAATCATGGAGTTCAAATTCTTGAACTCTATCAACCTCCTCAAAGATGTTCGAAGTAGAGACAAAACTAAAAAGGAGTTTCAATGAATGATGGGAGATTTTTCAGAGAGAAGAAGTCCCAAGTCTTGAAAATTAAAGATGAAGAAATAAGCCATGTCTCTACTTTGAAGTTTGTTAATCAAAAAATAAAGTGATATCCCATAAATGGTATTCTGTTATTACTTTTATTATTAAAAAAACTTTTAAGTTTGCAGTTGAAACATTGATTGAGTCTGGAGCAGACCTTAACTGTATAAACGAATGAGTATTACCCACAAAGTATATTGGAAGAATGGTAATGATGGTTATTAGGGCTGCATGGTCTAGGCTTTAGTGATTGACTTAGTGCTGCTTTATGGGTTACCTTGTCAACTTTATGTAGTCTTTTTCTTGTTAGCTACACCTTAATTTAAGGAGATTTGGTGTAAGTCTCCTAGACTAGCTTTGTGTAGTGGTTAATGGGGTTTTAATAATGGCTAAGTGCACAGTATGTGCACTGAAATCTACCACTTAAATATCCTCTCTTCCTTTTGTAACTTCATGACAATTGTAATAGAAAAGAGAAATCTATACTTGAAATTCAAGATGGTATCAGGGTAGGCCTTCCTTTGAGCCTATCTCTGTGTGTATCACACTGTAAGCCTCTCCAATCTTTAAACAAATGGTTGAAGAAAATTTAGTCAACCAGGGAGACGAAAACACCATCACTTCCAGACTTGTGAATCCGTCTGAAGTGGATTCCAATCTCAACCAAAGACTTAGCTCAACACAACTAAATGAGTTCAATTATCTCCCGTGGTCAAGGGCGGTTGCTCTTGCTCTTGGTGGAAGAAACAAACTCGGGTTCATCAATGGTAATGTTCCTGCTCTGAAGGCTTTATCCTCAGATTATAAAGCTTGGCCATGTGGAAATCAACTTGTTATGTCATGGTTACTCAACTTCATTGAAAAAAAAAACAGTTGAGATCTTCAACTATTCTGAGTCGTCTCACTTGCTGTGGACAACTGTGAAGGAGATGTATGGGAACCAAAACAACTGCACATGCGTGTTTCAACTTAAAAGAGGCATTTCATGTATCCAGCAAGAAGGTAAGAGCTTTACTCAGCATCTTGGATCTCTAAAAGGTATGTGGAATGAACTGGATGTCTATCGGCAACATACTACTGACTCCGCAGTTCTCTTAAAAATGGCTGAGGAGGATAAAATCTTTCAGCTCTTGTTTTGCCTAAGCTCTAACTATGAAGATCTAACAAGACATATCCTCATGAATCCCAAGTTGCCAACCTTCACAAGCATTTATGCTACCATTCAAAGAGAGGAAGTGAGAAGGAAGGTTATGAATGCAGGAACCAAAGTGAACGTAACTGAAGCTCGAGCCTATATGACCAATGAGAAGAGATACAAAGGTAAAAATTCTAACTTAAAGTTTTAGCATTATCATTACAATGTCCATGATAAGGAGACTTAATGGATCTTGCATCCAAAGTTGAAACCTGAGTTTTTGAAAAACAAGGTTCCACCTAGAAGATATCAACCAACACAACTTTCCCACCGAGAAAACATGGCTTCATCTTCAACTATCAACAGTCATGACCATTACAAGCAGTTCACAACTAATTCTATAGATCTCATAAACAAGTTTGCAACCTTTCTACAAAAGGAAGGAGGAAGAAAAGTAGCTGATCAAGCTATTGATCTTGAAGATGGAAATACCACTGCCTTGTTGGGCAAGTTTGCTAGTTTTTTGGCAGATCCTGATCACATACCAAAGAAAGACCATCAAGGTATCTTAAATGCTTTCAAGACTGCTCTAAATGTTAATTTGTTGCATGATTTTTGCATTGTTGATTCTGGAGCCACAGACCACATAACTAACAAAGTGTCAAAACTAAAAGAGTTTGAAAATTTTGAATGAACCATAACAAGTGTCAATTGCAAATGGTGAGGGGGCTTAGGTTGCAGGAAAGGGAATAGTTCATCTGATTTTAGATAAAATTGAGTCAATGGGTTTGTATGTCCCTTCATTTCCTTTCTAACTCATATATGTGGGGAAAATCACAAATACTTTAAACTGTTTGGTCATTTTTTTCACCTGAAAGTGTCATTTTTCAGGATTGTATCAACAAGAAGACGATTAGTGAGGGGTTTTTTTTTTTTTCTAGATGGATTGTATTACATCTCAAAAAATAGTCCAAGTGGATTTCAAGTCAATTCAATTCCCAAACAAGATAATTTTTTTGTGGCATCAACGCCTAGCTCATCCTTCTCGACATGTTTTGTCCGCTTTGTTTCCCAATTCAAGCAAAGAAGCAATTGAGTGTGAAACCTGTCATATGTCCAAAGCTACTAGATTACCCTTGGGAGAGTCTGTATCTAGGGCTAGGGCCCCACAAAGGCACCTCTCAAAGTTAACTTTGTCCTTCTTTTTCAGCCTTGCCCGACAAGCCCGCCAATAAAGCAGAAGCCCGACAGAAAGCATCAACCAACGCCGACCTCTCGGGGAGTTGTGTGCTCGTCAGCTAGGAAGCATCCCCGACGGAAAATCCTGCCACGAAAACTTCTAAATACACTTTCCAAGGCTAATAATCTTAAGTCTTTAATTGAGCAATCTAGCTTATCCTCTTCGAAAGTAGACTTGAAAAGGAAAGTCTTACAACTCTTTACCTCGATGACCTTGATAAAGAAATGGTATCAACATTTACGTCATCTTAGCAATAGATAGAAAATGTGTTGGAACCCCATTTTGTCCCACATCGGACAAAGGAAAGGGCAAATATCCATTTGTATAGGATCACCCCACTCTAACTAGCATCAAGGCATTTTGTGATAAAACCCCACACCTGAGGATTGTGCAGGTGGTTAATTGGGGACCCACTCAATCACGTGGTAGTACGGACCCACTCCAACAACACCGATATTGTCCCCACTTAACCACTTGCACAATCCTCAGGTGTAGGGTTTTATCACAAAAGACTTCGATGTTAGTTAGAGTGAGGTAATTCTATATAAATGGGTCTTTGCCCTTTCGTTTGTCCAACGTGGGACAGAATGGGGTTCTAACACTCCCCTGCATGTGAAACCCCATTTTATGGGTCACACATAAAATTCCACACATCGGCAACCACGTGGAGCCATGTCGGGACTCACCCAATCGTACGGGGCCAATGGAAACCCACACAATCACGTGGCATCTTTGGCCTACGTGGAGCCATATCGGAACTCACCAATCACTCGAGGCCAATGGGGAACTACCCAATCACGTGGCAGTACAGGCCCATCCCTTAGCTCTGATACCATGTAGTTTTTCTGGTTTAAAGTTTCCATGTATATTTCATAAATATGTTCAATGTACAAGAGACCGGTTATATATGAGAAGAGAGAGGAATGAGAGAGATGAGGGATGGCTGCTGCAAGTAGCCGACAAGAAAGAAGAAGGCATGTTGCCTACCTAATCTAATCCTGACACAAAGACTTTACACCAATCAGTCACCTTTCTCAATTCAAGGGAAAACTGATTTACAATAATATATTGAGCCTTACCCTAGAGATTACATTGAGCCTTACCCTAGAGGTCACCTTTGGTAGATGACTCTAGAGGCTGGGAAGGGACACTTCAACAATAGAGGAAAGGGAAAAACCCATTTATATAGAATTACCCCACTCTAACTGACACCGAGGTCTTTTGTGATAAAACCCCACACATGAGGATTGTACATGTGGTTAAGTGGGGACAGTATTAGTGTTGTTGGAGTGGGCCCTCAGCTCGTTGACCTGAAAAATTCTACAAGAAGACTATGCAGATAATAATGCGGATGACTGTTATGGGACTCTTTTGTCCAATGCACAAAACAAAGAAGCATGAAATGGTATCCAGATGTTTACTTTCCAACTGTATGAAATGAAGATAAATAATAATGTTTTACATTTGTTGTTCACCTAAGAGAAGATTGTTGGAGATATGTCAACAATCTATGATAAAAATAAATAATAAATGCGAACAACTAATTAACAGCATATGAACGATGAAATAATATTAAACAGAAATATTGAAGATCGAGGCTTGTGTACCGCAATGTCCTTGAAACATAAATTTCATCCCTACTTAATGCTTGTAGTTCTACTGACGTATGCTTCACCAGGATTCAACGATCAAGTTAGAATTCCAGCACCGGAAAACTTGACTTCTAGCGAATTTTTGTGTGGTTCTCTCAGAAAGGATAATTGTGATTCTAGAAGAAGAATGCTAATTTTCTGTATATTAAATTGCATGCAGATGAATGTATATATAGTAGGTGCATGCCTGTTCGTAACAGGTATGAGAAAGGGATGTGTCTGTTATGAGACATCTTCTCCAGAAGGGTGTTTTGCTATTTGCGTTCTTTCATCATTCTTCACAGACTTCATCTGCACAATGAGTATGTGGATAAAAACTAATTAATTAATTAATTAAACTCGAAATTAGTTAAAAATAATTAAATAAATTCGAAAATAATTAATTAAAGAATTTAATTATTAGAGCCTAAGACCAAGACCTATCTTTTGATAATTAATTATATATTAGTTATATATTAATTATCAATTAATTAGCACACCCCAAAGCCCAACCCCAAGGGTGAGCCCAATTTTATTCTCCAACGTCCATCAGTCCAATCACTTTCTAGAATGGACAAAGCCTTATAAAGTGAAGAAACCTTTTGATGGTAACCAATGTGGGACAATGAAATTTCTACTCAACATTTCCAACAAAGATGTGTTAGACCCATTGCATAAAGTGAAGATGCACCCATTGTGCAAGGCTACTTTATGTTGACCCTTTACTTCAACAACACTTAGAAGTTTAGTAGTATGTTGTTTGTTTCTAGCTTTGTTATAGAAGGATCATCGTTGCTTGGTTGTAGAACAACTTTTCGGTCTTAGATTGTAAAAATTTTAGTTGAAGTGTGAGAATGCCGTTTTGGATTAATAGTCTATGTGTTTTGCTTTGTTTGAGCTACTCTAACAAATGTAAGTGCCCCTAGGGCATCCAATTTGGGTACAATCAAACAGGAAGGCATGACAAGCAGCCAAAAGAAGAGTTATATCCCAAACATGAAAATCAGCAACAAAGAAACCAACACTAGTTATAGCATCTACCAGAAAATTGGCTTTCTAGAAGACATGCTTCCAACAAATGTCCTAAAAAAACCCAGCAAGCTGTGAATATCCTGCAGGATGACCTTCACTCTCCGAGGGGTTTTAGAAGCCCCACAGATGAACTCAATCACCAGCTTCGAACCACTCTCCACCACAATAGGAGAAAAATCCTTAGACTTTGCCATCCACAAACCATCCCATAAAGTCAAACATTCAACAACAGAGATAGTATTTTGACCAATATAAATCTAGCTCCCGCAACAAGGGGATTCCCTTTCTCATTTCTAATCAATAATCCAATAGCCGCACCTTAATTCAACACAGAGCCATTAAAATTAAGCTTAATAAAACCAGCATTCGGAGGGGACCACCGGATAGAGGAGGGCGGATGAGGCCTCTTACCATCACAACCTTTAGGAGCCATGCTTTTGGCATTGATGAAGTCTCTTTCAAAGTTGAGAGCACAGTTAACAATCCTTACAGGGCTTGGATTTTTGCTTTGGAACACAGCCAGATTCCCCTATTTCCAAATTTGCCAACAAATTAGTAAAGTTTTACTACCATCACATAAACATTCATCACTCCTGATAGCTAGAGCATTTAGCTAGTTGTTAAAAGGGAGAAACTGATTTAACCTTAAGTTATTTGATACAGCTTGACAATTCACCTGTTTTCATCCTCTAAGTTACATATAGGACAAATAGACAAAATAATATTAACATACCTTGATAATCTGTCTCTTGTATAGAGCCTTCCAAGAAAAAGAAGTCAATTAAAAATTTTAACTTTGTTGGGGAGTTTGAGCTTCCACATTTTCTTTAGAAGCTCTCTAGCATTCACATTATTATTATCACAATTTTGAACCCAAGTTGCTGATTTAACTAAAAACTTACCATTAGTATTTGGCCCCCAACAACAAGAATCACATTGGGAGATCAAGGGGAGAGGAATACTACAAATTTTATTCACAATGTCCTCATCTACTAAAGACCAAAGTTGGTCTCTGTCCCATGGTCCATTGTTAATAAATTGACACACCTTTAAATCCAAATCAAGATCATTAACCTAATTAGCGGCAACAAGATGGAGAGTGGGAAAGGAAAAACCCAATTATGGTTCCAGAAGTATATATTATCTCTATTTCCCACAACCCACCTTTGTCCCAATCTAATAACATCTCTAGCTTTAATGATACCTTTCCAGGCACATGAGTGGTTATGTTTGATTTTGGTGTGAAGGAAATCCTCTTGCTTTAAGTATTTGTTCTTGACAATCTGGACATTCTGGTTATCAGTAAGAACTTTCCAGCCTAACTTTGCTAAACAAGCATTGTTAAAAATGAACACTTTTCCTAATACCTAATCCCCCATTTTCCTTAGAACAACAAACTCTATTCCAAGCCATAGGGACAAGCTTGCAATCTTTTTCCTATAAACATTTCCTGCTTTCCCTATCTATAACATTAGTAATTTTCTCAAGACAATTAAAACATGACATAGAATGGTTGGGGACACCTAATATATTAGCTTTTATAAGAGTTAGCCTTCTAGCTTTAGAAAGGGTATTTGCCTTCCAACTAGAAAGTTTATTTTAATCTTGATTGTAAGCTCTTTTGCATTAACTTGGTCCTTCCAGAAAATGATATTGTGAATGCCTTGGTACGTACCAATAGTACTTTTTTGTTAGATCTCAAGAATATTAACAATATCATTTCTAGTAAAATTAAGCGTGTTTTTTTTTAAAATATAGAGAAAACTTATGAAAATTTATCTTTTGACCTAAAACATGAGAGAAATTATCCATCACCTTAGCTATATTCTTGGCAACAGTACTATTGGCTTTGGCAAAAATTAGGCAATCATCTACAAACATCAGATTTGTAATTCTAAAACCTCTAGGGGCAGTCAACAAGCCAATACTTCTAGAAGATTCTCCCATTTTATCTAAGAGTCTAATCAAGGGTTCCATACAAAAGATAAAAACATAAGGAAATAGAGGGTTTCCTTACCTAATACCTCAAGAAGGATAGAAATAACCATGGGACGTACCATTAATAAGGATAGAGAAGGACGTCGAAGTAATACACTTCATGATAAGATTGATCCAGTGACCATTAAAGCCAAATTTAACAAGCACAACTTTAATATAATCCTTTGACAAAAAAAAAAAAAAAAACTTTAATATAATCCAAACTGAGGAAATCATAGGCCTTTCCAAGGTCTAGTTTAATAGGCATTCCACCACTTTTACCTTTTTTACCTTTAAAAGAGGAAAACACTTCATGTGCAATGAGGATATTATCCTGAATGGATCTTCCTAGAGCAAAAGCCTAGAAATGGAACTATTTAATAACGGTTTAATTCTACTTACCAATATTTTAGTAATAATCTTTTAAGTAACATTATATAGGCTTATTGGTCTAAAACTAGAAACCGACTCAGGGTTCTGCACTTTAGGGATAAGAGCCAATATTAGTGTGATTAATCAATCTAAAACTTGATCCATTATTGAAAAAGTCCCTAACTAACCACCAAGGGACCAACAAGATCCCAACGATTTTGATAAAAGAAGCATCAATTTCATCTAGTCCAGGTGCTTTCAAAGCACCAATGCTTTTAATAGCATCAGACACCTTACTTTCAAGGATAAGGCTATTTAACCTGCCATTTTGCTCATCACTTATACAAGGATCAATGATATCAATGAATTTATCAAGAACTCCTGAGGAAGGCATGTTAGAAGCAGAGAACCTATTTTTAAAATCATCCACAAACACTTTCTCCAAACCATCACCTTTCCACCACCAAATTCCTTGATTATCTTTTGTTTTATTAATTTCATTTCCTCTCCTTCTTATGTTGGCCACCATTTGGAAATACTTAGTGTTCTTGTCTTCAAGCTGTAACCAGCTAGGCTTATGTAACCAGTTATGATCTATTCACTACGAAATGTTTGAATCAACATTTGCATATGCATGTTAGGCTTATTTTTCCAGACTTCCTTTTGTCTAGTGTAGTTGTCTAGGAAGAAGTTTTGTCTATTTTCCAGCTGTATAGGCACGCAAAATAAGATAGCTCACATGGGCCATCTGACACTTTTTCCTGTGCATGGATCTCTCACCCTTGATATGGGAAGGTCTCTTTGGCTCATGACACGTGTCCTCTTGTTCCCCTTGTCTGAAACATCTATCTCTTCCATTATAAGGGTTTTCAAGGTTTCTTTTGTTCTTGGTTAGGTTTTTCACATTTTCAAGAAAAGAGCGCATTTAGCCTAGAGCTACCTCTTAAGCTTCCAAACCGAAACCCTAGCCACAAAACCATCTCATGCACAAACACTCAATCATTGCATATTAGGGTTGTATTGTTTTAATGGTTTTGCATTGAGTTTTTGGTCTAAATCTAAGTTTTTCAAATCCTTCATAGACCAATCTATCATATTCATGTTATGTTCTTCTTCAACTGTTTGATTGAAGAACCTGACTGGTCAGTTTAATCCAAATCTGTTATGCATATTATAAAATCATATCACATTATTGATTGTGTTGATCTTGGTGCCACAAGGTGATAAGCTCAGGAAGAGCTGTCACTTTGTGAAGACCGAAGGAGTCCATCTCGTGTAAGGCAAGGTTGCACAAAGGTAAAACTGCTCCTTATATAGGAGTCTAGGAATTGAGTTTGTGTGGTCTTTGTATGAACCTTTGTTTACATTAGTGGATTAGACTTAGTGGAGAGTCCCCAATTTTTTAACCCAGAAGTGGGTTTTTCCGGCCAAAAACTTTCTTGTGTTCATTACTTTACAAAGCCTTATTTAAAACCTTGTTGGAATTAAATATTGTAGGGTTTGCTAATATTGACACTTTATTAATCAAGTGAACTTAACTCAAGTACTAAGACTAAAACTTAATTGAAGTTCATGCTGTTAAGTTTTACTAAGACTAAAACTTAACTGAAGTTCACACTATTAAGTTTTTTAGTTTTTTTTATTTATATGCTTATGGGATTTTAACAATATGTACTCAGTTGATTAGTACGTTTGGCTAGTCAGTACAGTTGCTTCTAAGTTTTTATTGTAGGGTATTCCACTTAGGAGAACATTGATGAAGAGATAAGTGACCTAGAGGAAGTAAAATTGCTAGCTATATTCCTCTAGGGTGGCCGGCCTTCATTAGAGAAGAGAGAGCTTTTGTGTTCTCTTCTCTTCCCTTAGAAAACCCTAAATGAATTTTGGCTACAAAGTTCTTTATATAATCCCTTCACTTAAATGACAAAAGAACCAAAACCCTTCATTCTCTAATGTGGCCGGCCTTAAGGGTTCATTGGGCTTTCAAGCCCTTTGTGCTTTCAAGTTGTCATATAACTTGAGTTAATGGGCTTGACATTCAAATTTCATTGGGCCTTGCGGCCCAAAACTAATCCGAGGTCTATAACGAACATATTCGTTTGATTAATTAACATATTTAATTAATCCTAGCCTTAAATAATTAAACCATTTAATTATTCTTACTCATCTCCGTTGTTTCTTCAATCTTTACCTTACACAGTGTATGATCCATTAGGTTCCTTTTAGCGAGGCAGTGAGCGATTAGAACTCTTCAAATCGATTGTGAATTGAAACATACTTTCAAGTCTCCCTTTAGTGATTACTCATCTTTAGGGCTTCCACAAACCATAACTGGCACCTAGCATTATGTCATGGCTACCCAAGCTAGTCAAAAGAGGTGGAGAACCTATTCAGTTTAGGATTACAATGCAATACAATCATTCTTTAATACAATACTCTTGACCACATTGTTTGGTTTGATAGTTTATTCATGCCTACTACCCAATGTGATTCTCTTACTTATATGATTACCTTGAATGTGATTTAGAACGACTTCCTAAATCTCATTCATACTCTGGACAGAGATTCTTAATCATATCATATAGTATTCTCCCTCAAACGGTTTGAAAGTTAGAGATCCCTTATTGCACATTCACTTGCCTCCATGGCTAAGTGGCTTAACCCTAACTATGTCGTGGACACCCTCTGACGGAGTGACTTTGACATAGTCAAAGATCAAGGACCAAACCACAAACAACTATGATGCCTCATGTCAAAGGACTACTTTGCATTATCCCAACCATGAGTTCTCATGTGACATGAATATGAGAACTCCTTGTTGATCATGTTCAATGGACTTATTCTCTATTGAGCACCTACTTGCTTATCTTGGTGTCAGTCACACCAATGACTCAAGATTAGTCACTCTCTTTAAGAGAAGACATATCACGTACTGATCTTAACGGATCGTCAATGCCCAATTGGGAATCCTATGATCAGGAACGTTTAAGATATGTATACGAAAGAGAATGGTCTCATGAATCTAACTTATTTAGATCACATTCTCCCAATTACATATTCCTTGGACTTATCATTTAAATATATAACATTTATATGAGACAGTTTCAAACAATAATCTTTGCTCTTTATATTAAACTAGATTAATTTAACAGGTGAAATGTCCGTAAAGTATCATCATATGATTGATTTTAGGGCACATTTCCAATACTGAGATACCCTCACAAAGGATTTAATAAGGAAATGGATGTTTTTGTTGAAAGAAAAAAAAAAGAGTAAAGGGCTGTTTTTATTTATTTTTTCCCTTTTACAACACTATTCTAGTTTTAAGGAAGAAAGATAATATACTCGAAATGGTGGGAGGATTGAGTTAGACCGCATAATGTGTTCACTTACTAGGTATTGAACACAATATAAATATAATACGTAATCGCTATCCATATTCTATGTGAGTCGAAATTGAACCTTTTCATGTTCGTGTGAAAAATAATGCAATATTAATATATAGCTCTAACCCACTCAAATATTTTGCATAATCGTCATCCTTTTGCTCCCCTCCCCGGGTCCACCGAACACAAGGATCAACCACATCCTCACAAGGCATGGTAATGTGTCTATTCAATATTCCATGCTTCTCCATCACGAAGACAATGCATTTGTAGCTCTTACCTACTCAACAACAGCAGGTAATTCCCAACGTATAAATTCTAGAACTTTGGCTTTAACCCCCCCTTTTTTTTTCATTTTTTTTAACAACCAAGAAATTTGAGGTTAGTAAATTAAAATTAACCATTTTTGTTAATTTTTTTTTTTGTTTTAAAAATACTAATTACAATTATAAAAGTAAAACAATGTAATTAATAATAGCTTAAATTTGACGTAATCTTGGAAGCCTTGCCTTCTGGGTGGACTGAGTGATGGGCTTGTTGGTCTCGTGGTCCGGAACTCGGACTATTGTTGCCTTGCGGTACGCCGGAGGGCGCGATTAAAGCCTTAGATGTGTGTTCGGCATAGGCGTTAGTGATCCTTGAAGGTTGTTTACTGGCTTTACAGCGGGGCTTGTCAAACATCATCATCGAATCTGACTCGCTGGAGGTAATTTCTGCTCTCAATGGTCAGATTGATGACTGCAGCTGGGAGGCATTCCCTTTCCTCTCTAGAATTTGTGGATTGCGGAATTCCTTTGCAGCTTACGACTGGTCTTGGGCTCCAAGATCAGCTAATCAAGCGGCGGATTTTGTGGCGTCTTATTCAGGCGCGAAGATGTGCAACAGTATTTGGGTTTCTAGACCCCCATCTTTGCTTGTTGGCATCCTGAACAAAGATGGCCTTCCGTGCCCCCCGTTGTAGCTTTTGGTTGCTGGGAGGATGGCTTGATGCAATTCTTGTTTGTGTCTGTCTGTAATCTTTCCTCTCTTAGTGTTGCCGTTAAGGCCTGTTAGCCTTGCTGGCTCTCTTGCCCTCTCTATGGCTCCCTTCTGGTTTAATCTAATCAGCTTTCCAAAAAAAAAAAAAAAAAAAGCTTAAATTTAACGTATTGGGTAGAGAATAAAATTCACAAAAAAAAAAAATAATGTGACACATAAGTCTTCAAATTTAAATTTTGCGTTTACATAATAAAACATTTTTCTTTTGGGACAATGTTGAAATTATACCTATAGATAGTTATATATGACGAAGGTATGGGTACATTCTTTTGACTTGTAACAACTATTTTATCATTCATAACAATGTTTTCTTGGTCAAATTCATAACAAAGTTTTTTTCTTTTACGAAAAAGGAGAATAAATGGTGACAATCCATGGTTATCCATCTGGAACGTAAAAGATATAGAGAATTTCACATGCCCACGACCACAGTCAAACAGGCTATGGGAAATTCATAACAATGTTGGATACATTATTTTGACACTTTTTATTTACGTTGTTTCCAATTCTTTGAAATATATATATATATGGGTACATGTCCTTGATATTTTTTTTTAATGTACATTTATTATAGCTCATTAGATGTGATAGTTTAAAAACCATAATATCTCATGTTTTATTTCTAGACAAAGCCAAAGGACTTTCATTAATGAGGGTTGATTAAAAAAAAAATGTGATATACGTAGATAAGAGGTACGAAACCCAACCAAAGCTGAAAGACATGGTAGAGGTTGATTAAAAAAAACATGTGTAATATGTAGATAAATAACATGCTTAATTTGGAGCAGCATTCCATAAAAGAAAAAAGAAATTAGATGACTTACATCATGTATATGATATCTGAGGAAACAACTGAAGAAAACACAACAAAAAAAAATATGATGAGTGAGGTAAAAAACCAAAAAAAAAAATATGATGAGTGAGGTTAAAAAACAAAAAGATAGGTAGCAAACCAAAAATATAACAAGATTGCAACACTCTAATTAAGGAAAAAGAAGAGAAATATTATTTAATGAAAGATAATGCTAAAATTAAAGGTAATATTAGTTACTTTACTAATTACTCGAGGGGTATAATTGGTATTAAAATAAGACAACAATGGAGTTATATCAAACTTGTTATATATATATATATATATATATATATATATATATATATATATATATATATATATATATATTTTTTTTTTTTTTTTAACAAACGATATTATCTACATTAAGGGGAAAAGGTGGGTCTAGCCACACAATAGGATAGCAATAATGTGATTCAAATTCACCTTTAGTAAGAATCGAACCTAAGATTTTTCACTTACAAGTAAAGAGGAATACCGCTAGACCGTAGTATTAAGTAGCTTTTATATTTTTCTTTAAAAAAAACGATAGCTTTATTGACAAATAACTCATCGGGAGTACACATCTTGATTGTGTATATCCCTAATACATCTGGAAGTTCTTCAAACAGAACTATTGATCACGGCTATATAAGCTAGAATAGG
Organism: Malus x robusta; assembly: GCA_963082935.1. Lineage (NCBI taxonomy): Eukaryota > Viridiplantae > Streptophyta > Magnoliopsida > Rosales > Rosaceae > Malus > Malus x robusta. Next base: position 22,687,545 of record OY720330.1, read on the forward strand.
CGAAGCGATGAGTCACACCACTACAAGTTCGCGGTATATTTGAAATTGTACACCATGAAACCCGGACGCCAACTCCTTAATATCAGAAGGGATAAAACCGTGACTTGAAAAATCCATTGTACTACCATTGCAAGCTGCGAAAGATACATCTATAATTGTGTAAAAAAAATAGAAAATAAATACATTCATAATAAGCAAAAACTGTGTCACTTTGTATTACAGTTTAGTGATATTCTTCTTCACTTGTAAGTGAGAGATCTTAAGTTTGATTCTCGTTAAAGGCAAATTTAAATCACATTATTACTAGTTCATTGTGAGGTTAAATCCAACTTTTAATGTAGATAAATATCGTTTGTTTAAAAAATAAAAATAAATAAATAAACCGTGGTTTTAAATTGGTATTTGGTACAGAGGTTAGGTACCCCATCCCGACGAAGCGGTGCGATATTAAATTGCTTCTCTATATATTTAATGGTTCGCCCGACCAACATTTTCCAAACTCATCAGCATTTTCATATAACGTTCTTTAGATCGAGTAGTAGCTCAGCTTCTTGCTAAACGAGTTAAAGAAATAGAGTACGAGAAGTAAGAGGCTGCTACCATATATCATGGGGCGTTGGGTGAAGATTGTGATGATGCCCTGTGGAGAATTCTTGGGGAGAAAATGGAATTTACAGGACCTAGTCATACTGACTGTCCTTTCATCTATGCACTTTCTTTGTTTATTTGCACCCTTTTATTTCACTTGGGGTGCATTTTGGTTGGCCTTTGCACTCCATATGTTAACGGGTTTAGGAGTGACTTTGGCTTTCCATAGAAATCTTGCACACAAAAGTTTCAGGCTTCCGAAATGGCTCGAGTACTTGTTTGCCTACATTGCAGTTCTATCACTTCAGGTATATTATAAGCGTACATATATATATATATATATATATATATATATATATATATATATATCTGTGTGTGTGTGTGTGTGAAAATCTCATTGTGAGCAAGGTTTTGTTACGTTTTTAGCATCGTTCTGTGTTTAAATAGCAGTTTTGTGAGCAATGTTTGAGTTTGGGGTGTTGCACATATATATGCAGGGTAGTCCGATAGAATGGGTGAGCTCACACCGTTACCACCACCAGTATACTGATACTCAGAAAGATGTTCATAGCCCCATTCAAGGTTTTTGGTATAGTCACATTGGGTGGATCATCGATAGCAGTTCCCGGTTTGGAAAGGTAACAGCATACACAACTATAGCTGGATCTCTCTCTCTCTCTCTCTCTCCCCCTCTCTCCTTTTCACACAGACTTCGAATACCGTCCTATGACTAAATAAATGTTGTTGAACTCTTAAATTAATAATGGAAAATTTGCAGTATGGAGGACTAAAGAACGTCCAAGATCTGAAAAAGCAGGCCTTCTATAGGTTTCTTCATCATACGTATGTTATACATGCAGTTGTTCTACCTGGAAGTTTATTATATGCCTTTGGCGGCCTTCCCTTCTTGGTTTGGGGACTGGTGAGATTAATTGCTTCTTCCCATGTTTAACATCTTGTTTTTTTCTCATTAGAGAATGGTTTTACATTTATTGTCACAAGGCTTTACCACATATAGTTCACTTCTTTTTCTTCTTCTTCTTTGACTAACGAGGGATGGAGAACCTCTACCCACAAGAGATGTACTAGTAGATGATCTATTTTGTACCACAGAATACTTGGAGGAGCGATTTAGTGTGAAACTATTCCGTATAAGATTAGACTGATTGGATGGGACCAGTTTAACCATGTTCACTCCCCTTATTTGTTAGTTGTGCCGCATGAATGATGGGTCCAGCGGGATCATTTTTTTGAGAGTATAAATCTCACATTAGTTAAAAAAATAAATAAATAAATAAACTTTACATGTACTTATAAGTAATTTGAACTACTCTCCAAATTGCTAATTAATTTAGAAGGTGGAACCTCATCGTCTTCACAGTTGTTATAGATGAAGCTTAAATTGCTTTTGTGATTGCAGGGAGTTAGGATAGTAATTGTTTTGCACGGAACTTTGCTAGTAAATTCGGCTGGCCACATGTGGGGGAAACAAGCATACAACACCGGTGATTTGTCCAGGAATAATTGGTATATATTGTACCTAAATTCCCTCGCTTGCTACTATTTATGTATTCTTTCATAAATATGGAAATTAATTACATGTTTATATGTAATTTTAACCGTTTCAGGTGGTTGGCAATGGTTACACTTGGAGAAGGGTGGCACAATAACCACCATGCCTTTGACTACTCAGCTCGACAAGGTTTGGAATGGTGGCAGATTGACTTAACTTGGTACGTCATCAAAATTCTCCAAGCAATTGGATGGGCAACAGATGTGAAAACTCCAACTGAGTCCCAGAAGCAAAGAAAGGTGTTCAATGGTGAAATGGTGGCAACAGATTGACAACTAGCTCCAATTAAGGGTTAGTTTGGTATTGCCATGCTTAAAAAAAAAGAAAAGGGCTTATGATGTGGTGTGTGAATAAATGCTTGTAAAATTAAGTTGTTGAATGTTTGGTATTTTTTTTTTGTAAAAGTGCTTTTGACAAGAAAAAAAGTGTGACTGTTTGATAAACTTTTATATAAATTATTGTGAGTATGTTAAATTACTAAACATGATATGGTATTTAATGTGATATAATAATATTATCAAAGAGAATAAAATACAGGCAATGATTGTAATTTTGCAAAATATGTGGGGGTATACTTGCGATTTGAAAATTTCATTAAATGGACATTTATCAGTATGCTTTAAAGAAACATCACTTTTTTTTTTCGAAGCATGATAGACTCTGCTTCTATTTTTCTATGCTTTTTCACTATCATTGGCATTAGTTTTTTATTTTTTATTTTTTTTTTAGGGCCCAGCTTCTCAGTTGCAATAATTGATTCAAATTCAACGGCTAGATTTGAAAGTATCCAACGGTAGTTTAATTAAATTAACCAATAAATTTAAAATGTAAAGTTAAAACTAATAAATTACCGAGGGGGTTACGTTTAGCCCCTTCGGTTAGAGCAATGTTCTAAAAGTCGGAATTGGATCCCATCCAGATCCACTTTGTGAGGATCCTAGGGATCCTCATATCTTAATTATTCATCGTGTATCATGCAGTCATAAATTATTTGACTTTTTTTATTTAAAATTAAACATAAATAGTGTCTGACAAAAACTGACCGCACGATGTACGATGAATGACTAGGATGTGGGGATCCTAGATCTGGAGAGGATCTTTTTTCCTAAAAGTCAATCTAGGCGGTCGCCTAGGTGCTGAATGGTGAAGGGCCAATCCAATTTAGGCCAAATCGTTGATGGATATCGAGGACGGTTTAAGTGGCCGCCTAGGCGCTCTAGGCGGTTTAGGTGGTGGTAGGCAGTCCATGATTTTGAAATCTCATCGTCGATTCTGCACTTTCACCGTGAATTGCAGGCTTTCTTCAACCTTCGTATCCACACCTCTCATCGTCACTGCATCTCCCAAACTTGTATCTCGCAACATCTACACTACATATATGCGTCTTCTCGTGTGCATCTTTCACGATCTCACTGCACTTGGTTTGCGATTTCAAAGGAAGAATAAGAGGGTAGCGAGTTCACGTTGCTATTTTTTTTTATCAAAGAAAGGCGTTCACTTCGAGGAGTCACCACTCACCATAGTTAATGAGTCAGTTACCATTGTCAACACATTTTCATATTAAATTGTTTCTCTTACAATTCATTTAACCCATACAACCTTTTTTTCATATAAAAAAAATTAATTGTATTCTTTAGTTTTTGTTCCCTATAAAATTTGTTTCCTGCTCCTTGGGAAGTACCAAATAAATGACTACTTGAATCGGGATTTTGAGTATAAAGCTTTCACTGACTTGTAAAAAGTGGACCTAATCCTTGGGGATGTGGCAATACATCTAATAAATTATTCCATCGAACATTTTCTCCCCTAAATCCGGGAATAGCGAAATGAACTAAATGTCCTATCCAAGCCAAGGAACTCACTTCGAATAGTTAAAAATAAAATATTAATTGTATTCTTTCTAGTTAATGGATTATTTCTATTTTGAATTTTATCTCTTCCAAATTTTCAATACAAGTATAATTTTTAAAGTGTAAAAACATACTTATTTATATAATATACTGAAAATACGACTTTAGTACCTAAAATTTAATTTTCTCCACATAAAACCCAATATAAGTTTTTTGCTCGAATAAAACCCATTGACTAGATTCCACATCAGCAAATTCATTAATTATATCTGACTTTACATATTTAAAAATTTTTGATGCCCAAAACACCCCTATTTGAATGTTTGATTTACACAATTAATTCCATACAAATTGTAAGGGATAATTAATGATTTTACAAAAATAAAAATAAATAAATTCATTGCCTAATATATAATACCAATAAAACATGCCTAATAAATGTAGTAATGACACACCCTAACCCGAAGATTAGGACATGCTGGCCGTCACGTGAGCGTGACGTAACCATAAGTGCAAGCGGAAACGATAATATAACAAAATACGAACCAACAAAAACCACTAATTGCAGTTATTAACAACCTAGCATTCTATGTGCATAAGAGTGTACTAAACACACATAAACAGAGCATAAGCATCTAGGTGCAGTCAAGTAGGACCATAACTAATTTACAACACCCTCGGGTGAATCCTACATTTATTTAGTCTGTCAGAACGCCGAAGAAGTCCTCGTAGGCCACCAACGCCTCAACTAGAACCTAGAGGGGCACAAAACAGAAAACGTGAGTGGGCGAAAATAAAGCTTTTCCAAAACATTTCATAACTCCACATTTATAACCCCTCTTTGAAAACCTGTATACTTTCCCAGAAAAATAGTATATAAGCATATATATCTCAACCATCTCAATCATCAATCTCATAAAAGATTCAATAGAAAATGTGCCATGTCAAATTCAACAGTTAAGTATGAATGCATTAACATAAATCAGGTGGAAGAAAATAAACAACCGGAGACCCTACAATGGTCCTGTACGGCTGAATTTAGAGCTCAAAATCTTATCTAACCGGAGTCACCAACTGTGACCTGTACGGCCCTGCCGGAGTCACCTAGTATGACCTGTACGGCACTACACTGCACATAAGTCGGAACTACCTAATGTAATCTGTACGACTTAATGGTGTAATAATATGCTCTAGTGCTTCTCTCATCAATCATCTGTGCACATAATCTAAGGTCACCTACCAGTCAGAACCCCTCTAATGGTCTATACAACTGGCATGTCGGAACCACCCCCAGTGGTCTGTACGACTAGCATCTACTTGGATCCAAGGTGAGCATGCGATGCAGGGTGAATAATATAAGCACTAATACCAAGGTGCAGTTTATGAGCTCAACATATCTCAACATCATCATAACAGTAATAATACTCACCTGATACTCACATGTGCGTCCACCGCACCATTTCACATATATGCATCATACAACAATTCATAATATTCATGAAATTCTATGCATGGCAAACCAAACTATAGTTCATATCTCAATTCAACATACTTTTCATTTAAGTTGATTTCTGGGGAAATCGAGTATATAGGTATATATATAAAAAACAATGCCCACTCACTGGTATGTTGCCGGGTCGTAACCCCTTTGACGCCCCTGGATGTGCTCGTCCTCGCTATAAGTCTCACCTATATGTGAAACAACTATAAAACGTCATTTAAAGCGCATAAACGAAACTAGGCAATTAATTCCTCATACGATGCTCAATTTTGACAAATGAATACTCTAACGCGATCTATACAACCTCACGAGCATCGTAATATTTTTAAAATAATTTTTCTACGTCTCACGCGCCCCCACGCGCCAAATTGGGCACGGGTCTACGCGCCCCCACGCGCGGTCACGTGCGTTGCATGCTGACGGCGTCAGTTAACGCCGTCAGGAATATTTCGAGAATATTCCGTTAAAACCTAACGGTTACCGTTAACGCCGTTAGCAATATTCCGTTAAACTAACGGAATATTCCTGTTTCTTCTCCGATGGTCTCTCGCCGGACTCCGGTCACCGGAAAACTGGGAATTTTTCAAATTAACTATTCTCACTCGTTTTTCGTCCATTTTCTCCAATTTTATACCAAATTGAAGCATTTAACATGTAGAACCACGATGGAATGGTTTTAAACACTAAAAACCACGGAATCATACCTTCCAAAATTTCAAGAAATCGGCCAAACGTCGAACTAGGTGATTCCGACGTCCAAAACTTCCAAATGACACACCCCGAGCTTCCTTGGGACTTCCTAAAACTCCCTGTGAGCTTAGTTTGGCCTAAAACACAACCAATTCAAAGCTCATGAACAATACACATTCACGGGACCTTTAGAAACTAGGGTTTTCGAAGTAAAGCTCACCTTAAATTGGTACCTACGTGATCGTGGAGTCCTCAGGAATGCAATGGTAGCCTTAAATCCGATGATGGTAGAAGTTTTGGGTGGTTTTGGTGGTTGCTCGTACGTTCGAGAGGGAGAGAGAGAGAAAGTGAGGTCTGAGGAAGAGAGAGAGTGACAGTATACGGAAAATGGGGAGGGAATTAGGGTGTGAGGCCCTACATAAAGCCCAAACACAAATTAATACATAGAAATATAAATCTAAGTCCTAGTTTAAGTTCCTAACACTAATTAATAATCTAATGAACAATAGTTTAGGGACTTTAGGTAAAACTAATGTCGAATTTACGCAGCTTAATCCCGTTTAAGGTCATTTTTGTAATTTCACATCCTCGGAATTAATAATTTCGGGACGGGCTGTGACAAGTAATACATGCTCAGTTAAGTCAATAAAATTATATTTTAAATATAAATGTAGGTAAATTATTTCACACACACATATATATAACAACGACAAAAAAAACATGCCTGATATACATAAAAATTCAAGCAAAATAATTTACCTACATAATAAAGCATACCCAATATATGCAAAATAATGTACCTACATAACACAATATTATTATTTTATTCAATACTAGTTTACCTATTATTTGTGCATATAATAATAAAATGTGCCTACATACAAAATAAAATACCTACATAATGAAGAAATGTTATTTGATTCAAAATTAATTTAGTTACAAAATAAAGCAATTGTATTCTATTCAAGATTAATTTACCTATTATTTGTACATATATCTTATAATAATAAAATATGCCAAATATATGTAATAATACATGGAAAATAAATTACCTACAAAATAAAAGAATGTTATTTGATTCAATATTAATTTACCTACAAAATATATGTTATTTGCTCATCATAAATTTAAATATAGGTAGATCAATTAGTTTAATATGTTTGATCATATATGTAGCACTGTGCATGTATATATATATGTGAACGTATAGTAGTACTATATATAGGTAAACTATATATTATATGTGTGTACACACACAAAGATATATATATATATATTGAGCTTATGGTGGTAATATATACATTTGAACGTATATATGTGTGTACACACACACAGATATATATATATATATATATATATATATATATATATATATATATATTGAGCTTATTGTGACAGCCCGTCCCGAATTAACGTTTTCATAAGTGTGTTTAATTACCCTAATTTTTTTAGTTGGATAATCATGGATATTTTGGGTAATAATGGACGGATAGGGATGTTTTCGGCTGTATATGTATGAATGATTAAGCTTGGAATCCTATGCCCTCACTGGGCTTACAGAAATCATTCCTTCTCCCTTACTTTTCTTTTTCTTTTCCGTGAAACCCTCCACTTTGTTCCCTCAATCACTCTTTCTTTTATTTTCCCTCAGCTCCCTCAAACTCAACTCTCATTCTCTTCCGTCAAGCTCTCAAGCTCTCTCTCTCTCCTTCTCTCAAAACCCACAGACCAAACAACAAGTTCATCAAAACTTCATAGATCGACGAAACAAAAATCACCATCTTCTTCGTTTCGACGATACAAGTCCAACCATACCAATTTCAGGTAAGAACTATAACGTTTTCAAGTCGAAATCACGAACTCCGTTTTAGGTACTATTCATCAACTTTTTATGGTTGATTTTTAGGACTTTTCAAACTTATAGGAAGCTTCTTGAGGTCCTTAGGAGGCTTGGAGTAGTTCGTTGGAAGTGTTTGGACGTAAGAACATGAGAACGACAAGTTCAAAGTGTGGCCGGAGCTTTCGAGACTTTTTCTGGTGAATCCATGCCGAGTTAGGGGTCAAGGCAGGTATGGATGTGTTCGTCTCGTCAATACCTTCATTTTGATATAAAGTACGTCGAAAATGGTTAAGAAATGAAGAAGTTATGACACTTTGAAGTTTACCCAGAAATTCCGGCAAAACACCCACCTCCGGCGAAACCAGTCCGGCGAACCAAGGAAGAAGACGACGCGCGTGGGCAGATCTTCTAGGGGCGCGTGAGGGCGCGTGGCAGCTTCAAATTCGATGCTGAAAATTGTCACGTGTTCATGACGTCGTGTAGAGCACCGTGGTATATTCACATACCCAAATTGAGCAACGTATGAGAAAGTTATTGACGTATGTTTGTGTATGTGCATTTAAATGATGTTTGTATAATTATTCTTTTATAGGTGAGACTTATACCGAGGACGAACGTAACCAAACTAGGCGTGGGGGTTATGAACCGGCTACTTATCAGTGAGTGGGCAGTTATTTTTTAGTATATATATACGTATACTTGACGTATTTCCCAGAAAACGTATTTTAAAAAGAAATACGAATTAAGCAACTTATCATGTATGCATCATATTTTAGTATGTGCATTATTATAATTATGCATATTGTTGCATGGTGCTGAGGAGGCCCAGGTAAGCTACACGTAAGAATATACATTTGAAATATGATTGATATACATATGAAATACATTTGAAGTACGTAAGTATATACGTTTGAAATACGATTGATATACGTATAATATACATTTGAAACACGTATAATATACATTTTGAAATACGTACGAAATACATTTGAAATACGTATAATATACATTTGAAATACATATAATATACATTTGAAATACGTATAGTATACATTTGAAATACGTATAATATACATTTGAAATACGTACAAAATACATTTGATATACGTACGAAATACATTTGAAATACGTATAATATACATTTGAAATACGTATAATATACATTTGAAATACGTTTGAAATACATACGAAATACAGTGGATATACGTATGAAATGTGATTGAGATATGTCTGAAATGTGATTGAGATATGTTTGAGATATAATTGTGATATGATTTGAGATACAATTGAGATACAATTGAAATATTATGCTTATAACAATCATGAGATAAGATTGGAATATGATGAATTATATGATTCGATTGAGATGTGATTGAAAGCTCATTTATTTGCACACGTATATTAGTGCTCCCGCCCAGAGTTAGAGGCACAGCCTTCACGTGTATGTTCACCTCCCGCACCGCATGCTCGCCTTGGATCCAAGTTAGGTGTACAGCCTGTCGTATAGACCACTTATGTGGGTTCGACTTGTAGGTGACCCGCGATTTATCGCACAACTTCACGTGATTGTAGCACTAGAGCATATTATATTATATACGATGATGAATTGCAGACCACGTGAGGTGGTATTGAATGTGTGCAGGATATACATGTTTATATATGATGTGATGAGATGATTATGAGCTATATATGCAGCCAAGGGCTGAGTTGATTGTGATGAGATGATTATGAATTATGTTTATAGCCGAGCGTTGAATTGATTATATGTTATTCTATCATATGTACATAGAGATGATGAGCATTCAGTTATGATACTTTGGCATGACATACATTCATATTGTCTAGCATGATTTGAGATATATTACGTATATGAGTATATACTTTATTTCTGGGAAACTATACTTGTTTTACGGCGAGGGGTTAGTATATTCAAAGAGAAAAGAAAATTTTGAAGAAGAATGTTTTGCTGACCCACTCAACTTTGTTTTGCGCCCCTCCAGGTTCTAGGTAGCGTATATCGGTGAATCTCGAGGTGTCCAGCTGAAAGTTCTGACAAACCACTACTCATGTAGGACCAACTTCGAGTGTTGTTAAATATGTACATCTTATGTTTGACTGCACTTAGACCTTGTGCTCTGGTTGTGTATTCACACTTAAACTCAAATTAGAACCTATCGTATTTGGTTTTAATTTATTCGTACTTTCCTTATAAAATATCGCTTCCGCACAGCGCACATGGCTACGTCACGCTCACGTGACGGCCAGCATGCCTTGACTTCGGTCGGGGTGTGTCACTTATGGTGGTAATATATACATTTGAACGTATATATGTGTGTGTTAAGGGTAATAATATGTGCAATAATTATATTTTCATTATAATTAAGGTGAGTAGTAACATTTAATGATTTTATTTTAAATATTGTGGTACAAGTTGTAAATATTTGGTAATAATAGGTCAATTACTTCTATACTTGACCGTCATTTTTAAATTTGGGTTTTATTTAGATGTTTATAACTAGGTGGGTTTTTGTCTAGGAAATAAGAGTTGCAAGGATCTATATCTAAAGAACCCTATAATATATAATACATTTACTCAAATCCACCTAGTCCGCCTAGGTGCTAGGCCCCCTCCTACTGCCCGATTAGCGCTTAACATCTTTTAGAACCTTGGACTGGATATGATACATGAATATGGCTTGACATTGTTTATTTAAAAATAATTTTTTGCAAGACTATAATTCTTGGGGGAGCTATGTTCTTGCCAACTTTCTCAATTTAGACGTTTAGTAGTTTTTTTTCTCTCTCGTCCAAGTAGTCTTGAGTCTTGACAAATAAACCATACAATTCAGATTTTATTTGTAACTGTTTTTGCTTATAGGGACAAACTAGAAAATTGGCCTGCATGCTGCGACAGCTTTTTATTCCGTAATGTATTTTCAATTTGATTAATCTAAAAAATGCACATTTTAGTTCAACCAATTTAAAGAAAAAACACAGGTCAATTAATTGTATTGTCGTCCAATAATAAAAACCATATGAAAAACGTTTTGTACAACAATACAAAAATGTTCTGTATAACAACACAAATAAGTAATATACAACTAGTTATTGTTGTACAACATTAAAAATTTAGAGTTAGTGAATGAAGTTTGCAATGCAAAATCCTGAGTCAAGAGTACGTTTCCTGTAGTCCATAAATGACACACCCTAACCCGAAGACTAGAACGTGCTGGCCGTCACGTGAGCGTGACGTAACCATAAACGCAAGCGGAAACGATTTCATAATAAAATACGAGTCAACAAAAACCACTAATTATACAAATATTAACAACCTAGCATACTATGTGCATAAGAGTGTACTAAACACACATAAACAGAGCATAAGCATCTAGGTGCAGTCAAGTAGGAACATAGCTATTTTACAACACCCTCGGGTGATTCCTACATTTATTTAGTCTGTCAGAAACACCGAAGTAGTCCTCGTAGGCCACCAACGCCTCAACTATCAACTAGAACCTGGAGGGGCGAAAAACAGAAAACGTGAGTGGGCGAAAATAAACTTTTCCAAATCATTTCATAAATCCACATTTATAACCCCTTTTTGGAAAACCTGTATACTTTCCCAGAAAATAGTACATAGCATATATATATCTCAACATGTCAATCATCAGTCTTATAACAGATTCAATAAGAATGTACCATGCCAGTTTCCACAGTTTAGTATGAATGCATTGATATAACATAAATCAGATAAAAGAAATAATCGATCGTAGGCACTCTAATAGCCCTGAACGATTAAACCTAGAGCTCAACATCTATCAATATCACTCTCTACCGGAGTCACTCCGCGTGATCTATCCGGCCTTCTGCACATAAGTCGGAACCACCTAATGTAGTCTGAACGACTCATGGTAATATTCGCTCTAGTGCTTTCTCATATATCATCTGTATACATATCTAAGGTCACCCACCAGTCATAATCTCACTAACACTCTATGACTGGCCTGTCGTACCCACTCCACGTGGACTGTACGACCAGCATCTACTTGGATCCAAGACGAGCGTGCGATGCGGTGAATACTATAAGCACTAACCATGGTGCAGGATATGAGCTCAGTATATCTCATCATCATCATAACATTAAGTAAATGCTTACCTGTGCGTCCACAGCACCATCATACACATATATGCATCATACGACAGTTCATAATATTCATAACATTCTATGCATGGCAATCACATCACATTTCAATTCATTTCAATACACTTTTTATTTAAATTTGATTTCTGGGGAAATCGAGTATATAGGTATATATATAGAAAGCAATGCCCACTCACTGGTATGTCGCCGGGTCGTAACCCCCTTGACGCCCCTGGATGTGCTCTTCCTCGTTATACGTTCCACCTATAAGTGCAATAACTTAAAACAATCATTTAACGCACATTTAACGCACCTAAACCAAACTAGACAATTAATTCCTCATACGATGCTCAATTTTGACAAACGAACACTCTAACGCGATCTACACAACCTCACGAGCATCCCCATAATTTTAAAATAATTTTTGGATGCCCCACGCGCCCCCACGCGCCTGACGTGGCACTGCCCTACGCGCCCCCCACGCGCGGCCCACGTGACATGCACACTGACGGCACAGTAACTGCCGTCAGGAATATTCCTGGAATATTCCGTTAAAAGCCTAACGGTAACGTTAACGGCGTCAGAATATTCCGTCAGTTTTGACGGAATATTCTCTGTCTTCTCCGGCGAGACGCCGGTCGCCGGCGATTGTTCGCCGGTTTCTGGAAAAATTTCAAATTAGCTTTTCTCACTCGTTTTTCGTCCAATTTCTTCGAATTTTGTACCAAAATGAACCATTTAACACCTACTAACACGTTGGAAGGTTTTTAAGGTCTAAAAACAACTAGATCATACCTTTCCAATTTTTACAAAACTCGGCCAAACCCAAACCCGACGATCCCGACGTCCATTTCGTTCAAACGAGGCACTCCGAGCCTCCTAGTAACCTCCTTAAGCTCGTGGTGATCTTGTTTTAACCTAAAACATAACCAATTTAAAGTTTGTGAATAGTGTCAATTCACGGGGTGTTTAAAACTAGGGTTTCTCGAAGTGAAACTCACCTGAAAATTACATTCCCGTGCTCGTGAAGTCCTTAAGATCACGATGGTGATCTCAGATGGAACGTTGGTGAAAGATTGGGGTTGTTCTTGTTCTTGCAGTGTATACGAGGGTAAGAGAGAGAATGAGAGAGAGTGACTGAGATGAAAGAATAAGAGAGAGAGAGTGTGTGTGTTACTGAAGAGATGAGAGAGGGACAACAAAACGGGTTTTGGGGAGGGATTTAGGGTAGGAGGCCCTACCTAAGTCCTTAAAATATCAACACAAACTCATCTAAAAATCTAACCCTAGTGTAAGTTTATGTTTCTGACACTATCTAATAATCCAATTAACCATAGAATAAGGGATTTAGGTAAAAACCAATAGATAAGTAACACACCTTAATCCCGTTTAAGGGCGTTTCAGTAATTTCACGTCCTCGGAATTAAAATTCCGGGACGGGCTGTGACAATCTCCCCTCCTTATAGAATTTCGTCCCCGAAATTCCAGTCACCAACCAGAACTTCAAAACCCATAGAATAACCTCGGATACATAACTCTCATCCGTTCTTCTGTCTCCCAAGTAGCTTCTTCCGCTGAATGGTTTCTCCACAATACTTTTACCAATCTCACGGTCTTATTCCTCAGAGTCTTATCTTTCCAATCCAGTATAGTCACTGGTTCCTCATCGTACGTCAAGTCCGGATTAATCTCCAATGGTTGAGGAGGAATCACATGTGAAGGATCTGAAACATAATGTCGAAGCATCGATACATGGAACACATTATGTACCTTAGACAACTCTGGAGGTAGCTCCAACCTGTAAGCAACTTCACCAATCCTCTCAGTGATCTTATAAGGTCCAATGTACCTGGGACTGAGCTTTCCTTTCTTCCCAAATCGAACTACACCTCTCCAAGGTGATAATTTCAGAAATACATAGTCGCCCACATTATACATCCGATCTGTGGTATGTCGATCTGCTAGGCTCTTTTGCCTATCCTGGGCTACTTTCAGGTTAGACTTAATTACCTGAATATTCTGAGTAGTCTCATCCACAATCTCGGGCCCTTCAAGTATTCTTTCACCAACCTCTGACCAACATAATGGCGTACGACAAGCTTTTCCATAAAGTGCTTCAAATGGAGACATTCCAATACTCGAATGGAAACTATTGTTGTAGGCAAACTCCATCAAATCTAAGCGATCATGCCAAGAATCACCAAATTGCATCACAGAAGATCTCAACATATCTTCGAGTGTCTGAATAGTCCTCTCTGACTGACCATCTGTCTGTGGATGATAAGCTGTACTGTAAAGCAATCTAGTACCCAAAGCTTCTTGAAAAGCTGTCCAAAACTTAGAAGTAAATCTCGGATCTCGATCGGAAATAATATTCACTGGGACACCATGATACTTTACAATCTTCGATATGAATAACTGAGCCAACTTATTTAAAGAGTATTTCTCCCTTACTGGAATAAAATGTGCTGATTTGGTAAGTCGATCCACAACTACCCAAATGCCATCAAAACCATTTTGTGTACGAGGCAGCTTATACACAAAATCCATCGTTATATTCTCCCATTTCCACTGAGGAACGGGAAGTGGTTGCAATCTCCCAAACGGCTTCTTTCTTTCAGCCTTAACCTGCTGGCAAACAATACACCTACTTACATACTCCGCAATCTCCCTCTTCATACCCGGCCAATAGTAGAATGGTCGAATGGTATGATACATTTTAGTTCCTCCTGGATGCATAGCATAAGCCGAACAATGTGCTTCATCCAAGATTTCTTTCTTCAATTCTTCATTATTAGGCACATACATCCTGTTCTCTTGCATAAGCATACCATCTGAATCTCGAATCTTGAGATCTTTCTTCTTCCCTTCATTTCTTAAACTGATCAATTCTTGAATTTCTTCATCCAACGATTGAGCTGCAAGCACCCGATCAATTAAAATTGGCTTGACTTGGAAATTAGCAAGAAAAGCTTCACTTTGTTCTTCCAATTCTAACTCTACTCCAGTAGATCTCAACTCTGCAAGAAGAGAAACACGACTGGCATACAAAGCATTAAGTCTCCCTTGAGGTTTTCTACTCAGAGCATCTGCTACCACATTTGCACGACCTGGATGGTACTCAATCGTGCAATCATAATCACTTAACAATTCCAACCATCTTCTCTGACGAAGATTAAGATCATGTTGAGTGAAAAGGTACTGAAGACTTTTATGATCTGTAAAGATCTTACATTTCTCGCCATAGAGATAGTGTCTCCAAATCTTCAAAGCAAATACAATAGCTGCCAACTCAAGATCGTGAGTCGGATAGTTCCTTTCATGAATCTTCAATTGCCTAGAAGCATAAGCAATCACTCTACTATGCTGCATCAAAACACAACCCAAACCATTCAAAGAAGCATCACTGTAGATCTCGAAGTTACCATTATCATCAGGAAGTATTAACACTGGTGCATGAGTAAGACAATACTTCAACTGCTGGAAACTTTGCTCACAACTACCATCCCACTCAAACTTCACATCTTTCCTGGTTAACTTCGTTAATGGCAAGGCAATTATAGAAAAGTCTTGAACAAACCGTCGATAATAACCTGCCAAACCAAGAAAACTCCGCACTTCAGTGACAGTTCGAGGTTGTTCCCAACTTTCCACTGCTTCTATCTTTTGAGGATCCACTTGAATTCCCTGAGCTGATACCACATGTCCCAAAAATGCTACTTGATCCAGCCAAAATTGACATTTACTAAACTTGGCATATAACTGGTGTTCCCTCAATTTCCTTAACACCAAGTTAAGATGTCGAATATGGTCTGATTCCGACTTAGAATATACCAGGATGTCATCAATAAAGACAATAACAAACCTGTCAAGATATTCCTGGAATACTTCATTCATCAGTCTCATGAAAGCTGCAGGGGCATTAGTCAATCCAAATGGCATAACCAAAAATTCATAATGTCCATAACGAGTTCTGAAAGCTGATTTATGAACATCCTCATCTTTAATCTTTAATTGATAATACCCAGATCTCAAATCAATCTTAGAAAACACACATGCACCTTTGAGTTGATCAAACAAATCATCTATACGAGGCAATGGATAACGGTTTTTAATCGTCACCCGATTCAGTTGCCTGTAATCAATGCACAATCTCAAAGTTCCATCTTTCTTTCTTACAAACAACACCGGAGCTCCCCACGGTGATGAACTAGGCTGAATGAACCCTTTATCAATTAATTCTTGCAATTGAATTTTCAACTCTCTTAATTCTGCTGGTGCCATTCTATAAGGAGTTAATGAGATAGGGTTTGTACCTGGAAGCAAATCAATCGAAAACTCCACGTCTCTATCTGGAGGCAATCCCGGTAAATCTTCCGGAAATACATCAGGATAGTGTCTGACTACTCCGACTTCCTCCACACTACTGGGAGCAACATCATTCAAAACCACATGTGCCAAGTATCCCTGACAACCCTTGGATAACAACTTCCTTGCCCTTATGGCAGAAATAACACCATGCCTCACTCCACTTCTTTCACCCACAAAAGTAACCTCAGGTAGTCCAGGACGAAGAAAAGTAACTAATTTCCCGTAACAATCTATATGGGCGCGATTATAATGCAACCAATCCGCCCCTAAAATCACATCAAAATCCACGATGTCTAACGGGATAAGATTAGCAGACATAATGACATTATCTACCCTCACTGGACACCTCGGGTAAAAACTATCAACATAACATTTATCCCCTCTAGGCATAGCAACTTCTAAATCAAACCCTAGAGATGAAGGATAAGGTTGTGTCATTTGAGCAAATGTATGAGAAATCACAGAGTGTGTAGCACCACAATCAATCAAAACTCTAGCAAAATGACCAAGAACATTCAACGTACCCATAATCAAGTCTGGATGGTTCTGAGCATCTTGCAGTGAGATGTGGTTAACACGTCCCTGAGCTGACTGTCGTCCTCCACGACCTCTGCCACTCTGGTTACCTCGTCCCTGATGAGCACGTCCTTGACCTGCCTGATTAGGCGGCCTAGACGGTCCTGCACTACTAGCAGCAACTCCGCTCTGTTGAGGCTGACCTCCCTGATACCACTGAGATCCGCTAGCTGGCATAGGCGGATATGAAGTATAACCTCCCTGATCCTGAGAATATCCACTCTGAAGATAAGGATCCTGGGAATATTGATACTGTCCCGGAGCATATGAAGTAGCATCACCCTGATAATGATAAGCACCACCACGACCAACCTGACCATAACTGCCTGAATTAAAGTTCTGTTGAGTCGGTGCTGGTGTTGGCCTAACAGGCTGTTGGGGTCTCTGCTGATTCTGAGGACAATTCATAGCTCTATGTCCTGTCTGACCACATGTAAAGCATGCACCACTGATTCTCCTACATTCCCCATAATGTCGGAAATTACAATGGCGACATAACGGAGGACCTGAATTACCAGTACCACCAAAACTTCTCTGACCAGAAAATCTAAGTCCATTACCAAACCTACCACCTCCTCTCCTCGGACCTGTGGCACTAAATCCACCACTAGAAGAACTAGAACTCATTCCACTCTTCTTAAAATTCTGAGTCTTACGGGGTCCTTGAATTGAGATACCTTTACCCTTGCCGTCATTCTTATCTTCTTCTTCATCACTATCAGTAGACAGTTTCTCGGACTCCTCCATCCCAACCATGATTTCAGAAAATTCATGATAGTTAGCACAAGGAAGTGCGCCAGCATATGTTCGCCATTTCTTCTTCGATCCCAACTTAAATCGACGAAGCATTTCTTCTGAATTAAGAGCCACAATCGGATCATAACGAGATAAATCTGTAAACTTCCGGTAGTATTCACCCGCCGACATCTTTCTTTGCCTCAATTGGGTGAACTCCTGTTTCTTACGATCGATGTACTCTGGAGGAACAAATCTTTTCTTAAATATTTGCTTAAATGTACTCCAATCCTGTACCAACTCAGGTGCCAGAAAATTAGTTTCATTACCCCACCAAACTGCAATTTCTCGGCTTAAGAACCAAATGGTAGTCTCAACCCATCTATTCTCAGGTAGATTCCCTTGACTCCGCATTACCTGAAAAGTTTGCTCAATCCGATCCAACCACCTTTCTGCCCCTTCATAACCTTCATTCCCTTCAAAGGTTTCCAACTTCAGATTATACATCGTCTCAACTGGCGTTCTCTGAGGAGCACGAATATTAGCTTGGATAGCTTGAGCTATTGCTTCCCCTAACTGGGTCATATCGGGAAAGTTAGACTCAGCAGCACGACGAGGCTCTCTACGAGGCGGCATATTTCTGACAGAAGACACCAAAATTTATAAGTAAAATCACTAGTTATACAGGACTGCAACCTATGCTCTGATACCAAACTGACACACCCTAACCCGAAGACTAGAACGTGCTGGCCGTCACGTGAGCGTGACGTAACCATAAACGCAAGCGGAAACGATTTCATAATAAAATACGAGTCAACAAAAACCACTAATTATACAAATATTAACAACCTAGCATACTATGTGCATAAGAGTGTACTAAACACACATAAACAGAGCATAAGCATCTAGGTGCAGTCAAGTAGGAACATAGCTATTTTACAACACCCTCGGGTGATTCCTACATTTATTTAGTCTGTCAGAAACACCGAAGTAGTCCTCGTAGGCCACCAACGCCTCAACTATCAACTAGAACCTGGAGGGGCGAAAAACAGAAAACGTGAGTGGGCGAAAATAAACTTTTCCAAATCATTTCATAAATCCACATTTATAACCCCTTTTTGGAAAACCTGTATACTTTCCCAGAAAATAGTACATAGCATATATATATCTCAACATGTCAATCATCAGTCTTATAACAGATTCAATAAGAATGTACCATGCCAGTTTCCACAGTTTAGTATGAATGCATTGATATAACATAAATCAGATAAAAGAAATAATCGATCGTAGGCACTCTAATAGCCCTGAACGATTAAACCTAGAGCTCAACATCTATCAATATCACTCTCTACCGGAGTCACTCCGCGTGATCTATCCGGCCTTCTGCACATAAGTCGGAACCACCTAATGTAGTCTGAACGACTCATGGTAATATTCGCTCTAGTGCTTTCTCATATATCATCTGTATACATATCTAAGGTCACCCACCAGTCATAATCTCACTAACACTCTATGACTGGCCTGTCGTACCCACTCCACGTGGACTGTACGACCAGCATCTACTTGGATCCAAGACGAGCGTGCGATGCGGTGAATACTATAAGCACTAACCATGGTGCAGGATATGAGCTCAGTATATCTCATCATCATCATAACATTAAGTAAATGCTTACCTGTGCGTCCACAGCACCATCATACACATATATGCATCATACGACAGTTCATAATATTCATAACATTCTATGCATGGCAATCACATCACATTTCAATTCATTTCAATACACTTTTTATTTAAATTTGATTTCTGGGGAAATCGAGTATATAGGTATATATATAGAAAGCAATGCCCACTCACTGGTATGTCGCCGGGTCGTAACCCCCTTGACGCCCCTGGATGTGCTCTTCCTCGTTATACGTTCCACCTATAAGTGCAATAACTTAAAACAATCATTTAACGCACATTTAACGCACCTAAACCAAACTAGACAATTAATTCCTCATACGATGCTCAATTTTGACAAACGAACACTCTAACGCGATCTACACAACCTCACGAGCATCCCCATAATTTTAAAATAATTTTTGGATGCCCCACGCGCCCCCACGCGCCTGACGTGGCACTGCCCTACGCGCCCCCCACGCGCGGCCCACGTGACATGCACACTGACGGCACAGTAACTGCCGTCAGGAATATTCCTGGAATATTCCGTTAAAAGCCTAACGGTAACGTTAACGGCGTCAGAATATTCCGTCAGTTTTGACGGAATATTCTCTGTCTTCTCCGGCGAGACGCCGGTCGCCGGCGATTGTTCGCCGGTTTCTGGAAAAATTTCAAATTAGCTTTTCTCACTCGTTTTTCGTCCAATTTCTTCGAATTTTGTACCAAAATGAACCATTTAACACCTACTAACACGTTGGAAGGTTTTTAAGGTCTAAAAACAACTAGATCATACCTTTCCAATTTTTACAAAACTCGGCCAAACCCAAACCCGACGATCCCGACGTCCATTTCGTTCAAACGAGGCACTCCGAGCCTCCTAGTAACCTCCTTAAGCTCGTGGTGATCTTGTTTTAACCTAAAACATAACCAATTTAAAGTTTGTGAATAGTGTCAATTCACGGGGTGTTTAAAACTAGGGTTTCTCGAAGTGAAACTCACCTGAAAATTACATTCCCGTGCTCGTGAAGTCCTTAAGATCACGATGGTGATCTCAGATGGAACGTTGGTGAAAGATTGGGGTTGTTCTTGTTCTTGCAGTGTATACGAGGGTAAGAGAGAGAATGAGAGAGAGTGACTGAGATGAAAGAATAAGAGAGAGAGAGTGTGTGTGTTACTGAAGAGATGAGAGAGGGACAACAAAACGGGTTTTGGGGAGGGATTTAGGGTAGGAGGCCCTACCTAAGTCCTTAAAATATCAACACAAACTCATCTAAAAATCTAACCCTAGTGTAAGTTTATGTTTCTGACACTATCTAATAATCCAATTAACCATAGAATAAGGGATTTAGGTAAAAACCAATAGATAAGTAACGCACCTTAATCCCGTTTAAGGGCGTTTCAGTAATTTCACGTCCTCGGAATTAAAATTCCGGGACGGGCTGTGACAATAAAACGAGGAGAATAATTAGTTTTCTCGTCCTCAAACAATTGAAACAAAAAAATTGCATTCAAATTAGGCAACAGAGAAGCCAATGAACAACCTCATATAGATATACATACACATAAATGCAACATATATATATATTTAAGGAAAACTTTGGATGTTGTCCCTAATTATTAATGTTGTTTGACTAAAACCTTATTTGTTTTTATTTTTTAATCAAAATCCCAGAACATTAATGTAATAATGTATTTATATATAGGGAATTGTTATTAGCACTTCACATTTTCTATATTAGGAAAGAAAAATATACTTGTGAGGAGTGTAGAATGAGATTTTTTGAGTGTCAATTACACTTTCCCTATATATATATATATATATATATATATATTATATTTTTATATGAAAAATTGAAATCTGTAATTATTTATATTAATGAAATTTTAAAACACATAATTTGTGAGATTAAAAATATTAAAAGATAAATATACTCTTCAATATATTGTGCGTGTGTGCGCGCGCGCATGTGTGTATATAAACATGGGTATATTCATCAAATTAACCAAAACATTATTGTACCAAAAATGGGTACATTCTTCAAAACCCAAAAAAATATATATAAAAAATATATATAAAAAATAAAATATTTATCTAATAACATTAGTAAATATTTTCGAATAAACTTAAGATACATTTTCAAATCAGCGAAAAATAATGTATCCATACAAGTTTACAAAATGCATTAGAAAAATATTGAATGAATTTTATATAAAAAAGGGGTATATTTTATATTTAAAAATGGGTACGTTTTAATATAAAAAAATGGTATATTTAAGAATTAGTACAGTAAATTTTACATGATTGTGTACCTTTAATTCTAAAGAATTGAAAATCTTTTTATGGAAAATAATGCGTACAAACCTTTTTTTATTTTTATTTTTTTATTTTGGACATGTTTTAATTGAAAATTAATTAGGAGTTTAACAAAGGTGTGAGTATTTTTTTTATTTTTTTGTCGAAATATAAATACCTATTCCCACCTGCCATCTTTGGAATCCCAGCAAAGTACCCTAGCACCCTCCCCACTCCTCCTACCCTTGATTAATTAATTATTATATTAAAAAACTAAGTTAATTATTATTTCTATTTTAAAAAGTGGTCATTTTGCTTCCGGTCCCTAATTAACCTAGTTGTTGAAATATAATCTTATTTGTTTAAATAGTTTAATCAAGGTCCCTAACATCATTTAAGGAATTTAACTCACAGATTTATGCATTCAATATCCCACAAATTATGAAATTTAAAAAACTACAAATAATATTGTTACAAGCTAATTAAAAATCAATAATAGAGTAATTTGTTCTTTATATAGTTCTAGCAAAAAAATAAAAATAAAAAAATGTACCCACATAATTATTAATATAGTGCAAGAAATAATTATTGATATATTTTAAAACATAAAATAAACACATATAATTAGCATGGGTACGTTCATAAAAAAAAACTATTGGTACAAATTAAATTAAATGTATGGGTACATATTAAAATTCAAAACTATGGGTGCAAATTAAATTGAAAATATGGGCACATATTAAAATTCAAAATTATGGATACAAATTAAAACTAAAAAGAATATTGGTATAAATAAAAAAAAGATACAAATTATAAATAAAAATATATGAAAAAAAATACTAAGAAGATTATATTTGAAAATTATTAATACTTTTTTCTAAATTGACATATAAAGACTTGTAAATAATATAATATTCAAATAATGGCATGAAAAAATGTCAAGGGACCTTGATCAAAAACGAAAAAGGAATAAGGTTTTAATTAATAATAAGGAGAAACGAGGGATGAGAATCTAATTTATCCTTTCAAAAATTATGTAACTGACATGCAAAATTCATTAATATTGACATGCAAAATTCATTAATACATTAACTTTAAGGACTTCGAACAAAATTTAAAAATTAATAAGGTTTCAGTCAAAGAATATTAGTAGTTACGGACCATATACTAATTTTTCCTATATTTAAATATACATATACATACATGCAGACACACACACACACACACACACACACTACTTATACATACATACGTATCTATACATACATAAAGAGACATACATACATACATACATATATATAAATGCATACACACATATACTTAGATATACATACATACATACACATACATACACATATACATAGACATACACACACATATACATAGACATACACACACAAATGCATACATATATACATACATACATACACACACACACACACACACACACATACCTAGACACAAACACCCTAAACCCTACATATACATACATACATACAAATGTACATAGACATACACTCACACAGATGCATACATACATACATACATACATACACATGAAAGACATACACTCACACATATGCATACATACATACATACACATGAACGTACACACACACAAGATACATACATACATATACATGTACATACACACACAGATACATACATACATATAAAATAATTGTTTGTAAACACGAATTTTTTGTAGCAAATGACACAAGAACACGTGTACAAAATAATTGTATTGTATTAATGAGTTTAGGGTTACAATCTCTTTACAAACTTGATTCTGTAATTCAATCTCCAAAGATGAAAAAATGTATTGTTATTAATCCGAGAGTCGTGATAACTTGATCTCAAATGAACGCACGTCTTAAGGTTTTGGCTTGTGGCAATTGAAAATCCATCACGTGTGGTGGTGCTTGATGATTCTTCATAGGTTTGAGGAAGAACATAGAGAGCTTTCTGAATGCTTCTAAGTATTTGAGAATTTGGAGAATTTGGATGATTGAGAGTTTTAGAGTTTCAAAGCTTCAGCATCTGGCTGTGAATGATTTTCTTGACCCTTTCTTTGTCTTGGATCCTCGTATTTATAGACTCTCAAAGCCTTGCCTATGAATGGATTTGGCCTTGATTGTGGGCTTGATCAATTGACAAAAGAACCAGGATTGTATTTGTGAGCCAGTTCATGATATTAATTAAATTAAAATCAGATAATTCATTTCCACCAAATGTTGACACGTGTCCTTCTTGATGACTCGTCCGATTTTGATGAATCTCATTTATGTGTACAATTTATAAGACACATGATGCATGCCATGTATGCCCTGACATGTTAAAATTTTAATGTGTTGGTGAACATTTATTTCACTGAAATTTCAATGTCTCAAGCAGTTATCGGTTTGGAAAGGTAATAGCATACGCAACTATTTCTCTCTCTCTCTCTCTCCCCCTGCACGCATAGGTTCGAATACCATCTTACATATATGTGTGTGTTGTTGGACTTTTTAATTAACAGTGCAAAATTTGCAGCATGGAGAACTAAAGAGTTGAAAGCTAATAGAATACTTTAATGTGCTGCTTTTTTCCCCAAAACAAATCCGTTTACATTATTGTCACATGGCCTCATACATTCCAATTCCAATCAATGAAAAAATTGCACAGGTCATCCGAGTGGTGATGTTTGCACATGGTGAGCAGATATGCATTGTTAAAATATTCGCTTCTCGGTCAAAAGAGCAAAAAATAAAATAAAATAAAACCCCACCTACAACTTTTGGGTAGAGTTTTGTTAAGAGTATTAATTTCATATCTGAGAAATAAGGGATTTTGCACGTGTTTATAAGTAATTGACTACTTCTCATATTGCCAACTGATCTTACGGCATAACCTCAATTTTTTATTATAAAAGTAGGTTGTCCTATATGTCATGCCCAACAGCTACATGTGCTTTGCGTTATCCGATTTGAGATGTCCACGTGTTAGACTTGAAAAATCATCACATGGACAGAAGTCTTAAATTTCAGGTAGACGGGCCATGAGCCCACTCCAACAACACCAATATTGTCCCCACTTGGCCACCTGCTCAATCCGTCAGGTGTGAGGTTTTAATACAAAAGGCCTCAGTATTATTTAGAGTGGGGTAATTCTATATAAATGACTTGTTCTCAAGCCTTCTGGCCGATGTGGGACAAAGAAATTCAAACACTCCCCTGCACGTGAGACCCCATTTTATGGGTCACACGTAGAGTTCCACACATCGGCAACCACGTGGAGCCAAGTCGGGGCTCACCCGTTCGCGCGGGGCCAATGGGGACCCATCCATTCACGTGGCATCTCTTGGTCTACGTGGAACCAGGTCGGGGCTCACCAGTTCACGCGGGGCCAATGGGGACCCACCTATTCACGTGGCATCTTTTGGCCTATGTGGAGCCAAGTTGGGGCTCATCCTTTCGCACGGGGTCAAAGGGGACCCCACCTGTTCACATGGATGTACGAGCCCGTCCCCTGGCTTTGATACCATGTTAAATATTAGGTAGACGGGCCATGGTCCCACTACAACAACACCGATACTGTCCCCACTTGGCCACCTGCTCAATCCGTCAGGTATGGAGTTTTAATACAAAAGGCCTCGGTTTTGTTGGAGTAGGCCCATGGCTCATCTACCTAAAATTTAAGAAGAAGCGTGTTGAGCTTATTAATCCCACATCGAAAAAATAATGGACCTTGCGTACTTATAAATAATTGAAGTACTCCCCATATTATCAATTAATTTTATAGTGAAACCACTTTTTTCTAACTTTAACCAAATCTATCAAAAATTGCTGGCAGATTTCATAGGTAATTCTTCCATTACTTTTTTTTCTTTTTCATGAATGACGTGGTCTAAGTACCGGACCCGAAAATGGCACAGATTAATAAAGTTCTTTTATTTTTGTAAGGCTTTTTAGCCAAAATGGTCCCTGAGATTTGCCTAACTTCTCAGTTTGGTCCTTGAGATTTGAAATCAATAGAATTGGTCCCTGAGTTTGTCTACAATCAATCATTTTGATAATTTCTTGAAAAATCTCCATAAAATAAGGGTAAAATAACAAAAATACCCTCAATTTTTTTTTCAAATCATTTTGGCCTATTGTTTATTATATTGAGGGTAATTTTGTCATTTGGATCCTTATTTAACATAAATTTTTACCAAAGGACCAAAATGATTGATGGTGGACAATCTCAGGGGACCACTTCTATTGATTTCAAATCTCAGGGACCAAAGTGAGAAGTTAGGCAAATCTCAAGGACCATTTTGGCTAAAAGCCTTTTTTTAATAATAAAGTCGCCTTTGGTGGTGATTTTACCTGCCATTTGATTAATGTAAACTGATAAACCATACAAATCACAAAGATCTTTAGTACTATTGGTAATATCCAAATCTTTAAATATGCTTCTTAATTTTTGGTGGTATAGAAATTGTTCGAACTAGATTGGTCCCTCGTACAGCTCCCCGGGGCTCTTGCCTATCGGGCAAGGCTTGTTGCTTGGTGTGCTATAATGTGAGTTTGTAGTTAGTTTGAATGGTGTCTTTGTGGGGCCTTTGGTTAAGCCTGGAGGCTCACAATCAAAACTAACATTGATCTGAGTGTGCCACTGCTATCCTTATATAACAGATTGTTTGTTTAGTTGTGAATTAAGTTGATTACTTGCACCACAAGTTACTTAGATTTCTTGGTTATCAAAGGATTGTCACAGATGGGTTAAGTTTGTATAAAGTTCTTTTTCTTGCCTTGTAAACAAGGACTTTTAACTCATGATATTGTATGTCCAAAATGAAAGGGGTTCAAGGCCCTTCCAACCATTACAATTAACTTTAAAGGAGTAAAAGTTCATTGGTTTAGCCAAATTGATCATGAGTAAAACTTTGAACGAAAAAACAGTTGAAAGTGATTTAAAAACATAATGAGATATGCATTAAACAATAGATCTAATTTATGATGTAAGTACAAACAAAAGAGACTTGGGCAATATTTAACCTTGTCGGATAAGGTTCAACTTCTTACAACCGCTTCTTTTTGTGTTTACAAGGGTTTGTAAACTCTAGGGAGCAAAATGTAAATTGGTTTTACTAGAGGGAATCGATACTACAACAATGGGGGAAGGTAGTAGAGCTTCTAAACTTGACAAAGGATGGCTTTCTATGGGGAATCTATGACTAAGAAGGGGAAATATGGACAAAATACAGCTTTCTGGGTACGAGCTTGTCTGAGAGTAAAGTTTGGATGTCTTTTGATTGATTGGTTGAATGTCCTTGTCTTCGGTGTCCCTTTCTGCTTTTATAGACGATTTAGCTCGACTGTCCAAGCTTTTGCCTTTAGCTGATGGCTTTTGGAGGATAGTGAGTCATCACTTATTTACTCTTCCATGCCCTTGAAAAGTGTTTTTTGCTGGGGTAAGTTGCCCTCTGTTACCCATCACGCCTTGCTGAAATGGTTTTAAATTCTTCCTGGGCTACTGGCTTGACCAAGCCCAATCTATCCTTCTGTTTTTGCGTTCTTTGGGCCTCCATCATCATAAAGCCCAATGTCTAATTTTAACCCAAACAGAAACTATATCTAGTAAGGATAAGTGGCAAGACGAATGTAGTCTTTCCATTTGAATAGTACAATATATATTTATATATGTTCCTAATTGTAATTGTTTTAAGAATTGACAATTGATGCAACTTACTATTACAGTTTGATGGTATTCCTCTTCACTACTAAGTGACAGGTCTCAAGTTCCCATTATGGCCGAACCCCCATTCTTCTTAGTGTAAAATATATCCTCATACTAAAAAAGAAAAGAATTGATGATTGATTAATGAAATAAATATAATTAAGAGTTTTCTCAAAATAAAACTACATATCTTTATGTTACATACTATTAGATGCGACAAAAGGAGAATTGGCGAAAAGATTGACAACACAATATTTATAAATTTATCTTGCCCATATTTCCTAAGTTTTATGCTATGTTTTCTAGTGAAATTAGTTGTTTGATATGTTTAGTGCATATTTTGTAGATGATGGACCGTAGAGAAGACTTTGGAGTCTTTTGGTGATTCCAAGATTAAAAAGGATCAAAACTGAGAAGAATTGAAGTCAAGAAGCATTCCAACGAACATCAAATGTTAAATTGTTCAATCCACAATTTAATGGCTGCTATATGAAAATTATAACTAGAGCTAGAAGGTGCTGCACAAAAATGTCATTTTCGTTAGGACGTAGGACGAACTGGGTGTTGTGTCACATATGCATGGAAAGCTCTGGATGTCTAGCTTCGGTAGAATTTACAGATCATGATTTGGATGCTTCTAAAAGAAGTTATACCTGTTTTAGTACAAGAAGGTCAATTCAAGAATTCTACGCGGAAGTGGAGTTCAGTTGGAATCAGGAAACATGTTGGGATTCTTGTTTGGGCTGGGATTCAACAATTGTGGCAAAGTAAAGCCTAACCAAAACCTAACTATTTATATTCCTTGGATGATTGTTAAAAGAAGGAAAAAGAGGAGTCGCACTTCATCATACAGTTTTAGCGAATTGACCTAAGGAAGATGCCAACACCAAGGGGTCCCTAAGGGTTACATATTTTCAGACTTTGTTTCATGATTATGTTTTGTTATAATTTGATGGTCGTGATGAACTAATTCCTTCATTAGGGATCTAATGTAGCCTTCATGATAATTCTATGTCTTAGTTAACTTTACTCTTTCATCAATTCAAGGGTTTCTAGTTTCATTCATTATACTTGAATCATTCTTTATGTTCATGTTATTGATTAGCTACCTTTAATATGAATTTTTAAATGTATGAGACAAGGTTATAAAGATAGCTCTCTTGAATGAATGAACTAATGTTGATGCAGACGCCATGCTAAGAGACATTTTGGTTTTCTTTGTTCTTCTTGCACTTAATGGATTTTTTATTATTGACTTAGACTAGGCACCATGGTTAAGTTTATGATTAATAATACTTGGTTACACCCGGACGCTTAACGGACAATCATAATAAAGAGAGAACAAACCCTAGAACCTGAACTGAATTGTTCTTACTAAGTTATCTAATGACATAGAATTGGATTGATATGGTGAAGTCGGATGCCTAGTGTTTCAACCAATGTTTTCAGAAATTATTTACATAAATTTTCTTTAATTTACTGCACTTAAGATTACTTGATCAACTTCTCTTTGGTTAATTATTTGAATTTCGTAGTTTGGTTGTTTTCGTTATTTTAATTCTTGTGGGTACTACAAAATTGGATTTAGTTAGGTGACTTTACAACTCCATGTAGGTACGACACTCGTATTTGCTTGCTATACTATCATATCGATTCGTGCACTTGTGAGAAATATAATTTGTTCATCAAGTTTCTGGCGTCGTTGCCGGGGATTTGTTTTAAAATTCCATCTAATTATTTCTAGTTGTGTATCCCCTGAATTTGTTTATTTTATTTGTTCTAAATTTATTTATTTTTGTAGGTAGTGAATGCAAGGCCATCGATCGCAAGAAGGAGAACTCTTGCTGATTGACGATAATATTGATGGAATAAGAAGAGGTACAAAAAAGCACCAAGAAGAAGACGAGTTGGATCCTAAATCTGATTCCAGTCATAGCGAAACATCGACATCAGAATTAGAAGAAAGACAAGAGGATGTTGAAGACATCCAAAAGGAGATGGCAGATGCTAATCCATGCGCTATGAAAGAATTTGCACGCCCAGTTGTTGAAACATCACCATCATGCATTTTATTAGATGCTATTGCTAGAAATTATGAGTTGAAAAATATTCATTATAATATGTTTCCTTCTTTTTATGGTGTTGCTAGTGAAGATCCTTTGTCATTCATTCGTCATTTTTATGCTACAATTCAAACTTTTCCTTTGCAGGGATTAAGTGAAGATCAATTGCAGATGAGATGTTTTCCATATACTATGAAGGACAAAGCTAAGCAATGGCTTATGTCTTTGACACCTAGATCACTTGCAACATAGGCAGCAATTTACAATAAGTTTGTTGGAAAAATTTATTCACATCAGAAGACTACTGAACTTAGGAGCAAGATCGCCACTTTTTCCTAAATGGAGGGTGAGCCGTTCCATGAAGCATGGGAACGCTTTAAAATGCTTTTAATCCAATGTCCTAATTATCATTATCCTTTAGAATTACAAAATAATTTTTTCTATGATGGATTAACCCAAGCCTGTCAAGCTACTGTTGATAATGCTGCAGATGGTGCTATTGGTGAAAAAACTGCACAACAAACTTATGAGCTATATGAAAATGCTTGGTGCAAATTCTCAGCAGAAAACTATTAGGGGTATTTAGGCATTTATGAAATTAGTCCTAATAATGACCTTGCTATGCAGGTGGCTAACTTAACCAAACAAATCAAAACAATGAGCAATGTAGTCACGAATAATGGATTGGCCCCTAGTGAGGTATGTGCAATATGTGGTATTTTTGGTCATGTCTCTAATATTTGTCCGTCTAGAGAGGCTTTTCTAGAATATTTACAAGAGCAAGCTAATATGATGAATACCTACAACAACAACAACAACAACAACAACAACAACAAAGCTTTTTCCCACTAAGTGGGGTCGGCTATATGAATCCTAGAACGCCATTGCGCTCGGTTTTGTGTCATGTCCTCCGTTAGATCCAAGTACTCTAAGTCTTTTCTTAAGGTCTCTTCCAAAGTTTTCCTAGGTCTTCCTCTACCCCTTCGGCCCTGAACCTCTGTCCCGTAGTCACATCTTCGAACCGGAGCGTCAGTAGGCCTTCTTTGCACATGTCCAAACCACCGTAACCGATTTTCTCTCATCTTTCCTTCAATTTCGGCTACTCCTACTTTACCTCAGATATCTTCATTCCCAATCTTATCATTTCTCGTGTGCCCACACATCCCACGAAGCATCCTCATCTCCGCTACACCCATTTTGTGTACGTGTTGATGCTTCACCGCCCAACATTCTATGCCATACCGCATCGTTTGCCTTATTGCCATCCTATAAAATTTTTCCTTGAGCTTCAGTGGCCTACGACAGTCACATAACACGCCGGATGCACTTTTCCACTTCATCCATCCAGCTTGTATTCTATGGTTGAGATCTCCATCTAATTCTCCGTTCTTTTGCAAGATAGATCCTAGGTAACGAAAACGGTCACTTTTTGTGATCTTCGCTAGATTGCTCCGGCCATTAGTGTGGATAAGTATATAAATGGATAGAGACAGGAAAGCAAATACAAGATGTACATGGTTCACCCAGATTGGCTACGTCCAGGAAATATAAGAGTTCTCATTAATTGTGAAGAGTTTACACAAGTACATAGGTTCAAGCTCTCCTTTAGTGAGTACAAGTGAATGATTTAGTACAAATGACATTAGGAAATATTGTGGGATAATGATCTCGTAATCACGAAACTTCTAAGTACCGAAGTATGGTATCGTCTTCACTTGCCTTATCTGTCTCATAGGTAGATGTGGCATCTTCTCTGGAAGTACTCTTCCTCCATCCAGGGGTGGTATCTTTAACTGGTGGAGATGCACAAGGTAATGTATCAATTTCACTTGAAGCTTACTTGTAGTTTCAGGCTTGGTCAAGCGCGATACAAACCATGTAGTAGGAGTCCCCCAAGTCGCCGAGCTAGGGGATCTGCTGAAAAGAGGTGATAGACAAGGTAAGCAATCAGAGCTCCAAGCAATCAGTCCTAGATCAGAAGTTTGATTTCGAGTTCCGGCTGATTGTTCTCATTCTCCCTATCTTGCAGGCAGCATGAAGGATAAAGAGAAGAAAAATGAGAAGAGATGATATGAGATACTTTTGCTTTTGAAGAAGTAACTTTCCACAGGCTTATTCTTGAACTGGGCTGGAGGGTTTTCTGGTTTCCTCCAAAGTATAAGGCCGATTGAAGAATTTGAGGGTCAAAACAAGTCCATCAAATCTAGAGTACGTTCGACCCTGCTGATATGGGATACTTTTGCTTTTGACAAAGTAGTGGATGTATCGGCACGTGTGCTGTTACGCTTGTCTCCACATGCTTCTTTGTATCCTTCTCACTTTCCCTATCTGTTTCGCAGGCATATGCGGTATCTTCCTTGGAAGCATAAGATGTTGAAGATGAGTACTCGAGAGCAATGCCAGGTAAGTAATCAGGTAAGGGGTTCTAGGCAGTCAGTTCCTGACTGGAAGCTTGATTCCAAGTGCTGACTGATTGCTCTCTTTCTCCTTGTCTTGCAGGTAAGAACAAGGCTAAAGGAAAAGACAGGGAAAAAGCATGATATGGGATACTCTTCCTTTTAACCTTGATGATATGAGATATTCTTGCTCTGGTATAGCTTGTTTGCAGAGGTAGGGGGAAATAAAGCTGAATATTTCGAAAGGCTTTGTTGGGAGTGCCCTCTCAGATATGAGGAAGGGTTGAGCATTTTTGCAGGTCCTGCCTGTCCGTTGGGGATGAAGGTCGACATATATAGGAGTCTTCCTAACAACAAGTAGTAATGTTATTCCTTTACCCTGCTTTGTCATAGCCCAATAGTGGGAGTTGCCAGCTTCACATGTTTTAACTTTATCCGAGCACTTTGAAAAAGTGGTCTGTGGTATCTGGAAAGCTGATGTTGCGTGTGAAGATTACAGACAAGCTTTATCCAAGGAGATCTGGCTCTCGAAGTTGAGAAAGTGGTGCCTCTTCGGTTTTCGAACAAGCAATCCTGTCGGGGATCTGGCTCTCGAGATTCGGAGAACGATGCCTCTTCGATTTTTGAGAAAGCAATCCTGCTGGGGGTCTGGCTTTTGAGATTCGGAGAGCGGTGTCTCTTCGATTTTTGAGAAAGTAATCATGTTGGGAGTCTGGCTCTCGAGATTCGGAGGGCGGTACCTCTTCGATTTTGGAGCAAGCAATCTTGTTGGGAGTGTTTTCTCGAATGTAAGTAAATGTTGGGCATGTTTGCTAGTTTACCTTGCCACGGAGCACAGAGGTTGACACACAGAGACTTTCCAATTATCCAGCAGTGGTACTGTTCCTTTACCCTTGTGGGTAATAATATGGTAGCTAGACCTTCCAAATTTATGTGTCTAAACTTTGTTAGTGGTGTTTCTTTGCTATTCTTTTACCCTTCTTGGTTAGAGCGATGTAGTGGGAGCTACAAGCTTCATGTGTCTTAACTTTGTCAGAGAACTTTGGCAAAGTTATCTGTGGTACCCATGAGCTAATGTTGCGTGTGGAAAGTGGGTGATTGAACAGTAAGATTCATGTGCTTTCTACTTCACCAGAAATCTTTGACAGAATTCCCGTAATTTCCGTAAAGCTAAGTGTGCGTGTGACAGGTGCTGACAAGGCTGAAAAAGTAGGTGCCTCTTCGATTTCTGAGATCGGCCCTCGTGGTCTTTGAGTAGCCCAGCTTTTGAGAAAGCAAGCGCCTCTTCGATTTCTAAGATCGGCCTTCGTGGTCTTTGAGCAGCCTAGCTTTTGAGAAAGCAAACGCCTCTTTGATTTCTGAGATCGACCCTCGTGGTCTCTGAGCAGCCCAGCTTTTGAGAAAGCAAACGCCTCTTCTATTTCTGGGCAGGCGCCTCTTCGATTTCTGAAGCTCTGTCGGGTGCAGATTTTTATAGAGGCTAGCATTAAGTTCCAAAGTACACTTGAATCTCCACCAGTAGAAGCTCCATTCTTGCACTTCTAAGATCTTGATTTGTCTGACCTCTTCTCTCTTCAACACCTTTGAAAATGTCTGGCCCCTCCGACCGTCGTTTTGACTTGAACCTTGCTGAAGAGGCAGCCACGCCTTCTCCAGACAACATATGGCGCCCATCCTTCGTCTTCCCTACTGGTCCTCTTACCGTTGGGGATTCCGTGATGAAGAATGATATGACCGCTGCGGTGGTGGCCAGAAACCTTCTCACTCCCAAAGATAACAGACTACTTTCCAAACGGTCTGATGAGTTGGCTGTTAAGGATTCTCTGGCTCTCAGTATTCAATGTGCAGGTTCTGTGTCTAATATGGCCCAACGCCTATTTGCTCGAACCCGCCAAGTTGAATCATTGGCAACTGAAGTGATGAGTCTCAAACAGGATATTAGAGGGCTCAAGCATGAGAATGAACAGTTGCATCGGCTTGCACATGACTATGCTACAAACATGAAGAAGAAGCTTGACCAGATGAAGGAATCTGATGGTCAGGTTTTACTTGATCATCAAAGGTTTGTGGGTTTGTTCCAAAGGCATTTATTGCCTTCGTTTTCTAGGGCTGTACCGCGTAATGAAGCTCCAAATGATCAACCTTTGATGCCTCCTCCTTCTAGGGTTCTGTCCAGTGCTGAGGCTCCGAATGATCCCCCTCCAGTGCCTTCTCTTTCTGGGGCTCTATCGACTGCTGAGACTTCTCCTAAGCAACCTTTGTGAAGGCTCTCTCTTGTTTGTTTATTTTGACTCATGTATATGTACATATTTGTAACTTATCGGGGATATCAATAAATAAGCTTTGCTTCATTTCAACGTATTGTGTTAAATACACCAAAGCCTTATTCGCTAAGTTCTTTGATTTTTTTCTTTTGTTGAAGCTTGTATGTTGAAGCTTTGTGAGTGGAGCATGTAGGTTGAGGTAGTGTTCCTTTAATTTCCCGAGCGAGGAAAACTTTTCGGTTGGAGACTTGGAAAATCCAAGTCACTGAGTAGGGTTGTCTCTATGAATCTTAGAACGCCATTGTGCTCGGTCCTGTGTTATGTCATCCGTTAGATCCAAGTACTCTAAGTCTTTTCTTAGAGTCTCTTCCAAAGTTTTCCTAGGTCTTCCTCTACCCCTTCGGCCCGGAACCTCTATCCCATAGTAGCATCTTCTAATCGGAGCGTCAGTAGGCCTTCTTTGCAAATGTCTAAACCACCGTAACCGATTTTCTCTCATCTTTCCTTCAATTTCGGCTACTCCTACTTTACCCCGGATATCCTCATTTCTAATCTTATCCTTTCTCGTGTGCCCACACATCTAACGAAGCATCCTCATCTCCGCTACACCCATTTTGTGTATATGTTGATGCTTCACCGCCCAACATTCTATGCCATACAGCATCGCCGGCCTTATTGCCGTCCTATAAAATTTTCCCTTGAGCTTCAGTGGCATACGGCGGTCACACAACACGCCGGATGCACTCTTCCACTTCATCCATCCAGCTTGTATTCTATGGTTGAGATCTCCATCTAATTCTCCATTCTTTTGCAAGATAGATCCTAGGTAACGAAAACGGTCGCTCTTTGGTATTTCTTGATCTCCGATCCTCACCCCTAACTCGTTTTGGCCTCCATTTGCACTGAACTTGCACTCCATATATTCTGTCTTTGATCGGCTTAGGCGAAGACCTTTAGATTCCAACACTTCTCTCCAAAGGTTGAGCTTTGCATTTACCCCTTCCTGAGTTTCATCTATCAACACTATATCGTCTGCGAAAAGCATACACCAAGGAATATCATCTTGAATATGTCCTGTTAACTCATCCATTACCAACGCAAAAAGGTAAGGACTTAAGGATGAGCCTTGATGTAATCCTACAGTTATGGGAAAACTTTTGGTTTGTCCTTCATGAGTTCTTACGGCAATCTTTGCTCCTTCATACATATCCTTTATAGCTTGGATATATGCTACTCGTACTCCTTTCTTCTCTAAAATCCTCCAAAGAATGTCTCTTGGGACCCTATCATACACTTTTTCCAAATCTATAAAGGCCATGTGTAAATCCTTTTTCCCATCTCTATATCTTTCCATCAATCTTCGTAAGAGATAGATTGCCTCCATGGTTGAGCGTCTTGGCATGAACCCGAATTGGTTGTCCGAAACCTGTGTCTCTTGCCTCAATCTATGCTCAATGACTCTCTCCCAGAGCTTCATTGTATGACTCATTAGCTTAATACCCCTATAGTTCATGCAATTTTGTACGTCGCCCTTATTCTTGTAAATAGGCACTAACGTGCTTGTTCACCACTCATTTGGCATCTTCTTCATTTTCAAAATCCTATTGAAAAGGTCAGTGATCCATGTTATACCTGTCTCTCCCAAAACTTTCCACACTACGATCGGTATATCGTCTGGGCCCACTGCTTTTCTATGCCTCATCTTCTTCAAAGCTACAACCACTTCTTCCTTCCGGATTCGACGATAAAAGGAGTAGTTTCTACACTCTTCTGAGTTACTCAACTCCCCTAAAGAAGCACTCCTTTCATGTCCTTCATTGAAAAGATTATGAAAATAACCTATCCATCTGTCTTTGACCTCGTTCTCTGTAGCAAGAACCTTTCCATCCTCATCCTTGATGCACCTCACTTGGTTTAGGTCCCTTGATCATTTTTCAGATACTTATAATACTGGTTGGAGGTTTCATCCTAATCTTTCATGGAATAATAACCAAAATCAAAATTAAGCTAGCTCTTCCTTCCAGCAAAGAAAGCCCTCATTAAAAGACACTTTGAATAATTTTATACAAGTATGCCAAAAGTAGCCAAGAAAACAATGAACAAAAATTTCAACAACAAGAGGCCTCTTTAAGGAAGTTTGAGGTACAAGTTGGACAGATTCCAGATGTTATGCGAAGCCATGTTCCTAGAAAATTCCCAAGCCAACTAGAGCAAGCCAAGGCGATACAATACTTTGAAGTGGTAAGGTAATTACTACTGAATTAAATTCTAAATCTAATGATGTGTTACTCAATGATGTAGGTGAAAAAGTCGAAGAAAAAGAAATGAAGGAGGAGCCATCAAAGAAACTCAAGGGTGGCAATCCAAAAGTGGACATGCAAGTCAATGAGCAGCCACCTTTATCTGCATCCAATCTTCACAAGGCATCAAAGCCTTATATTCCACCTATTCCATTTCCGAGCCGCTTAAATAAAAGCAAATGGAATAAGTCTTTTGCTGAAATTTATGATATATTATCTAAAGTTAATGTGAACTTACCTTTGCTTGATATGATTAGGAATATGCCAGCCTATGCAAAAAATTTCAAGGAACTTAATACTTATAAGCGTAAGTATGAACCGCATGAAAAGGTAATGGTATCGAAAACGGTAAGTACAGTTCTTCAAAGGAAATTGCCACATAAATTGAAGGATCCTGGGAGCGAGCTTTAATATTAATATTACTGTTGGTGATACAAAGCTTGAAAAAGCCATGCTAGATTTAGGGGCAAGCATAAATTTAATGCCTTACTCAATACACATTCAATTGGGATTAGGGGAGTTGAAGCCTACAACAATGTCTTTACAACTCGCTGATCGTTCAGTTAAATAACCAAGAGGTATTGTAGAGGATATTTTAGTGCAAGTCGATAAGCTAATTATTCCTGCAGATTTTGTTGTCTTAGATATGGAGGATGCACCAATTCATGATCGGGAATTGCCTATTTTGCTTGGACGTCCATTCATGGCAACTGCCAAGACAATCATCGATGTTCAGAATGGCAAGCTCACCATGACAGTCCTTGATGAGATAGTGGAATTTAAAGTGTTTGATTCTCTGTCTTATCCTTCTAATTCGTATGATTGTTTCTCGATTGACCCTTTTGATTCCATAGTTTTTTCTAATTTTATGCATAATAAAGTGGAAGATAAATTGGAAGCAGCTTTAACATTGGGAAGAGATGATTGGCATGATGATAAAGATATAAGAGAGTTCACGGCAACCTTAAATAGTGCTCTGCCATACGCTCCTAATGCTAACCCAAATGAGATTCTCGAGCCTTCCAAACCCCCCATTGGTCCCTTCCATTATGTCCCCACCTAAGTTAGAATTAAAACCACTTCCATCCAGCCTCAAATATGCTTACCATGGAGATCATGAGACTCTTCCAGTGATCATAGCCTCTGATCTTACTTCATTGGAAGAAGAGAAATTACTTCGAGTCTTAAGGGAGCATAGAACTGCCATAGGATGGACCATCACTGATATCAAAGGAATTAATCCAACCATGTGTATGCATAAATAGCCGACCCACTTAGTGGGAAAAGGCTTTGTTGTTGTTGTTGTATGTGTATGCATAAAATTTTATTGGAAGAAAGTGCCAAGCCAACAAGAGAAGCTCAAAGAAGATTGAATCCCAATATGAAGGAGGTGGTGTCCACATAGGTTCTTAAACTACTAGACGTGGGAATTATTTATCCCATTTCAGATGGTAAGTGGGTGAGCCCAGTTCAAGTGGTTCCAAAAAAATCTAGAATTACGGTTGTGAAGAATGATAATAATGTGCTTGTGCTGACAAGAGTGATTACGGGTTGGAGGGTTTGCATTGATTATAGAAAGCTTAACCTTGTCACTAGAAAAAATCACTTTCCTTTACCTTTTATTGATCAAGTGCTTGAACACTTAACTGGTCATTCTTACTATTGTTTTCTTGATGGTTTTTCAGGGTATAATCAAATACCAATTGCACCAAAAGATCAAGAGAAGACAACTTTTACATGTCCATTTGGTACCTTCGCAAATTGTAGGATGCCCCTTGGCCTATGTAATGCCCCTGCCACTTTCCAAAGATGTATGATGTCAATTTTCTCTGACACGATTGAAAAATGTATCGAGGTATGTATGGATGATTTTTCTATTTTTGGCACTTCATTTGATAATTGCCTTGATAATTTAACTTTAGTGCTTAAAAGATGCGTTGAGACAAATCTAACATTAAGCTGGGAAAAGAGCAACTTCATGGTAAAGAAAGGTATTGTTCTAGGCCATGTGGTTTCTAATAAAGGTATTGAAGTAGACAAGGCAAAAATTGATTTAATTGCTAAGTTGCCACCTCCCACTTCTATTAAGGGTGTGGGAAGCTTTCTTGGTCATTCAGGTTTCTATAGGTGTTTCATCCAATATTTCTCAAAAATTAATCGTCCCTTATGTAATCTCTTAGCCAAGGATGCTGTTTTTAGTTTTGATCAAAGCTGTCATGATGCTTTTGATATTTTGAAAAAGAAATTAACATCAGCACCTATCATTATGTCACCAAATTGGTCTCTTCCTTTCGAATTAATGTATGATGCATCTGATTATGCTATAGGTGCGGTTCTTGGACAACGTGTAAGTAACTTGCCTCATGCTATATATTATGCTAGTCGCAGCATCCTCAGTTAAATTACTCCACCACTGAAAAAGAACTGTTGGCAGTTGTCTTTGCCTTGGAAAAGTTTCATTCATATTTAATTGGGTCAAAGGTTATTGTTTATTCCAATCATGCTGCTCTTAAGTATTTACTAACAAAAAAGGATGCCAAGCCTGGATTGATTAGGTGGATTTTATTGTTACAAGAGTTTAATTTGGAAATCAGGGACAAAAAAAGGGTGTGAAAATGTTGTGGTAGACCACCTCTCTCGACTAGTGGAGGTAGATGGCCATGAAGTACAAAGTCACGATGGTGTACCACCCATTCATGAAGTTTTTCCTGATGAACAACTCTTCTCAATCCATGGAGAAGAGCCCTGGTATGCAGATATTGTTAATTACTTAGCTAGTAATACTATCCGTTCTAATCTAACCTTGCAGGAAAAGAAGAAATTTATGACCGTGGTTAAGCACTATTTTTGGGATGACCCTTATTTATTTAAACATTGTCCTAATCAAATAATAAGGCGTTGTGTTCCAGAAAGTGAGCAGCAGAGTATCCTACAATTTACCCATGAACTAAATTGCTGAGGACACTTTGATGCCAAAAAGACAACCCTTAAGGTTTTGCAATCCGGTTTCTTTTGGCCTACATTATTCAAAGATTCATATAATTTTTGTGTTAAGTGTGACAGGTGCCAACGATCAGGAAATATAAGCAAAAAGAATGAGATGCTGTTAACCAGCAATTTGATGGTAGAATTATTTGATGTGTGGGGTGTAGACTTTATGGGTCCCTTTCCTACATCTTTTGGTTGTAGTTATATTCTTGTTGCTGTGGACTATGTGTCTAATTGGATTAAGGCAATTGCAACTAAAACTAACGATAGTAAGGTGGTGCTTGGCTTTTTGCATGACATGATATTTACTAGATTTGGGACCCCCAGAGCCGTAATTAGTGATGGTGGAAGTCACTTTTGTAACAAAGCTTTTGCAGCATTGTTGAAGAAATACAAAATCACTCATCGGATAACAACACCATATCACCCTCAAACTTCAGGACAAGTCGAGGTCGGTAATCGGCAAATTAAGTACATTTTGGAAAGGACTGTGAAAATTACAAGGAAAGATTGGGCCTTAAAATTGAACGACACCTTGTGGGCATATCGAATGGCGTACAAAACTTTGATTGGAAGGAGCCCTTATAGGCTTGTGTTGAATTTTGGATGTGTATTTCATATCAAAACAATTACAAGATGAAACATTATATAGGAAAAGAAAGAGAACAAAAGCCTAACTTGCCTAACTTGCCTAATTTCCTAACTTGCCTAACTTGCCTAATTTACACAAAGAAGGTTGACTAGCCTAACTTTACTAGTCATCCAACATGTTTATTTCATGCATGCATTTTAACAAAAGATATGACTTGCATGCATTCCAACACTCCCCCTCAAGCTGGATCGAGGGGATTCCTTGAGCCAAGCTTGGACATAATGCGCATGAACTGAACCGTAGAAAGAGGTTTAGTAAAAATAACGCTTTGCTTCTTGCTGCGCCATGTTACCAAGTTCCCACTTGAAATGGCTTCGTGCCGCAAACAAACAGTAATGGCTTCGTGCCGCAAACAAACAAACTTCAAATGGCTTCGTGCCCAAACAACTAACTATCTTGAAATGGCTTCATGCCCAAAGAAACAAACTTGAAATGGCTTCGTGTCGCAAACAAACAGTAATGGCTTCGTGCCACAAACTTGAACAATGTTAGGTAGAGCTAAAGCATCCATCGAGCTCTCAGCTTCATAATGTTCTCCAGCCATCTTGGCTTAGAGTAAAAGTTCTCCAGCCATCTTGGCTTAGAGTAAATATTCTCCAGCCATCTTGGCTTAGAGTAAAAGAAACTTAGCGGAAACGATCAACAGAGCATCCATCGAGCACTCAGCTTCATAATGTTCTCCAGCCATCTTGGCTTAGAGTAAAAGAAACTTAGCGGAAACGATCAACAGAGCCAGGAATTTCGAGTTCCTGCTCTGATACCATGTTGAATTTTGGATGTGTATTTCATATCAAAACAATTACAAGATGAAACATTATATAGGAAAAGAAAGAGAACAAAAGCCTAACTTGCCTAACTTGCCTAATTTACACAAAGAAGGTTGACTAGCCTAACTTTACTAGTCATCCAACATGTTTATTTCATGCATGCATTTTAACAAAAGATATGACTTGCATGCATTCCAACAGCTTGTTTTCGGAAAAGCTTGCCACCTGCCAGTGGAATTGGAGCATAGAGCATACTGGGCAATTGAGCATTAAATTTTGACATGAGTAAAGCCGGAGATGCTAGGAAGTTGCAACTAAATGAGTTAGGCAAGCTCTGGAATGAGGCTTATGAGAATGCAAAAATTTACAAAGAAAAGACCAAGCTGTACCATGACAAAATGCTGCAAAGGAAGGAGTTCAAACAAGACATGCAAGTGTTGCTTTATGACTCACGTTTACGTCTTTTTTCCAGGAAAATTGAAATCTCGGTGGCTTGGACCTTTTAAAGTAAGCCAAGTATTCCCTTACAGTGATGTTGAAATTGAGAATACAAAAACTGGAAATACTTTCAAGGTGAACGACCATCGATTGAAACCATATTTGGCCAACACTCTTACAGCTAACGTGGTTGATTTCCTTGACTTGATCAAGCCTTAGGTCGTGCATTCCGTCTTGCCTAGAAGTTAACTAAAGCGCTTGGTGGCAGGCAACCGACCTCGGTAACTTCGTTCTTTTATTTTTGTTTTTGCTTTTGTATTCGTTTGTGTTTCCATATTGTCAAGACCTTCTTTACTCATTGCATAATTTTCTTGTCATAAACATTGAGGACAATATTTACTTTAGGTTTGGGGGTGGAAAACATTTGTTTTGATTATTTTTATTTATTTTTAGTTAGAGAACAAATAAGTATGTGCTTCAGAAATATTTTTGCAGATGATTTTATTACCCATGAGGAGCTCAAAAGATCAAAGAAAAAGAAGGAATGTTGTTGCGGCCCTACTGGTTTTGTGCTACATGTGTGTGCCAGCTACAAAGTGATTGGAGCTATCATTCCTCCACAATGTGGAGCTACGACAGGTGTATCATTTTCCTTTGTATAATTGCTCTATGTTGTCTTCTTGTTGTAGTCATAGATGAGAAATTGCATAGGATGACGACCTACAATGAAATTAATCATGGGTGGGGTTTAAAGAAAAGCACACACAAAAAAAAAAAAGATTGGTCTGAAACATGAGATGTTAGAGTTGTCACTTTAATTTATTAATGACAATGTATATGATGTGCTAAATCATTCTACCTTCACTAAAGGGTTGCCTAAGAGGTCTGTGCATCACACTTTTACTCATTCATTATGCCATATCTCAAGTGTTATGGTGGATAAAGTGCCTATGTTCGGATGTTGTGGAGAACTAGT
This sequence comes from Malus x robusta, assembly GCA_963082935.1. Taxonomy (NCBI): domain Eukaryota; kingdom Viridiplantae; phylum Streptophyta; class Magnoliopsida; order Rosales; family Rosaceae; genus Malus; species Malus x robusta. Next base: position 22,729,910 of record OY720330.1, read on the forward strand.
GGAGACTACCCTTGTGAGATTTTGAGCCTATGCTTTTGTTAAGAGTGTTTTATTGTTTCTACTCTTAAACACTTTTTTCAAATTCTTTCTTTGATTTTCAAGTTCTCATAAATACTAATTTGCATTGGATACTAAAAAACTTTTCTCTATGTTGGGTATTCTTGCCATTGGGTAAGATGGAACTATAAAGATGAAGTTAGGCTACGCATGTTTCCACTACTAAATGGCCTTATTCCCTCCCTTTTGTATGCGCGAATATCCCATTTGAATCCAAACACTTAGCCAATTCTTTCATCTCATCACCCACATTATACCTATTTTGCACGATTGTAGCCATACCCTATAGCTTGGGAGATACCAAGATGACGAAAACGAAAATAAGGGTTGAGGTCTACATCAAGGAAGTGGTGTGTACCGAGGTACCATGTGCTGTATCATTATTTAGCAATTTCTAGCATTCAAACAAACAAACAAAAAGAAAAAAAAAAGAGAAAAAGAAAAGAAAAAAAGAAACGAAAAAGGTCAATGCAGGAATTCTACGCGGAAGTGGAGTCCAATTTGAATCAGGAAACTTGTTGGGATTCTTTTTGGGTTGGGATTCAACAATTGCGGCAAAGCAAAGCCTAACCTAAACATAACTATATATTCCTTGGATGATTGTAAAAAGAAAAAAAAAGGAGCAGCAATGTGGAAAGGAAAAAGGGGAGTCGCACTTCATAAATACGGTTTTAGCGAATTGACCTAAGGAAGATACCAACGCCAAGGGGTCCTCCAAGGGTTTTCTTTTACATATTTTCAGACTTTGTTTCATAATTTTGTTTTGTTATAATTTGATGGTCATGATGAACTAATCCCTTTATTAGGGATCCGATGTAGCCTTCATGATAATTCTATGTCTTAGTTAACTTTACTCTTTTATCAATTAAAGGGTTTCTAGTTTCATTCATTATGCTTAAATCATTCTTTATGTTCATGTTATTGATTAGCTACCTTTAATATGAATTTTTAGATGTATGAGACAAGGTTATAGTAGACGCCATATGCTTAGCCTTGAGATAGCTCTCTTGAATGAATGAACGATGTTGATGCAGACGCCATGCTAAGACACTTTTCGGTTTTCTTTGTTCTTCTTGCACTTAATGGATTTTTAATTATTGACTTAGACTAGACGCCATGATTAAGTTGATGATTAAAAATACTTGGTTACACTTGGACGCCTAACGGATAATCATAATAAAGAGAGAACGAACCCTAGAACTTGAATTGAATTGTTCTTACTAAGTTATCTAATGACATAGAATTGGATTGATATGGTGAAGTCGGATACCTAGTGTTTCAACCATTGTTTTCAGAAATTATTTACATAACTTCTCCTTAATTTACTGCACTCAAGATTACTTGATCAACTTCTCTTTGGTTAATTATTTGAATTTCCTAGTTTAGTTGTTTTCATTATTTTAATTCTAGTGGGTACTACAAAATTGGATTTAGTTAGGTGACTTTACAAATCCCTGTAGGTATGTGTTTGGACCCAAATTTACACCATCGGTCCAAGTGATCGAGGCCGTTGAGTGAGCATAGCTTCCAACCATTGGATGGAAAAGTGAAGATAATTTTATTAGTATTATTAAAGGATAATATTATGGTTTTTATCATAATAATTATCTTTTAATATGAATTATCTTGAGATTCTCTCATACGGGATAAATAGGATGCAAATTATATCTCCAACTTGGAAGCGAGTTATGCAGTTCGATTTGATTTGGGATTCTCAGCATTTAGACGTATGCTTGGAGTCGGTTAACCATGCATGAAGGTTACCTTTTGATTAGTGGTGGTATCTGAGATAATGGTGCGGCATATTCCGATTTAGGATAATTGTTAGCATAGAAATATATGCTAATAATTAGCATATCATTCAGGTGGAAGCACGGCATCGACTAATGCACCTAGACGTGAATATGGGTAATAACATTGCGTGGTTTTTCATGATGCTATAGGAAGAGTTTCATGTCCATGCAAATTGACTTGGTTTCGTCAAATCCAATGGCCAATAACCAATGATGATGGGTCATTGTTAAACGGCTAATTGACGGTGGGATGGCTATCAAGAGTTTTTATTTGTATGGAGTGCTTATCTTCAGGGGGTTCAAGTTGTGGCCAGCTACGGATGGTACGCGAGAAATACATATAGAACTGCTAACTCATCCCTATAAATACAAGATGCCGTGCAACATTTTAAAGGCCCCTGCAAATCAACACAAAATTGCCCTGCGCAAACTCTCACAACCTGAGATCTTTTCTTTTCCTTTTTCGCTGACACATCTTCCGTTGGCATCAACAACACTGTGGAAGCAACCGGTGATATCTTAAGTCGGCATAGATAGCTCTGTCACCGTAGAATCGGTCGGTCTCGCAGTATCTTCCGTTGGCATCAACAGCACTGCGGCGAGAACGGTCGATTACCTATCCAAGTCTCGGTCGAGAAGGATTTCCGAATCCTTATTGGTCGAGGTCATCTCATTAGCCTTCTCGGCGAAGTGAGGTGTTACAGTTATTACATTCGGCACATTGAAAGCCGAATTCGGTTCGTGAACTTTGTAAGAATTAGCAGCCTTGTCTTCAGGCTTGAGAACCCAAGAGGCCGAGACGTGTTCCTTTCTCGGCCGCAATCGCAAGACGCAGAAGTCAGTAGCCCGACCCAACGCAATATCAAGAAAATTTACTCCTCGGCCGAGCTCGGCCGACGAGTTGGCACGCCCCGCAATCACCGAAGGACGTAGTTAGCTTAGAGAATACTCGGCCTGCACGCCACGTAGGCTTTGTAGTTTCTAGGGTCAACATTTTGGCACGCCCAGTGGGACCCAGTGCTAAAGCTACGAAGTTCATATGATATATCAAGATGTCAATCCGGCTCCATGTAGCCGATTGTACGAGCTCCTAGAGGAATTGAAAAAACACAATGAGGAATGTAAAAGATCTTGGGAAGTGGAAAAAGTTCTTCGTGGCCATAGAGAGATGCAAAAGTCATTTGCTTACATGTTGAGAATAAAAGCTCCTGTTACCCTGTAAGAACAATGGGTAAACGAAGATAGGGCTCGATTTAATGCCTGGCTAGACGAAGAACGTTTTCCTTACGTTTCTGACTACAGCTCAATTCCATTTGAAAAATGGTTAAGTCCAAAGGCCGGGGGGCAATTTTTCGTTCCGGCCACAATCAAAATTTGGCCTCAAGAAATTGCCAAGACGGCCGAAGAAATACCTAGGCCACCTGTTGTTTCAGTCGAGACTGAAATTGTGGGAGACCTAGAAGAAAAAGGTCAAATTGCTGAGTCACAAATCAACTTGGAAAATGATTCGTCAGATGAGTGTTCCAATGACGAACGACACCGATACACGACTCCAGACCATAAAACCACATCAATTGATATGGTAATTGGAGACATGGTCTTAGATGCCGAAACTGTGCCAATTGATATGATTATTGGTGATAAAGTCGATAAGGAGAAATCTCATTCGGCCAAGTTATTTGAATTAAAAGCCGAAATTATGCCTGGGGGGCATAATAATTGTTCAACACATTCGGTGGCCGAAAATGAAAAATATTTCACCAAGTCAGAAATATTTGGAGATGATCTTTTATTCGGCTTTGGAAAATGTCAAAGTGAAAATTTTGATGTGAAAAGATTTCGGCTTGGAGTAAAGCATCGTTGGCCTCCTCCTGACTATTGATCGGCCACTTTCGTTTTCTTCTGTTTAAAAAAAAAAAGAATAAATTATTTTCTTAATCATCTGGCTAATTAAGCCGATGCATAAGAAAATAAGGGGGCAACAACACTGCAGCAATCCATATATATATATATTAGTCGGCCGAGGAAGTAATCCAATTCTACTGCGAAGACGGTCAAGATTTTGGCATGTATTTCATTGTGTTTTCTCTGCTGCGAAGATGGCTGAGAGTCGAAAGAAAAAAAAAGAAAAAAAAATTTGGCCGAATAGTTATACACCCAATTCCCCTCGGCCTGCTTTACAAAATATATAACCATACATACCGAGCTCGGCGGGGTGTATTGTTGCCGAGTATGGTCTTTTCTCTCGGCCTAGTTTTCTCGGTGGCCCAACCAAGTCATTCACCAATTATGGGATGGTCGAGGTGGTCTATTAAGATGTTTGAAGTATATGCGTGGCAGCGGTATATCCATGCAATCACATAGTGGATGAATCTAGGAAAAAGAAGAAATAGGCATGCTTTTTCTTGAAGACCTTTTTTGCAATTCAAGTGCTTGTAGAGATGTGCGCGCCAAGAGTACGAACGACGAGCCAACTTCAGTAGTATCCACCCATTCGACTGACATACGGTACACGACCGACTCCATATCCAGTTTGGCGTTGATTGAAACTGTTTCTCAGAGTCTCGGTGAAGTTGTATCGGCCCGCCTTGTCGTCGTGCTTCATAAAACTCGGTGGTGTGGTTGCCCAAGTTCTGTTGGTTTCTGCAGAACTCGGTGCCTAAGAGAAAAATCTTCAGCAGTGACTCAAGGGAGGGTGTGCAATGTCCGTAATTGCAGTACATCTCGATTTAAGTCTCAACCCAGTGGCATCAATTATTATTAGCTGTTCTCGGTGGTATCGACCCATTCGACCAATGCCATGTCCAGTTTGACATTGATTGGATTTCTTTTATGTTTCAAAGGGTTCGATGAAATTGAGGGGGGTTCGGTGCGGTGTTTCGAATTTGATTGAACTTGGTTAAATCCCAAGTTTTGATCGTCTGCCAAGTCCATAAGTGCTTCCATGAAACTGTTCAGTGGGTCAAATTTTTTCAAAGGTAGAAATGCATGCAAATTCAACATTATATATGCATGGCTTAGTGGGAAGTATTATCAAAGATGCATGGTGGCAGAACACTCAGTTGAGTTTCGATGTGGGGTTAAATATATATATATATATATATAGTAGACTTGCTTTAGGATGCCACTACCGAGAAGTGAATAGAGCATTCATGATTGATGGCAGGCCGAGCTACCAGGAATTAGGTTTTTCTCGGCCAAATTTCTCTCGGCCCTTAAATCAAGTTTTGAGTATTGCGACCGATTAGTGTGGGGTCGAAGTGATTGCAAGGTTTTATCTAAAGTTACTGAGCCTTGTAGAAAATTGTGGAAGCCGGGGAGACGACAGCGTTGGTAGAACAGAGGTATTATTGCCGAGGAAACAAAATTTCTTTTTCGGCGGTACGACGAGGTTTACTGGCTACAAAATAATTAATTTCCTTAACCATTCGGCTTACGAGCCGAAGTTCAAGGAAACTGGGGGGCAATGTTTGGACCCAAATTTACACCATCGGTCCAAGTGATCGAGGTCGTTGAGTGAGCATAGCTTCCAACCATTGGATGGAAAAGTGAAGATAATTTTATTATTATTATTAAAGGATAATATTATGGTTTTTATCATAATAATTATCTTTTAATATGAATTATCTTGAGATTCTCTCATACGGGATAAATAGGATGCAAATTATATCTCCAACTTGGAAGCGAGTTATGCAGTTCGATTTGATTTGGGATTCTCGGCATTTAGACGTATGCTTGGAGTCGGTTAACCATGCATGAAGGTTACCTTTTGATTAGTGGTGGTATCTGAGATAATGGTGTGGCATATTCCGATTTAGGATAATTGTTAGCATAGAAATATATGCTAATAATTAGCATATCATTCAGGTGGAAGCACGGCATGGGCTAATGCACCTAGACGTGAATATGGGTAATAACATTGCGTGGTTTTTCATGATGCTATAGGAAGAGTTTCATGTCCATGCAAATTGACTTGGTTTCGTCAAATCCAATGGCCAATAACCAATGATGATGGGTCATTGTTAAACGGCTAATTGACGTTGGGATGGCTATCAAGAGTTTTTATTTGTATGGAGTGCTTATCTTCAGAGGGTTCAAGTTGTGGCCAGCTACGGATGGTACGCGAGAAATACATATAGAACTGCTAACTCATCCCTATAAATACAAGATGCCGTGCAACATTTTAAAGGCCCCTGCAAATCAACACAAAATTGCCCTGCGCAAACTCTCACAACCTGAGATCTTTTCTTTTCCTTTTTCGCTGACACATCTTCCGTTGGCATCAACAGCACTGTGGAAGCAACCGGTGATATCTTAAGTCGGCATAGATAGCTCTGTCACCGTAGAATCGGTCGGTCTCGCAGCATCTTCCGTTGGCATCAACAGCACTGCGGCGAGAATGGTCGATTACCTATCCAAGTCTCGGTCGAGAAGGATTTCCGAATCCTTATTGGTCGAGGTCATCTCATTAGCCTTCTCGGTGAAGTGAGGTGTTACAGTTATTACATTCGGCCAAGGAAGAAAATATCGGTGATATCGGAAATATCGGTAGTCTGAAAACACGGAAATATCGATGGAAATATCGGTAAAATATCGATATCGATAAAAATTACATGGAAACCACGGAAATTGTAAGAAAAACTTGGAAATTTTTATTGAAACTTTGTAGGATGTTTATTTAGTCAATTATCTATTAGTTTATCACAAAAAATTGGAAGGAAATGCATTGCATGATGGATTTAACATTATCAAGTTGATTATATAGCGATCTGACAAACATTATGAGTGTAGAAAATATGTAGTAATTAATGAAAGAAGTCTAAACACACCATAATCATTTATATATAATGAATTAGTACAATATTTTACACTTTAGAACCACATAGAGTTCCTATGAGGTTCAAATTTGTCACTATCTTCATCATCTCTATGTGTAGAATGAGTGTATTGTGAAGAGTAGTTATCAAATGATAAATCCCCAAAATAGTTTTGCATGTAATTATTAATATGCCACCCATATGGATCCGAGATTGGTTGAGGTTGTCCATAAGAAAAATCATTTGAAGATTGAGGCTGGGATTGATTCCATGAGTCGCTCGATTCCATCCCAACAGGAATGGGATATGAAGGGTAGGGAAATGGTTGGTTATGAGTAAAACCATAGTTACTACTTCCCAATCCAACAGAGTCTGAAGTTCTAGATAACGAGTCATCTTCTTGACTTAACAAAATCCCTTTGCCTCTTTCTCTGCGAGTATAGTCCTTCCCTATGGCACCAATTCCTGGTCCTGCCTGCCTACTGCCATGGTCATCATCCTGGGTTGCATGCGTGAAGTTTGCCTCACCAGTGAAGGGGCTCATATATCCGGGAGGTGGTGGTCCATAATAGTTTCCATATCCACCACCACTACCTCCAGCTCCACTACCTCCAGCTCCACTATGTCCTTCATCATTCCCACCTCCGGTGGTAGGTGAGTCTCATGATCTTGTACTAGAGCTATCATTAGTATCAGCACGATGTTGTGGTTGTGTAGGATTGGAAAAAGGTGGAATTCCAGTGTTGCTTGGTCTTGGCTGCAAAAGTTCTTCGAAAGAGTCAGCGCTGCTATATCCCACCTCCTCCTCTAATACTCTTTCTACATTTATCCCTTCATTACGTGCTTCTTCAGCAACTCTGGGAGCTGGGTTGCCTTCATCATCATCTAAATGAAGAGGTCTAATCCATTGAAAAAGTTGGTTACCCTCCGTATCATCATCTTCACCAACAATATCAAACACATCTAGTGGGTCACCACGGTCGACATGATCGATTTCTGCTTCCTTATCTCGAATTTGAAGCTTCATGTTGTAGTAGCAATAAACTAATTTTTCCAAGCTACTATGAGCCAACTTATTTCTTTGCTTTGTGTGGATGAGTGCAAATGTGCTCCAATTTCTTTCACAAGCAGATGAGGAAGCTGTTTGTGATAATACTTTTATTGCTAACTTTCTCACAGTTGGTGCATCGGTCCCATACATGATCCACCATTCAGCTACAATGAAAAATAATGTTGATAAGCCTAATAACTCCAACAAATTCTATTATAAACTTATAGTGAAATATGTTTATACTCACTAGGAGACATATTTGTTCGAGCAGCAACTGATGTTGGTTCTCCAAATGTTCTTCTTGCATCTTTAAACCATGTTAGCTGAATACAATAAATTGTGTTAGTTTAATCCAACAAAGTAATTATTATAATTTAAGTAATTGTGTACCTCATTTCCAAATTGGCCAACTGCTGGTGATGCAGGGTCTAATTTAGAGTATACATTATGTACAGCACGTATAAGGTTACCATCATCTCCAACACCGGGTCTGTATTGGTATCGGGGATTCAAATAATATGTTGTTCAAAGAAACACATACTCTAATAAGATAAATAATACTTATGCAACTAAAGAAATGAATTGCAAATTATGACATAATTTATACCTGCTGCATGCAAATCGTGGTATAATGTTTTATACCATCGGTCTTCAATTATTTTTACGACCCACCTTGCACCATGTTTTCTTTCCAATTCATCCTTCACTACACGCATCAACTCATATACAGCCCCCATAGTAGGATACACTTCTGTGTCAACGATCCGTAAAACTTTGTAAAGAGGTTCAAACACTTGACACACATGTTCTGTTTGACTCCAAAAAGCATGATCAAGCACTATAATTTCCACCATACGACCTGTATTTGAGCGGCTGAAATTGTGGTTGGCCCAATCGTCACTAGTGAATAGTTGCTTCAACCCTGCTTTCTTCTTGAGTAGGCTGTTTAATGCAATATAGTTGGTGGCGAATCGAGTGGTAGCTGGACGAATAATTTCTCCTCTGCAAAATTCACGCATCTTTGCCAACAACCAACCGTGATTGTAAATATAATTAGTGATCGTTCTAGCTCTTTTGACCACAGTAGCAACATTCTCTCTCTTCCCCATTGCCTCAAACATAAGATCAATACAATGTGCTGCACATGATGTCCAAAACACATTATGATGCTTCATTAACTTTTTTCCAGCTTTGACAAATGCAGAACCGTTGTCGGTCACGACTTGGACAACATTATGCTCTCCCACCTCCATGATTACATCCCTCAATAATTTGTAAATATACTTGTAATTCTTTATATGGTCTGAAGCATCAACAGACTTCAAAAAAATTGTCTTGCCCTTGGAGTATACCATGAAGTTGATGATAGATAATCTGGTCGGGCCGGTCCATCCGTCACACATGATTGTGCAACCATTAGTTTCCCACTTTGACCTCAACTTGTTAACATACTCGCCAATGTCTTTATACTCCATATCCAAATATTTGTTTCTTATCTCATAGGGAGTGGGAGGTTGTACTCCAACACCGGCCTGTTGACATCCCACTACCATATTTTTGAAATGATGTGATGAAGCCTTCGCAGCAGGGACATTTTCATAGATAAAGAACTTGCTAATTAGACGCCCCATTCCCTCCTTCACATTACCTCCCTTGAAATAACTCCAAACACTCTTTTGACGTGCGTTGGATGACTTATATAAACTTGGGGTTATTGGTGGTGTTGGTTGTGATTCTCTAAGACTGCCTCCCCGTCTCATTTGTGCACCACCACTTGTCCCGGAACCTTGTCCCCTATTAGGAATTTTATGAAGGTGTTCTCTTTCCCATGCTGACTGTTTGGAGGCACGTAATGCTTGTTTCAAACTGCGTCGTTCTTCAGGTCCCATGTCATCATCACATTCCTCCTCATCGTCATCATCATCACTGTCAACCGCTTGGCCATAGACTTCTCCCCGTAGCCCAGCTCGAATATTTTCCATTCCTTGTGTCATCTTTTCCTTCTGCTGTTTTTTATTTTTTAATAATGTGCTGATGAATGCCTTCACTTCTGGGGGGACATTATCGCATCGTTGGACATTTTTTGCTGGATCTAATCCACTAAGATGGTACTTAAGTCGTGTCACTCCACCACTCTTCATTACCCGACCACAATATTTGCAAATTGTGCCATGTTTGTTTCCGTCTATTGGGTCACCATGTTCCCAAGCTGGATCACGTTTACTAGCTCCACTAGACATCTTAAACGTGCCTACATTTAATTTGATAAAACCTAATATTAATGAATAATAATCCAATTTGATAAAAAAAATAATCACTGATGAATAATAATCCAATTTGATAATAATCCAATTTAATGAATAATCCAATTTGATAATAATAAAAAAAAAACCTAATATTAATGAATAATAATCCAAATTGATAAAAAAATAATCCTAATATAAAACATAGTGATGAATAATATTCCAATTTGAGAATAATAAAAAACCTAATATTAATGAATAATAATCCAATTTGATAAAAAAATTAATCCTAATATAAAACATAGTGATGAATAATAATCTAATTTAATGAATAATCCAATTTGATAATAATCCAATTTAATGAATAATCCAATTTGAGAATAATAAAAAACCTAATATTAATGAATAATAATCCAATTTGATAAAAAAAATAATCCTAATATAAAACATAGTGATGAATAATAATCTAATTTAATGAATAATCTAATTTGAGAATAACAATAATATAAATATAAGTTAGGAAGGGCTTAATAAAAAGTTGTACACATGCTTTCTAATCTAACCTCCGACCAGGCTAACTAATATATTTCATATTAAATTCACAAACATGCAACTGAGATCCCCATGTTCTATTTTACTTTTTATTTTATTTTTTTGGTCTTAACTTAATATTAATGAATAATAAAAAACCTAATATTAATGAATAATAATCCAAATTGAAAAAAAATTAATCCTAATATAAAACATAGTGATGAATAATAATCCAATTTGATAATAATCCAATTTAATAATAATCCAATTTAATGAATAGTCCAATTTGATAATAAGCCAATTTAATGAATAATCCAATTTAATGATTAATACTCCAATTTAACAATAATCCAATTTATTTGTTATTGTATAAATTACAATAATATAAATATAAGTTTGTAAACTTACCTTAAATATGGAACCCTTTGTGTTCAAGCTTTGGAATAGATCTGGAATGGCTTTGAAAATGGTAAGGGAAATAAAATAATAAATAATATTAAACACATTAAAATAATCCTAGGGAATAATTATACAACATTACTTAATTACTTAAAAAAAATTAACATGTAATTGTTAACATTACTTAATTACCTACAAAAATTAACATGCAAGTATTAATTAGTTAAAAAAAATTAACATACGAGTCCATACAAATTTATTTGTTGTTGTATACATTACAATAATATAAATATAAATTTGTAAACTTACCTTAAATATGGAACCCTTTGTGTTCAAGCTTTGGAATGGATCTGGAATGACTTTGAAAATGGTAAGGGAAGAAGAATAAACGAAATTGCTCTAAGGGAATGCCTCTGATACTCCAACTCTCATAAGGTTTTGCACATCCTCTGAGGGAATATAAGTATATAACAGAGAGTGGAACATGGTTTTGCCTGTGAAAGCATATCACAGACTCACAGTGATACACGTTTTCATTATTAAAGTTCTAATATTCGTTGTCCATTGTCTGCAATTGTAAAAAGTGATTGAAAAATTAGTGAGGTGAGTCAGATGGGGTCAATCAACCACAGAGGCACACACACAGACATGCTATTATTCGTTGTCCATTGTCTACAAATGTAAAAAGTGATTGAATAATTCATGAGGTGAGTCAGATGGGTCACTCAATCACATAGGCACACACGCACACAGACGTGCCATCACACACGCACACAACACACGCACACATATCACACACGCATACCCCTCTCTCTCTCTCTCTCTCTCTCTCTCATTCTCGATCCTTCTCTCATCTTCTCTGAGTCGCGCCGGACCTCTCTTCTCCCCCTTCTCCATTCGACCCACACCCACACACATATCTCCCCCTTCTCCATTCGACCCACACCCACTCTCTTCTTCTCTGCCCTCGATCATTCTCTCTTCTTCCTGCCCTCGATCCTGCCCTCGATCCTTCTCTCTTCTCCCCATTCTCCATTCGACCCATACCCATTCTTTTCTTCTCTGCCCTCGATCCTTTTCTCTTCTTCCTGCCCTCGATCCTTCTCTCTTCTCCCCCTTCTCCATTCGACCCACACCCACTCTCTTCTTCTCTGCCCTCGATCCTTCTCTCTTCTCCCCCTTCTCCATTCGACCCACACACACACAGATCTCCCCCTTCTCCCACTCTCTCGATCCTTCGCTGCCGTTGATCATGGGTCTGCCGAAGTCGAACATGGCTCAGTCGTCTCAGGTAAGATTCCATTGAAACCCTAACTTAGATGTGTTGAATCGTTGATGCATGCGTGAAATTTGAGGCTTATATGTGAAATTTAAGTTAAAATTCGTGTTTTTGCAAGGTTTTTGGGACGAAATGGGCTCGGGAACAGGCACACCATCTCCGGCGTTTTTGGGACGAAATCGGAGTTCGATTGCAGCGTTTGCCGACATTTCTCGATATTTCCAAAATATCGCGATATTATATATAATATTGATAATATTGCGATATTTGGCCGAAAACCCCACGGAAACCAGTTTAAATATCGTCGACCAAAAAAATCGATATTATCGGCGAAATATCACCGATAATATCGATATTTAAATCTGTGCATTCGGCACATTGAAAGCCGAATTCGGTTCGTGAACTTTGTAAGAATTAGCAGCCTTGTCTTCAGGCTTGAGAACCCAAGAGGCCGAGACGTGTTCCTTTCTCGGCCGCAATCGCAAGACGCAGAAGTCAGTAGCGCGACCCAACGCAATATCAAGAAAATTTACTCCTCGGCCGAGCTCGGCCGACGAGTTGGCACGCCCCGCAATCACCGAAGGACGTAGTTAGCTTAGAGAATACTCGGCCTGCGCGCCACGTAGGCTTTGTAGTTTCTAGGGTCAACAGTATGACACTCGTATTTGCTTACTATACTATCATATCGATTTGTGCACTTGTGAGAAATATAATTTGTTCATCAAAGATGATCTGAAGTTTCAATTTCATTTCCACTGAAGGCACACTCCCAAACAATGTTACTATTACATGGATAAAATCCATCTTTCGTTTTCTAATCATCCACGTATTTAGAACCACTTCAAAATCCTAATATTTGACATGATAGGAATTGAAGGTTCAACAATTTAATCACCTGACCTTTTAAATTTAGATTCAGCTAATGATATAAAATCACTATTCTAAAAATACCCGTCTAGTGTCACCTAAGTCTTGCCTAGGTGGTTGGAAACCATCCCAGTTAATCTCTATGCGTTTGAAAATTAAGAAAATGCACCTTGACCTACCTAGGCGCACGCCTAATCTGTGTAGACTCCAAGGTCGCGACTCTTACTTAGACAAAGATTTGATAAATTGCATTTTATATTTTATTTTTTCAATAAATTGTAATATACTTGTTAAATACTTTGATGAAGACTCATTATATGCTTGTTCCTCATGTTTGTACTATGTTCTAATATTTATAATCTATATGACATTCTATTTTGCAATTTATGTATTGTAATACAATTATGTATCACAATTTGTCGCTCGATTAGCGCCTTGCATCTTTTAAAACTTGGTATAAAATGCAAAAAAAAACCACTCACAAGTAAAGGGCCCCAAACTATTTCATCATTTTTGAGATCTTACCTCTCTTATATATCTTACGTCAAAGATTATGTCTACAAAAAATAGTCCAAATCCAAAAGAACATGACCTTTGGATTAAATTTTGTGTTTCTGTGTAGAACTACATTAGTTCATTTCTTCACTACAAATGAATGTGTTAATGGTTTCGGACCATTGAAATGCATTACAAACTGGGCCCTAAAAAATAGGTGTCAAAATGTATATTAAAAGCGTATGTTCCCAGAAACTCTATATAGATATATATGGTTTAGGGTTTAGGAGTCATTAGTTAGAAAGTGACTTTTCTTAAATTCCAAGTCAATATTTGCTCCTTGTTCTTCATCAAGTAAATGTGTCACGCCCCAAAACCAGGTTCACAACATGCTCCACGTATATATGCATGAAGGTGTCATGGATATTTCATTTAGAAATGAAAAGAACTTAAAAACTAAATTGTACTCAACAAAAGTGTAAAACGGTCAGAAATTTCCTTGTACCTTCCTCAGTGAGCAGTTCAATAAACCGTTTTACTCCCTTAGGTTCTACAGTAGGGAATATCCGACCAAATTATCAGTCAACCTTAGTTAAACCTTATGATTCTTACAAAACTTTAGTAAAACCATCACAACCAATGATCAATTACAGTCGAAGTTCTCCTTACATTCCAAAATCATCTAGTGAATATTTGTTCAGTTACCCTCTAGATC